>JAQQTP010000069.1:15095000-16345000 GCA_029884605.1 Ormosia emarginata | reverse complement strand
GTTTTTCTGTTTTGGAGGATTGGTTTTCCTCTACTTTCCCTCCTTTTTTTTTCTAATAAATTTTCTTTTACCATAAAAAAATTAGCTAAATGGTTGTTATTATGTAATGTATTGGTTGAGTATTCTGTCGTTGTGGCCTTGTGACTTTATACTTGTATTAAAGTTGTGTGAAAGGACGTCAATGTTGTGTTCTGGTGTCAGTTGGGGACATTATATTGAGCAAGATTTTCAGTATGCTATGCTAGATCCCTAAATTCCTTTGAACTTTAAAATGCAGCCGCCATCCTCCTGTCAAATGGGCTCAGAGGTCTGATGAGCTCTACATAACTATTGAGTTGCCTGATGCCCAGGATGTGAAGCTTACACTAGAGCCAGAAGGAAAATTTTACTTCTCTGCAACTGCTGGTGCAGAAAAGATTCCTTATGAAGTTAACATTGACCTGTTTGACAAGGTTGATGTAAATGTAAGGGCTGCCATTCCCATAATGGTTTGTTAATCATATCTTTTCCACAATTGTCTAATAATTTGTGTGTTAATCTTTCTTCACAGAATAGCAAAGCTAGTGTTGGTTCAAGAAATATCTTCTACTTAGTGAAAAAGGCTGAGAGCAAATGGTGGGACAGATTGTTAAAGCAGGGAGGAAAGCCTCCTGCCTTTTTGAAAGTTGATTGGGACAAGTGGGTTGATGAAGATGAGGAGCAAGAAGATAATAAACGTAAGTGATTCTACTAAGATTTCTCAGAATGTAAGGTCTTAATTTTCCATCAGTTGTCTCATTTACATATTTTTTTTCAGCTGGAACTGATATGGACTTTGGCGACATCGATTTTTCTGTAAGTAGCAAAACCCAGGATAGTTTAATTCTTCAATACTTATATTTTTGGTTTGATGAGCTCTTGACACATGTATTCATGTTTTATCCAGAAGCTGAACATGGGTGGGGGTGAGGGACTGGATGACGACGTGGCAGACAATGGTGATGGTAAGAGTATCTAACTTTTGTCTGTTATGTTATTTATGGAATGGACCATGATTGATTCTTCTTATTGTGATTTAAATTCTTTATGAACTACAATTTATTTTGTTTTTAGTTGCATTTGACTGGAGTTTGTTGGTCTTTTTTTCAGATGATGAGAGTGACACAGAAGAAGAGGTCACAGGACAAGCATCAGTTGATAATGAACCTGATACAAAAGACACTGTGGGCAGCAATCCTAGTGTTGCATCTGAAGCTAAAGCTTAAAAACTTGGAATCGTGAACCTTATCATAGCTTTCACTGTAAGGACAAGTATTTCAAAGCTTGCCTACAAAAAAGCCTTGGGGGCAATTTGTTATTTTAGGTTGCTGACATGTTTACTTCATTTTAAGCGTTTCGACCTTTGGATTTTTAACAAGAGAAGCTAGGTATATAGGAGTTGGCCATATATAATATCATTAGTGTTGTGTGTCTTTGTTTGGGTTAGAGTGGTCCTTCTGTGAAAAAATGCTTCATTTTTGGATGAAGTGGCGTTGAAAAAGATTGCTGGTGTTTTCATGCATTATTGACCTCTATAATAATTTTTTTTAGTGAATCACATAGCTTTTGAGATATGACGAACGTCTACTCATTTACTCGTTTGAAAACGATACAAAAGTCTCTTGATACAAGCTTTGTGGTTTTAAACATAATGCCATAGCATGCCATGCTTCTGTTTTCTCTTCCAAGTGACATACAATACGTTAATATTAATACATTGTGTCATACTTGAAAGAAGAATTACTCCCCGTGGGGAGACAATTGCCCCCTGCCCAGTGGCGGAGGGAGAGGTGAAGGGCATCTTTTAAGATTAAAAAAAAAAAGAAAAAGAAAAAAAAAGGATGACAGGCAGGTCTTTCAAGAAGTTGGGGAGGGAGAGGTGAAAGCCTCCCTAATTATACATGAAGTGCCGCCCCCCTACCCGTCCCCCGTTTTTTTGGTGTGACAAAAGAGGTCTAAGACATAGTGTAGGCAGAAAAAAAGGTTGGTTATTGTACAGGCAAAGCAGCTTGATTGTGTTTATTTTTTCCCCTAATCTTGTTTTTACTGTCTCTTTGGTGAGGTTTCAATTTATTTATTTATTTTGAATTTTTCCATATTTGACGGAACTCTAATTATAATGGTAGCTGAGCGGTTTTGACTTTTTCTGTTGCTGTTCTGCCTTGTCGATATTAAGATTTTTAGCAGCAATGGGTTCGTCCAAAATTCGTGGGTCAAAGTTAGAGTTGAACTGTTGAAGTACGTTTTACTCCTCTTATATCCTTTTACTAAGAAGCTGTTTTCTCCATCACAAAAAAAATGATTTTCTTGACATCTATGTAGGTGTCAATAAATGGTTTATTTATGACTTACTTTTACTGGTTACAAAGAAGTGGAGAATTGTTGTTATTCTGAGTTATTTTACCTTTTTGGTTAATAATAATAAAAAATAATAATCCACCATGTAATGGCACATGAGAAATTTGAAAGGTCATCCCCCAAATCCCCCCCCCCCCCCCCCTTAAAAAAAAAACAAAATCCTTCACCCTTTCAGTGAGACTATCAAAATACTAAACAAATCAGCCGCCAAGAAGCTAGAACATTGAGGAAACAAAGTAAAACCCTCCTTGCCACACCATGTAATGGCACATTTTGGAATTCCACTGTTCTGTTGAATCATCATTCCAGTATCAACAACAAACATGATACTATCCACTACAGAATGCACCAGTTTACATTCAATCTACAAACAGAACTGCCTCTGCAAAACGAAGGCCAATCCAACCACCAACCCCCCCACGTCTTGTGAAACTACCTACTTAAAATGCTGTAACACAAATTACATGTCAATAAGCTAAAACATGTAAAGAAAACAAAGTAATATTCTCTCTGCCAAGCCATGTAATGGCACATCAGCTCTCAGGCATTCTCATCTGTGCCACTTCAGACGGTGGTCTTAGAGTGCAAACCATTTCTCTTGTTTTCCCAAAGTATACCTGCAACATGCATTAACAAACAGATGATTGACAAGATAAAGTAGATTTACATTACCTTCTTAGTTTGAAATGTCAAAGCCAAGAAGGAACCAATTATTAAATTTGATAACTTCCCAAAAGACAACCTGATCTTCAATCCCAACCCTACCCCAACCAAAGAACAAGTAAAAGAAAAAGTAATGAAAGTAAGAAACTGATCTTGAATACAACAAATATGCAGTTAAATCCTATAACCAAGAAGTACCTGATCTAGTGAGTTCCTCAGCTTACTCTCCATTTCTTCAATCATCCTTCCCATGTTACAAATATGTCCATCAGCAACTGATAGCTTCATACTCATCTAAAATATAAGTAAAAACTACTTTAGGATTAAAAAATACTACAAAAAAAAAGAGGTATGGCTCAAGCAAAAGGCAAGAAAGCATATCATATATATACACAATATTCATATATTTAGGATTCAGGTGGTAAGTGAATAATCTAAACACACCATTATTAACTGATAATTAATCAGCTGTAAGAAGCGTTCCAATTTGCCATTAGTCAGTATGACCCCTGGCTGTTCTTTCAAGTACTTTTTTAAATGTCAACAAAGATTTCATTGCCCGAATGATGGATGCCTATTCCACCCCAATTTCATGGTACTTAATGTACATCTAACACTAATATTTTTCTCAATAATACAGTGGCATCCTCAACCATTGTTCCTACCACTAATATCAATATCAGACACATTTCCACCAAGTGAAATCGTAGAAACGAAAATAACTCAATTGATTTTCACCTGATCAATTGATGGAGAACAAAGTTCAAATTTTGTTTGAGTTTTACATTGTTACTGAATTAGGATTACTAGGGAAAATACTTTTTACAAGAGCAGTGATTGATAAAACAGGTTTTCAGCAAGTTTCTCTTTATCACTTCCTCTTCTGTATGAATGGTACATTAGAGTTAGTGTTTCCTTCAGAATCTCATCTTTTTAATAATCAAATCTGGCTCCTTGATTCTACAGTTGGACTGTCTAAAACATCTGCAATTATTGTAATTGTCATCACTTTTATTAAGATGTCAGCATCTTTTCGTTCACAAGCTTAATTGCAGGTTATATTTATTGTTCTGCGAGCTAAAAATTTAATCAGAATATGCTCAATGTACTGACATACTAAACTATCTCAATATAATGCAGTTTCTTACAGCAGAAAAACTACCTCAACATGTCAACAATTGGATCGTTAGTCAAACAACAACCATATATTTCAATATTCAATAAAGGTGCATTGTTCAAGATGTGGCTTCTCCAGACACAGAGAAAATCAAACTCAACAAGCAATTGTTAACTAACGATCAATTTGTCAACATGAGCAAATTCTAATAGAAAGTACCTGCCGTCTAATTGATCCAGACAAACTGAAAGTTCCCGATGACTCATTATTTGTAGTCAAAGTCAGCATAACTGTACTGGTTAAGCGATAATTGGTGTTTTCTTCTTCCTCTGGTCCCACCTAAATTAACACAAAAAAGGAGCATGACTAGGAATTACTGGAATCAACTTGCAAGAAAAGAAACTAAAACGTTAGAACTAAAGAGATATTTTAGTTTTCCAATGGATTAAAAGTCATTATGCAGCTGCATTGTATCAATCCTCAGTCTTCCACACAAAAACACTTTACCTCTATAACATGTATAGCATCCCATGCTCCTTCCTCTAGATAACCCCGTCGACCTTGCCCTGTCTTTGAGCCATCTTTAATCATGGAAACAATATCACATCAGAAAAGGTCAAAAGGATGAGAAGTGTTGTCCATTAGAGTGTACTCAAATAACAGGCTCACCTTTCTTTATTAAAAAGCAGGCTACGAAACCTTCATTGTCATCTTCCCACATGTAAACTGATGAAATGCCACCTTCATAATATCTATGACATTATCCATTAATGGTGCATATTGTTTTAAAACAAAATAACTAAATAACTATATTCAGATAGATAGCAAGAAGAAAACACAAGATGATCCACCTTCAATTGATCTTCTTTGACATAAAACAGAAATTAGGTAATAAGTTACTAGGCAGAAAAGCTTCTTAATAAGACATCTAAAAAAGCACACAAGTTCAAAAGATGAGGTAAGTAAAGAACCTCACTGGTCACGATATATCGCAAATATGTCATTTGCTTCAATTTCAAGTTTTCTCAACTCTAAAGAAGGGAGCGATCCATCTTCTAATGGTGGATGGTATTTGTTCGACCAAGGTGATCTGCAGAGAGATACAGTACAACAGTAAGTTTAACATTGTCCTTCCCTGAATACTATACACATTAAAAGAGGAAAACAAGAAAAAGAGGAGACAATCATAAGAAATAAAGTATGGATTTGTCTATAGGAACTCCTTAGCAATAAATACATGTACTGGTCTCCATTTCAAGATCAAGTTTTTCATAAAATATGCTGAAGTTTGATAATACACTGCCATATTCATCAAAATGCCAGTAAATATTATTTGAGGAAATTACATAAAACTTTATTTCTTAGATTAAAAAACATAGAATTCACCATATATTTTGTGGTAGCAAATCTTTTTTTTCATTTTCCCTCTCTTTCTCTGATTTTTTCATCTTTTTTCCCAAGCACTACCAAAATACCAACTTGATACATCTTCATCTCATATATAAATAAACATAAGTCCCTTTTTCTAAAAAAAATTACGTCCGTGTTTTAAATTTTAATGCTATACCAAACTTGGTTTGAGGTTTCATTAGATGTTTAGTTCAAAAAACACACAACTTCATTCTGTATGTTCTATTCAGTGATAATTTCCTTCAAAAAATTGACTAATTATACTTCAGAAAGGTCATGTCATATTTTGCTTCAAGGAAATAACAGTTACTTGATTAACATAGACATAACAAAAACTAAAAAAACTAATGAAACATGCTTGACAACAAAGACTTAAACACTGAGCATATTAACCTGTAAGAGTCAGCATCTCTGTTATATTCACACAATATGAACTCCTTTCCACAGTCCACATCGCACAAAACCTGCTTTGTCATCCAAATTTTTGTAATAATTAAAACTTTGAAAGCAAATGGTCACAAAACAATCCCCCCCCCCCCCCCCCAAAAAAAAAACTACACTGAATAACAAAATGGGAGGGGGGGGGGGGAGACATTAACAATAATCCCATTTAAAAAGACACTATTTTTGTTTCAGCTTTAGACTCATTAACCCCAAATTCCATTCTGTAAATTGATGAAATTTCCAATCTAGTTATATTCCAAAAAAATCAGCATTAACCCCATTTTCTGTCCTTTTCTACCCCAATTTCTCAACAGCCAAACATGGAAAAACAAACCGTAATAAATGCAATTATTGCAACACGGAATCGGCAAAACCGAAAAATCTAGAGAGAGAGAGAGAGAGAGAGACCTGGAGGGGCTGATCGACTTGAGAGAGGAGATCGGAAGAGTGGTTAGGCATAAGGCTGAGAAGCGCAGAGAGAGCTGTGTCTGTGTGCTTCGGTGGAATCCGACGCATCAATCCCATCGCTGCTTCCATTTCTTTCGCACTTGGGTTCTTCTCTCTCTCTCTCTCTCTTGTTTCACTCTACTTTCAAATGCACAAAGATGAAAAAGAAAGAAAGAGATATATATATATATATAGCGAGAGAGAGAGAGAGAGAGAGGGACAAAGAAAGAGTGGGTGTGAAGAGATTTTTGTTTGATGTTGGTGGTTTTTGATCCGATTTTCCCTCCACCTTTTCTCTATATCTGTATCTATTCCCTTTTATACCCTGAAAAATTTATAGTCGAAGAATAAAATTTTCAATTTGATTTTTTGTTTAGATATACCGTTTGATAAAATTATTTTCAAGTTTGATTGTAAGACTTATTTTTTTAAAGAAGTTATTAGGTTTTACTTACTTCTTCTTGCAAATTACTTTTAGATTAAATGATGTCCGCATCAGGTTCTGTGCAGTATTTATGTAAAGCACATATTTAAACTCTCAATGTAATGTTTATAGAAAAAAATTATTATATAAAAAATGTTGTTTAATAGGTGCAAAATATTATATAAGTAAGGTCACTCTAATCCCAAATTTTAAATTTTGGGTGGACGTGGGTTCCATTAGCCAATCATTCTTGATGCTAATGGGTTTCATTTTCAATTTGAATTGTTGGTGTGACACTGCCTATCCATACATCCATACATAAGATAACAAGCATAAGCTCATTATTAACCCACCATCATCGAGGAAAAGGTATGGTAAGGTTTGAGTTGTTTTTAGGTGGTTCAACTTTTTCCCACATGGTGATTGACAGGTAAGGAGGAGTTAGTTTGAAGGCACCCGAGAATTGGAGACATGGACAAGCAAAGTATTGGGAACTAGTTTTTGTCTGTTTTACCACAATGGTCACAGCAAGTGAGTTCCACATGCATTGAAATGATCCTTTTTTAACTTACAATTATGTAAACTTTGCTATTATTAGGTGATACAAACAAGAAAAAAAGTGATATTTTTTCAGAGACCCAAAAAAGAAATTAAAAAAATATAACAAATAGAATTTGATCTAGCATATACTTGTAAGTTGTAAGTTGCAAGTGTCAGCCACTCAGGTCTCATGTTCATCCACGTTCAGCAGTTTCAGTTTCAGGTTGCTCATCTCAATGAATCAGTCTTCAAGGGAAGCCAGCCCAGTATAAACTAAAATAATCAGATAATAAAACTAAGTTAAATGCTAAAATCTAAGTAAACTGGAGGTTCAACTGAGTGATTTGCATCAACAGTTAATAATTGCCTTGCTATATGCATTCAATCAACAGGACAATCATAACATGACTACATGAGCATCCACACAAATTTCGATTTCAAATAAAAAAAAATTGCTCACATTACCATCTGGGTGGGGGATTGAATACTTGATAGTTTAATTTTACATGTTTTTCTTATAAAAGAATAAATACTATTATAACTCAAT
This sequence comes from Ormosia emarginata, assembly GCA_029884605.1. Lineage (NCBI taxonomy): Eukaryota > Viridiplantae > Streptophyta > Magnoliopsida > Fabales > Fabaceae > Ormosia > Ormosia emarginata. The sequence continues at coordinate 16,337,032 of JAQQTP010000069.1, read as the reverse complement.
ATAATTAATTTTAATAGTTTTATGATATTATTATTTAATTATTGAGAGAACTTAATTTTATTTAATTATTATTATAATTACAGGATTTTAAAAAAATGATAATGATGTAAAAGAATTATACTGCAAGTAGAACTATTACCTCATTTTATAACAAAGTTAGATGAGCAATGTATTGAATGAAATAGAAGGAAACAGATCATCAGTTTGTTTATATGATAATAGAGTAGTCTACACCAATAAAACTAGTGAGACGGTGCATTAAGTAAAAAAAAAAAAAAAAAACCTGATACTAGTGGCAGCTGGCAGCAAGGTATAAAAAAGTATTTAACTATAAAAAAAGTAGGAGAGCATAGAATAGGCACGCAGCACAAGAGGCGGAGAAAAAAAAAGAAAAAGAAAATGCGCCGTCATCTATGGGCATTTATGAGTAATTAATTTTATTTTTTATAATTAAGATGAAATCTTAATCTTTATTTTAAATAATTTTATTTTATATGGAATATTTTTTTATTTTATAATTTATAATGATGATAATTATTGATCTTTAATTGTTATTTAATTTAATTTTTATTGATTATATTGTAATCAATTAGTAAATTTAAATTGATATATTTTAATCATATACTTAATTCTTATAGTCTTAAGTATGAGTTGTGTAATAATATTTATTGTTTTTAAAATTTAAGGATTGAATTATTTATATTATGTTAAATAATTTATATCATAATTTAAATATATCATGTTACTTTAGATGAATTATATTAATAATTAGATTTTAATTATCTTTAGTGATGATTAAAACTTATAATCATAAATACTCTATAAAAAAATTAATTCTCATTCAAATTAAATTTATCTTTACATAATTAGTAATAAATTTGAGTTCTTGTAATTATTTTTTGATTAATCTTACATTTTAATTTGAATTATTTCATTTAGATGAATTATTTAATTTGAATGTTTAGTTGAATGTATAATTTAAATTCTTAGATTAATTATATTAAATCAAAATATATTTTTTCTTTAAATTAGTTTAGGTAAATATTATATTTTACTAATTAATTTAATTACTTCTTATGAATACGACACTCTTATATTTATCGAATATTACATAAATTTTATACACTTGTAAATAAATGATAATTTTATTACTTAAAAATTTTATACCAATACCTCATAAACAAGTACACTCTACATCAAAAACCAAACCCACCCAGAATTCAATTAATTAAGAAAAAGGTAATCACTTAATAATACAACCTATGTAGAAGGCCTATAAAATTGAGATGACGGGTGAAATCTTCATGTACTTGAGTTGAATTTGGCACGGCGTTCTTCATATGATGCTGGATGAATTCAACAAGAATAGGAAGTCAGTCAGAGTAAAATAATGGGGGATACAAGGGCCAGGAAGTATATTCTGTGAAAATCATTTGGTGTGGAGCTTAGAAGAATACAATGCATCCACGTTCCACTTATAACATGCATTTGAGTATTTTTTACACAAGCTTTAAAATATTGCAGGTGTCAGAACTCACGCTCAGTTGGCCGTGACATAAGAGGGACATGGGAAGCTTTCTTCTTGGTTCCTAGAATAGGCAGCAAGCTTTGATCTGGAAAAGGAATGGTTATCAGCACAATATATCACTGTAAACAAAAGTAAGCAAGGTGATTGGAAAGCAATTCAGTAACGTGTTTGCAGCACCATCTAATAGAGGAACGCAATTAAGAAGAGCTTCATGAAAGATTGCAGCTTGAAGCTGGTAAATTTGGCATTCATTCACCAAGTGTACACGCAGCGCTTCTCCTGCATCTAGATATGCAATAAATCAAATGAATTCAAGTTATCAAACTTTTCTAAGTAAAATGCCCAAATAGACAAGCAAAGAGGAAATTGGAAATAGGATGCAACCAAAGCTTGTGGCTTTGATATGCTTAGTAACTAGTACTGGATTTCCAGAAAGGAATCCAACAAAGCAGTCAATCACCATATTTAAAGTCTTACAAATCAGAAATACCTGATGAACACAAAAACTTAATATCTTCAAATTCACAGGACTGAAGAACCAATGGAACCTCTGAAGCCATGGTGTACTGGGGTTTCCTTGGGATCCTATTAGTGTCCAGTAGCATATCAATCACCTACATATTTAAGCATTAAACTGCTTAGCTCAAGCTACAGAATAAGAAATCCATATGTAGAGATGAACTATCCTAGGATTTAATATTACAATGTGATGCTAATGTATAAAAAAGAGAATAAATAAATAAGAGACAACGTGACACCCTCATAAGAAAGAAGGCAATACAATTCCTTAACAAACATTATAAAAAGTCTGTCTCCTGTGTGAGTAAGTTGTACCCTCTGATAATGTGGGATTTGCTGAAGAAATAGAAACACAGACAGAGGAATACAAGATAGAAATACTTTCAACAGAATAGGTCTCTCCCCATGGTTGTTTGTGCAAATGTTCAAGTATTTGACATGTGATTGCAGCCATTTAAGAGGAGTAACAAAAACTTCAATTCAGAAGTCCAGATAGTAAAAGGCAATTATGTTCTACAATAGCAACAGAATTTATTATAACAATGACATTTTGTATACCACTGCAAAGACGGAACACAGCCGTTCGGTGAGTGTTGCCTCTACTTGGCCCACAAAACTCCTAGCATATCACTTAAATAATCGTAGCACGAGATCCTTTCTTAATAAAAATGGCTTCAGGAAGTAAACTTGGAATACATGCCAAATACATATATATGCATCCAGCCCTCACAGTTCACAAGATTGGTTCTGTTGTCACTCTTAAAGCTTAAAAGGACCAACAAGGCAACAACTATACAAATGTTCAAAATAATTTATTTATGAGCATGTTAGGTACCCACATTTGGAGATTCAAGACCTTTGCCAACCATGAATAGAACAGCAACCATGCAGCGAACCTGATGCCACAGAAAAGCACTACCTCTAATTTTAATCACCCAAAGTTGATTATCATCATACCTGCAGGTAAATGGTAAAAAAATGCTCGGACTTCAAGCCCAAAAAATTCCAAATGACAAATTACAAGTACTTGTCAGGCTGATACAATAATGCAAATTTTTTAACACACAAAGCCACCGCAACTCTGAATTCTGATAAGAAACAGGTAATAAGGGTTTCTCTGTTTGGAATTCATAAGGTGAAAAATGTAATAGTCTCAGATTGTTCTGCATCTTAGACTTAAGACCTAAATTTTAAGCATGCAACTCTTACCTGAAACATATAAAGTAGACATCATGCATATATTCATCCTAATCCTAATCCTATTGAGAATTATATTTTTTATTCAAACTTACTAACGTAATTTTTCTTTTAGCTACCGTATACATAGAAATTCTTGTGTTTGTTTTTTTCCCTTTTAACTTCTGTCATTTGATTTGTCTCTCTTCCACACTCAGTTCTTTTTTTCTTGTGGGCAATCTCATTGCTGACCAGAAGCACTAAAAAAAATCATCCAAATCTTCCATACAGCCAAAATCATCCATTTATCAGCTACAAACAATGGAATCTGGGTTCAGGCCAGTGGCTTTTGGCACATTTCCTTCCCATAAGGATGAAGTAGAATTAGAAATCATATATTCAAGTATCGTCAAACACAAGCACCAAGTATCATGGCCCAAGGTATATGCAGAAGCAGCACACACACAGACAAATAAGCGTCAGGAAAATTTTCCATCAATCTTAACCTCACATAAGTACATGATATCTTGAATAATGTCACAAGCCACCAATAGTGGTGCACATTTGCTATATCCAATTTACATAAATTTTCAATTGATGGGTTCCTACATATTTCTTGCCAGCAAACGTGCACGTACACAAACACAAACATAGGGGTCAGAAAAATTATCTACCAATCTTAACCTCACATCTGTAGGAGACATCTCAAACGATGTGATGTGCCGCCTGTAGTTGTGTACATTTACTGCATCCATTTTACAGAAGTTTCTAAAGTCATGTTCTCCTACAAATTTCTTCCCAGCACTCTCCATGGCCTAATGGGACATGAACCAAAGAAAAATGTTAAAATTCACATGCCTCTCAAATCTTTGATATGATTGGAAACAGAGAAAAAGAAAGGCAAAACAAGGTTCAAGAATTTATAGAAATTGCAAAGGAAAATGGTTTTCCCACCAGGATATTCAAATTTTCTTTCCAAAAGAAATATTTATACTCCCTGCTTAAACAGCTGAACCTGTATCAACAAAGCAAATGAGGAGCATGATAAAAAAAATAGAATAATTTAAGATATCAAGGTTCACTAATTAATATATTAAAATCTAATTTATTGCAAGATCTTTGCAATCTGAAGGTTAGTAAATAAAAACAAGTCAGCTTGCATCACAACCTACCTCAAAATTCAATTAACCTTTTAATTAGACCCTTCACCTCCAATTGCATGGTTTAGCTTACCATATCAAACCTATCATCTTAAGCTGTTGAGACGATTGAAATTGCTATCCAAGTTAGCCTCATTATCTGATGTTATTCATTCAAGTCTCTCAGACCTTCCTAGTAGCTATTGGATGCTATGCCTTTGTTTTGTGGTTCTGTCTCCTGATTCAAGACTTGGACCACTCAACAATTCAAGTAGAAGTACTGATTCCAGTCTATCATATCTTTCTCTGTTTCTGCTCTGTTTCATATTCCACTTGCACATGAAAGGAAGAGCAAGAGTGTGCTGAGCATCTTATACATTTGTCTGGCCCTTTCAACATCAACTTAAGCTTTTCAGAAACAATTGCTTATCGAAACAGCTATCTTATCAACAAGCTAAAAAATTCAACAGAAAATTTCTAACTTCCTCTAATATTATAGCTATGAACACTAAAAGGACCTTCAGTTGTCACTATACTGGTTTATATATTCAACATCAACTTGAATAGCACAAGTAAAGGTTGGCTACACTTATGGTAAGATTACATGTTATATTGTGATCCCTCTTGCAATCCAGATCAGCCAGCATATATAGATATTTACATATTGGAGCATATATATATTCTGGTTAAGTTGCTCCAAATTTATGAAAGAAACAAAATCTTAGATCTCGTAGCAGGGCCCCATTGTAGCCAAAAAGTATTTTGTTAGATAACTACACCCTTGTCTAGTGTAGCCCTATTGCTTCCCTCCCATTATGCAGGATACTGGGAAAGTAGTTCCCTTGTCCAGTGTTGCCCATTGCTATCACTATTCTCCGTATAATTTGATCATCATATTAGAAAGCAAAGTTACAAAGAATGCATAGAAACCTTGCATGGAAATCAACAGGAACAGGACACCAGCCCAGAATTCGAATATCATTCGGAAGGACTCGATTTAGCACCCTCACATAATCAATTTCCCCTTCTGCGAAAAAAAAAATGGTTAGTTTTATGAAAAGGGGAAAATAAATTTGTATAAATGCAAATGATATAAAGGATGTAGTAAACAGTCAAAAGCATGGCTTTGATGATTGTAAAACCGCCAAAAAGGCAAAAACCATTACAAATTTGTATTTACATTAACAATTGGCCAAAACCATATGACACCTATCTGTTAGCAGCACAAGACCTCCCATACACAAAGTCTATATCAGGAAGAATAAACAACCCAAGGCTCAAGCGGCTGACACACAGTTAGTTAGTTAAGGCAATGTAATTAGTAGCCTCCCTTTTGAATTAGTATAAATAGAGGAGTGGAGGGAGAGTTAGGTATTCATTCAGTTGGTTAGTTGGAATTCGGTTGGAGAGGCTAGGCTCTCGAATCTCTAGCAGTCTATTCTCTCTCTTTCCCTCTTCTTTTCTCTCTTTCATTGTAGTGTGGATTCTTACTCTGTAGAGAGCATTTTCTCTCAGAGATTCAGCAATATACATACAGAACTATACAGAATCATTCTTTTTTTCTGTTTTACCAGATCTAACACTGGTATCAAAGCTCTTTTCTGGGAGCGGTACATGGTCCATACGCGAAGAATGGAAGCACGCATTGAGTTTCTTGAGCGCGGTTTCACAAGAATTGATAATCTGGAATGCAGAATCGATGAACTGAGACGCGATCGCGATGTTGATCGCCGAGAACGCCAAGAATTGAGGCGAATTGTGGAGGAGGAACAAGCGGTAACACAGAGGCAATTGGAGAAAAATCAGAAGCAACTTGAGGTGATTTTGGCTCACCTCCAACGAAATTCGAGTGATAACAGCAATCATGACAAGGAAAGTCACAGAGGTGAAGAGGAAGAAATGATCGGTGGAATTTTTGAAGATCCGAAGGAAGATAAATGGAGGAAGCTCGAAATCCCAATTTTTACCAGCGATGATGCGTACGGCTAGGTGAACAAAATTGAACGCTATTTCGAGATGAAACGCGTATCCGATCGTGAGAAATTGCAAGCCTCGATGGTTGCGATGGAAGGCAAAGCCCTAAATTGGTACCAATGGTGGGAGTTCTGCTTAGAGAATCCAACAAGGGAAGAGTTTCGAACAGCTATCATAGAGAGGTTCCAACCCTCAATCACACAGAATCCGTTTGAGATGTTGATGAGTATCAAGCAAACTGGCACCGTGGCAGAGTATCGGGAGAAGTTTGAGCTCTATTCTGGACCATTGAAAGGAGCCGATCCAGAGTATGTGAAAGGAATATTCTTAAATGGATTGAATGATTTGATTAAGGCAGAACTGAAGTTGCACTCGTTGAAAACTCTGCCAGAGATGATGAAATTTGCTCAACAGGTGGATGAGAGGAATGAATTGTTGAGTAAGGGGGTGATGGCTGTGAGCAAAAGTGGAGGAAACAATCAGAGTTATTCTACCACACGAACGGTAACATGGGATCCAGGAAACAAAGGAATTTTTCAAGGCTCGGGGAGCAGTAGAAGTGTAAATTCAAGCACTGATTCCACTAGCTTGAAATCTACAGGGTCATACCGAGGAAGGGAATTTAAGATTCTGACTCCAGCTAAGAAGGATGAAAGGAGAGCAAAGGGGTTGTGTTTCAGATGTGATGGCAAGTTTGGTCCAAGGCATGTGTGCGCCAATAAACATTTGCTATTGTTGACCTTAGATGAAGAAGAAAAAGATGAAGGAGCAACCGAGGATGAATCTGAAAACACTGAGGCAGAGCTTAAAACCCTACAGCTATCTCTTTATAGTATCACAGGGCTCACTTCAAAGAAATCTATTAAGATGTGGGGAGAGGTAGAAAACAAGAAAATGACAGTGTTGATTGATTGTGGAGCCTCGCATAACTTTGTCTCATCCTTACTGGTGGCAAGGGAGGGTCTGCAAGTAAGGGAGACAGCCCCATACACAGTGGAGGTGGGAGATGGTAGGAAGATACGATGTGAAGGAGTTTGCCCAGATTTGAGAGTGAAAATTCAAGGTTTGGAAGTGCAACAGAACTTCTACATCTTTGAATTAGGTGGTGTTGATGTGGTGTTGGGAATGGAGTGGCTGGAAAGCCTAGGGGAGATCAGGGCAAATTTTAAGGAACTAACATTAAAGTTACCTTCTCCTAAGGGTACTTTAGTGTTAAGAGGGGAACCAGCAATGGCCAGAGGGGTAGCTTCATTAAAATCAATGATGAAAGCCATCCATGCAAAGGGGCAAGGATTCATAGTGGATTATCAAAGTCTGCAATTAGAAGAAAAAGTTGAACCAGAAAAGGTGGAATGGTTGGCAGCAGTATTGGATAAGTTTAGGGAAGTTTTTGAAGAACCGGAAGGTTTACCACCATCACGGAGGCAGGATCATGCAATTGTCCTCAAAGAGGGTGCCAACATCCTAAACTTGCCGCCATACAAGTATCCCTATTATCAAAAAACTGAAATAGAAAAATTGGTTGATGATATGCTGAAATCAGGAGTTATAAGGCCTAGTGTTAGCCCATACTTCAGCCCTATTATACTAGTTAAAAAGAAGGATGGAAGTTGGCGTTTTTGCGTAGATTCTAGAGCTCTCAATAAAATAACAATTCCGGATAAATTCCCCATACCCATTATTGATGAGTTGTTGGATGAATTGGGGGGAGCTACAATTTTTTCCAAACTTGACTTGCGATCCGAATACCATCAAATTAGAATGAAGGAAGGGGATATTGACAAAACTGCATTTCGAACACATGAAGGTCATTATGAATTTGTGGTCATGCCCTTTGGCCTTACCAATGCACCTTCAACATTTCAAGCCCTCATGAATGAAGTGTTGAAACCTTACCTACGAAAGTTTGCTCTAGTATTTTTTTATGATATATTGGTGTACAGCAAGACTAAAGAAGATCACATTAAGCATCTGCAGGCCGTTTTCTCTCTGCTGCAACAGAATCAACTCTTTGATAATAGAAAAAAATGCACATTTGGGCAGAAACAGATTGAATATTTAGGCCATATTATATCAGGAAAAGGGGTAGCAGCAGACCCAAGGAAACTAGAGGTAATGAAGCAATGGCCGGTTCCAAAAGATATCAAGTCCTTGAGAGGTTTCCTTGGCCTCACTGGATACTATAGAAGGTTTGTAAAAGACTATGGTAAGATAACCAGGCCCTTAACACTACTTTTGAGGAAAGATGGTTTCAGTTGGAATGAAGACACTCAAGAGGCTTTTGAGTTATTAAAGCATGCCATGGCCGAACTTCCAATATTGACTGTCCCGGATTTCTCTAAATCATTTGTCATTGAAACCGATGCATCGAATAAAGGGCTAGGGGCAGTATTAATGCAAGAAGGAAGGCCTGTAGCATTTTTGAGCCAAACACTGTCGAACAGAGCACAAAAGAAATCTGTGTATAAGAGGGAATTAAAGGCCATAGTCATGGCAGTGCAGAAATGGAGACACTATGTGATAAGGAGACATTTTGTTATACACACAGATCACAAAAGCTTGAAATTTCTGACAGAACAGCGGGTGTTGGGTGAGGAGCAGTTTAAATGGACTTCCAAACTAATGGGATTTGACTTTGAGATCAAGTACAAGCCCGGAAATGATAATAGAGCAGAAGATGCTTTATCTCACAGAATGACTTATGCTGCCATTTCTATGGTGCAATTTTCTGAAATTGAAGAATGGGAAGAGGAGATTCTTCAGGATATGAAGTTACAGGGCATCATCCAAGACCTAATTAGAGACCCGCTTTCACATCCAGGGTACACTTTTGCAAACAAGAAGTTGATGTACAAAGGAAAATTAGTGTTGCTCAAACAGTCCCCAAAAATTCCTCTTTTGCTCAAGGAATTTCATAGTTCAGCTATTGGAGGTCATTTCGGTTTTTTTAGATCATATAAAAAGATTTCAGCCTTGGTGTACTGGGAAGGCATGAAGAAGGATATTCAGAAGTTTATGGCTACTTGTGAGATATGCCAACTCAACAAGTACCAAACATTATCCCCCGCGGGTTTGCTGCAACCTCTCCCAATCCCTACTCAAGTTTGGGCAGATGTTTCAATGGATTTCGTGGAAGGATTACCAAAGGTTCAAGGAAAAAATGTTATTCTAGTAGTGGTGGACAGACTTACCAAATATGCCCATTTCTTCCCATTGGGTCATCCTTTCACAGCAAAAGATGTTGCAGAAGTTTTTATCTGAGAGGTAGTGAAGCTACATGGTTTTCCTTCCACCATAGTTTTCGACAGAGATAAGGTCTTCCTTAGCCAATTCTGGACTGAACTTTTTCGCTTGGCTGGTACTAAATTGAAGTTTAGCTCTGCCTACCGCCCTCAAATGGATGGGCAAACTGAAGTGGTTAACAGGTGCCTGGAGACTTATTTGAGATGCTTGGCTAGATCAAAACCCAAACAGTGGTTAAAATGGCTTAGTTGGGCAGAATTTTGGTTTAACTCCAACTATAATAGTTCAACCAAACTCACCCCTTTTAAAGCTCTGTATGGTAGGGATCCACCCCTTCTTTTGAAGGGAACCACCATACCATCAGCTGTGGAAGAGGTTAATATGATGACCGAAGAGAGGGATATACTCTTGTATGACCTTAAGAGCAACCTCCTTAAGGCCCAAGGGCAAATGAAGGCTTCAGCAGACAAGCGTAGGAGGGATGTCACTTATGAAGTGGGTGAGTGGGTTTACTTAAAGTTACAGCCATACAGGTTGCGGTCATTGGCAAAGAAAATGAATGAAAAATTGAGGCCTCGATTCTATGGGCCTTATTAGATTTGCAGGAAAATTGGGCAAGTGGCCTACCAATTAGAACTTCCGGCAGAGAGCAAAATCCACCCTGTCTTTCATGTTTCCTTGTTGAAAAAAGCCTTGGGTCCATCAGTGGTGCCATAGCCACTACCTCGAATCCTCAGTGAAGACTTGGAGCTGCTGGTTGAGCCAGATCAAGTGTTGGCAGTCCGAACAGGGGCAACAGGGCACGCAGAAGTGCTGATCCAATGGAAGAGTCTACCCGAGTTTGATGCAACTTGGGAACCCTATGAAGTGATTCAGGAGCAATTCCCTTCTTTTCACCTTGAGGACAAGGTGAAACTTTTGGGGGGGAGTATTGTTAGCAGCACAAGACCTCCCATACACAAAGTCTATGTCAGGAAGAATAAACAACCCAAGGCTCAAGCGGCTGACACACAGTTAGTTAGTTAAGGCAATGTAATTAGTAGCCTCCCTTTTGAATTAGTATAAATAGAGGAGTGGAGGGAGAGTTAGGTATTCATTCAGTTGGTTAGTTGGAATTCGGTTGGAGAGGCTAGGCTCTCGAATCTCTAGCAGTCTATTCTCTCTCTTTCCCTCTTCTTTTCTCTCTTTCATTGTAGTGTGGATTCTTACTCTGTAGAGAGCATTTTCTCTCAGAGATTCAGCAATATACATAAAGAACTATACAAAATCATTCTTTTTTTCTGTTTTACCAGATCTAACACTATCATTTTTGAATCAGCAATATACAACTCAATGGACATGAAACTGAACAACACCCTATAACCTGCTTAGGACCCAAACCTAACCTATAGCAACAAATCAACCTAACAAGTAATCCTGTTGATATCTGCATGAGGCACAAAATATCTTAATACTAGTATTATACAATTTGAATATCTCAACTTACCTTATAAATGAAGAGGGGGGGGGGCAAATTAGCTAAAACCCAAAAGGAATAAATAGTTATAGCTGTGCAACCATTTTTACAGCCTCCAAACATAAAGTTTTAACTAAACCTCAAGCCCTGATGTTTTAAATAATACAAATATGACTGACGTTGATTTCATGCTTAAAACTATTGGCCCTAACACCCATTGCTCTGGGATGTACAGTATTGCATAACTATCATTAATTAGCACCATAAAATGGAAATTGTAAAAGCTTTGATATTTTCAGACTATAATAGTAAGATAAAGAATTATCAATCATAGTTGTCAGCAATCCAGATGAGATGACAAAGGATTTATTAAAAATCACAGCCCTCTTAATATTATTCTACTTAAATTCAAGTCTTTAAACCTTTCAAAAATATGATGAGAAATAAAGTTCCAAATATCATGAAAAACTCAAATTTCATCCCTCCCCCCCTCTCTGGGGAAGATGAAGGAAGATTTCATTATTGAAGCTGAATTAGGGGAAACCACGTCAGAATTATAATTTCAGAGAAAGGACTTCCCTAATTATATAGTTGCATTAAGGAAAAATAGTTGGTCGTTTACCAGATTAGATTTTGCATTAATGTTATTGATAACTTTAATCTTTCATAGAGGAGACAAGAGAAAGGGGGAAATCAAAATTGAAACATCAATACTACAACACTATGTCATTCAAATCAAATATTAGTGCCTCAACTGATATTGTATTCAGATTTACATTGTTTGGTCCCATGCCCAGCACTTGAATTTAAGTTCTAAAGTTATTTTATAAAAATTTTGGGGAAAAATTACAAAATAAATTATTTAATGGTAACATTAGATTCACCAGTAAATGCCTAATTTTGCAAGCATTAACTCATTTCATTGATTTAATGCTACTCATTTTATGATGCATAAATTTTCAAACATGGAAACCAATACCAGCCTATATATGACAAGAAAAAGCCAGGATATTGCCAAATAAAAAAAATCAAAACAAGACTGAACTCATGCGAAAACAAAGAAAATGATGAAACTCAGAAGCAACATCAAACATGCAACGAAGAAAAGGCTTAATCTCATTTATTTACAAAAAGATTGTTCTGCTAACCATGTTGCTCTTCTAAAACAATTTCTCCAGAACTTCCATTATTTGCTCCAGATATCTTGAGGTTTGATCTTAGGAAAAGAGCTATCACCTGCTTCAACATGTTGCCATCATCAGAACCAATTAAATAACAAATTAACAGATTATATGATGCTCTACAAATCAACAGTAGAATAGTGGGAACCACAATTAGAAATTTGATGCTGATATGTAAGATAACCACCGCATACAATTAAATCAAGTTTCCAAATTTTTTGCCCATTAACAAAGATTCCAAACAATATAAATTATTAAGAATTGAATGATAAAATTATCATTTTTTTAGGGTTTCATTGTATCCAAACCAACACTACAATGAAAAGGATATAAGACAGAAAAAGATATCAAAACAAAGGAGCTCTCCAGTCCCTCTGTATATCTGCCAAAGTGATTCTATAGAAGAAACCATGTCCAAACTCCTTAAAGATCTGTGCATTTCATTCCAGCCAAAGGCACCAAAGAACAGCATATAAAGCAGTCTTCAGTGGCACAATGCAGAGGTATCTTAATGCATTTGCCATAGGTCTTCAGCGGCACAATGATTGTTAATGGGAGTATCTTAATACAGAAATGAAAAAAATCAATTTATCATATCAGCTTTTTTAATCATGTTATGTATCAGACATTGCTAACAGAAAGCATTCTTTTTCTTTTCTTTCCCCCCTTTCCGCATCAACTTACTTGTCCAACAGAGGAAACACCTTTGTCTGTTCTACCACATCTTGAATACTGTGACTCCTTCTTGTCACCAACCAATAGCCTTGTTTTCACGAGAGCTTTAAAAATTTCAGACTGCAAGAAAATGATAGATGATAAATCAAAAAGAGGTGTTCACATGCAATGCTAAGCAATGATATTACAAAGCTATCCACACAGTGGACAGGCAGAATACTTCATCCAGCACAAATAATAATTTCTGATAAATATGGAAAACTGTGCTTCTTAGTACTCATGGCCAAGTTATGCAGATTTTAAGAATTACTGGCTTGTGTATCTGTAAAAAAACAAACCTCAACAGTTGGTTCCATTTGTGCCTCTGAAGCAAAACCATAGAATCTGTATTTAGCAGATAGTAAGAAGACCTTAATATTCATTATCACACAGAATCTATACATACTTCTAATTGAATAAATACGGGAAAAAAAAAGTTAAGCAATAAGGAGTGGAAAAAAATGCAAGATTCTTCTGATTTAATGAAAGGAAAAATTAAATGATCATGTGAATTTCAGATTCTAAATGATCCATCAAATGTCACCTCCAAAGCAAGCTTTGAAGATGTATAAATACTTATTAAAATAGAAATCTATAATTGAAAGATTGTAGCATGATCTTGAAATATTAAAATTCTATCATATGTTTTTTGTGTGCATTAAAGAAAGAAATATATATGAAATATACAAATCTATCTTTTCAGTATAGATCAGCACCTTAGCAGAAATTGTCAGGACAGAAAACAAAGCCAGATATAATAGTGACAGTATATACCTTTTTCCAAAGTACATGACTTTTAAAGCTACATATCTCTTGCTATGATGACTCATAAACCTTGTGTAATAGCCTGTACCAAGATGTAGAAGCTAATTTAAATATGCCAACCTGTTTTACTAAACTGATCTTTCTCACAAGATTAAAAAAAACTATGTTCCTTTTGTCATTTAAATTTCATTAGAAGCTACAACATGTGAAAGAGGGGAAACCCATGTACACAGAACTGAGGGCCCAGAAAAAATGCCCCGATGGAGCTGAAAAACCAAAACAAAGTAAGCATACGGATCGAGAAATCACTGAAATCAAGAAGTCCATCAAACACAACATGGAGCATCTACTGAAGAACAGAAAGTGAAGCTTATAGTTTTTAAGTCAATTTTTATATCATTTTGAAAAACAAAAATAAAAACAGAGAGAGAGTTTAAAATAAAAATTGTATTTTCCTTAACACCCACCACATCACAGTTGCCACTACTAGTCCCCAAAATAAAATATCGAGAAAAAGAAACCTGGCATTTTCTCTATCTTCTCTTCTGACTTTCTGTTGCCTTTTTTTGATTTCGTGCCTTTCTCATCAGGGCCATGTAATTTCTTGTCCATCTGCATTACAGATTTACACAAATTTCCTTGAAGAATGAAGCTGAAATCTTATTTTTTTCCCTACCTCTTTCTTTTTTCTTTAATTAATGTTTCCTGGCTGAAAATTATTGCCATGCTCCAATGGCCAAGGAGATAAAATATAGAGCTCAAAATGCTAAGAACTATGAAACAATTTACTAGCTAACCTCATGACTGTGACAATCAGCAAGTTGTGATAATAGCTTTGCATTCTCAGCTTCTAATTCCTGATTGTATGACAAATCAGTAAGAAAAACAACATACGAAGTTGTAAACTGGATTTTAGGTCCAGATAAAATCCTCATCCCAATTTCTGCAATTATTAACATAGCACAAACACAATAACAGCAGAACCTTGAGCTCAATTCATTGAATTCCAGATTAGAATGTCAGACTTAACAACAAAAAATAATAAAGTTATGTGTAACACACATTTAACCCACATCAACTTCCACTCTTGCTTTTAAGGAGGCATTTGAAATGCAGGCATTTTCACGCCAGTATGTAAAATATAGGATGCTTGAGAAATATAGGATGCCTACATGCTTTTACATGCCTACCTTTGGTATCATACTAAAACATGAAAAATATAGGATGCTTGAGAACCAAAGACCTCAACATTCATCAGTATGCCTCACATCCAAGATGCAAACCACCAAACCTTACACACCAATGCAAAAATACAGGTCTACCAATGAAGTAGAAAGTGGGTGCAAGGCAACCCATACTTATTGTTCAGTTCACAATTCAACCTCAACTTCAACTGGGTCCAAAAAAACTATATTAAATTTATAAAAAAAAAAAAACCCATCTTTTCCTCACTAGTTTTTCTATTCAAGGTGATCTCAGTTTCCAGAAACAAAAAACGCAAAAGGGTATATACTTCCAGAAACACTGATCAAATAGCATAAGCCAAGTCATTCTACCGAGAAACGTATGGAAGTTTTCCTTTTTTTCCCCGCTATTTTCTCGGGAAACAAACAGGGATTAAAATAAACTGAAATTGAGAATGGAATGGACGTTGAAAGAAAATACCTTGACCCTGGCTCGCAAGCTGGCTATGAGGTCATCGTTGTCAACACCGCTCAGTTGTGTCGCCATGCTCAAAACTCAAAACTCAAAACACAAACACTATTATTATTATTTTACAGCGACAAAACCTCAAAAGCAGAGTGTGCATGTAACGGGTTTGGTGCAGTTTTTGGAGCTCAAATTGTAGTGGAAAAACATAAGCATAGGAGATTGGGGGAAAAAATGCACTAATTTCTCTTATATTTTAAATTACAATAATTTCTTTTAACAAATACTCAGTGTATTTAGTTTTCTGGCACATACTATTAGGTTAGTTGTGTACATAAAAAATTAAAGGAAATATCATTTTATCAAATTTTTTTAAAATGTCGATGGAATTTCGGATTTTTTTTTTACTTGGATTTCCCTAATCAGTATTATAATCACTCATCCTAGGACTTAAAAAATAAAATACATAATATGAAGTGATTATTAATATATACAACTTAAAATAAAAAAATTAATGCATATTATGAACCCTCTTAATTAGGAGATAAAAAAAATATAATTATACTTTACAAGTTACAACTATACGGGGAGGGATTAAATGGTTTTTACTAAAACTTAAATTTGATACTTGTTTACTTTACTTCACGGTAACCCATTTAAGTAATTTAAAATTTTAATTTTAAACGATTTTTACTAAAATTAGGAGATAAAAGAAAATAACAGCAGTATTATTTCACACAAAATTAATTTCGTGAAAAATTTATGAATGAGTTACTTATTTACAATTACATATTCACGTGACTTCCAGTTACGTAAAAAGCTCCAAAACACAATTTTATGTTTGTGTGTTGTTTTACAAATTTAGATTCGTGTTAAATAACATTTCCCATAATATAGTTATAGTTTACAAGTTACAACTATATGCGAAGGCTTGAATGGATTAAATGGTTTTTATTAAAGTTTTAATTTGAAACTTGTTTGTTTTGGCTTTACTTTACTGTAAGTCATTTAAGTAATTTAAAATTTTAATTTTAAATAGTTTTTACTAAAATTAGGAGATAATTTTTTTTGTTTGCTGAAAATTAGGTGATAAAAATAATATAAAATACTTTACAAGTTGCAACTATACGTGGAGACTTGAATGGATTAAATGGTTAGTATTAAAATTTTAATTTGATGCTTGTTTGTTTTGGCTTCACTTCGGTGCACTAGGAAGAAGTTAATACTTCCTTTTGATAAAGGTATGTTAGGAAGCGAGATTTCTCACTTTTGTGTTGAGAAGGATCTCTACCAAACATGCTTTTGGAATATGAAATCCATTTTTTCATCAAAAGCTCAAACAACTTGGAGCCTTTCACCCTAAATGCTCACGCAAGTTCTTTGCTTCATGCAAACATGCTCACTTGGTGGGTTTCACTGTTTGCTTGTTAGGCATGCCAATGGTGGATATGTAGAACTAGCAGTCTATGTATTTAAGAGGTTTGGATGAATAAAACGACCATCTTTTACTGGTGTATATTCTTTTGTACACTAGGTATAATCCTTGTATTAAGTTCTTATCTTTAGGCAAAATTAAGAAAAAGAAAAAAGAAAACCGTAATATCATCCCTAATCCATATATCAGTTTTGTATGTTTTTATGCTTATACCGATTACAAAAATGCTAACCTTTTCTTAACCCTGTTATCTAAAATGTAAACTTTGATCTCCATTCTCAACATGTTAAATCCAAATCTAGATACTGTGCCCATTGAACCAATTTAGACTTCGGCTGAGAACTTCGTGCTGCAAGGTTATTTAAAACTGGTTAATGTCAAAAGGGTAGTTCAACTGCCTCAATGGACAAGGGATAAGTTGAAATGGGCACCAACTCAGGTTCTTCGACCATTGTCAAAAAAGAGAAGTTGAAATGAAATAAATAACACAAGCATGGGATGAATGATCCATGACGTTGGAGCTTTAAATTATGGACTCATGACAATCAATCCTTAACAGATAAAAATAAAATAAAAACAAAGCTCCAGGGGATGTACTGATGCATCAATTTAGGATATTCTCAAGATTCTTAGATACATCAAATGTAAGAACCTTCTCTCACAGCACACCATTCAACATGTGTCACATCATCAATTTCATCCATGTGAATCATCATTATCTCCAACTTAACCATCCCATTAATTTTTTGAAATTTTCAAAACACCAACCATGGTTAGCAATAAAAACTTAGATATCTAAAATTAGAGACAACATTTGGCCCACGTAATTAATATGGCACACGTTGAGTGATGTCAAGTAATGCTTACACTGATGCATCTAAAAACTTCTCTTAAATTTTTGCAACCTTAAGAATTTTCCGTTGTCCTTTCTGTAATTATTGATCCTATTTGCTGTTCCTCCACACTCCAAGACTACCAAATTAAATACCACCAGGACTGAATTAAATTAACCATCATGCTCACTGAAAATGAACCGAAAGGGGGAAGATGGTGACTGGAAAATCCTTCATTTGTCTGAAGAAGGATGAACGATATCCACAGCAATACTTCTTAATGATTCTTAGTTTAAATTGTTCCCTAATTAACAACTACTTATGTGCTTGTTATGATCGGAATGATGTAATGCTAGCTAGCTTATAAGATTCCCAATGCAAGCTGCAGACCTAAAATCTAAATACAATTCTTTTTTCCACTCTAATCAGATATGCTTTTGAGCATAAAAAACAACAATGAAAATGAGAAATAGTATACAGATAGACTTAGCATCTATTAGCAGTATCATTAAATAAGCGACATTACAGATTATTAATCCTATACCATTGAAGATGATATAATGCATCGCCAAAAATATATCACTTGATTCACTTCAGACAAAACCTGAAAGCATAAAGAGAAACGCATGAAACCGTACCACAAAAGCATCAACTCCGTCCATTCACCAACCACACTTTTTCAGGAAATCTTTAGTTCTCTTCCTCATGCGGGTGAAAACAATAACTACACAAGCCAAGATCCATGGAGGGAAGTTAACACCCGAAATGTTTAATTTCTTGATCCATTCTGGAGTATCCCTCGAAACTAGTGTGATCATAATTGTTATTAATACCACCCCAACCAAGATCCTGGTCACTGGTTTAAGTAGTGAATCCTGCAAAAGAAAATTTTCAGCAAATGAAAATATTACATGAACTATAGTTTTTTTCATTAAGCATACATATCTTGCATATCATATATATTTAGAAAGACGATAATGGTCATTTTGGTATTGGAACATGATGACAATAAAAGTTTCTGGTATTTCAACATAAAAAAATGTGCAACAGTGTACATGACCAGCATTACTTATATGTTTATGGTTATAGTTATGAATCTTCTAGTGTATAAAGATTTACTTATATGGTTATACTTACATAGAAGACTTTCAGTGTATCCTTTAGAATTATTTCCAGTGATTATATGGTTATGAATCTTCAAATCTTCTAGAAGACTGAAGACGTGCTCACTTAATATGAATCAAATACAGATGCATCTTTAATCATCTGTCAACAGGCAGGCATTCAAGAAACCTATATGGAAAAGAACGACACTTTTGTCATCAAAACCTCTCAGAAATAAAATTAGCTTGGGGACTAGTATAGAAGCAGCATCCCTGGCTACCTATATAAATTATTGCTAAATGTCAATGATGCCTCGGGTAGGTAAATGACCTGAGCCATACATCAACAATTACAGTCCTCCCACATTCTTCTCTATCCTCCAATAGAAAACATTAAGCAGAATAATCCTCAAGAGCCAAAAAGAATTTGGATACTCTTATTCATAACAAGAGGCACAAAAATACTAGAAAATATTCCCCTCCCTAATGTATAGATGAAAACCTTTTATGGGGTGTTTGGTTCAAGAGTTAATTTTTTAATCTTGGGAGTAACAATCCTGGGAATGATATTTCTAGGAATGGTTATTTTCAAGAATAATGCTATATCCTCCTACAAGTTCCTCCTAATAATCCTCTTAATACAAAATATCTTGGGAACATAAAAAACATTCAATACTTTTTTCATTTAGTAATTAGGAGGATTAGTAAGAGGATTGCGTAAGAGGATAAAACATTTCTCTATTTTCAAATATGGCTGGACGGCAAGTGTTGATGGACTTGTCGCCGGAGTTGTTGGTGGACGGCAGGGAGGACAAAAATGGTGGCAATGGAGAATCATCATTGAGACTGGTGGTGTGCATTGGGTAGGCAAGAGGGTAATACTTGAATCATTCTCAAGTGGTGGGAATCAACTCAACCCATCTTCCCCCATGGGCATAATTTTGTGGAAGTGGTCTTCAAAAAATATTCCTAGGAATGGGCTTTGGATGGGAGTCTTTTTCACATCTTGAACCAAACATGGGAATATTTTATTCCCATGTCAACATTCGCAGGAATATAAATCTAACTTCTGAACCAAACCCCTCCTTAGAGCTTACTAGAGCAACATAGTCTGCTTTTCTTCTTACTATGGCAACCAATCTAATTCAAACCATTGAGTTTTCCCCTCAAACATAATCTGAGGTTCTCTTTACTATTTGCAAATTAATTGCATATTCTAATCCATAACAAGGGCCGCGAAAACACCTTGAGAATACTCCCCTCCATAGTTTTTGTTTTCTTCTTATTGGGGCAAGCAATTTAACTTAAAAACTGTTAAATTCACTTTCTTTCCCTAATTCCCTCCATTTCCTTTGTATTATGCCCAAACAAAATCTCAAATTTTCTTTTCAACTAGATCCCAAACCCCACTTATGTAATCTCTTTCTTCAGCTGCAGCCTGCACCCCACTTAACATGTTCAAATCCAAAACAACAAAACTACAACCCCATCACAAAAATTTCCCATTTTTCACTGCCCCCGTTATTTCTCATCACAAAAAACAGACGACAATTCAAGAATCAAGACAACACAACCAAAAAATTCAACAAATAGACCTTAGGTTCGCCATCAACGTAAACGACGGCACCGCCTCGATAAGTCAAGATGGACCTTCCGTTTCTGGGGTTGAAGCGGATGGGGACGCCGCGACCGGATCGAGGGTTGAAAGCGTAGATGGATTTGAGACCGTGCTTGTCGAGGATGTCACGGACCTCCAGCTGGTCCTGGTCCCAACCACCTAGGCTCGACTTGAACACCGCCATGGGTCCGCGCCCTTGCCGGTACAGGTGGATCTCCACCTCCGGAACCTTGGTCCGAACGTGCCTCTGCTCCTCGGGGGGGTTCGACGAGTCTACTTCCTCGATTTCTCCGAGTAAGGGTGCTTTTTCTTCTTCCTCCATCTCCATCACCATTGTTGCCTCTCAAATCTGAATGAATGAATGATGCTGTAGCTGGGGTTGATGCTTTTCTCTGTCCTTCGTTCTTTTTCAGGAGGAATTTATATTATATAGGTTTCCGTGGTTGCGATGTAAACAGAGAGCATTGTTGTTCTTTCGAGGTTTGGCATTGGGTTAAATTTAATTTATTTATTTTATATATATATATATATATATATATATATATACACACACGAGGTAATAGAACTTAAATTAGTGTAATTTTTTTTTTACATTTATTTTTAATTATTAAATTTATTTTTATTTAATAGTTATTTTTAATAAAATAATTTAATTATTAAATAAAAATAAAATAAATAATTAAAAAAATGTCAGAGAACAAATATTTATATTAATAAAAATTGATCTCTTTTATATATATTTATTTATTTAAAAAATATAAAACAATTGTATTTTTCTTTATCATTTACAAAGAATTATACATAATAATACTTAAATTTGGTTTGGAAAAATGATAATGTCATGAAATCTATACTCTTCCGCCTCTTATATTTGTCTGTATGCCTACGTAGCATAATTAGTGTGTAGACGTATAAAAAATAATGAAAGTTCAAATGTAATAAAAATAGTAAAAATTATGTTAATGCAAAATGATTTACGTATAAATGTGTATTTAGCATTGTTATTTGGCTTGGGATGACACAATCCCTCATGCCTCAATAGGTTTGACAATCACACCCCCATGACCTGATAGGTGCGAATTTGGGTCAATTGCCTCACTCTCTCCTCTCTCCTCTCATATAAATAAAGTTACTTATATTAATTGATCTTTTGTTTTTTTATTAGTTTAACACATATCCTAAGACAAAGTCTACAATGCACCTTACAATGTCAGGGAATGTCATGCACCCTGTATTTTACCTTCTATCATTAATGGTTGACAATTTTTTTATCAATTTTAAATATTTATTAAATAGCTCATTTTGTTATTTATTTCTTAATCCTTTTAACTTTTTTTTTCATTTTAATCTTTTAAATAAAATAACTAAATCAGCAAAGCTTGTTGTATTCTCTTAATCATCTTCTACTCTCGTGGACTTTGCGTTTCGACCAACATTGAAGTTGACACAAGTTATGTGTACTCTGAAATTAAACATAGAGAAGCGTCGTTGTGGGTGAGATCAAATTCCAATCTTTATTGACCTGGGATGAGAATCTTCTGATAGAATGTGAGGTTTGATGAAAAATGAAAATAGTGAAAATAAGGGGATGTTTTGGTGATGGATGAGAAAACGAACAAAAGGGTCTTGGTGTGCAGCTTCTTGTTGAGATGCCTCATCTCTACGCATAACAAAAAGAACTTCAAACATCCAATAACATGGTAACCGAACTAAAGTTGAATTGCATTGCTATGCCATGGAACGACATAAAGGCTCCATCTTACTGTGATATTTTATTAAAAATGCAGTGGATGTTACTTGGAGTAATATGCAACACCAAACTCATTCCTTCTCCATCAATTATGACAACTATCGCTGGTGATTGGGTCGTCGATGGGTGGAACTTGGTGATTAAAGGTGAAGGTTATGAGTAGGGATATTGGCTAGAGAGGAAGATCAAAGATAATAACAAGAAGGAACATTTTGTAAATACTTTTAGATATTTTCTATTATTTTCAAGGATTAGTTTTTTAATTTAAAATTTTACAAATTAACATGTTAATTAAGTTATAAGTCATTAATTCTAATTGTTGATATATTTTTCAACAAAATTAACAGTTGTAAAATGCTAATGCATGATGTACTTAACATTATAAGGTGTATTGTAGACTTGTCCCATATATTAAACATAATTTTTAATTTATATGAGGTGTTATATTAATTTTAAATTATGATTAACTTTTGTATAAATTTAATTTAAAATATTCATAATGTAAGAGTAAGACTGGTGCAATTTTTAATATTTTTGTTGTGGGGTCAGGTTAGAGTTTTAATCTCAATGAGTGTAGGTTGGAGTTGGGCTGAGAAGAATCAAGTTCATTGTCAAGCCTATGCTTTATTGCTTTCTATTCTTTTACCATAAACTAAAATTCATTCAAAGAAAATCATAGCTGCAGTGTAGATTGGACTATGACTCATGAAGATGGGCATGGGCTGCACATATGGACCTCCCCTCCTACTAATTTGTCACTGCTCCTTCTTGCTAATGCCACAGGGGCTTCTTTGCCCCGCCGATCTGTTGTCAATTTATAGTTTTTCTTTTATTTGGGCCCTAAGCCCCAAATATATAAATAAAAAAAAGAGCAGCTGCTCTTACAATTTACAATTTCAGAACAAAAATTATTAGATCTATAAAGAGTTAAAGACTAAAATATTTAAAAGCATGCAATCTTTACTAAAAATAATAATAAATACTCCATAATTTTATTCTT
Source organism: Ormosia emarginata (assembly GCA_029884605.1). Classification (NCBI taxonomy): domain Eukaryota; kingdom Viridiplantae; phylum Streptophyta; class Magnoliopsida; order Fabales; family Fabaceae; genus Ormosia; species Ormosia emarginata. The sequence continues at coordinate 16,313,948 of JAQQTP010000069.1, read as the reverse complement.
GATTCGTAAACTATAATAATGACAAAACATGTTTTATTATGGAATAACACATAACATCATACTATATGAAGAGGATATTACATATATTTTAATAAATATAAAAAACTTATTATTTCATAAGATTTAAGTATGTAACCGATCTGAGAAATTTAAAGTTAGAAAATTTATATTTATTATAACATAAGACATATTTGAGATATTCACAAAACTTCTAATATATATTAAAAATATAACAATTGCAAAAGATCTAAATAAAGTTATAGGAGAGAATTTGGGAAAAAAATAAAAATAAAAAGAGGACTGTTACTGAATGATATCAATAGTAGCTCCCATTATAGAAATACTAAAAAAAAAACTAAAATATTATAAGAAGAGATAAAACACCACAAAAGAGAAGGGAAAAAAAAAAAAAAAGACCCGCTTTATGTAACTATGTAAAGAGATTTTACACCTCAGTGTATTTGAATTTAATTTAACAAGAATAAATTTACTGAGTGTACTTAAACTTTGATTTATCCTCTCATGCCCTCATTCTAGGTATAAAGTTATGTTATTATACTCTAAAAGGCTTCCTTTATGCAAAAATGCAATCAATATAGCTTTTCAGTCCTAATCATATATCAAACACACGTCATTATGCGTTTATGAATTCTTTCTTATCAAAGTTGTGCATAGGTATATTCCTAACTATGATATAGTAGTTTTATTCTCCTTTTCCAATTTCCCCCCAATGTTTGATATCTAAAAATTATGTTAGTATTGTTAATTATAATTAAAATTATAATTAATTACGATTAATTTTATGAATGATTATAATTAATTTAATATAAAATTAAATTAATTTAATACATAATTCTATTTTATTAGATTTGTATGTTTTTAAGTCGGGTGTAGGTCTTACTTTTGGGTCGTCTAAACTAGATCTGATATTACGTATTATTATTTTAAAATATATTTTTTACAATTAGTTATAAATAATAATATTTTTTGACTTGAATTAATATATTTTATATCACATGATAATGTATTTATATTAATATTATTTGATTTAAAATATATATTATAAAATATACTTTATTTTTAATTTTATACTTCTATAATTTTATGATTTAATTATGCATAATGATATTTTTATTTTATCTAACTATATATAATATTTAAATTTATACATTACATCTAAATATTAGATCAACATTAAATTAGGTTTGGATCCAAAAAAAATAGTTTGATTAAAATATCATAATGGATTTGGATCAAACCAAATTCATCCCAACCCGTCTTATGAATGCCACTTGCTACTAATTACTAATGAGGAGACTTTATTAACGATTGCCTTATTTAAGATTCAGACTATGATTAGTAAAGCTTGTTTACTACCAGGCTCAGTCTTTTTCATTATGAGTTTTGTTATATCTTTTTTAAAATATCATCTTAATATTTTTTTCTAATACTTAATAAATAAAGTATTAAATAAAAAAATAAATATATTTAATATTTTAGAAACATAAAAAGCATATAAAATTTTTTCATTTAGTAATTAGGAAGATTAATAGAAGAATTGATTAAGAGAATTTAGAATTGTTTATTGATTATTATATTAATGGTTTTATTGACAAGTGCTTTGTTAAGAATTTAAAATTGAAAGTTTTTTATGAATAGTTATACTATTTAATATATTAAATTTTGAAAAAAACTCTACTTTTTATAAGAAATTTCTTATTTTAGATTCCTTAACAAGTGTTCCTGTTAGCAAAAGCCAAGCATTAAAATTTATTTTAGTATGCCAACAAAAGTTGGCACAACTAGTAAAGACAGACAATGTTAATTAATTTGATTGAGGTTCAATTCTCGTCAAGATTTATTGTTAGTAATTTATCTGTAAAAATTTTTGTAAGTCTTCGTTGAACTTGGAAGCCTACCCTAACCTTGGAATGAGACAACCATTCTAACCCTAAACTTTTGAGATAAAAAAAATTATTTTAATAAACGATACATGAAAACTAGTCACTCTTAACTCTAAATTTTTTAGAGACCTAACTAACCTTAGGATACGACAACTGTAAATATCATATTTTTTATAAAATATTTTTGTGAAGAATAAAATTTTAACTAGAACATTATATTTGGTTTTATTTTACAATAATTGATAGTGATAAAAGGAGATTAGATAAAGTATGTACAATTTAATTGGTAATAGTTTATAAAACTAGAAATAAGAATTTATTGAAATAAAATTTTAGCATTTAATCCTAACAATAAATATTAGAAGTATTTTATTTAAGAATATATTCATAAAAGATATTTATGAAGAGATAATTATAAGAAGATATTTATGGATTAATTATTACTTTGATTTTTAAAAAAAATTAACAAGTGCAACGTGGTGCACACATGCACCACACAAACAACTATAAATTATGACAGGGGCTGAATGGTAGAAACAAGAAAGAAGAGAAAGAGTAAGTGAAGTGATGCTACAATAATAACAAACGTAAACCGAGAGAAGAGAAAAAGAAAAAGAGAAAGAAGAAGAGAGAGAGAGAGAGAAAAAAAGAAAGTAGAAAAATAGTGAGAATCAAAAAGAAGAAAGAAAAAAAGAGAGAAAAAAAAAAAGAAAGTTTATATTAAGTAAGATTTGAACTTTCTTTAAAAAAAATAAAACCATGACTTCCAAAGATATTTATATATTTTATTAGTTAATTTATTATTTTAATATTTTGTACATATTATTATTTTTGTTAAATTTATTATGCACATGTAATATTATGAAAACTTGATATTTGCTTAACTTTGAAATATTTATGATATGCGACAAAATTTAGAATTATTATAATTTGAATATTAATTTTTTCATCGGACCAATAAAATAAATTAAAATATCACTCAAGACTTAAGTTAAATAAATATTTTAATTATATTTGGTAATAAATATATGTACTTAATTTACATTGACTCTCTTATATTTACCTTGACTTTGAAGTAATTTTATGACCTTTATTTTGACTTGTATTTACCTTGGCTTGAGAGTAATTCTATGACATTTATTTTGACCATTGCAACAAAAGGACTTTTGTGTAATGAATGCACTATCAGGACCAGGACAAAATATGGACCATGATGAGGATCTGACAAAATATAAACTATGATGATGACTTAACAAACTATGGACTGTGATATGGACTACTGAGAGAATTATTAAATTAATTTTAAATCATAGTCAGTCTCTTGAATAATTGACATTTAAATTTAATAATTTTAAGTTTTATGAATTTTATTTAGTTGCTATGATTTATTTATATTATGAATTTATTTGTGACATATTAATGGTTTGTATTTCTTATGTTTGTGTATGGTGGCAAGCAAGTGATTCATGAAAAAATTTGCACCTAACCGTTGAGAGACAGAGGAATGAATTTCTTTTTTTGTTACTTGCCTGGTTAGTGTTGATATGTCTGGTTTTGTTGTCACGATGTTAAAGTAACACAAGAGATATGGTGAATTCCCTATGAAAGTGAATGTCTTCGAGTAAAATGTGAGACAAACAGACATGAAAAGAAAAAGTAAAGTAAAGTAAAGTAAAGGGTGGATTCCCTGTTATGAGGAACTTGCTTGTTAATATTTGTTGATATTTGGAAATTGTTTACTGAGGTTTGAGGAACTTGATGATTTTTGCTGATGTTGATATATAGAGTTGTATAACATGATTTATTTAGCAATTGTTCTAGAATTTTTGTTATTTTTGTCATACTTGAGTTACCATGAGATTTTCTATGTATATTACACAGTTGAAACTCACCATGTATTTTCAAATGTTTTTATAGATGTTCATTTCTTACTGAGAATTTTCAATTCTCTCTCTATATTCACGGTGTTTTCAGATTAGTACATGATGCATTATGATCATCATCGTTCAGATCGTCTAAGCATAATTTCTTGTTTTAAGGAAGAAGGATATATATATTAGAATTATAAAAATATGTGTACATCCACTTATGAGTAAACCTTATGACTGGTGTGTAATGCTAAATTAAAAAGTTATAGATATGTATTATAACTTTATGTTATCTTATATCGATATCTATTTTTTTATTTCAATTTTAATTTCTATTTGTAATTATATATTAAAAGAAAATTCACTGACATTATTGTTATGACCATGTCTATAACTATTAATAGTAAAAGAGTTACATTTTTAGTATCAGAGTGATGATTTATGGCACTAAAAAAAAAAAATTATATCTAAGTATTGAATTTTTGCCTATGTTGAGTTTCTGCATGATGATTGCTTTTATTATTTCATACATGTCATATAGAATTATAACTACATTAACTTTGCAATATTGAGACTGATCACCTCAATATTGAATTGCTCATGACTGTGTAGGATTATATGGCATCAAAACACCCATAAGTACAAAGTTCACAAAATGATACTCTAACAGGGATATTGGGAGTCATGAAAGGATTGACTGGCGCTGTCAGGGTCCAGACAGAGTCAACCAACTTGATTTTACAATGCATGCAGAAAACTCAAGATAGGAACAATAATCACAACCATAATCATCCTGGTAAGGGTAGTGAAAATTCTACTAGGGAAACATCTGTGACCAACCTAAATTATCAAGGTCTTTCAGAATTTAGGAAAGCCAAACTGCCAACTTTTCATAGAGATTATGACCCAACACTAGCTAAAAAAATGGTTATGCAACTAGAAAAGATTTTTATATTTACGAAAAGCATAAATGCACAAAAGGTAGTCTTTGCCACTTACATGTTAGAAGGGGAGGCAGAATACTGGTGGAAAGGTGCTAGACACTTGCTAGAGTTTAGAGGAACTGAGATCACCTATGAGGTATTTTTAGCCATATTCTTTGATAAGTACTTCCCTAATAATGTAAAAAATGAAAAGGAGACTGATAACTGCACAAAGTGTAGTTATTTGTGCCCTATACCTGAGCTATAAAGAGTGTTAAAGTCCTTGTATTCATGCATATTTGAAAGGTTTTATACTTATATTTGTTATATCTAATTCTGATACCTTTCCAGTATGTTATATGAGCAAACTGTGCATATTTGATAGGTGATTAAGTGAATTTATATTTGTTACTGAATTGGTGTTTTCTCTATCACAGGAAATGCTCCAAACAAGATGATATATGGAGCATTTGAGCTAAAATGGGAAGAGAAAGTCAAATTAGCATCTCAGCATACAACGCCGCGGCGTGGCATGTTAATGTCGCGGCGTGACATCCCCTGCATCCAAAGTCAGGGGCTTCGAAGAATTGAACGCCGCGGCGCAGGGAATTAATGCCACAGCGTACGTAACCTAATTTGACACGCGCCGCGACGTAGTAATGTTAATGCCGCAGCGTGCCCCTGTTTTGCTGAGTATATAAATAGAATTTTGTCATATTTTGTGAAGAGAGTTTGGAGAGCTCCGTAGATAGTTTTAGGTTTTAGAGGAGCTACGGCTTTGTGCTTCATTTCTGGGCTGATTGGATGCCTAGGGAGGCTAGGTTGGAGGTCTTCTTCCTTAAGGAAGAGGATTCAAGCTTTAAGGATCTCATCAATGGCATCCTTCCCCTTCTCCCTGAGTTTTCTCATTCTCCCTTATCTTTTGAGCACTGTTTTGCTCTGTAAATTCGTGTTCAATGGATTAGAAGCTGTATTTAGGAAATACTTTGGATTTTTATATGATTATTGATATTTATGTATAAATTTGAGTTTCTATTGATGTTTAGCTTTGTTCTTCCATGCCTATGCTTAATGCTTGCTTTTGTTTGATCAACAATTACATGATCTTAATTGATGCAAATGAACTAGACATAGGGATTTGTGGAGATGGACATAGTATGGTTGATGCATGTTCGACGAGTTCAATTGGCTTGGATGAGTTGATTCGCTAACTGGATAGAAATATACCTTTTAACCATGTATTAGCGTGTGTTTGAGAATAGATCATTCATTAGTGAGTTTATACTAGTCCTCATGCAACCATAAGAACCATAGTAGATTAGGTAAATGACACCAGGGTTGATCGACCTAGACATAGGCTTTTGACTAAATCAGATTCTCAAGCTAAACTAACTAAGCATTGATGTTACTTGTAAGGATTGTATATCATTAGTATGAAGTAGGAAGTGAAGAAGGATTCCCTAAATTTCTAAACCCCTATGTTATTGCTTTGGTAGTTTAGATTTAGATTAATTGCCTTCCTTTATTTTATATGTCCTTGACTAGAATCTAGCTGAGCTATTGGTTGCTACTTAGTAATGGAAACCTTGTCCTCGTGGGAACGAACTTTTATCCTGTATCTGTATTACTTGAACGACTCGTGCACTTGCGATACACAAATGGTCTAACTAGTTTTTGGCGCCGTTGCCGGGGATAATGGTGTATTTCTAAAGTTTTTAGCCTTATTCCTTAGCAATTGCTGGGGGATAACGGTTGAATTCCATATTACTAATATCAACAATGAGTTTGGTTAGTTCTAATTCAAGTTGTAAATACTCTATGTTAATTTCTGTCTTTATTCTTTGTATATAGGTATAATAATTAGAGGATGAGCTTTATCATTCGAGGCCTTTGTGGGAGCTCGAGAACCCCCAATGGAGAACCTCTATTCAGGCGGAGGAAGGCCTACCATCCAATCCATCACTTTTGTGAACAAACTGGCCATGATTGAAAGAGTTGACGGATTTGCCTTGCGAAAGTCCTGCCGGGACTATAACTCAGGCCCTGCTTGGGAGGGAACCTAGGTTTTATTGTTTTTGTTAAATAGTATGTAATTAGTAAGTTTTAATTTATAAATATGTTAGTATGTTAGTTTTTGCAGTTTTAGTTAGTTTTCATGTTTTTCTTTAGTTTAAAGTCTTATAAATATGTTAGTAAGTTTAATTTTTGTATGCTTATAGTTAGTATTTATGATTTAGTATGTTAGTTAGTAGTTTAGAGTCTTAAATATGTTAGTATGTTAGAGTTTAGTAAGTTAATTAGTTTGTATGCATTAGTTAGGTTTTTAGCTTATAAATAAGTTAGTATGTTTGATTTTGTAGTTTAGTTAATTCAATTATAGTATATATTAATATGTTTGATTGTTTTGATTTTAGTTAGTTTATATGCTTTTGTTTAGTTATTAGTAATGTATAGGTTAAATATGTTGATTATGTAGTTTTTATAATTTTTAGTTGTACATTTTGTAAAATAGCTTTTTGGATAAGTTTTGTCTTTGGAGGCCACTTTGAACCAATTCCAAGAAGAAAGCTGTGTTGGCCGCTAAATTTAGCAGTCTGGCTAATCACGCCACGGCGTTGGCATGTTTTACATTTTTTCTCTGCGAGATTTCTCGGCAGACGAGTATTACGCCGCGGCGGATCTTTGTCTTGTCACATGCCATGATGATGATCGCTTTGTGTATATTCTATTTAAATTCAATTTTTTTATTCATACTTCATTTTTTTGTTAATATAATTATTTTTATTATTCAGCTCTCTAAATTTTAATCTATTTTTAGGCTCAGAACCCCGGGAATCATGGAAAGTGAGGAATTCATCTCACTTAAGTTTGGGGGAGTGCCTTTACATGATTTAGATGATTATGATATATTATATATATGCATGTAATGATACTTGAAAAGATGCAGTTGTGATAACCATTATGTTTCAGTGAGTTTTGATTTGAGTTAGTTATTACTTGGGGTTGTAAAGAAGTTTCAATTTTTATAAGATTGCTGGTGTTGTGTGATTGTTCATGATATGAATGGTTGCTATTTGCCCCTTTGTGAGTGAAACCTTATGTGACCTGAAGTATGTGAAACAGTTTAGTTGCTTTTGATGTATGATTTATATTCTGCTTAGATGCAAGTGTAATATTGAATATGAGATGAGTGCATGTCTAGAGAAAGTTTATAGATGTACATGTAAAGTTTCGATTATCCTAGAAATTGTTTTTAAACTCTCTTGAGGCAAAATCCTAGATTGTGCATGACTGAGGAAATGATTAGGGCATTCATTGGACCGATTGAGCCTTAAAAAGCTTACCTTGAATGATTATATCTTTAGGTCCCCTTTGAAGCCTGATAATTGTTTGGCCTTATTTGTTTTTCAAACCATTGCCATCGTTTAGCTGTTAACCGTTCCAATGCAATGTGAAAGCAGTGCATTTTCTTCCTACCCTTCATTGTTTGTTGAGTACATGAGGTGTTGTTTCTTAAGGTGAGTTCAGTGATTAGGGGTATGTATGTTTGAGAAAAATGAGCCTGAAGGAACTAAATGCGATCAAAAGAAAAAAAAAGAAAAAAAGAAGTGCTTTGTAAAAGTAAAAAGAAAGAAAATGAAAAGAGAGAAAAGCAAAGCAAGAAAAAGAAAGAAGAAAAGCTAAAAAGGAAAAGAATTGCATGGTTCTGGCAAGTTGTGATCCTTCACTGAAAAATACCCTGCTAGTTCACTTGTTCTCAAGTCTTGAAATCACATGTTCATGTATTTCAATGTTTGTTATGTATCATTTCCCTTCTTTTCTGTTGCCCAATACCATGGCCTAACATTACAAGCTGTAAAGACCTTCTGATCCTCAGTTGTGTGTGGTTTACATTAGTGGAGATAGAGTTTAGGATCAATTTTTGTGGAATTTATGATTCTTATGCATTTATGTTTATAAATCTATCCGGATGTGTATGATTTGAATAAGAGAAGTTTATCTTGCATGTTCATGGATATGTAAATTGCATGGAAAGATGTTGAATTGTTTGCATGTGAAGGATTATGTATGTGTGAAGCTGGTTTAGGGGCATTTGCATACTTTTTATGGATTGATATAACCAGTACATACTAGTAGTTTGATTTAATTGAAAACAGAAAGATTGAAACTTGAAAGTGTTGAATGATATATTTTAATTGTTAAGAAGATTTGTTTGGTCATACTTTGTTTTGCTCGAGGACAAGCAAAAGGTTAAGTTTGGGAGTGTGATAACTGCACAAAGTGTAATTATTTGTGCCCTATACCTGAGCTATAAAGAGTGCTAAAGTCCTTGTATTCATGCATATTTGGAAGGTTTTATACTTATATTTATTATATCCAATTCTGATACCTTTTCAGTATGTTATATGAGCAAACTATGCATATTTGATAGGTGATTAAGTGAATTTATATTTGTTACTGATTTGATGTTTTCTCTATCACAGGAAAGGCTCCAAACAAGATGATATGTGGAGCATTTGAGCTAAAATGGGAAGAGAAAGCTAAATTAGCATCTCAGCATACAACGCCGCGGCGTGGCATGTTAATGCCGCGGCGTGACATCCCCTGCATCGAAAGTCAGGGGCTTCGAAGAATTGAATGCCGCGGCGCAGGGAATTAATGCCGCGGCGTACGTAACCTAATTTGACATGCGCCGCGGCGTAGTAATGTTAATGCCGCGGCGTGTCCCTGTTTTGCTGAGTCTATAAATAGAATTTTGTCATATTTTGTGAAGAGAGTTTGGAGAGCTCCGTAGATAGTTTTAGGTTTTAGAGGAGCTACGGCTTTGTGCTTTATTTCTGGGCTGATTGGATGCCTAGGGAGGCTAGGTTGGAGGTCTTCTTCCTTAAGGAAGAGGATTCAAGCTTCAAGGATCTCATCAATGACATCCTTCCTCTTCTCCCTGAGTTTTCTCCTTCTCCCTTATCTTTTGAGCACTGTTTTACTCTGTAAATTCGTGTTCAATGAATTAGAAGCTGTATTTAGAAAATACTTTGGATCTTTATATGATTATTGATGTTTATGTATGAATTTGAGTTTCTATTGATGTTTAACTTTGTTCTTCCATGCTTATGCTTAATGCTTGCTTTTGTTTGATCAACAATTGCATGATCTTAATTGATGCAAATGAACTAGACATAGGGATTTGTGGAGATGGACATGGTATGGTTGATGCATGTTCGATGAGTTCAATTGGCTTGGATGAGTTGATTCGCTAACTGGATAGAAATATACCTTTTAGCCATGTATTAGCGTGTGTTTGAGAATAGATCGTTCATTAGTGAGTTTACACTAGTCCTCATGCAACCATAAGAACCATAGTGGATTAGGTAAATAACACCAGGGTTGATCGACCTAGACATAGGCTTTTGACTAAATCAGATTCTCAAGCTAAACTAACTAAGCATTGATGTTACTTGTAAGGATTGTATATCATTAGTATGAAGTAGGAAGTGAAGAAGGATTCCCTAGATTTCTAAACCCCTATGTTATTGCTTTGGTAGTTTAGATTTAGATTAATTGCTTTCCTTTATTTTATATGTCCTTGACTAGAATCTAGCTGAGCTATTAGTTGCTACTTAGTAATAGAAACCTTGTCCTCGTGGGAACGAACTTTTACTCTGTATCTGTACTACTTGAACGACCCGTGCACTTGCGGTACACAAATAGTCTAACAGAGACATAATTCATACAACTTAGAGAATGAAACATGACTCTATGACAATATGTGGCCAAATTTGAAGAGCTTTCCAAATTTTCTTTCTACATGAAAAATAATCTTGATGGCCATTGGAAAGCTACAAAATTTGAGTGGAGTTTGAGACCTAAGATAAGGGAAAAGGTGTCAACCTTAGAAATAAAAAAATTATGTCACTCTAGTGAACAAATGTAGGATAACAGAGAAAAGCTATCTAGAGATGAAATTTGAAAGAGAACGTCAAAATTTTCTAAAAAGAAAAATAGTGATAGAAGCTCAAAAGAAAAATAATTTTAAGAACGGAGTAAACCATGGAAAAGATAAGTAAGTGAAGACTGGCGGGCTCTCACCCGTGTGCAATAAGTGTGGGAAATCCTATGGCTCTAGACCTTGTTATATGTGTTTCTGATGCGAAAAGACAGGACATTATGCCACAGATTGTACCATCGAGAAGATGGTGAACAACATTGTACCTAAATCACAGAGTAAGGGAAGAGTATTCGCTCTAAGTGGAGAAGAAGCAAATCAATCTCCCAACATGATTCAAGGTAAATGTTTTCTTAAAAGCATTCTCTTAATTGCATTGTTTGATTCAGGAGCTATACATTCCTTTATATCTATTGATTGTGTGAAGAAGTTGAATTTGCTTATAACTTCCTTGTCTTATGATCTGTTAGTTTCAACTCCCACAGGGGAAAAAGTTTCTACTTCTCAAGCTTTTTTAAAATGTCATATTCTAATTGAAGGAAAAACTTCCACTTTGAACCTTGTTTGTTTACCTTTGATTGATATTGATATCATAACTGGAATGAACTGGTTGTCTATTAATGATATTATCTTAGATTATTCTCGAAAACTTGCCTACTTTCCTAATGATCCATTCAAGGAACCAAAACCTACCAATACCCTATTCCTTAATGTCACTCAGGCAAAAAAGTGTCTATTAGAAGGAGATTAGGGGTTTCTTCTTTTGTTTTTTTCAAATTCAGAGGTTGGGTAGGAAATAAACAACATACCTATAGTAAGAGAATTTTTAGAAGTATTTTCCAAAGAGATAGTGAACCTACCACCTGAAAGAAAAGTTGAATTTTTCATTGACATAGTTATAGGATGAGACTTCTATCTTTTGCACCTTATATAATGTCCCATTTGGAGCTAAGTGAACTCAAGAAAAAAATAGAGGAATTATTAGCCAAAGGATTTATCAGGCCCAGTGTGTCACTGTGGGGTGCACCTGTTCTATTAGTTAAGAAAAAAGATGGGAGCATGAGGTTATGCGTAGATTATAGGCAATTGAACAAAGTCACAATTAAAAATAAGTATCCACTCCCTAGAATAGATGACCTGTTGGATCAATTATTGGGAGGTACAATCTTATCAAAGATAGACTTGAGATCATGATATCATCAGATAAGAGTAAAACTAAAAGATATACCCAAGACAACATTTAGGACCATATACGGGCATTATGAATACCACGTGATACCCTTTGGACTTACTAATGCTCCTACAATATTCACGGAATATATTAATAGAATTTTTAGACCTTATCTTGACCAGTTTATAGTTGTATTTATATATGACATACTCATCTATTCTAAGACTAAGAAGGAGCATGAATAACACCTTAGAATAATGTTAAAAATCCTAAAGGAGAAACAATTATATTTCAAGTTAGAAAAATGTGAATTCTGGTTGAGTGAAGTAAGATTCTTACGTTATATAATTACTTAAGGAGAAGTAATTGTGAATCCTAGTAAAGTCGAAACAGTAGTTCACTGGAAAAGGCCAAAGACAATTACTGAGATTATGAGTTTTCTGGGATTGGCTTGATATTTTAGAAGATTCATTAAGGGATTCTCCCAGTTAGTTTTACCTCTAATCAGGTTAACTAGGAAGAATCACTATTTTGAGTGGAATTCAGCTTGTGAAACAAGTTTTCAGAAGTTAAAGAATAGACTTACCTCCACTCCAGTCTTAATAATTCTTAATCCTAGACAAAGTTTTGTAGTGTATTGTGATGCATCTAAGAAGAGTTTGAGATGTGTTTTGATGCAACACGGTAGAGTTGTAACTTATGCATCCAGACAATTTAGACCAAATGAAGAAATTTACCCAACTCGTGACTTAGAATTAAAAGCAGTAGTCTTTGCTTTGAAAATTTAGAGGCGTTATATATATGGAATCAAGTTTGAGGTATATAGTGATCATAAGAGTTTAAAATATCTTTTCGACTAAAAGGAGTTAAATATGAGACAACATAGATGAATTGAATTCTTAAATGATTATGATTTTGAATTGAAATATCATGCTGATAAAGTCAATGTAGTGGCTGATACCTTAAGCAGGAAATCCTTGCACATTTCCCCAATGATGATAAGGGAACAAAAGTTGTTAGAAAATTTCAGAAACTTGAAGATTTCAGTGTCCTTGCAATCTCACTGCTTGTATGCTATTGAACTAAGAATAAAGTGTGATTTAAAAATTCAAGTAAGACAAGCCCAAGAAAATGATAAATTTTTGCAGTCTCTCAAAAGAAGAATTCTAGTAGAATAACTTGAACATTTTCATGTTGATGAAAAATGAGCTGTGATGTACAAAGGAAGATTATGTGTGCCCAATGATGAATAATTGAGAAAGAAGATTTTATCTGAGGCACATTGTAGTAAGTATACTATGCATCCTAGTACAACTAAAATATATCAGGATCATAGGAAATTGTTATGGTGGAATGAGATGAAAATAGATATAGCTAGTTTTGTAGCTAAATGTCTAGTTTGCTAAAAGGTTAAAATAGAACACTAGAAGCCTGTTGGCTTATTGCAACCATTGAATTTCCTTGAATGGAAATGAGGCAGTATATCAATGAATTTTGTGTTATGATTACCTAGAACTCCATCAGGTTATGATGCAACATGGGTAATTGTTGACAAATTAACTAAGTCTATCCACATTTTGTCTATTAAGATCATTTGTCCATTATACAAGTTGGCTCATGATTACATTTGGAAAATTGTAAGGTTGCATGGTGTACTAACTAACATAGTTTCAGACAGAGACCTAAGATTTACCTTAAAATTCAGGGTAGCCTTACAAGAAGTTTTAAGTACTAAGCTCTGTTTTAGTACATCTTACCACTCTTAGACAGATGGTCAAACTGAAAGAACCATTTAGACTCTGGAAGATATGCTTAGAGCCTGTGTGTTAGAATTTCAAGGAAGTTGAAATACCCATCTACCATTAATAGAGTTTACTTATAATAATAGTTATCATTTTAGCATATGAATGACACCATTTGAAGCTCTGAATGGTAGAAAGTGTAGATCACCTTTATGTTAGTTAGAAGTAGGGGAAAATAATTTATTAGGACCTGATATAGCGCAGCAAACCATAGGCAAAATTAAATTTATCAAAGAAAAATTACTTACTGCTCAGAGTAGGTAGAAAAGTTATGTTGAAAAAAAAAACATCTGGAATTTGAAGAAGGGCAACATGTCTTCCTCAGAACCATTCCTACTACTGGGATTAGTAGAACCCTTAAAACCAAAAAATTGAATTCCATATTCATTGGTCCATTCTAAATTCTTAAAAAGGTAAGAGTTGTTGCCTATCAAATTGCACTTCCTCCAAATCTTTTAAATCTTCATGATGTCTTTCATATATCCTAACTCATAAAATATTATTTTGACCATTCATACATCATAGAACATTAAACAATACAAGTAAGAGATGATTTGACTTATGACACAAAACTTATACGAATCATGGATAGATTTGTCAAATACTAGAGAGGAAAAAAAATTCCTTTAGTTAAAGTGATCTGAGAAAGACTATCACCAGAAGAGGTAGCATGAGAATTAGAAGATGATATGCAGAAGTCTTATCCAGAGTTATTTCGATCAGGTTAGAGAATTTTGGGGACAAAATTAAGAGGATGAAAGAAATGTAATATCTTATTTTTCATAAAACATTTTTGTGAAGAATAAAATTTTAACTAGAACATTATATTTGGTTTTATTTTATAATAATTTATACTGATCAAAAGAGATTAGATAAAGTATGTAAGAATTTAATTGGTAATAGTTTATGAAACTAGAAATAGGAATTTATTGGAAAAAAATTAACATTTAATCTTAGTAATAAAGATTATAAGTATTTTAATTAAGAAGATATTCGTGAAAAAATGTTTATGAAGAGATAATTATAATATTATATTTATGAATTAATTATTACTTTTGATTTTTTTAAAAATTTAATAGGTGCAATGTGGTGCAACGTGCACCACATAAACGGCTACAAATTAAGACGGGGGGCTGAATGGTAGAAACAAGAAAGAGGATAAAGAGTTAGTGAAGTCTTGCTACAATAGTAGCAAATATAAATCGAGAGAAGAGAAAAAAAAAGAGAAGAAAGAGAGAGAGAAAAGAAAGAGAAGAAAAAAAGAGAGAAGAAAAAGAAAGAGAAGACAAAGAGATAACAAAAAAGGAAAGAGAAGAAGGAGAGCGAGAAAAAGAAGGAGAAGAAAGAGAGAGAAAAAAAAAAAAGCAGAAAAACGGTGAGAACCGATAAAGAAGAAAGAAAAGGGAGAGAGAAAAGAAAAAGTTTATATTAGGTAAGATTTGAATTCTCTCTCTTTTTTTAAATAAAACAATGACTTCAAATATGTATATATGTTTTATTAGTTAATTTATTATTTTATTATTTTAATATTTTGTACATATTATTATTCTTGTTAAATTTATTATGCATTACGTAATATTATGAAAATTTGATATTTGCTTACTTTTGAAATATTTATGATATGTGACAAAATTTAGAATTATTATAATTTGAATGTTGACTTTTTCATGAACCAATATAATAAATTAAAATATTATTCAAGGCTTAAATTAAATAAATATTTTAATTATATTGAGTAATAAATATATGTACTTGATTTACATGGACTCTCTTATATTTACCTTGGCTTTAGAACAATTTTATGACATTTATTTTGACTTGTATTTACCTTGACTTGGGAGTAATTTTATGACCTTTATTTTGACCCTTGCAAAAAAATGACTTTTGTGAAATGAATGCACTAACAGTACCAAGACAAAATATGAACTATGATGAGGACCTGACAAAATATGGATTATGATGAAGACCCGACAAACTATGGACTGTGATGTGGACTACTAAGAGAATTATTAAATTAATTTTAAATCATAATTAGTCCATTGAAGAATTGATATTTAAATTTAATAATTCTAAGTTTTATGAATTTTATTTAGTTGCCATGATTTATTTATGTTATGAATTTATTTGTGACATATTAGTAGTTTGTATTTCTTATGTTTGTGTGTGATGATATGCAAGTGATTAATGGAAAAGTTGTCACTTAACCGTTGAGAAGCAGAGGGATGAATTTTCTTTTTTGTTACCTGCCTGGTTAGTGTCAGTATTTATGATTTTGTTATCACGATGTTAAAGCAACACAAGAGATAGGGCAGATTCCTTATGAAAGTGAAGGTCTTCAATTAAAATGTGAGACAAGCAGACATGAAAAGAAAAAGTAAAGTAAATGATGAATTCCCTGTGATGAGGAACTTGTTTGTTAATGTTTGTCAATATTTAGAAATTGCTTACTGAGGTTTGAGGAACTTGATGATTTTTGCTTATGTTAATATATAGAGCTGTATGACATGATTTATTTTGTAATTGTTCTGGAATTTTTGTTATTTTTGTCATACTTTGGTTACCATGAGATTTTCTGTGTATATTACACAGTTAAGACTCACCATATGTTTTCAAACATTTTTATAAATTTTCATTTTCTACTGAGAATTTCTAATTCTCATTCTATATTCATGGTATTTTCAGATTAGCACAGAATGTACTATAATAATTATCGTTCAGATCGTCTAAGCATAATTTTTTATTCTAATGAAGGAGGATATATATATATGCCAGAGTTATAGGATGAAGATCATGAGAAAAGGCCGAAAGGGAGAAGGATAGAGAGAAGTAAGAGGCAGACAAACTGCTTTACATGATAAGATAAATATGCTGAAATGTAAATAAAGTTAATAAACTTAAAACATTAAAGTAAAAATCGAAAGTGCATCAAAGACGGCAAGTTCCGGCAAAGGGAATAGGAGAGAAGAGTCAAGATTGAAACTTTATTAAAACTAAAACGAAGGTTACAAGATTGAAATGGGGGACAAAATATTAGGAGAAGGGATAGTATCTCTCACTAACCTCTCTCTAAAAAGTTTCTCTCAATATATATATATATATATATATATAAAATTATAAAAATATGTGTACATCTACTTCTAAGTAAACTTTATGACTAGTGTATAATGTTAATTTTAAAAATTATAAATGTGTATTATAATTTTGTATTATCTTATATTAATGTTTATTTCTTTTTATATTTTATATTTTAATTTTAATTTTTATCTGTAAATATATATTAGGAAAAAATTTATTGATATTATTGTTATGACTATGTCTATAATTATTAATAGTAAGGAAGTTACAACAACTACCCTTAATCCTAAACTTTTTGAAATAATAAAACAAAAACACATTTTTGTACAAGATACCTGAAAACTAATTTTCTTAAAATTTTAAGAACTAGGAACAAGGTATGAGCCCCTCGTTGCTAACTGCTGTCTACGAAAGCCCCAGGAAACTGAACGACATGAAGCGTGGGACAAGATTGAGTCCTTTGCTAACAGTATAGTTGACAGATGGTTGCTGGTGGGAGACTTTAATGAGATAGTTCATACATATGAAAAAAAAAAGGGAGGAGCTACGATTGATACTCATAAGTGGAACAGAGATTTGCCGAATCGATTGAAAGGTGTAAGCTAATGGAAGTGGAAAAACAAGTGGGTCTAGATTTATCTGGAGGGGCCCTAAATGATATAGATGTTTTGCCATCTTATGTCGGCTCAATCTGCCACCAGAAGCATATGGGGGTGGCGGTGAACCTCTACATAGACGTTCTGCCAACGGTGCTGGTCGAATCTGCCACCGGTGCAAAGAGGGAGAGCAAAGAGGGAGGCAAAGGTTAATTAAATAAAATTTTAATTTTAATAATAAAAAAAATGAATTCAATCCCATACTTCCTAAATTGAAAGGAACAAAATTAATAATTTTGGGATGAAATAAAATACATTTCATTTATCTTTATCCTATTCTATTTTTTTAACATAATTAAATAATAAAACTTATTTTTATTCCATTCAATTTCTTTCTATTCCACTCGATTAGATCAATCTAAACATAATCTTAGAATACCTTGGATCATTTCACTCGTAACTTTAAAACTTGGAATATACACTTTCCCCCGTTTAATATCTCTTGTTGCTTAGTTTGCTTTTTGTCTTTGGGCCTAGGCCCTGTTTTGTACCCCAAAAGACAAAAACATTTAAGAAATAAAAAAAACCCATTTATATCCTTTTTTTTTTTAAAAAAAAAACAATCTCTCTCATTTTCTGCAGAATATTTTTCAGTAGTAGTAGAATAGTGGAGAAAGCGATCGAAAATGACGTCCCTTTTTCCCTTTTCTGCACGAAGTTGACCACCAATCCAATCAACCAATACTATTGGGGAACCGAACAAATCAAAATCAAAGCAGAGCTTTCAACGCAATTGCGCCCCCACAGTAATCAGCTATGTCATTGCGCCGGCGAACCTTGCTCAAGGTCATCGTCCTCGGTGACAGCGGGTACGTTCTTAGAGTTTTTCATGCAACAACACAACGCTTTTGGAAACGCAACATAATACCCCCTTTTGATTCATTGCCAGGGTGGGAAAGACCTCGTTGATGAATCAGTATCCTCACGTGCCGCTTGCATTGCAATTTGGTAACTTAATGCGTAATCATTAGTAGGTTTGTGCCATTTTGCTCCATCTTTGAAGCCCGTGTCCTCAAGTTTTGATTTTCAAAGTGTTGTTGAACTACATTGTTGCACATTTGGCGTGTTGCGTTAGCTTAACTAATGGTTGATTTTGGGATTTTTTGGTATTACATTTTCTTTTTTTGTTTTAAGTTATTTGTTGTTACTATTGGCTTTGATTTTAATAAGGGTGCTATAGTGCCTTACTACAATTAATGCTCCTGTAGAGTTTATAAGTTGTGTTTGAGGTCAATTTAATGATTTTTTTATGGTTATTTCCTTCTTGGAATTAGTCTCTTTGGAACGTTAACTACTCGTATAGAATAGATATGTGCACAAGATGTTTAGTCAGCAATATAAAGCTACAACAATTAATATTTAATGCTGCTGTAAACTTCGTAATTTTTTTTTTTTGTTTAAGGTCAATTTAAGGATATTTTTATGGTTATTTCCTTCTTGGAATTAGCCTCTGCAGACCCTAAGCCACTAGGATGGAGCTAGTGGCAAGGGGCTTGAGTAGTGTCTTAGGTTCAAACCTCAGCCACCATTGTATCAAGCCTCTGTGGACCGTTAACTACTTGTATAGATATGTGCACAAGAAGTTTAGTCAGCAATATAAGGCTACTATTGGTGCTGATTTTGTCACTAAAGAACTCCAGATTGATGACAGACTCGTCACTCTACAAGTGGGTTTTCTATTTCAATGGTATTTCAGTATTCTTTTGTTTTTTCTGTTTTAAGATTATTGTGAAAATTGTGTGTATTTCAATGCGTTGTATGTCTGGTTGGTAGATATGGGATACTGCTGGGCAAGAGAGATTCCAAAGTCTTGGAGTTGCATTTTATAGGGGGGCAGATTGCTGTGTTCTAGTGTATGATGTGAATGTGATGAAGTCGTTTGATACCCTTGACAACTGGCACGAGGAGTTTCTCAAACAGGTTTTTCTTGTCTTTTTCTACATGCTACTTTTGTTGCTTTATCTGGTTTGCGTGGTAGCCTTGCATGTTTGGTTCTGCATGTAATATTTTCGTGATATTTTATTATTATTGTAGATTGTATTCTATCGTGAAATATCAAAATCTTAGCATCAGCAAATGACAAGAAACAGAAAATTTTTAGGCTTGTTATAGTTTGCTTATCCTCCCATCTTTTTTATAACCTTGTTTTATAGATTTATCTCTTACTGATTAGACTATTTGCCAGTTGCACACCTGGTTACAACATTGAAGAATGCATCCATTGATTCCTCTTCCAATTGATTGGATTTGTCTCACTTTCTTATGTATGACCTACCAATATTTGGACTTTGCTAGATAAGCTTCTATCAAGATTTATGTTCTCATTGTGACACAGGCAAACCCCCCTGATTCAAGGACATTTCCATTTATATTGCTTGGAAACAAGATTGATATTGATGGTGGGAATAGTCGAGTGGTAGGCAGATATTATTACACTTCTAAACTTCCTTATCTATTGCATAAATGTCTAATTATTTTTCACGCAGGTTTCTGAGAAGAAAGCAAAGGACTGGTGTGCTTCAAAAGGGAATATTCCCTACTTTGAGACATCTGCAAAAGAGGATTGCAATGTTGATGCTGCATTCCTGTGTATTGCCAAGACTGCTCTAGCCAGTGAGCATGAGCAGGACATGTAAGTTTTGCTTTGGATTTATATGCACGTATACATTATTATATGAATATAAGTCGTGGTACTATATAATTAAATTTAGGCAAAGAAATATGCACGTATACAATATCATAGTACTATTATTATGAATTTATTAAGTTGAATTTGCGACTGTATGAACTTCTAATTTGTTTAAATAATGAAATATTTGTATCATCCATTGACTATAAGGCTAGTACTGTATCAGGTTTAAGGTTAACGTGCAACTAGCTTGATATTGGGCATATCTACAGTACAGGCACTCACAGTTGGAATGTCAGAGAAGTGCTAGAAATAGAAAATAGTTTCACTGTCATGCATTGCATGGCAATGCTGCTGACCTGCTGTTGGTTTTTGCTCAAGTTTTTTACTTAATTTTTACTGTGTCTGAATTATTATGTAAAACAATGATTACTTTGGAGGATACCCTTTCTTTTCAAATTGTATAAAGTAAAACTTGCTTAATTACCAGCTGTCCATATGAAAGAAGACATTGAGTACTTTTCTTGTCCAAATCACCTTCAAAGGCACTGAAGATTGCCATGACAATTAAGATCTCTAGAAAAGCTTCTATTTGAAAATTTTGATCTCTTTGTAAGCTCCATCTTACGGAGTCACTATTTGTATCTTCTGAAGAAATTCCTGAACTGCACCCATCTTCCAGACACTAGTGGTTTTTACAAGTCTGTATCTTGTGCAGTAATATATACCGCTGGCCATGAAAATTTAATGGTTTTACCACTGCCTCAACTTTATATCTCTAATTTTATTTTGAAAATGCTTCAGTAGTCCTTTCTTCTATAACTAGGAGTCTCTTCCCCATCCCTCCCCAACAACAGAACCTTCCATGTCCTAATCCTGGTTTCTTCTATTTTTATGATAGATTGTAGATATTTGTGGAACTTTTGGATTTTGTTTCTTTGGTGTGATTTTTGTATGCAACTGTTCGTGCTTGATCTCATGAAGTTTTTCAGGCATCTTGAAAAGGGTATAGTGGGATAAAATGGGTAGTAGTGTCTTCACATTTGATCTGGATCTCTGCTACCAACCAATTGTTTGTATATTTAATGGCAAGGAGCTTTATTTATTAATTTTAAAGTTTTCTTTTTGTGGGGGAGATGGAAGGGGAGCTTTCTGCTGTTTGACCATTTGTCACAACTCAGAAGGTTAGTAGAACAAAATTGTCTGATGGAAGAGATGGTAGCTACCAATGGGAGAAAGTCACCTGACTCACCTCCCATCTGCTAATAGATCCCTCAGAATCCACTTTTTGTGATCGCAAGCCCTTTTTTCGCCTATTAAAACAGATAAATATGATTGTTTGATTCTATATACTTTCATTGGTTTTATTGAATATGTATATGTACTTAATTTTCTTCCTTTTGGAGTCTCATATCTTAGTCTATTTGGCCTTTCTAATTTTCAGATTTTGAGATATTTACAGATAGCTGCTTAACTGACTTTTGAATTCATTGTCTCAATTTCAATTGCAGATATTTTCAAGGGATTCCTGAGGCTGTTCCAGAGAATGAGCAGAGGGGTGGATGTGCATGCTGATATGGAAATACTGAAAAATTTTACAGGACTCCCCTTAATGCGGTCGCTCAAATTCTTCAAATTCTTTTTAGTCATGTAGTGATTTTTTCACCCCTCTTGTACACAGTATGCTATGGTTGTGTGAGTAAATTGTGTTTGACCTTGATGTTGCCATTTTGATAAATTGTACTATTATAGTCCTGTTTTGGGAAGGAAGAGCTTGAGAATGTTGCACTTGCTGGAAAGCGTGTTCAACTGATTTACCACGTATTGTTTAGGCTTAAAGTAATTTTCTTCTTGAATTGTCAAATTGAGATGTGGCGTGACAATGTTTATATTCTGTTTGAATGATACTTAGCAAACATTAATCTTTGTTGTGCATCACATAGATGAATAGTGTTTGCTTCCTTTGCAAAGCCAGCATGTTTTAGGAGTACATGATGCATGTAATTGTAATGTTTAATTTACTCTTCATCTTTAACATTAGGCTTAGTATTGGCATCAAAAGGAGAAGAGATAAGTAGAATTGCTTCAGTTTGTGATCCACATATGGTAATCGAAACATCATTTATAGTACATTTACTTGTATTTGTAACAAGAGTAAGTAGTACCCTGCCTCGCGAAAATTGTCAAGAACTAAAGACACGGTTAGCAAAATCTGGTGTTGTAAGAAATTGGTTTAAATTTAATCTGGCGTAAAAGAGAGTAAAAAAAGAGAGAGAAAAAAAAGAAGAAAAAAAAAACAAGGAAGACTTTATATCAAAATGCAGGTATGTTATGTCAGGATTTCGATGTTCTTAATTTAGTTCACTTGACAAAGAAAACCTGCTTTTATGAGGATTAGATACTCATGCTTCATTCCAGAAAGAATCGTCTTTGATATTATCATATAACTACTATTTCCATTTGTTAAATAAGACGTTATCAAACTTTTAGACATAATATACTTGCAAATACATTTTTGTTATTTGTTCCTTTATTTGTTTAATTTTGACTCCTATTAAGCACAATTAATTTTATAGATCAATATATAAGAAAATTATTTATTGTATTTTCTTATGTGTGATTTTTTTTTTCACGAAGTGTCTTCACACTTTTAAATATGGGTTATCAACAATGGTTGAATGTAGTGATAAGCGAGTTATACTCTTAAGAAAAAGATCAAAATTCAAATTCTTGAAAAGACAATTGTTGAAAGAGTCTCTTAGTTACGATAATGTTTGAGTGTTAGTCTCACAACAATGCCTACGAAGATTACTTAAATGTCTTTTCAAATGAATATTCATCTATTCATTTTAAGTAACAATTAATTTAAAATCTTCCAATACGAGTTAATTTAAGTCTTTTAACATAAGTTAATCAAATAGTTAATCAAATAATTATTTGAAATTGACATTTTAAAACTATTAATATGAATAAAAAAAATGAAAATACAGGTCCAAAGACCGACCTAAATAGTTTGCGATTCGATTGGACTAGGCCATCATTTACTAGTCCAAATTAAATTTCATCTAATTTAGCAATACCTGAATCTAACCCGAGTAGTAACAAACTAGTCAAAATGATCCAATCCAGTGACACCTGTAGACTAAGGGTGTATTTGGTATCATGAAGGAAAAATAAAAGAAGGGAAGAAAAGAAGGAAATGAAGAGAGAAGTAGAAGGGTTAAATGGATGTTTCTCATCCCTTCCTTTATTTGGTTTCATTAAGAAAAAGAATAAAAATATATATAAATGAATAAAAATGTATGCAAATATACAGTGAAGTTATAGTTGTATAACTTGGATTAGAGGTCAATCCGATTAGAATGCTAGGTCAATGGTTCGACCAAAGGTCAAACGATCGAATCAAAAAACTTGAATAAAAAAAGAAAATATTTTTTAAAAATGTTATATGAAGAATTGCTTAATATAAAATATATTATATTAAAAAATATTAAACAAAAAATATTGTATGAAAAAATATATATACTTTCAAACAAGCGATGATAATAATCTTTTAGTTGCATAATAAATTAAGAAATTGAAAATAACATTCAATAGAAGCATATGATCTAATGATAAAATACACTTTATAATAAAGACATTTAAGTATAATATTCAAATTCTAAAAAATATATTTTTATTAAGTTTCAGTAAAAAAAAAAAAATTGGTCAACTCGGTCAGATGGGTCATCGGGTCAATCTGGGTTTGACCAAGTCGTTGAAGAAACTGATTCAACAGGTTGATTGGACGCCCTTAAACCTGGGTAGCTAGTTTTTCGAGTCGCCTGGCTGGGCCGGTCCGATCTTTACAATTATGAGTGAAATTTACAAAATTTCTTCCTTTCCATATGAATGGGTGAGGATGAGAAAATGTTGGAATCCAAGAAAATTTCATCCCTTCAAATCATTTCCTTTCCACTTTTATAATGCATACAAAACAAGGAAACAATGTTTTCTTTTCCTTTCTTCCTAACCTTTTCACCTAAAATGGGCACAGGAAACACACCCTATCATATCCTGATTCATTACACCTTATTACCATTTGTAAAATAAAATATAATAAGTTGGCAATATGGATATGGATATCCAAAGTACAAAAGTGCTTATCTTAATTCATAACTAGATTTTGTACTTGTGCGATGTGTAACACCCTCCCTAGGGTATCACATGTCTGACTTCCGACTCATAATCTGAAAATGTTTTGCATAAAAGGTTTGAGTTAAAAACGTGGGTTTAAAAATTTCTTTCTTGTTGAAATATAAACTTACTGTAATCCATAAGTATTATCGAAAATATATTTAAACCGATTCATATACAACATTGACACCAATTAATATTTCACAATTTAAAAAGAAATATAAAATTAACAGACTTTTTTTTCAACAAGATGAAACCCCATGACGGTCCTACTAAATAAAGCGATATAACACTAACGATAACTTAACATACTCATTCCTTATCTTGTATCCAAATTTGCATCGAACTCTACTTTGCTCTACTCGAACACCTTCGAACTTGAGAAATGTTTTCATCAATCTCTGAGTATCATCGCCTAGTTATGTCTAAGACAACTCATTCTTTCTACTTGTTTTAATTTTAACAATACGTAACGCAGAAAAAACAACATAACAAAGAGGTGAGATCACCTACACCAATACCAACATGGCGGATATAGATATACACAAACAAATTTTATCATACGGATAGATCATACCATAATCATGCTATCAACATTAATCAACTATCATCATCTAATCATTTATTAGTTTAATTATCATAAACAACAAATTACAATAATGTTCTAATTATCATTATCATCATCCAAGTATTCAAAACAATTGTCAAAACCAATATTCTTCAATTAATATATCACACGTGATATAAATGTTCGGATTATGCATATACACAAGACTCGATTTCCTACTCCATGGAGCTAAACTCGGTCGGAGAAATGATCGAAAAGATCTGCCGGTACACGTGCCTCGACCACGTGCTTTAATTCTCATTTCAATTTTTGCACATCTAAGACATACACGGTCTTTATCGGATCTTGATTAAGAATAGTGTCTCGGTCCGGATCATCGGTGTGTTGCATCGGTCTAACCTACGGGAAGAAGCGCGACCAACCACCCGTGTAAACAACCCGCACCGATGCCCCAAGGTCAACAAGTGACCTACACTACGCATATCGCACCCACTCAAGAGGTGTGTTTCTCCTAGGCAATCACCATATCCAGTCTTCATCGGACCATTCCAATGCATGTATAATGCACCAAATCCAATCATGACAAATATGTCATTCTCTCACAAACAATGTATGATGACATTCTTCAACAAGAATCATAATCATGTACTTTCAATAATAAAATCATTTTATCATGTTTTCATAGTTATAAAACACTTTGTTGACGTGTTTTCACAAAATCGCACAACATTCCCGTTACGTTTTTTTCCAATTCCACAACACTAGTTTTCAAAATACCGTAATACTTTTGTTACGTTTTTAAAATTCCAAAACGTTTTTATTACGTTTTTACAATCCGTAACATTACTTTTTACGTTTACAAAATTTTGTAACATTTCATTACGTTTTCAAAATGTTGCAAACTCTTCACAGACTTTTAAACCACGTCTAATTTTTAACGTTTTTCTCAATCGCGTAAAAACATACGTTTCTCAAATCGCATAGATTTTTCCACTTTGTTTCAAAATCGCGTAACTTAAAAATCATTCTTTTCGTCCACGTAAATCATTTTCTATCATTCTCAAAATATTTAAAATACTTTCCAAATCTCATAACAATGTTCTATCATTTTCACAATCACGTAAAAATATTCTATCACTTATTCAAATCACGTGAGTGATTTTTCAATAATATTTCACCGTAAAATATTTAAACGCTTTTCAAATCGTGTAGAAATATTTAAACATTTTTCAAATCGCGTAGAAATATTTTACTTGTATTTCAAATTGTTTTTAAGATACGTAAAATATTTTTCAACATTTTTCAATCACATAAAATATTCCTCAATATTCCAAACATTATTTTGACTTAAATAAATCAATATCATTTTTAACACATTGTTCAAAAATTACGTAGCAAAAATCACGCTTTTTAAGATACGTGAAACATTTTTCATCACAATTTCATTACGTAAAATACTTCTTAACCTTCAAAAATTCCTCTGAACTTTTTTCAAAATAATATAACTTTATATTTTATTTAATATATTTTCTTACTCAAGAAAATATTTTTCCACAGATCTTTACTCAAAATTCTTTTTCAAAATATACTTCTTGTAAAATCACTTTTTAAATTGATGTAAATCAACGTTTAAAACTTAACATTTTTCTAACGTATTTCAAAACTTGAAAATAAGTTATACGTTAGTAAATTTTCAAAATACCATTATATTCTTCATTTTCCCAAATCATTTCCAAACTCAACCTTCTTCAAAATAAATTGATGAAAACATTTTATTTTACAAAAACTTGATTTTTCTCAAGTGATAAATGCTTTCGATTCCCTTTCCAAAATCCTTGTATTAAATCCAGATTCGTTTACTTTGGAAATTCACTTTGTTCATAAAAAATCAAGGCATTACAAGCCTAAAAAAAGCGTACGTACTATTGTCAAATATTTTTCCTTTTAAATTGATATTTTTTAAAAACAAAACCATTAAAAATCACAAAAACGTAAGACTCATAGTCTTTGAAAATCAAATCATTTGTTCATTTTCAATTTTTCACTTTCTTTGCAAATTTTTCACTTTCTTTACAAATCCTTTTTCACTTTCTTTGCAAATCCTTAAAATCATCATTCTATTTTCATTTAAATCTCATGTTTAGTTAAACACTTAGAAACTTTTTACACAAAATAAATTAATAAAAATCCTTCTAAAAACCGTTTCTTGTTCTCTTGAAAAACAAACCTTTGTTTATTTTCCAAATTCTTCAAATCATCCGTTTCATCATTCATGAAAATCTTAAGTTATAAACACCTACGTGTTGAGGCCTTGTTAAATCCACCATGTTCTTTTTTCAACATGAACCCTAATCAAGGCGTCAAAACCGTAAAAAATCAATTTCCTTTCCACCATCAAGTCATGGCGTATACATATATATTTCATCATAAATAATATAAGCATACCATCAAAGCCATAAAAAGCATGTATAGCATATCAAGCATATCATCAAAGCTATAAAATCATGCAAAGATATCAAGCGTAGAAAATTAATCAAAGCTCATAAACACCCACAAATTAATTACATGACCATGGATATGAATCCTCAATTCCACATCCATCAAATAAAATACCATCTCTCACCACCATGCTTGGTTGGTGAGATGATCTCCTCTTACCTCTTGAAGATCCTTAAAAACTTCTTTGTTTTGCTTTTTTCCAAGTCCTTCATCAAGAAGAGCTTCAAATACAAAACAAAATACATAGAAATTAGTATACTTAAGCTTGATTAAGAGGAACCCTGGATCAAACATATTCATGAAAAAGAGAAAGAAAATGAAGTTTCCTTACACTTCACCTCAAAAATCCAATAACTTTGATCTTGAAGAAAGTCTATGAAGATGAATGATTTAGAAAAAATCTTCAACATGAAAGTTGCTTAAACATCATAGATTCAAGATCTATGATTGGATGAAATTAAAAGAGATTGGATGGTGATTTTAGGGTAGATAACCGAATGGTTTCTCTTGAAGCACAAAGATGAAATTTTTGATTTTTGATAGAAACTTTTGGATTTGAAAACAAGATGAATGATTTTGGAAAAACTCATAACTTAGAGATTTTTAATGTTTAGGTTTAGAAAATCAAGTTGGATGAAATTTTTGAGTGATGAAAGGTGCTTTCTTAGAGGGCTTGGCCAAAATCTGAGAAAGAAAGGAGATAGAGAAAAATTTTAAGTTTTCCTTCAAAATGAATCAATGAAGGCAAGGAAGACAAATAATGACTAAAGCGTACGATTATGGTCTTCCAAACTCCTTCATGCAGCACCAAATTCGTAGTCCCCCTTCTTGCATTCTTCTTGAGTGCAAAAAAAATCAAAAAGTAGCCATTATGATGTCTAACTTGTATAAAACATTTTTTTGTATTTCCAAAACCATCACTTTCTTTTAATGCATTATAAAGTTGTCTTCATTATTTGCCACCATTTGATTTCTAATTGATTAATTGATGGTTAATTTAGGTAGATTTAGATTTAGAAGACTTAATCTGGTATTTAGATTTTTCTTTTTAGATGTGTCTCAAAATTAATGGTTAAGATTGCTTCTTGAACTTTAAATCCAAATCCTAATTTTTTTGCCATTTTAGAAGACCAAATCTACCCTTGATTAATTCTTCATCCAATGGTCGTAAATTCTTTTTTTTTTAAGATTAAATCTCCATTGATTTAATCTAAATCCAATTTATAAATGGTCTTTGTCATTTTTCAAGACCAATTCCACACCTTTGATTACATCATGGTTGATATCAAAGCCTTCCTAACTAAGCATTCTCACACCATTAATTAAATCAATATTATCCAATTTTTATTAAGTTTGTTTAATTAAATCAATGGTTAATATTCAAACTAAGTATTCTCATCCAAGATAGATCAAGTCAATGTTGATTCACGATAATATTTATTTTTTATCAGATCTACAATATATATTTTCTTGTATTTTTATCATCCGATAATTAAATACGATAAAATACAAGATCTGAAAATTTTAAAAACTGTTTCGGATTCGGGTTTAGTAAGATCCCCTGTCTGTCTAAACAAGACAAATTTTTCTATGCGTAGAAAATTTTTTTCACTTTATGGGACCCACAGGCCACATATGTTATAGGCCACATACCCTCATGAGACCACAGACGGAAAAATTTCAAAATCATCCATAAAATCACAAAAATTATAAAATACACAAATATCAAATCGTTACGTAAATTAATTACCTAACGGTAAAAATTAAATTACGTAAAGTTTTCCCTACCAAAATTTTTATTTTCCCGACACCGAATAAATCACTTAAAACGATCAAATACTGTTTTGGAATAAACAAAATAATTTTACGGTTGCACAAAAATTACTAAAAAATTAATTATTAATCAAAATTACTTATTTAAGAGATCTGAAATTTTTGGGGTGTTACACGCGATGAACGAGTAAATTTAATAATTAAATGATAAAAATAAATATAATTTTATTAAAAATAATTTTATTAAATGAAATATATGTAATAATTCATAAAGAAAAAATAATTATAAATTTAGTTTAAAAATACATAATATTTTCATGAAAGAATTTCATTCTAATATAGATACTAAAAAATTTAAATATACAAAATTATAAAACAATTTATATGCTTAAAAAATATTTATAAAACCAATATATTTTTAGTTTCAAAACACACTTGGGAAGGAAAGTTCATATACCGTAAGTAAGTAGTCTTAAATCTAAAATGTGTGATAAAATTTTATAAAATAAAAAAAATATTCATATAAACTATTATTTTTTGTTAGTTTAATTTTTATATTTTTTTTCATTCTATTTGTATTTTTTGTTCTTTCTTTCTTATGTAATTTTAATGTTATTATTATTTTTTTAAAGAATTTATATCAACATTCTAACTTATTGAATTTCAGATATGTAAATATGTGTTATCGACGTATACATAATTGTTAATGTTGTATTGAAAAAATGACAAAATATTTATCTTTTTGGGGATGAAAGAAGTTTTTTTTAATCGTCAAAGTTTTTGATTATTATTTTTACTTATTTAAGAAGTTGTATTTTTTTTTCTTATTCATTTTTATTTTTATTATTTGGTTATTGAATTTTATTTTTTAATTTTTATTTGATTTTTGTATATGTGACATTTTCTTCATCTTATATCTCTTGCTGTCATATTAGATCATATATAGTAAAAAATGACTGTATAAGATGATGTATGAGAGAATATTACTTACTCTACTTGTCACATGTTATGAAAGTAATGTAATTACTTGTTGATTGGGACGACACATGACAAAATTAGAGGTCATATGTCCCAGCTAAGTCATGACCAATTTAATAAGACCAATTCAATATTTAGACAAAACATACAAATTTAAGTCTTATGAATAATTAGACTAATAATTACTTATTTTAAAATATTATTTCAATTAGCCTAATAATCTTATTTGTTATTACTTTACTTCTTCTTAAAATAATTAAAATATTAATTTAAAACAACGGTCAATTTTTCAACAATTTTGTCATAAAGATATTATTAAATTATAAATAATACATAAAACATATCTTTATTAATTTTATTATTTTATTTATAAAGAGTTTACTCTCATTATGTAAATAATAATAATTAAGCAAATTATTAGAATTAACAAAATATGTTATTAATTTTAAAATATTAGTTATGAATTTTAAAATTTATAATATTATTAATTATTAATTATGATATTAGTGGTTATTAATTATTAAATACATTTGAATTAGTCATATTAATATAATTATATAATTATTACTTTGATATAAATTTGATTACGAATATATAAAATGTGTAAATTATAAAAGTATTAAATTTTTTTAATTTATGTTAAACAATTTTTTATTTGAATCATGTATATTAATATAAAAAAAATTCTTTTTATGATTTTTCTTTTGTGCATATGCTTTATGGATATCCGAAGCACAAAAGTGCTTATCTTAATTCATAATGAATAATATGGCGTGTTGGCGTAACGGTGAGAATAAAGAAGGAAGGCACCTTTCATTCATTTTCCACTTTTGCACCAAATTAGATAGCAACGTGGTTCCCTCACGTCCCCATGTTTTCCAGTTCCACATACCATTCTCATCATCATCTTCAACTTCTTTCAATGCTACACTCTTTGTGTCTCTCACTTTCTTCGGTGACAGACACTGACAATGGCGAAGGTTTCATTGGCAATTGGTTTGAGAACTCTGTTCACTGTTTTGGGAGCTCTTATGGTTGCTACCCTTCTTTACACTCTCTTCACCGATGGTTCTCCATTTCGGAAAGACCTTTTCACACCGTAATCTCTCTCTCAATCTCTTACTTTGATGAAAGCATGTCTTAATGGAATTTATTTACTCTGTTTTCTTTGTTAATTGTTTTTTTTATTTTTCTATAATGGAATAGAATAATCATAGAATTATGCTATTTTTCTGTTTTTCAGTTGACCTTTTTTTCTCTACTTATGTAATAAACTTTTATTTGATTCAGGTGGATGGTAGCAACTTTGATTGATTTCTATATCAACGTTGTAGCCTTGGCTGTAAGTCAACTATTTCATCATCTTCTTCAGTATTTTATATAGACTTAGATTGATAACACATATCTCGTTTTTTATTTTAATTGAAAATCAATGTTTCTTTTCAAGGATGAATCAATCCTTTCTTAAGTGATTACTTCATTGACAGAATATACAAAGATATTTAGTGATGCCAAAATCGTATACAGAGGAGAAATGACAGCTTAGACGTAATTAATTTTGTTTACAAGCTGTACAGAAAGGGGCATGATTAGTGATAACTTTTGCAAACAAAAGTTGTTAAAATTCTTATTTAAGATATATGTTACGCAACATTGAGTCACTAGACTGATCTTGTTGTGCAGTATCTAGGATTGCGAATAAAGTTGACATTTCATATATTTTTTTAATTGTACTATGATTTGGATATTTAATTGCATTAACTTCCTCTCAATGTTTGGAACATTTGTCTAATGAAAACTTCTCACTTGTGCTATGTGTCCTTATAATTTTTCATGGGATTATAAGTCCAGTTGAGGAGACCTCTGTTTTCTAGTTGTTTTTGCGATATACTGCTTCGCTTTTCTCCTATAAAACCCACTTGCAATTTTTGCAAAATATAAACTGATATTTCATTTAAAAATGACTAATGCTTAATGGAATATTGTCTAATAAATTTATAATATATCAAAATTCACTTCATAAGTGAAGTTTCATCAGCACTGACATATGTGCCTATCATGTCAGGTCTGGGTTACTTACAAGGAATCAAACTGGATCAGTTCAATTCTGTGGATAATTTTGCTTCTATGCCTTGGAAGGTGTCATTTTCTGTCATGATTCAATCTTATTTTAATTGAATGATAACATTTGCAATATTGCTTAACCAAGTATTAATATAAAGGCTATATAATCTGAGATATGAAAGGAAACTTCTTAGCAAGACGACGTATTCTTTTCTACGATATTTTCCAAATTATATTACCTTGCTCTGCTATAATTGTCACATAAAATAAAAATCCAATCAAATGTCGTGGTTTCTTATTTTTAATTTAAAATATAGATGCTCTTATGGTACATAAATGTGCATGGTGCAGTCCAAGTGGATACTGTGATCTGATAATGCTATATACTTCATCTTGGAAATGAGTTTATGTATTGCATTATATATATTTTTTTATTTGTACAGGAAATTACTTAAATCTTGGTTATTTGTGTGTTAGTGTTATACTGACAGAAAATTACATTATTTCCATATTTCTTACTTAAATTTGGTTCTGATAAGAGAAGCATTGAATCATTTACTTTTGTCTCTCTGGTAATAATAGCTCTACTAGATTCAAAGTTTCTTTTCTGTTTTCAAGTCATTTGTTGCACCTATGTGAAAGCTAGCAGTGATACTCTGATTTCATATTATTATCAAAAAGCAAGATGGTCCTATGTATAAAAGCTCAAACTTGTAATGAGTTTCTGGGTTGTTTATTATATTGTTTATGATCAGTTAAAACCTCATAAGTGCTAGTTTATTTTCACTAATTTTTCGTTTAATTGTTTCAGCATTACTACATGTGCCTATATTGTTGTGCAATTTTTGAAGCTGTCATCTCAAGAATCTTCACAGGATCCTATGTATTATGTTCTCTTGCGGCATCCAAACAAGTATGTATACAAAAGCATAACTATAGAGTCAAGTTTTCTCTACATGTGCTGTTGGAATCCGTATGGATCCGTGTGGAGGTGGAATCCGTGTGGATTTGTGTATTGATTTTGAGGAGTGCTATTTTAGAAATGTATATATTTTTGTGTAATTAGGAAATAATAAATGCAATCTCCTATATCAAGGAATTACATCCTAGGATTAGGAGATATTCTGTTTCCTAAGTTAGTGCTAGGGTAGTTAAGTTGTTTCCTAAAATAGAGTTATGACCTTTTGTATATATTCTCTGTGATTGACTCAATATATATACAATACAATTAGACAAAACCTTGTTCTTTGATATGGTATTAGAGCGGTTCCGGTTAAGGACTGCTCATGGTTTCCGCTGAAACACTCTTTTCTAAACCTTCTTGGCCTTCATTGCCATCGTATCTCTCAATATCCTGATTGGCCTTCATTGCCATCGTATCTCTCAATATCCTGATTGGCCTTCATTGCCAATCGTTTCTAGTTTTTTTTTCTATAGCCACCACCAGAGAAGACTCAAACCTTGTTTTTCTTGTTCCTTGATTTTTTACCTTGTGCAGCTTACAAACCCATCCAGTTTGTTACCATAGCCGATCATTTTTGGTGTTTTGAATATGTCACACGAAGAGGCAAAAGAAATAGGAGATGTCCAATCTCAACATCCTGGAGAATTGTAGAATATCCACTCTATGTATAGGTTAAATGGGTAGAATTACCTAAAGTGGTCTCAACTTGTTCGCACGGTGCTGAAGGGAAAAGGCAAGTTGAGCCACCTAACAGGTATTGGACCTAACAAGGGTAGTTCTAAGTTTGCTGCATGGGATGAAGAAGACTCCATGATCATGGCCTGGCTATGGAATTTGATGGCTCCAGAAATTAGTGATACTTGCATGTTTCTCAACACTGCCAAGGAGATTTGGGATGCAGTGGAACAAACATATTCCAAAGCCAAAGATGCTGCTCAAGTATATGATGCAAAGGTGAAAACAGTAGCAGCAAAACAAGGGAACAAAATTGTTACTGAATATGCTAATCAACTGAAGTATCTATGGACGGAACTAGATCACTATAGAGTGATCAAAACCCAATGTTCTGTTGATGCAACAGTTCTCAAGGAGTTTATTGAACAAGACAGAGTTTACGACTTTCTAGTTGGCCTGAATCTAGAGTTTGATCAGGTCAGAATTCAAATTCTGAAAAAACAAGAACTTCCATGTCTCAATGAAGTGGTGGCTATGGTACGAAGTGAAGAGGCAAAAGGAATTTAATGTTCGATACTCCAACTATAGAGAGTTCAACCATGGTGGCTGAACATCTTAAACGTGGTCCAACAAATGTGGAGAAGAGAAAGGATGGTTTGTGGTGCACCTATTGTAACAAGGCAGGTCACATCCGAGAGAAGTGTTGGAAACTGCATGGAAAGCCTCCTAGTCATGAATGGAGTAAAAAGGGGGATTCTTCACGGAAGAGTGGATATGTTCATGTGGCTGCTGCTGAAAACAATGAAGAGAACAAATCTGAATCCACCAGTCTTAACCAGGAAGAGATAAACAGGATGAGAGCTTTTCTCACCAGCCTTGACAAACCTTTCATTTGGATTAAATGTCTCAGAAACACCTTTTGTTCAATTCTGGATACTGGATTCAAGTGCCACAGACCACATGACACCTTTATCCAAACACTTCTCCACATACTCACCTTGTCCTAGCAATAAGAAAATTGTCACAGCCGATGGTACTCTTGTAACTGTAGCTGGCCTAGGTGATATCCAAATAAACCCATCACTAACCCTGAAAAATGTTCTACATGTCCCAAAATTATCCACCAACCTTGTCTCTATACAAAAACTTACAAAAGATTTATCCTATAAGGTAATTTTTGATAGCTGTAATTGTGTATTTCAGGACAAGGATTCGAGGAGGACGATTGGACATGCTAGAGAATGGAATGGCCTTTACTATCTTGAGGAACCAAATCTGCCCAGCAAGAACAGCCTACCCCATTCCTTCATGTCCAAGTTTATGCTATCCAACAAGGAGAAAATTTTTCTTTATCACTGTAGGTTAGGACATCCTTCTTTTAGGATTGTCAAAGTTTTGTTTCCTTCTCTTTTTACCAAATTAGATGTTGAGAGTTTTCATTGTGAGGTGTGTGAGCTTGCTAAACATAAGCGTGTACCCTTTCCTATAAGTAATAACAGAAGCTCTTCTCCCTTTTATCTTATTCATTCGAATGTATGGGGTCCCTCTAATGTTCCAAATGTATCCAATGCTCAATGGTTTGTAACCTTTATTAATGATTGTACTAGGGTTACTTGGATTTTTTTACTCAAACATAAGTCTAAAGTAAGCACTGTTTTTCCAAATTTCTTCTCTATGGTAAAAAACCAGTTTGGTGTGAATATCAAAAGACTTGGATCTGACAATGCCAAGGACTACTTTAATCAGATTCTTACTCCCTTCTATCAAAAAGAGGGAATTATCTATGAGTCTTTTTGTGTCAAAACACCACAACAGAATGGGATTGCAGAGAGGAAAAATGGGCACCTTCTAAACCACATCCGAGCACTGTTATATCAGCAAAATGTTCCAAAAACCTTGTGGGGGGAAGCTGTTCTTACAGCAACACACCTTGTCAATAGATTATCATCTAGTGTCTTAGGATTTAAAAGCCCTATGGATGCCCTTTCTTCTTTTTACCCAAATCTCTCCACTACCAACAATCTCAAACCTCGGATCTTTGGTTGTGTATCATTTGTTCATATCCATAGTCAAGATAGAGGGAAACTTGATCCTAGGAAAGGCTATAAATGTTCATATCATTTGTGTATCATTTTTCTTCCACTCAGAAAGGTTATAAATGTTATCACCCTCCATCCAAAAAATTCTCTGTGTCTCGGGATGTCACCTTCAATAAGCAAGAAGCCTATTTTCATAAACCTTATCTTCAGAGGAAGAATCTTAGGGAAGATAAGGAAAACTATCTTACATTACCCGGTCTCCCTAACCTTTTTGTTGAGACTGAGCTGGACTAGTCTGAATCTGACCCTAATACTGCTCTGGATCAACCTGAATTTGACCCCAAGTTCAATGAAGCCACTCATCTTGATGTGAGATTTGGAAAAGGTTTGGTGTACTCTAGGAAGTCCAAGGCCATTCTAGAATCTATACAGGTCTAAGAGTCTGACTTAACTCATTCTCATGAGGTAACAATTTCTGAATTACATACTTTACAGGATGCATAAGATAACCTAGACCTTCCAATTGCCCTTAGAAAAGGAACCAGAAAAAGCACCAAACAGCCTTTATACCCTCTCTCAAATTACCTCTCATTTAAAAACTTCTCACCAACCCACAAAACCTTCCTTGTAAACCTAAACACTACCTCCATACCCACTACCCTTTCTGAGGCATTGACCAATGAAAAATGGAAGGAAGCCACGGATGTAGAGATGGAAGCACTAGAGAAAGATAAAACCTAGGAGCTTGTTCCTTTACTTGCAGGAAAACGGCCAATTGGATGTAAGTGGGTATATACGGTAAAATACAGAGCTGATGGGTCAATTGAGAGGTACAAAGCAATGTTAGTTGCAAAAGGGTTCACACAAACTTATGGGATTGATTATTCAGAGACTTTTGCTCCAATTGCTAAAATGAATACAGTCAAAGTGATGCTATCCCTTGCTGCCAACCATGGATGGGAACTACAACAATTTGATATGAAGAATGCTTTCTTGCATGGGGAACTTGAGGAGGAAATTTATATGGAAATGCCACTAGGATATGAGAGGAAGGTGATTGCCAACACAGTATGCAAGTTAAAAAAGGCCTTGTATGGGCTGAAACAATCACCTCGGGCATGGTTTGGAAGGTTTACTAAAGTTATGACAGCCTTGGGCTACAAGCAAAGTCAAGGGGATCATACACTGTTCATCAAACACTCTAAGTCAGGGGGAGTGACAGTGATGTTAGTGTATGTGGATGACATTATATAGACTGGAGATGATAGTAGAGAACAAGAGATCTTGAGTCAGTGTTTGGCCAAGGAGTTTGAGATCAAAACCTTGGGAAAACTGAAATATTTTTTGGGGATTGAAGTGGCACACTCCAGGAAATGGATCTTTACATCCCAGCAGAAATACATCACTGATTTGCTCAAGGAAATAGGCAAAACAACTTGTAAACCTATGAGCACTCCTGTGGATCTGAGCCTAAAATTGGGGAATGCAGAGGAAGATGTTGCAGTTGATAAGGAGATGTATCAACGTCTGGTAGGTAGGCTCATTTACTTATCCCACACCAGACCGGATATTGCCTATGGAGTGAGCTTGATAAGTCAATTCATGCACAACCCAAGAGAAGTCCATTTATAGGCAACTCATAGAATTCTACAGTATCTCAAGGGAACTCCAGGAAGAGGAATTTTGTTTGAAAGAAATGGAAATATGACACTTAAAGCATACACTGATGCTGACTACGTAGGGTCAATTGTTGACAGGAGATCAATTACCGGGTATTGCACTTTCCTTGGGGGAAATCTTGTGACTTGGAAAAGTAAAAAACAAAGTATAGTAGCACGTAAAGTGCTGAAGCAGAATTTCGTGCTATGGCACAAGGTGTGTGTGAGCTACTTTGGCTTAAAATCATTCTATAAGTGGGAAGGACCTATGAGGCTTTACTGTGACAATAAATCAGCAATTAGTATAGCACACAACCTGGTTCAACATGATCAAACGAAACACATTGAAGTAGATAGACATTTTATCAAGGAGAAGCTTAACAGTGGCTTGATATGCACCCCATATGTGCCCAGTCAAGGACAACTTGCAGACGTTCTCACCAAGGGATTAAGTAGCTCATCATTTAAAGAATCATATCCAAGCTGAGAATGGAAAATACCTATTCACCAGCTTGAGGGGGAGTGTTGGAATCCGTATGGATCCGTGTGGAGGTGGAATTTGTGTGGATTTGTGTATTGATTCTAAGGAGTGCTATTTTAGGAATGTTTATATTTTTGTGTGATTAGGAAATAATAAATGTAATCTCCTATATCAAGGAATTACATCCTAGGATTAGGAGATATTCTGTTTCCTAAGTTAGTGCTAGGGTAGTTAAGTTGTTTCCTAAAATAGAGCTAATGACCTTTTGTATATATTCTCTGTGACTGACTCAATGTATATACAATACAATTAGACAAAACCTTGTTCTCTGATATGTGTCATTTTTTTTAATTAATTTTGTTGCTCCATCTTTGATGGGGTTACTCCAGTGGCCATTCAGCTTATGCTTCAACATCTTCTATTTCATTAGTTACCCATTTATGGGGATCGATCAATTTGCTTGCTCTTGATTCTAAATATATTGATTTCTTCCTTTATTCAGAAAGAGGAAGGTTAGATTTCTTGAGTTTGATTAACACTTTGAAAAGTCTTTTTTCGTATCAAAGAAGCAAATAAATGATACAAAGTATTGCAACCATAGGCGATCTATGGTGTTTGAAGGATTTTTTTTTTAATCTTGTGAAAAATCTATGAATTTTAGCATGTGACTTGATGTTTTTCTTTTCTTCTTGCTAAATTTTATGACATAAATTATTGTTTATCCTTACTGTGTAAACTATCCTTGCCGTTTTGAATAGTTCTATACATATATATGAAGAAAAGGTGCTGGATGATATCTAGAGAATCCAATTTCATGGACTAGGTTGCAGTATGATTTTATATAATATTTTGACTTTCATCATCAGTTCTGATTGACTTTGAGAAGTCTTTTCACATAGGAGTGGCACAGAATCGCAAAGGAATCATTCTTGTGTTGTGACTCTAAGAATCCTTTTCAGCACTTTGGGTATTTTAATGATTGGAACTTTGGTGTACACTCTTGTCACTGATGGTTCTCCTTTCCGGATGGAGCTTTTAACTCCGTAAGTGCTTCATACTTGTTATTATTATTGTTATTCTTGATGTCATTATCCTTGTTGTCAACATAAGGATGATTGAACCCTTCTGATATAAACATGAGTTGCATGAATGGAACCTACATATTCTTCTTCTTGTGCTTCTTGTGAGAAGGAACATCCCTCTCCCATAATAGACTTTGCTTTTCTTGTTCAACAGGAAAAGATACTTAACCTTATTATCACTCACATTCCACCTTCTATGTGCTGTCTTCTATTTAGTTGACGGAATTGATCTATTTTCAACATGGTATCTATGCTTTTTTACTTTGGGTAAACTTTGCCACTCATTGTGAAGGAGTGGCTTTAATTGAAGTGAAAGTACATCATGCACCATGAACCTTCTCAAAAAACCATTATTTGAAGAAGCTGAGGACAACTTTGTATGGTGTGTGAATGCATGGTGGCAATCTTCATTGTTTGACTTTGGTTCCAAATTGACTACCATCATAATAAATGGAGTTCAAATGTTTGGATTCCATCAGTTTTTGTAGTCAACTCTACTCTTTGTAGGAAAGCAAGAACTTGACTTGATCTAAGTAAATCCAAATACAGATAATAAAGCACCTATAAATACTTGCTCCTATTATATGCAATGTACCTGTTGGTAAACATTTGAAAGCTTGGGCATAGAGTGCAGTGTGAACCACCTTGATTTTGAAATGATGCGATGTATTTGTTTTTTATTCTTTATTTTCGTAAATTAATATTCACCAAGGTCAAAGCATGTACTTCCTGTGCTCGTACAAGTATATATTTACAACTTTGCATGCTCATGTGAGTAAATTTTCTCCGAAGTTTCTGCTTGTCCCAGTCATTTATCTTTTAAGTGAATTTCACAAGCTCCAAAATGTTTGCAGGTGGATGGCAGCAACACTAGTTGACTTCTACATCAATGTTGTGGCTCTAGCAGTATGTTTGTATTTCTTCATCTTAGGAGCTCTAAATTATACAAAATCTAAATTTATTGTCATCAACTCTGAGGATTAAGGTTCAAGGAGGCACTTGAAAGTTTTTTCTTTTGTCCAAAAAAATAGATCTTAGACACTTCTATTTAAAGAAAAAATTATGAATTACAATGATATAATTTGAATCACATTTTTTATGAATAGAAAGTCAGAAATTTTTTAACCCAAAAAAAAAAAGTCGAAAATTTGATGCACAGAATTTTATTAGTGAGTTATATATAGTTGGCCATCCTGTTCTATACTGAAATGACATGTAACTCTTTTAGCATTCTGGTTGGTTTAAGCATTGATACCCCTTAAAGTGTAAAGCAAGTATATTCTCAACTTTACAAATTAACAAATATGATTCTGGAAATTAGTCTCAAAGGCTTGTTAAATGACTCTTAGGTACTATCATGCTTTCAAGGGCACCTTTTTGGAGTTAGATTCTCCTAGTTGTCATATTTAAGTTAATAGCTGAATGAGGGGCCCCTTCCCACTATATGAGCTGGGGTAAGCTTATTCATGGCCTATAGTAGTCACTTGGATAGCAGCAACACCTTACATATATTGTGCAATCGATGACGAGTGTGAATAGGGAGTGAAGCTCTGAGGAATATCCAGGCCCTTTCATAGATTGAAAATCTTTCTTGTTTGCAATCAATGAGATGCTCTGCCTATGCTAGACTTCTCTTTCATTGCTAACCCACAGCTTCTTACAAAATGGGTTTCCCCCTCCTCCTTATCTTACTCAGATCAGATGTCTGAATGAGGGCCACCTTCTTGCCATGTGTTACCATTCTGAATTGGGAGTGATTGTATGAGTTTTAACGGAATAGAACAAAGATTGAGAATTCTACTTGAGATTTTTGAGTAGTCAATGGAAAGATGGTAAATTCAGATACGAGTACAATCATCATGTAATGGCTGTAGTTTACCCAGAGAAACCAACCATCTATAACAGTGTATTTCCAAGTGCATTCTGGAGCTCTAGCAGAAAGATTTTAATAATATCAGGAATAGTAGTCTTGTCATTGTCAGTAGTTGTGAAAATTATCTGTTTGATTACTGACCATTAAATGATCTTGAGATAATCAAAGTCAATGTATTTGTGTATACAAGCATATGATCAATATTGAATAAGCATGGAAAAGTTTAATTTCAGTACATTCATTTTTGTTTCAAAGTAAGTAGCCTAATTATTCATACTATATCAGGTTTGGGTTGCCTACAAAGAATCTAGTTGGATTTGTGCAGTCGTTTGGATAATTCTATTGATATCTTTTGGCAGGTTAGTTCTCACAATTGTAATTTTGCGTATTGCTTGGTGATTAGAACTAGTTACTTTCATCAAGAATTTTAACCAATTTGAGTTTTGTGACTGTGATTCTGATTTCCAGTGAGAATTTCGAGTATACTTTGATATGGATATCAAATTTTGGTCTGTCTTTAAAAAATAATGTATGGTTTATATGTTGTCATACAAATGTCATTATACCCTCTATTAGTGCTTATTATTGGGATATTCCAGAAGATACATAAAAGAAGAAAAGACTGTTTCATATTTTTTCTGTCGTGATGTATGTTAGAACTGATTACTTTTTTGCTTGCATAAGTAATGCTTTTGATATAGCAATGGTTTATGCCAGTTAACACACAGGATTGATGATGCTCTCAGAAAATTTAAATCCGTATGCCACAATTTTCTCTTTCTAATTTTAAAGATAATAATGTAAGTTCAGATTCCCACTTTTGAGGATTTTCCTGGACCATAAATTAGCAAGTAACAAACAAAAAACAGGAGCAAAAGGAAAATTAGAAGTCAATATAGTTTCTTTTGAGTTGTGCCAACATGTGTTCCAAAGTAAGTTTCCTAATCCTTCCAATCTTGCAAAAGCCCAATTCTACAACATTATTAATGATGAACAGCTGGTTCAGAAATGCCAGCAGCAGCCCCAACGTGATGTTTCGACAACACCATCCATTTTCAATTTGTTACCCAAAAAAAAAGGATTTCTTGATAAATGTGTTGGAAATAGAGGCCTCAGCTCCATTTTTTTTTTTTTAATGGAGGCATGCAGTTGGTTCTTAGACTCCAAGAATAAGGCTAACAGAGATTCTATCCCCATGCATGGTGGCTGTGCTGAAGCTGAGGCATGCAATGCCATACATGTCAAATGCACCTGGTTTATGTGCAAGAAGATTTGGATTATAGCTTTAAAAGATGCATCATCTATCTACATCTTTCATATAGTTTTCTATCTTCTACCTTACCACCTTACCTTTTATTAACGAACCAAAAGAGTAATCTGACCCATCATCATCCAAATGAAAATGGGCCATATCTAAGTAAATATTAATTTGTATAGCTGAGCCTCTTGACTTGTACTTGAGTAATAACTTCTAATAATTAGCTCCATAAGAACTTTTAATAACGAACATCTTCATTTTTTTTCTAGTTTTGGCAATTATATAATCAGACAATTATACAATGAAAACTGAGATCAAATAAACAATTATTTAAAAAAAATTCAAGATGTTACTTATGTGCGTATCCTTTTAATCATTTACCCTAGCATCAAGTGCATGCTTCCAGATTTTTGATGGATGACGGTAGTTTACTTTTCCAAATTTTCAGCATTACTACTTGCATCTACATTGTGTGGCAGCTGTTCCAGATATCTAGCCAAGATCCTGTTTACCTTGTTTTAGTGCATCATGGTGACAGGCAAGTATATAGCACTTGTTTATTTTGATTTTTGAACATGTATATTTGCGATTGAAAAAGACATGAAGTAACGTACTTCTGGGCTGGCAGAATACTTTAACTCGTGATAAGTTAATGTTCTGTCTTACTGAGGTTGTTAATTTGATCACTGATTACTTCACAATTATAAATGTTTACTTGTTTAACAGGTAACAGAAGAATGAATGTCATCGACCTTATGCTGTAGTTACCTCCCTCTCTCTCTCTCATATTGTTCATAGTTTACTTAGAAACGTTAGTAATTGTTTATGGTAGGGCAGAAAACAAATATAAGGGGCTTCCTGGTGGGGCAACATAGCAATGGTGTTCATGAGCGAAAAGGCGAGTAAGGCTCATCTGGTAAGTTCTTGCAAATCTGACTGGATTGCCTATAAAGCTTAACAGCTGGCATTTACTTCGATTGATAATTACAGGAAAAAAAAAGGGGGGGGGGGGAAGGAATAAGATAATCTCTGAACACAGAATAGACGGAGTCTGGAGATTGTCTCTGCAAACACTAGTAGCAGCTGGACGATGTCTTTCCCCAAGAAATAAATGGAATGCAGTTATATTTTCAGTAGTTGTTGACTTATACTTCGTTGTGTTATATATGTTCATTTTAATAAGATATATTGTTAGACCATAGAATAAGAGAATGTGCAGATCAAAGTGTCTATTCATTTGTTACTGCCACTTGCATGTTTAACCATATCTTCAATTTTGTTGTGCTTCCTAAGAGCAACAGATACAATGTTCGGTGCCAATTTACCAAGTCGGATGCGGAACACCTCCAGTTAGAACTGCACGGTGGTGTAGTTGAGATCCAGGGGCTCAAACCATTAAGTCATATTTTTCTCAACATTTTATCATTAAAAAAATGGTTGTGATTTCTGCAAATGATCCTTATCCTACCAATTCCATTCGCTTGCGAGATCTGGATTTTATCATAAACTAATTCAGATTGTGATTGTACGCACTTCTCCATATTATACGGAGGACGAATGTTATTTGCACATAAAAAATACCGAAATCTTCCAAATTCACAAAGTAAGGACCTTGTCCCTTATTTGCATAGAAAGGAATCTTTTACAAATTGTATTGATGGCAGTGGCTTTATGTCCGTGCCAAAACTTTGAGATGCATAGTCTGAGGATCCTCCTTCTTCACATTTGATGATACCAAACAGTAGGAAAATCTTCCATCAAATCCCCGTTAGAATTGTTGGACAAAAGAATGAGCACCTTGTCCTAAACCAAATATGGCAAAGTGGCTCAACTGTAAGGTCAATAAAGCCCTTTCTTGAGGTCCAATTTTTTTTTCAAAATTTTAGGTCCATAATTAAATAATGTTATGTTTATAATTTATATAATGATTATATTTATCTATAATAATTTAATATTAAATAAATTTCATTCTCTCTTTTCTTATCAGTGAGAATATATGTGAGTATAGAAAGTGACGTGTGTTATTTATATGTGCAACGAGTGTGTTTGTGTTTGTAATGTGCTTTATCTTTAAAGATAATGTACGTCGTTTGTGTGTGTATCA
Organism: Ormosia emarginata; assembly: GCA_029884605.1. Lineage (NCBI taxonomy): Eukaryota > Viridiplantae > Streptophyta > Magnoliopsida > Fabales > Fabaceae > Ormosia > Ormosia emarginata. The sequence continues at coordinate 16,269,784 of JAQQTP010000069.1, read as the reverse complement.
TGCGTTGTTTGTGTATGTAATATGTATCATTTGTGTATACAATGTGTAACATATGTTATATTAATTTTTAATTTATTATAACATTTTAGTAAATAAATTAAAGGCCTTATTATCAAGTTTAGCTTTAAGTCACAAATTCTCGTTAACCCTGCTGCTATTTCGTAGATGTCATCTGTTGTAGCGGGCTTCTTATTGAGGTCACGACAGCCGAATTCACCTGCAGCAGGGTATCATATAATTCACTTCCAGTTCAATTATATATTATCTGTACAGTTAATTTATGCCTTTTTATAATTAAAGAGAAAATCTTTTTGGTTAACAAATGTTTCATGGCTTTACTCTAATAAACCAATTTACGTATTTGATTTACATTAATGGGCATTTGAAGCATGCAATATCCAATTTGATAGTTAATCGTTGAGTTGCGATATAAAACTATATGCCAAAACAAAACATTGATGAAGAAGGAAAGACGAAAGAGGAAGGGAGGGACCTGAAGGGAGCTGAAATTGCCTTCCACGGCCTGATGCTGCAGAAATTTTCTGTTCATTCCCATTACCATTTTCTTATGACTTCTCCCACTTTCTCAGACAAACACTAGAATCATCAGCAGGATCGTTACTTTCAAGTTCAAACATAGACAATGTTCCCTCCTACTGATCATACTATTTGATCATGGATATATATAGGCATTGACATCATACATCAACAGGTGTGTGTTGCTTACAATCCTCACATTGAAGCCATATAATGTCACTTCCAGTGTCCATGACCAAATAGTATGATTTGTAGGAGGGATTAGGATCCAAGAAGGTGCCAATGCCTACCACCACAACCATAGATGTTTTTTTGGCTAGTCGTTTAATGGGTGGAGTGCTGAACCGTTGGAATTAGATGAAAGAAAGTATTAGGATTGTTGCAACAACCATTGGCTTTGATTACCAGTGAACAGAGGTGATACAATTTTGTAGAGTGGAGGGATGAACTCTAGTTTCAACACACTCCCACTCCCTCTACCACTGGGAGAAGGAGATTTATTCTCGGAAGCTATACTGGGTAAGATTAGTTGGCATGACAAGAAGAGAAAATTATAAATGTTAGAATATCTAGAACATATCTCGTAATTAAATTATGTTTGATTTTGTGTTATCTTAGAGATCCGATTTTTATATAATTAGAAATACTATTTTGATTATATTTGATTATATTTCTTTTTTTATATAGACTGCATCTCCTATAAATAGAGAATTTTCTTGTACATAATGATTAATTCAGAGATAATTCATAAAATATATAGAAACTTTTTTTAGATTTTTCTGTGACCCTGTTTCTATTGCACTCATCTGTTGCGCTCCTCCACTCCTCCGTTGTGTTCCTAATCAGTTCTGTCTATGGCCTGAAAGATTGGCTCCGTCTCCGTTGCTCCAGTCTCTAATCAGTCATGTGATCTAACTTGAAAGATTGACTTCGTCTCTGTTATTTCAGCCAAATGTAAATTGGTTCCATTCTAAATGCAGTTTAATTCCGTTTTCATTGTAAATTTTCTTAGATGTAGATGATTCTATCCCAATGCAATTTAGGCCTTTAGACTTCTCTAAGATATCGACATTGTGTTTTTAAAATATTTTTAGTTTATTTTATTTTCATGTGTCTAATTGTAACAAACTAATTAGAACATATATTAAAATTAAATTATGCTTAATTTTGTGTTATCTTAGTGATATAATTTTTACATAATTAGAGATATTATTTTGATTATATTTGATTATATTTTCTTCTTTATATATATTATTTCTCTTATAAATATAAAATATTCTTATATACACTAATTAATTCAAAAAATATACAAAAATCTTCTTCAAATTTTTCTTATGTCTCTGTTTGTCTGTTTTTAACAATAGACATTATTGTGGTTGATATGGAAGCCATGATATCATGAGAGTCAGTGAACATAAGAGTTAGAGAAGAGAGAATAATGCTAGGTAGGTAGGTAAGTTTGTCAAGTTTGAGTAGCGTCGCATGAGTACAAATCTAACACATTATATTGGAACATATTTAATAGAAAAATAACAACACACTAAACTTAGTCTCATTAATTAATTCTTCAATTAAGAAATCATTTTATTTAGATTTTTGACATTTTTTAATATATAATATATTGTTAACTTTTGAAACAAGAATTTTTAAAAAATCTAAACAAAGAATTTTTTTAACTGATGACCTGGTTTACGAGACCTAATTTAATGTGTTTGTCATTTTTTTTTTGATGTGATCAAATCTGATATGTTAGATTTGTGCTCCTATAATAAATTCTCAGTGTCATATTTATAGTTAAGTTTGGATGCATGTGACGGATGATAATGAAGATATAAATGGGATCCAGCTAGACCACACAATACAACCTACCGAAATCTCAACTATTTTCGTACTATTAGCAAGGGCAGGGTCACACTAAGAATGTTCTCACTCCCAATATTTCCATTCTGCTCCAGCCTAAGTTTGGATTGCTTGAACAGCTACGTTATCACACATTCACACGTATGAGAAAAACCATTTTTGCTATGCCTCCACCAAAATAACCTCTGTAGCTGCATTAATCCATTCTCAACACAGCATCTGCCATATGCCATTTGCACATGCACGTGTCAATTACTATTTATGATATATATATATACGAGGAGGATCATGCTTCATTCGTTTTCACCGTTAGATCCACTTTCATCTAATAGTTCTTTTAATAAATAATCTCAACCATTAGATGAAAGTAGATCTAACGGTTGAAAAATGATATATATATATATATTTTGCAGCAGTTACAATCCTATTACATGAATGTACATTCAAACATGGGAATTTGGACGTATTTATAGAATTTTTTTTAGAGAAAAAATGGAAATGTGAACTATAAATATGATGATTCTTCTCTAATAATGTTTTGTTTATGTTAAGTATAAGGAAACGAATAATTACTCCTTTATCTTGTTATGATGTCCACTATCAACTTTGTAATCACTGATCAGATGTCCACTATCAACTCTATTAGGATCATTACTAATAAAAAAATGAATAATGTTATATTTTCTTATAAGTTTTTTTAATAATTTTTTAATATTAAATAAAAAAATATTAAATAAAAAAATAAATATATTTAATGTCTTGAAAATATAAAAAATATTTAATATTTTTTTATTTAATAATTAGAGAATTAATAAGAAGATTAGGTAGAAGAATAAAATATTTCTATAAAAAAATCATTGTTTTTAGAATAATAGTTATTTTTATTTTATTATTATTTAGATTATAATAAATAAATTTTAAACCTTAAATGTATTTTATTTTTAATTTTCATTTAATGTATAAAGTCAATTTCTCTATATTCATTAAATGTAGGTTTTAGTATAAAACAAATATAACTGTTTTTTTTTTGTCATTAAATTCATTAATCTTAGATCATTATAATAAAATAAAATCAATAATTAAAATGTTGGTGTTAGAATAAAACTCTTCCACTAATTTAAATTTATCCTAACCGATAAATTGAAAGCTATTTTATTATCATATTATCTTCCATGATATCAAGCTGCATGCGCACTGCATACATTTGCGTATGATATCACACATGGTCAACTCAACCATTTGTGGCGCAATCGTAGATTCGTTAGGCCCAAACTCCAGCTTATTTAGATTTATTTTTGAAAAAAATATAAAAATCTCTTAAACTCTGATTTTTTTTATATAAATTATCAATACGAATTTTAATTTTTTTTTATTAGTATCTAAATTTTAATTAATGTTTCAATAAATTTTTATATTTAATTTGAATCGCTTTACTAACAATAATACTTTGCATGATAATATTTTATCTATATTAATATTAATTTTAGGTTATTTATTAATTTATTTATGAAAATTTAAATTTAAATATATTTAATTTCTTACAAAATAAATAAAAACAAATTTATTTCAAAACAAATTTTATTTTTTTTATTTTGAAATAATAAAATATATTTATAATTAAATCTTAATAAATAAATTAATAAAAAATCATAATTAATATTAATACGATAAGATATTGCTATATAGTATCATCATTATTAAATTAACTAATCTAAGTTAAACAAAAAGATTTATTGAAATATTAATTAAAATTTAAAAACTAATTAAAAAAATTTTTAAAATTTAGAATAATAATTTACAAAAAGATTAAAGTTCAAAAAAATTACATACTCTTTTCTTAATTTTTTTGGTACATTAAACTCCATCTGATTTAAATTGATATCCTCTCAATAATATCAATAATAATTATTCTCACACCCAATGACCCAAATCATAACTATCCCTTGTACCTTTTTATTTTAAAAAAATAAAATTAATCTCATTTTTCATTCTTTTTTTTTCCAAGTAGCAACTGTAGAGGTAAATGTAGATTTTTTCGTGCTAAAATTTTTATGGTATCCTGATATATATGACACTCGAGATAAGTTGTTAAATATTCATCGAATATTAATTTTATAATAAATATTTAAAAAAGCAATACTCAATAAAATATTTAATAACTTACCCTAATATTATACCTAAAAAAATATTACCATAACATCTCTTTGTTATATGAATAACATTATTGATATATATATGAGCTTATGACTAAAGACATTGGTATTTGCACAATTTTTTTTATCAAAACTCTATACACACTTCTCAATATTTATTTTATCTTTTTTTTTAAAAAAAAAAAAATATGTAACACTTTAGTGAAAAAAAAAAGTGTGTAAATAACGTTTTTTTTTCCTTTTAACTCATCTATCTCATTTCAATTTCAAATGAAAATAGCATTCCCAAACAAAACGTCACGCCAGGCACCACCTTCAATTCAATTCATCAATTTTTTCAATCATCAATCAATTCAAAGCACCTAAAAAAAGGGGCAACTCCAGTGTCTCAACAGACAGCAAACAAAAACAAAAAAACATGAAACGGGCAAAAACGACGTCCCAAAACGTGTCAACCAACAAAACCATGCCAAAGCTTCAACCAAAACCCACGTCTTTATGTACCCAAAAGAAAAAACCCACGTCTTTTTACTCCCTAGTCCCTACAATTAAAAAGCCCACAAACCCAACCAAACTGAAAAAACCGCGACATCAACTAACAACATGCGGGAACCCTAAAAACCGTGCATAGTGCCACGTCATGATCCCGAAACGCTGCGATTCGCCCAAACGCGAAACCCAGAACGAAACGAACCGTTTGGGGCGTGCACACTGCACGGCACGCATATATAAACCTCACTTTCTTCCCTTACCTTTCCCTCTCCCTCTGTTCTCTATTTTCAGAGAGACACAAAAAAAGGGAAACAAAAAAAAAATTATATTTCCCCAAAAATATAAAAATAATATCCCCAAAATTATAAAATATAGGGTTTGCTTATTTCCTTTTTTCCATTTACAGAGAAAATCACACAGACACAGTTGCTGCTACTCTATTGTCTTGTTGTTCTCAGTTTTGAATTTATCCAATTTTTCGGTGTTTTTCTTTTCGCGGGAAAAAAGGGGAATGGCGGCTACGATTTCTTCACCGATGGGTCAGTCTGCGGCAGCGGCGGTGGCTCCGGCGGCATTGAGCGGAGGAGGGGCATTTGCGAATGCGTCGCTGTACGTGGGGGATCTGGAGGGGAATGTGAACGAGGGGCAACTGTATGATCTGTTCAGCCAGGTGTCTCAGGTGGTCTCCATTAGGGTTTGCAGGGATCAGGCCAAGCGATCCTCTCTCGGTTACGCTTATGTCAACTTCGCCAACGCTCAGGATGGTTCGTTTTCTCATTGTTTGTTGATGTGAATTCTGTGTTTGGTTTTGTTGAAATTGCATGCAAATTGATGTCAACTTTTTTTTATCTTCGTTGATACTTGATCTGTTACTTTGGTGTTTTGTGTGTAGGAGTGAATCATCTTTTATTATTATTAGTAATTTTAAAAAATGAGAGATCAATCACTAAAAAACGAATTTAAAAAAAAAAGGATCATATGGATTTACTGGACTGATGCTATTGGAATCTAATATTTTAGTTAATTTTGTTTTCATGTGCAGGGTTGAGTGGTAGTAGGAGGGTAAGTGTTTGGGTGGATGCTGATTTGTCTGTTTCTATGTTCTCCTCTTTTATACGTATATGATATGATATTCATTCACTAGATGTGTTCCAAGATTCATATCATAACTGCAACTGATAGCGAATTCAAAATGAGCAATATTAAGGATGAAAGATAATTTGGTCCTTGTCATAGTTATATTTTATTAATAAATTTAAGCCACTACGAGTGAGCTAGTGTGTCAGAGGTTTGGGTTTTTTACAGGAGGTCCTATGCCTCGTAGGTTCAAACCTCTATGCTGTCATTGTACAAAAAAAAAGTTCTATTTATTGTTTTATCATCAATATGCATTGTTGATCCTATTGTTGCCTTCCTGATTTTGATACTTATATTGCAGCGGCCAGTGCCATGGAACTTCTGAACTTCACTCCTCTGAATGGAAAACCCATTCGTATTATGTTTTCTCAACGAGATCCTAGCATTCGGAAAAGTGGATATGCCAATGTGTTCATTAAGAACCTGGACACATCCCTTGATAACAAGGCATTACATGACACTTTTGCTGCCTTTGGCACTGTACTTTCATGTAAGGTGGCTGTTGATAGCAGTGGTCAGTCAAAAGGGTACGGTTTTGTACAGTTTGACAATGAAGAGGCTGCACAGAATGCCATCAAACAGTTGAATGGCATGTTGATAAATGATAAACAAGTCTATGTTGGACTCTTTGTTCGGCGCCAGGAAAGGGCTCGAACAAATGGATCACCAAAGTTCACTAATGTGTATGTGAAAAATTTTTCTGAAACATATACTGATGAGGACCTGAAGAAGCTCTTTGGCCCCTGTGGTACAATTACTAGTGCAACAGTCATGAAAGATGTGAATGGGAAGTCTAGATGTTTTGGTTTTGTGAATTTCCAGAGTCCGGATTCAGCAGCTGCTGCAGTCGAGAGGTTAAATGGAACTACTATCAATGATGACAAGGTTTTATTTGTGGGGAGAGCTCAGAGGAAAGCAGAAAGAGAGGCTGAGTTGAAAGCCAAATTTGAGCAGGAAAGAATTAGCAGATATGAGAAATTACTAGGTGCTAATTTGTACTTGAAAAATCTTGATGACAGCTTCAATGATGAAAAGTTGAAGGATCTATTTTCTGAGTTTGGAAATATAACGTCTTGCAAGGTATATTAAAAATTATTCTCTTTGTATGTCTCTATGTCTCTCTATTTGTGCATGGACAAGTGCAACTGCGTTCATGTTTGAGTGTACCTCATGGCATCCAATTAGCCTTTTTTTACCGGTTTATTTTATTATTATTATTATTTGCATGAATGAAAGTATAAATTGCATTTATTATGTTTCTTTAGGTGATGCTTGATTCTCATGGGCATAGCAAGGGGTCTGGTTTTGTGGCCTTTTCTACTCCTGAGGAAGCAAGTAAAGCTGTAAGTCATTAGTTTTTTGGTTCAAAAAGGCGTGGCTGAGCTACATGTATTCCTTTTCTATTGACAGCATGATCTTTTTATCATCTTTTGTTCAGTTGAATGAAATGAATGGAAAGTTGATTGGAAGGAAGCCTCTTTATGTTGCTGTGGCCCAGCGCAAAGAAGAGAGGAAGGCTCGTTTGCAGGTGATGCTCATCTTTAATCTCATTGTTCATATATGATTTAAATCCACACTACTTCCTTATTTAGTAGCTGTAGTTTATAGTTAAGCGGATGTGGGTTAATTGCATTTGTTGGAATATTCATGTCTGCTTTCTGATTTATATACATGGTTTTTCTGGACTATTAATAAAGTTTCATTATGTCTAATTTTGTTTAATTTTTGGTGATTTTCTTGTGTAAAATTGAATTAGAGATGGGTTATTTGAATTCTGCTATTTTGCTCTTCGTATCCAAATCCCCATTGTGAATAGAAGTTTGTCACATTATGGCCCCCTTCCCCCCCCCCCCCAAAAAAAAAAAAAAAAAAAAAGCTTCTTTACTTTTTTTATATTTTTCAAGCATAAAAATCATGTTTGTTTGATAATTTGGTTGTGTTTAGGAGTTTTCCTCATCATATGTTTTTCATGAACTCAATGGGTGGTGGTGTAACAAACTGACTTTTCTGCAGGCTCATTTTGCTCAAATCCGAGCACCTGGTGGAATGGCACCTCTGCCTGCAGGAATTCCTGGATATCATCCAGGGGCACCAAGGCTTGCTCCTCAACAGTTGTACTTTGGTCAAGGAACACCTGGCTTCATACCACCACAGCCTACCGGATTTGGTTTCCAGCAGCAAATCTTGCCCGGAATGCGGCCTGGTGTTGCTCCAAATTTCATTATGCCATACCACCTTCAGAGACAAGGTCAGCCTGGGCAGAGGATGGGTGTTCGACGAGGTGGAAACCTCCAACAGGTGCAGCAGAACCAGGTAATTATTCCTTAAATCTAAGCTTGAGTGTTTTTAATTTATAAATTATTTTATCACAGTTGACAACAATTTAATTTTTGAAAGCAGATGCTACATCGTAACTCCAACCAAGGGTTTAGATATATGGGCAACAGTCGAAATGGCATGGATCCATCTGTAGTTCCTCAAGGTCTGGTGAGTCCAATGATGCCAATGCCTTTTGATGGTTCTGGAGTTACTGCAGCTCCTATTGATACTCAGCGTCCTGGAGCAGTGTCTACCACACTTGCCTCAGCTTTGGCTTCTGCTACCCCAGAAAATCAGCGTATGGTATGTACAAGTTTGTATTTTTACATGTAGTGCTTGTGTATTTCCCTTAGAGTAAACTGGCATTTGGTCTCTGAAAATGTACCTCGGAATTTAGTCCTTCATTTAAATTATATTACTGTTTAGTCCTTAAATTATTTAAACTCTCTTCATGTTACTCCTTTTGCTATATTTGGTAGGGACTAACATAAAATGAGTCTAAATAATTCAAGGACAAAATCATACACATAAATTTAAATCAGGGACTAAATTGCGTTCGAGAGCTTCATTTCCAAGGACTAAAATACCATTTTGCTCATTTTCCATATATCTTGGATAGAATGGAGTTTAAGGCTGCAATAATGTATGCAGATAATTTAATTTGTAATTACTAGTTTTGTGACACTTTGTAATAATCATCGTATGAGAAATGTAATCCTTGGTATACGTTGGTTAAAACAAACAGATGCTGGGTGAACATCTATATCCCCTTGTGGAGCGTCTTACACCAAACCAACATACAGCAAAGGTGACAGGGATGTTACTGGAAATGGATCAGTCAGAGGTAATCCATCTTATTGAATCTCCTGAGGACCTGAAGATAAAGGTGTCTGAGGCAATGCAGGTCCTTCGTGAAGCTGCATCAGGTTCTGAGGTTGGTGATCAACTTGGCTCGTTGTCATTGAATGAATGAAGTAATCTCAGTCGTTGTGGTAGATACATTGCATCCTATCATATGTGAGCCACTTTTTTTGGACTCAAATGAGCTAGTATTATTTCTGGGGCTTTTTGCAATATTAATTTTTATCAGGATCTGGTTTTCTTTTTGCGGGATTATTGATTTGTGAGTTGACATGGAGGGATTCAAGGATTTGTTTTGTTAGTCTTTTAGCAGTTTCATATTAGCATTTTCAGACTATTTTATGATTTTATTTCATTTAGGATTGAGTTGGCAGTAGAGGATCTAGTTTATTAACCTTTGACAATTATTTTGTTTCTTTAGACCTATATTATTTGAACTGGGATTTTGGTAGACTTCCCTTCTCCTCTTTTAATTTTTTTATGTAATTTACTTTCTCTATTTGTGCATGTAATTTTGGGTTGGGGAAATCCAAACCAGGGGGATGAGCTCTCAACGCCTGTGCTGCACAGCACATGCAACCCAGGTTAGCCTGGTATGGTATTCTAATTTTATTAGCAGTAGGTTCGTGCGGACTTGCCACTACTATTATGTCAAGCATAACTATCGTATTGACCAATAAATCTCTTCTCGCACTCATTTGATTGAATTATTTGTGCATGAAGTTTTTGCTGCTTTATGAAATTTGTTCTGAATTTGGTATAACAAAACGTAGGAAAAGGCTGTCCTCTTTTAAGCTGATGCATGAAAGGTATTTTAAAACGTTCTCTCTTTTTCCTAAATTTTTAAACTTATTTTGGTTGTTTTATCAAATTATAAATTGACAATTTACTTATAATTTTTAAGTCTTTTGGTTGCTGCATCAATTATAGAGAAATAAGATACTTGTTTTCGTGTATTGGTGCACCATTTTTCTTTTTACTTGTATTAAAATCTTTTAAGTCAATAATCTCCCTAGTGGTAAAGATGCAACCCAATGGTCTATGATACACAGTTCAAATAAATCTAGGTGGATATCATCTCTTTGCTTACTGTTATGGCCTTGAAGTCACCTAAATGGTCTATCTTCCATCTGAGGTCTAAATCTATCATTGTCCTCAGTTATCTAATTGTTCCATTTGGAGATGTTGGCTGACATTTTTTATTCCTTCGATTTTCTTTTGTCAAGTAACTATCCAACTCTGAATTGCTCTTTTTACTCAATGTTCATTCCTCTGTCATTGGCTCTTCTGCATCACTGTGAATGCAGATTTCTGTTAGTCCTAATCTTCCCATTTGTAAAATCGAAATATCAAATCCTTCGTTCTTATTATATTTTCTTCCAAGCACAAAGGTATATATAGTATTTTAAAATAAAAAGTTTGATTGAGATTTATTTTCGTTACGTTGAGAATCATTCCAAATGCCTTACCTACCCCACCGCTTGCACTTACAAGTTTTGGGTTTAAGAAAAAATTCCGGAGATCTAACACCACATCGTACGCAATAATTTCGTTGGTGGTGGTAGATATAAGTTGTTGCTATTGATTGCTACCAGTCAACCAAATTGGTATAGCATCTTTAGCTGCAAATAATATTTCAAAAATTTGTACAAACAAAAAATAGTTCAAATATTACATATGAAGTAACGATAAGTGAATTTTACAATATACTTTATAGTTTATTTATAAACTTCTTAAAATACATAAATTTTACCATTTTAATAATGACGTGACATTAAAAATAACAAAGATATAGGACTATAGCTTAGAAGTTCAAAAAAATTGTAAGCTTAAAAAGTTATGGAAGTAATACTCACAAAGGGTAAATTAAAGTCGTAAGTAAACTTTGACCTTTTAGAACAACGACGTGAGTTTAAATATTAGAGAAACAATTCTTTTAAAGAAATTACATAACTTTTATCATTTTATAATCAAATGAAAATTAATCTCGTAAATAATTCAAATGAATTAAACATGTAAAAATATCTCGTATTCTTAAAAAAATAAATTATAGAAATAGTGTACTTTAAATTGAAGTTTGGTCTATTATACTTTAAAATTTGTTTATACCCAAACAAGCAACAACTTTTTAAATATTTATAGTTTTATACACATGTCTCTATTTAACATAAATTAAATCATATACTTAAATTGTATACAATTGCCACTGCATTAGTGTAAGTTGCAATAAGTTAATTGTTTAAGGCTCTTTTAAACAATAAACATGTATTCAAATTTAAAAACTATCATTTAAAAATAAAAAGTAATGCTAAATATAGATGAAAAATAATTAAAAAATATATAGACAAAAAGTATTTAAAAATATTAAATTATCTGATATGATATATATTAGATATTAATATGATAATCATTTTAAAATATCGATATTATATAATTGTAAGTTGCAATATATTAATTGTTTAAGGCACTTTTAAACAATAAACATGTATTCAAAAGTCAAACTCATATTTTAAAAATAAAAAATAATGTTAAATACATACAATTTCGATATATATATATATATATATATATATATATATATATATATATATATATATATAAGAGAGAGAGAGAGAGAGAGAGAGAGAGAGAGAGAGAGAGAGAGAGAGAGAGAGAGAGAGAGAGAGAGAGAGAGAGAGAGAGAGAGATTAGAGAGTAAATTTTTTTTTATTTACATTAATTTTCAACCGTTAGATCCTCTTTCATCTAATGGTTACTTTTAATGAAATCATCTCAACCATTAAATGAAAGTAGATCTAACGGTTGAAAATGAACAGTAAGTAAAAAAAATACTAAATTTATAATCTCCTTATATATATATATATATATATATATATATATATATATATATATATATATATATATATATATATATATATTATTTTATATTTACATCTATACTTTTTATGGTCCGATTATAATTATACTCTAATTTTATCATATCATATTAATACGAAGTGATGTGATTTTATGTTTTTTTTTATAATAATGTATTATTCTTTTAAAAAAAATTGCAATATAATGTATGATACATAATAATAGGAACCATGCATCATGTGTGAAGTAACTTAGTTGGTAAAAACTTCAAAAGATGCATAAAGGAAATAATCTTATTTTCTTTGGTGCTTGCTGAATTGTGATGTGTTGAATTAATAAATTCATCTTTCAACTTAAAAAAAGTGTTAATTAATTAATTTAGTTGATAAAATTCTCCGTACTGAATTAAAATATGTAAATTTTTTCAATGATCCGTTATCTAATAAAAAAAAAACATGAATATATTTTTTTAAAAAAAATATGAATCATGCTCATGAATTAAATAAAAAAATTGCAGAATATTATTTAAACCCTGTTCTAGGTCGTAGTCTCGTAGGTGTAACGTATCGAGTAACGTCGCATCTCATAAACCCTTATTTCTCTCTATCTGAAGGCTATGACTATGCATTCCCACATAGAGAGAATCCTGTGGAGCGAGGACCAAATCTCTCGCCGAGTCTCGGAGCTCGCTGCCCAAATCACCGGCGACTTTCTCGGCCCTTCTCCGTCGCCCGTTTTCGTTGGCGTGGCCACTGGCGCATTCCTCTTCTTGGCTGACCTCGTTCGCAAAATCGACCTCCCCATCACTGTTGATTTTGTGCGAGTTGAATCCTACGGTTCCGGAACCCAATCCAATGGAGCACCCACCATTTCCTTCGATTTGAAGATTGACATCAAGGGACACCACGTCATCGTGGTATTCCTCTCTCAAATTCTTCTCATTTTCCCCCCTTTACCATTTTATAGATTAATTTTTATTTTTTAAGAGCATTATCAAATTGCTGGAAATTTTATTTTATCGAAAGGGATTTTTTTTTAAAATTTTTTAAAATTAAATTAAGTATACTTTTGCAATTTAAATGCATAAATGCATGCTCAAAATAGTATAAACTGTCCGACATGTGTTGGTCTGGAAGAGATTCGGGTCTTTTAGGCATGTGATTCTAGGTTTGATCATGAGATTTAATACTGTAGGGTAAGATCCTTACTTATTCGTCTGACTATATCCCGAGAAATTAGTCTCATCTATCGGATGCGGATACTATGTGAAACCAAAAAAATAATATAAACTGTAAAATCTTTTCTGTCGGTTATGTTTGGTAGTGTGATATGAAATTGAATGGAAATGATGAAATGGAGTAAAATAAGACAACATTTCTAGGAAGTTAATGCTGAAGTTTACTTGTATTATAGCTCTTTGTTTTATTAAAAAAAAAAAAGACAATTCGCTTCATTTGGTATTTCAAAATTGAAATCACAGTTGGGATGTTATCAGTTTCTTTCTCCAAACAAGCTTAGTGAGGAAAATTGGTATACTATAAGTAAAAGACAAATTTTTTTTTTTAGTCCGTTACTGCATCTTATTAGAGAGATTTATGCTTCTAGTTGGTTCAAAAACATGTACTTGAAATCAAAGGTAATGTACTTTCTGTCTTCACTTCCTTATTATTAGGAAGAAATGCTTTGGTTGTCATCAGTAGTTGTAACATTATTATGATCTCAAAAAGAGTGAATTTAAGGAAAAAGAAAAAAAAATCATAATTTAACTTTTCTTTTCAATTGAATTTGTACTTTGAATCTCTGATTAACTTATTTCTTGATTTTCTTTTTTCTCTTGTTAGTTTTTTTCCCCCCTCCCTTCTTTCCTAGTCATATATATGTATTTATATATGCTTATATTATAAACCTTTTAAATCTTTAAGTTTCGATTGATAATTAGGTTGAAGACATTGTAGATACAGGACATACTTTGTCTACAGTCATTGCACACTTGAAATCAAAAGGAGCGTCCTCTGTCTCTGTGTGCACTTTACTTGATAAACCAGCAAGGAGAAAAGTTAATTTTCAGCTAGTGGGTGAAGGGAAATTCTACCGGGGATTTGAGGTATGATGCTATCACTGCTGTAATCTCCCCTTTTATATGTTTTTGGGATGGTGGTATTTTTTCTGCAGTCAAATGCATATGTTGACATGTGCTGATTTAATGTCATAGGTTGTGCAATTGAACATAATGTCTAAGGGATCTCCTAAAACATTAAGAATTAAGATGCAACTTTGATTTATCATTTTCATAATTGCTTTAATTTCTAATAATTAATATTCTTCTCTTTCTTCCTCATATACTTGATATTTTCATAAGCTAAACTTTTGAATGGAAAGATAAAAGAAAAGGACTCTCTTGCTTCTGATATAAATGATTTTGTTTGAAAGAAGGTATAGAATATCTACATCTGCTTTTCCTTTATGGTGATTATAAATGATTGAGTTTTACTTGATCCCTGAGTTTTTTTGCGTATAGGTAAACTGAAAATTATATATCCACAATTGCTACTATATATTTCAGATTATCTCTTCCCGACATTATCTTTATTTTGTCCATGTATAGTGGTAATAGTTTTTGACTTTTTGTTGTTCACACTTCACATATTGATATAAGAATTGCACCTAAGACCAACAGTTCCTTCTGACCTCATCTACTGTCGTTATGCCAAGGTATTATTATCAACGTCCAATTAACCTTTGGGGTTGAAGTGTATTGTAGATATGCTGCAGTTACGATAATTTTAATTTCAAATTTTCTGCTGTAGCTGTTTCTTTACCTCCCAAGATAATATTTAGCATGAATCTCAGTAGTATGTAATAACAGTGCCTAGATTATGGTACTTATTTAGATTTCATGGTCCAAGATCTAGAGATTGAGCAATCTTTGCTTTTTAGTATAGTTGAAATCCCCAATTGTCCTATTATCTGCCGGCGAATATTTGATGTTGACTGTAGTTTTTGCTGTCTTAACATGAGTGACTTCGATTGCATTTTAGTATTGTATCCTGCTTGGCTTTGACTGACATGAAGTGCTATGATCTGACTACTAAGCAGCGTGAGTTGGAGTGATATCTACTGATTCTGTTTACATAATTTTTCTTATGCAGTGTCCAGACTATTTTGTTGTTGGTTATGGATTCGATCTTACCGAACTGTATAGGAACTTGCCTTACATTGGTGTCTTGAAGCCTGAACATTACAAGTGATGTTATATGTCAGTTGCCACTTGCCACGAGTGGAAACTAGAAGAAAAAGAATAAGATGGATTTGCTGTGCCCTTTTTATGGCTATCATGAAATTATAAGTTCTTCAGAACTGTTCAGTGACAATGTGTTACTTGGTGGACCAAACAACACTACTAAAATTATCTTATTTGAGCAATGTGACAATGTGTTACTTGGTGGACAAACAGACAATACTGCTAAAATTAACATAAAATAAATAAGGAGGATTTTGATGTGACTTCGATATGCTTCTTTTTGCCATTTATTTTTCGGTAAATTTCTGTGTCTTTTGAATCTGTGTGACATATAGCTCTTGAAGATAAAGTATGTTTACTTCTTGGTTGCTAAGGAAAGATATGCCAAATAATTCATTTAACTTTTGAGCGGGTTCAAAAGGCCTAAGTTGGGAAATGTAATGTCAATATCAAGTCCTCTGTGATGATCCCCAAATCCGAAACGTATTTTTACTTCTTGTCATCAATGTGTACACGGTCTAGCTAGAAAAGATCAATTGCTCGTGATCCAATCAGATAATTATATATTCTAGCCTAATAAAATTTGTAACATTGCGTTCTACATGCGGTGAAAGATTGTTAACAAGGGAAGCTAACATGTAAATGGGGCTTAAAACTCAAGGCATGAAACATGCACAGGAATAATGAAATAGAAAAAATTCAAAATATAAAACCATTACATGTCACTAGTGCATTCATTATGTTTAACACGAATATACCTGCACTTGAAAGCCTAATGCTTGATTCTTGGTAGGCTATCTGTACATACCATTGTAATAAGTATTTGTTGAGGCTGGTGCTATGGCTATCCTTATCCTTGGAATGGAGTAGCTTTTCTTTTATTCTATCTAAACTTTAATACGTATTAAAAAAAAAAAGACACAAATATGACTACTTTCTTATAAAAGCCAATACTCATTGAAAAACATGATTTGCTATAGCCGAATATACTATAGTATGATAGAAACAGAAATGATAAAATCTCTCCTTGAGTGCACTAAATTTGCAGGGCCTGAAGATAGGTGAGACGCCAATGATATGGTTAGCTATAACCATACACTAAATAGTTGAGATGAGAACTAAATTTTACGCATTGGGGTCACCAGAGAGGATGAGCCCGTGCCTGTGATATTGACATTGCCCGATCCACCCATTCCCAAGATCTTCACCACCATTACTTCTTTGCTCCATAGGTTCAAACCAACCAATATCTATTCCTGTGAGTAAGTTAGCCTATAGGTGGAAGAGAATGCAGTAATCCATCGGTTTTATTTGAGTTTCAGAGGGAATATGCTGTGGTAGCCCAAATATGAAGTGAAGTACATTCAGACTCTATGCCTTACCCCAATCAAAAGTAACTTCAAGATTTGGTAAAGAAGATCAGGAAGTAATTTTATTATTTATAGAATAAAGATTTGATGTACACCAAAAATGCTACTCAAGGTAGATTTCGACACTCCAGATTGACCATTTCGGGAATATATATATATATATATCCTTAATGTTTGCAATGCCATCTCAAGTAAAATAGAAATTACAATATTACCATGATTATTGTTTTAACTATCATGCTTGGAAACGTCCCAAATCAATTCTAGGCACTCAGTGCCATGGAAATCTTCAAAACCTGATTGGCTGGACTGATGAACCGATGATAACTAATATCTATTCTTTCTAGTTATACGGGGGATGCAAGCATCTAAGTATGGGAGAAGAAAAGCAAAGCACAACTGAACACTGGAGCTCAATACCATAAGTAACGACATCTACATATAAGGAATGTTCATGAGTCTTTTTCAAGTAATGTGAAATTTGAACATAGCACATAATATACCCACAAAGTACAACAAATATTAAATGCAAAAGCTTGCCAAAATTAGTGTCTGATCACAATGCATGCAGTATAGAATAACAGAAGCATCACTACATATATTTGGTGAAATCTTCAACAAAACATCACTAATATACAGCAATCCTACCGCTTGTCAAGGTAAGAAAAGACTTTGCATTAACAAGAACCCTTGCTAAGAAAACTGTACAAACTTTGCAATTCCAAGTTTTCAAAAACATGGTGAAACCAGGCTCTCAATGTAAATAAATTGGTCATACCAAAACTTGTCGCTCTGAATGTTAGGATACTCCAATCTGTCTACCTTTGGGTCATACACAAGTGCTCTAACAAAGGTAGTATACACCAGAACCTCACCATTGTCTGACATGCACAATGGCTCAATATAAGGAACAAACCCAAAAATCTGAAGTTCCACATGGGGGATTGCCATCAATTTAATCCAGGACTCATTAACTCCATACTCCTTCATTAGCCACACAACCAAATGGGTTTCCTCATAGTCATCATAACAAACACAAAGGCAGTCTTTCAAGATCCCTTGTATAGGGCCCTCGGGGTCATCATCGCCAAAATCAGGTAGCAACACTTCCCCAAATGCCTCCTTTCCCAGGTCAAATGAAAGGATAAAGCATTGATGAGGAGCAACAGCAACAGTAATAGCTGCAGGTCCATCTCCCCTTGCCACCCAATTCAGATTGCCACCCACAAATTTCCCTGATCCACTTGTGGGATAACCAAGGAAACTCAAATTCTGAATTGTTTTCCAAGAAGTATCCCCAAATGTATAAACCTTGGTTATAGTTCTGTAAACATCCTCAGAGCAAGGATGAGGAAAAACAAGCATCACCTTGTACTTGTCACTTACATGATCATAACCAAAACCATGACACATGGTAATCTCATCAGAATCTACATCCATGAATGGAGATATTCTCGACAGCAACCTAGTAGAGGGGTTCCATAGCCGGACATGGCCATTGTTGCGAGCAACCAAACACACCAACCCATTGCATGACCCAAGGACCTCGTACTTGTGCATCAACCTGAAGTCAACATCTTCAGAAGTGGTTAATAGGTTGTTGAATAGCGATTTCACAGAGCAAGATGTTACCTCGCGTTGACCGATTCTGGTGGGTAGCAACAACCGGTGGTGGGTCAAGGCGGGGTCTACGGTGGACCTGTAAAGGTGCAATTTTGCGAAGTGGGTATCGGAGATCATGGATTTCCATTGCTTGCACACGCACCTGAATCGCACAAGTGACCTCACTGGGAGCCTCGAGAGGATTTCGGAGATAAGTTCGCACGGAAGAAGTGGCGGTGGCGGCGGGTCATTCTCACGCGCCGTCGGTGGGCTTCTTGTTGTCACTTCACCGTTTAGACCAATGAGTTGTTGGTGGTGACTATCGTTGGCGGGTCTCAGCGCCGGTTGAGTCGAAGTGTCGTCGTTTCCATGGTCGTTCTCTTCAGACATTTTTCTTCAGTGGTAACTGTGAAGGGAAAGCTCTCAGTTCATTTCTCTCCCCTTTTTTGTATGGATAGGGATTCTCTTCGGTTAGTAAAGATGTCGGTTAAAATCACGGATTTTTTCGGATAAAAATATTTTATTAAATTAATAAATTAAAATAAGAAAAAATTTAATAAAATAGATACATAATATAAAATTAAAAAAAAATTAAAAAAATTAACTTGAATTAGAGTTAATTTTTTTCTTATTTTCACATATATATTACTTGCGATATATATAAAAAAAAATTTATACCTTTATTGAACATATCACATACAATATATACAAAAACATATATTAATAAAGAGGATCCAATCATTGTTTTATTATGCATTATTATTACTCTAGGTTTTCTTTTTTTTGTCCTTTTGTTGGATGACATTAAATTGTGATTAATTAAATTAATATATTACGTCATTATATTTTTTAATAATTTTTAAATAAATCTTTATAATTTAAAACTTATAAGTGAATTACTATAATTACTATAATTACTACAAAAAAAATAATTTTACTTTTCTTTTCAATTGCATTTGTACTTTAAATCTCTGATTCACTTATTTCTCGATATTTTTTTTTTTCTCTCCTGTTATTAGTTTTTCCCCCTCCATTCTTTCTTAGGGCTGTGTATAAGATGGATCACCTGGTTAAAAAACTATCGGTTAACCACTTGTTTAAAGTCATTGATCTAATGTGAAAATAGATCAATGGATGTGAGTGAATACTTTCAACATGTATAACAAGTAAATATATGAAGTATTAGTTATTGATCTAATGTTATAAACCTTTTAAATCATTAAGTTTGACATTATAGATACATGACAAACTTTGTTTAGGATCATTGCACTCTTGAAGTCAAAAGGAGCGTCCTCTATCTCTGTGTGCACTTTCCTTGATAAAACAGCAAGGAGAAAAGTTAATTTTCAGCTAGTGGGTAATGGGAAATTCTACCGGGGATTTGAGGTGATGCTCTCTCACTGCTGTAATCTCCCTTTTTATATGTTTTAGGGGTGGTGGTGTTTTCTTCTGCAGTCAAATGCATGCGTTGACATGTGCTGATCTGATATGTCATAGGTTGTGCAATTGAACATGAAATACATGCTCTCACCGCTGTGTCCTGCTTGGCGTTGACTGACATGAAGTGTTATGATCTGACTACTAAGCAGAGTGAGTTGGAGTGACGAGGAATTCTTGTATAAGCAAATACTCAATGCGTCACTTTTAGGCAGAGTCAATAATAACATGTCAACACATAAAAATTGGTCCCACTAAAAACATCTCAGTACATAAAATCCATCTCAGCAAAACGATGGAAGAGAAAAGGCAAATGGCTTGAACCATGGCTGGAACCAACACCGCTCGAAGAATGATTCTGTTTATATATTTATCTTTTGTGCTCATTCTAATATACAATTTTCTTTGGAGGATGTACGGTGTATTTGACTATTGTTAGTCATTGATTATGTTAAAAAATACATTAATAATTATAATGAATGATTTGTAATTTATTAATTTTTTTAAAAAAATTTTTAACCACCATTGACCGGTCATCATTGTTGGTCAGCCACCATGCCGACCACTACCACCAGCTGACACCATCACCTCTAGCTGGCCACCCTCCATAGTTGTCGCTAGTTATTATTATTGGTTGATCACTATATTTTTTTAGATTATACTATTTATTTTTTTTAAGTTGTATAACTATGTATTTAATATTAGTTAAAATTATACTAATTTTTATATTTTTTTATAAATAATTGTACATATTAAAAATTCTATAGATTTTATTGTATATAAATATTTTCAATTAAAATTTATAAAATTTTTAGTATGCATAATTATTTATAAAAAAAATATAAAGACTAATACAATTTTAACTAAGTATTATTTATACAATTATGTAACTTAAAAAAAATGAATAATATAACCTGAAAAAAGTGGTGGCATATGACCCAGAAGCGATGGTCGATCAGCGATGTGGGCGATTCTTCAGTCGACAACAGTGGTGGTGGTGATGTGTGAAAAAAAAACATTAAACAAAAAAAAACCTATCAAAAAAATATATTATTACAAGTAAAATGGAAGGTACCATACACTCAAAAATAAGAAGGTGTATAGTAGTAATGACCTTCTCTTATGCAGTGTCCAGACTATTTTGTTGTCAGTTATGAAATGGATTTTGCCAAACTTTACACGATAAAATTTTTTGCATAAATTTAAAGCATCTAATTGAATATATTAAATCAATTAATACTTACTATTTTTATATAACAAATTAAAAGTGACGTTACATTGGAAACCACAGAGCATTAAACATGGTTTTCTAAGTTTGTATGGCATTCTTCCGATTTTCTAGAAGAAATAGTATAAGATGGATTTGCTGTGTGCTTTTCATGGCTATCATGAAATTATAAATTGTTCTTTAGAATTGTTCAGTTTAATTTCACAATTATCTTACTTGAGCATCGTGACAATGTGTTACTTGGTGGGACAACAGGCAACACTGCTAAAATTAATATAAAAGAAATGTGGAGCACTTTGATGTAATCCAAGACTTTTATATGCTTCTTTTTGTCTTTTTTTTTTTTTGGTAAATTTCTTTGTCTTTTTAATCTGTGTGACATATGGCCCTTGGTTGAAGATAAAATATGTTTACTACTTGGTTGCTAAGGAAAGACATACCAAATAATTCAAATGACTTTCGAGTGAGGTCAAAAGGCTTAATTTGGACTCTGTCAATGTCAAAGATCCCAGTAAGTAAATTTATTTCTTATCATCAATGTGTACATTGTCTAGCTAGAAAAATCAATTGCTCGTGATCCAATCAGACAACTATATATTCTAACCTGATAAAATTTAACATTGCGTTCTACATGCTGTGAATATCTGAAAGATTCTTAACAATAGAAGTTAACACGTAAATGCGGCGCAAAACTCAAGGTGTGAAACATTCAAGGGAACAATGAAATTGAAAAATTTCAAATATAAAACCATGACATGTCACCAGTCTATACATTATGGTATACATGAATATCGCTGCACTAGAAAGCCTTATGTTTGATTCTTGCTGTCAACAATTCTTTTTGGAAACCTGTCTGCAACTACCACTGTAATAAGCCCTTGATGAGGTTGGTGGTATACCTGTCACAGAAATGGAATAGGTGCGTATTTGAAATAATTGTAAAAATTTAATTATTTTAATAATTAATTATTATATAAATTTTTTTATTATAATCGATTATAATATAATTAATTTTATATTTAGATCTATTAATTAAAAAATAATTTTAAATTAATTTATTTAATTTAGATGATAAAAAAATCGTTTTTATGTATTAAATTATCAAAATAGATATAAAATAATTAAAAAAATTATTTAATTGAGAACAAAATAATATTTATATATAAAAGTATAAAGAATAATCTAAAATCTAGAATCATAAGTTGAAATTTCATCATTGTGAAAAAACTTTTTATAATGCATTAAATTTTGTATAAAAATTAAAATTAATTTTATCAAACATGTTATAACACCGTTAAAAAAAAAAAAATTTTAAAAAAAAAGTTGTTCCATCTAAAAAAAACTTAACCAAACAGGCTATAGATCTCCTTTCATCTAAACTTTAATAACATACCAAAAAACGACACGAATATTGCTATTTTCTTTTAAATGCCATTACTCATTGAATAACATGATTTATTGCAGCCAAATATACTATATTATAATAAAAACAGAAACGATAAAAACTCTCCTTGAGTACACTAAATTTGCCGTGCTTGAAGATAGCTGAGATGCCAATGATAGGGTTAGCTATAACCATATGCTACATTGTTGAGATAAGAACTAAATTTTACGCATTGGGGTCACCAGAGGGGATGAGCCCGTGCTTGTGATATTGACATTGCCCGATCCACCCATTTCCAAGATCTTCACCACCATTACTTCTTTGCTCCATAGGTTCAAACCAACCAATATCTATTCATGTGAGTGATTTAGCCTATAGGTGGAAGAGAATGCAGCAAGCCATCGGTTTTATTTGAGTTTCAGAGGGAATATGCTGTGGTAGCACAAATATGAAGTGAAGTACATTCAGACTTCATGCCCTACCCCAATCAAAAGTAACTTCAAGATTTGGCAAAGAAGGTCAGGAAGTAATTTTATTATTTATAGAATAAAGATTTGATGTACACCACAAACGCTACTCAAGGTCGATTTCGACTCTCCAGATTGTTCATTTTGGGAAAAAAAATTCTTTAATATTTGAGATGTCATCTCAAGTAAAATAGAAATTAAGAAAAGTCAATTTCTACAGCTTTTTTCACACATGGTGATTCACGTGTAAATAATTAGTAATCAGCGTATTATGTAGTAATTGAAGACATGTATTGATGTGTAAGGTAATTGAGTCACCATATAATATACGTCAATCATCAATTATTTGTATGTTAATTATTAATTATTCACACATCAATTAATATTTTTAGTCACCACATAATCACCACTTATTTACATATGAATTACCAAGTATGTAAGTGGTGTGAAAAAAAAAAAGTGTGCAAATAGCACAACTATCAAAGTTATATTAGCATGAGAATTATTTTCACTATCATGCTTGGAAACCTCTCAAAATCAATTCTAGGCACTCATGACATGGAAATCTTTGATTTCCTATTTGACTTGCTTTCGATGGAACTTTATGCCTATCAAAATTTTGACAAAGGCAGCAGCTCTAATGCTCTATGGTATAGAAAGTCACACTAAGCCTACTTCCATAAAAGAGTCAATAAAAAATCGCACTATGCCTCCAAAGAGCATCAATTTGAAATGAGAGTACATAACAAATCGTGATAAGTACTAAACACAATAATATGAAACCCCATAAGTGGCAAACTTCACACATAAACAATGAGATGAAGGATATGAAATGAGGATACACAACAAATCATGTCAAGTACTGTCCAACAAAAGACCAAGCAAAGCAAAACTGAACACTCCTCACGTGCATAGCACGTGTAATATAGTTACAACCAAATTCACACTGTAGCTCTAAGGGCCCGTTTGGTAGTTAGGATAGGGGATGTAGGATAGGATAAGCTATCATATCCTACTTTAATCTATAATTTGGTGAACCAATAGGATAAGATATGGTTATCCTGTCAGCTTATCCTATCCTACTCACTAGTTAAAATTTTATCTTAGGGGTGAGGCTGGGTTAGAAGCAAGTAGGATAGGATATCATTTTTCTTTTCCATTCCAGCCCTCCATTACGAACAGAAACGTCACCTCCCCCTCTCCATACGTTTCTTCTTCGATTCTTCGTCTTCATCGTCTGTGTTCGCCACCTCCCTCTCCACACCTGTGTTCGCCACCTCCCTCTCCACACCTGTGCTCGTCTTCTTCGTCTCTTCACGTGGTCATTCTCCTTCGTTTCCTTCTCAAATCACCAGGTAAACATTCTTTACTTCATTCTCCTTCGTCTCTTTCGTTTTTTGGTATCAAACTTGGAGATTTGTTTGAGGTTAGGGTTCCTTTTTTTGGGTATCAAATTTGAGGATTTTTTTGAGGTTAGGATTTTATTTTGGGTATCAATTTGTTCATATGCAGAATCTGACTTTTGGATTTCAATTTTTTGGTGTTACAATTAGTGTTGTTCATGTGCTTGTTGAAATATTTTATAATTGAAAAAAGAAATATTTTATCGATTTGTCAACAGTTGAAAAAGTTAGCGAGATTGATAGGAAAGAAGTTTGATAGGAAATCTTCTCCAAAGTTGTTGGGGTATTGAAATATTTCATAATCTCATACAGAAAAACAACATTGGCTTAATTACAGAGATCAGTTCTCACTGTTTTATCCTTGTTTATATTTTTAATTTTTTAAGAAAGCACATAATTGTGCACAAAGACACAAGTACAGGATAATTTGCAAAGCAATATGAGATAATAAAGCAAAGTGGTCCAACAAAAAGAAAACACATACTATATAATTATTAGTTTACCTTCCTCTTCTTTAGAACAAGATTAAGTGTATCTTGTTGTTGTCTCTTCTTGTGCTTTTCTTGTTTTATCCAAAGCACCATCAGCCTCTGCCACAATCAACAAATCACAATTAAATTTGAATAGGTAAAAGCTTCCAAAAAGTATCGCACTTAATTTATACTACTATATGCCCAGCAAACAACTCTAGTGAATTACTTGATCAATATATCCACATCACATTTTAGAAATAAAAGAAAAGTGTAAACGGGGAATAGGAATAGAAATAGAAGAAAAAAGAATGAACAAGACAACCTAGACCCCCCGAAAGAAAAAGTTATCCTGCTCCTGCATATAAATGCTCCATCACTTTTCTATAGAAAGCACTAGTGCACCACATGCCTGAATTAATACACTGACTTAAAATGTAATTATGTTCTCAGACAAATATCCATGTATATGTACTAATATAATTCACATTGTAACCATCTAGCTGTATGCATAAGCTAATATATAACTGTTTTAAGTTTCATATCACAACATCTATATATATGTGGACGTCATTTTGCCATGGCATATGAACACACAGTTCTTTGTCCATGCTCCATTGAGATAAAAGATATCCTTTCTAGGATAAAGACAACCTAAGGTGGAATTTGAAAGAACTTCCCTATACACTTCAATGCCATGCTTTAATTCTCCATGTTCATAGTTGGAGTTTTAGAAAGTTCACGAACTTTAGATTGAAATTTTTGCTACTATGCTGATGTAATAATTTGTGTAAGTCTCGCTAACTGGTTTTCTTTCATCATAACATAATCCTGATCGTGATTCTCATGGAAATTTCAATAGTTGTTTATCAATTTGTCTCATGCAGAATCTTTCATCATAATTGCTTGTTGCCTTTTGCATAATTTTATTAGAAGAGAAATGCTTATTGACCCAATGGAAGAACAACTAGGTGCAGAATTGGAAGCACAACTACACAATGAGGACATGGAACATGTTGGTCCTTTTAATACAATTGAGGCTACTTGAATGAATGGTCTCTTGGAGAGAAAACTCAAAGAACACAAATGTGGAATGCGGGACCTTATTAATAGACACATGAATTGACTATTTTGTTATTAGTTTGGTTTGTTTGTAATTTTATTGGTGACTTTGTATTTTATAATTTGAACTATATCTTGGTTAATGACATCATTCTATCTTGGTTATGTTTGTATTTCATTTTTTTGGAATATTTTGTAAAAATTTTGTGATTTATAATTTGATAATAAGATAAGAATGGAATCTAAAAGCATTATGCAACAAAGTGGCAAGAAAAAAAGAGATCGTAGGCAATGGTCCAATAAGGAGGATGAAGCATTTCTTGATAGCTTGATTGAAGCTGTGAACTAGGGTCAAAGATGTGATAATGGCCAATTTAAAGCACATACTTTGAAAACGGCTGAAACAAAAATAGAGTAAAAGTTTCCTGGATGTGGAATTAAGGTGAAGCCACACATTGAGTCTGCAATGAAAAGGCTAAGGACAATTTATGGAATATTTTATGATATGCTAAATCAAAGTGGGTTTGGTTGGGATGATGAGAAGAAAATGATTAAGGTGGACAGTGATAATGTGTGGAATGAGTATATAAAGGTTAGTATTTATTTTTTTTTTATCTATAATGAATTATTTTGTTTTAGTTTCTAGTTATGAATAATTAAATATTTTTTATTTGTATTCTTGTGTAGAGTCATCCAAATGCTGTAAGCTACAGGAATACATCAGTCCCACTTTTTGATAAGCTTGCTCTTGCTTTTGGAAAAGCCTGTGCTACTGGTAAAGGAGTTGTTACCCCTGCTAATGTTGTTGAGGAGTTAGATAAAGAAGAGGAAGAACAAAATGATGATAATGATGTTGTAGATTTGACCCAGTCAACATCTATCAATCAATCTAAAATGAAGCATGATAATGAGGGAAGTCTACCGAGGAAGAGAAATAGATGATCAAATGTGATTGTTAATAGCATAGCTAAATTAGGAAAGAGTTTTGGGAAGTGGCTAGAAACAAGCTCAGATAGATTGGGTGAAGCTGTAAATCGTCTTGGAGTTGATAAAGATGTGTTTGATGATTCCAGGAGTGTCATGAATGAACTGAAAAAAATGGATTTAACGCTTCAAGACCGTCTTGTCAGGACATCCTCATCGATTGCACATTTTTGGGGGACCGATAAGGTCGTGTTACATTTGTTAAGTTGTTAATATAGTGATTTCTATAGATGACTTATTAGTTTATCTATCAGTTACATTTGATGAACTTTGTTTATATTGTTTAACTTTCTAGATTATTTGGTGAAACTTATTTATGACAATGACAACATTTATTTATGTTGATCAATGTTTCTAACGAATGAAGTTTTATGTTCAAAAATATTTCCAAGACTTAGAGCTCAAAGTGTTGCATTGAATCTTTGAGTTGGAGGAAATGAAATATTTTGCAGGTCTAACAAAAGTGCTTATACTTTAGTCTATTGTTATGTTATGTTGCTGCAACTAGGGGTAGTAATGTAATTATGTTTTCGAGGGTTTTTTTTTTTTATAATAAAAAACTTAAGCAATTTCATTAATAATGGAGTAATGTATTAGGATGCATTTTGAACAATGGTTAATTTTTAATTGCAATTTAATCATCCCGTTTGTACAAAATGTTAAAAAGAAAAATTATAAGTCTTTTTATATAATTTTTTATAATTTAAATGTACAAAATGTAAAAAAAAAAAGTTAATCTTTTTAAAAAATATGTAATTCTCGATATAAGGATAAATTTGTCATTTGCATATAATTTATATCACATCCTGACAATATCTGGTTTACATCAAACACAAGACAGGATAACATAATGCTATCTTGTTGGTTATCTGGTGGACATCAAACATTAGATAGGATAACAGCTTATCCTACTCATATCCTATTCTACTCCTATCCTGCTCTTTTATCTTATATGTTCTTATCCTATCCTGACCACCAAACGGGTCCTAAGATGTGATTGGTACAAATGATAGGATAACACTTAATAATATTAGACTTCATAGTATAAAACCTGATAGTATAATCAAAACTAATATGTAAGGGTTGGAAATATCAAAATATTTAGAATTGTAATAAAAAAATTTTATAAGAATTTATACATCAAAATTTAATTAAGACAAATCTTACCTCTAAGATTTAATTAAATTATTTATCATTTTAATATATAAAATGAATTTTACAAATAAGTTTATACAATATAATATTTACACCAAATAACTAATAAAGTCATAATATATTATATTAACTTATCGTATCGAGTCTAATACAACATTAGACGAACTTAATGTTTGTATAATCCAATCTGCCTACCTTTGGGTTGTACACAGCTCCTTTAGCAAAGTTAGTAAACACCAGATCCTCACCATTCTTTGACATGCACACTGGTTCTATCTTATAGTAACAGGAATCTTTAACTCCGTACTCCTTCATTTGCCACACAACCAAATGAGTTTCCTTATAGACATAACAAACACCAAGGCAATCTTTCAAGACCGCTTGCTGAGGGTTTACAGGGTTGTCATCCCTAAAATCAGGTAGCAAAACTTCCCCAAATGTCTCCTTTCCCATGTCAAAAGAAAGGATTACCCATTGGTGATGAGAAACAGCTCCAGCTCCAAATACCACCCAGTTCAGAGTGTCACCCACAATTACCCCATAAAAATTGTGATTTTGGGATAAAATCTCAAATTCTGAATTATTGTCCAATAACTATCACCAAATGCATAAACTTTGGCTTCAATTCGGTGGACATCTTAATCAGACCAAGGACCAAGAAAATCATATACAAATACCACCTTGTATTTGTCAATCACATGATCATAACCAAAACCATAACACCGATTATATTCATCCAAGTACGGATATTCTCGCGACACCAACCTGGTGGACGGCTTCCGCAACCGGACATGCCCAACATGCTCGTCGTCCCACAAACTTGAAGTAACCAAACACGCCAACCCATTGCACGACCCAAGGATTTCGTACTTGTGCCTCAACCTGAAGTAAACATCTTTAGGAGTGGTGAATCGATTGTTGAACAACGGTTTCACAATTCATAATTTTCTGAATTGCTTAAGTGTTCAGGTTATTTTTTAACAATATCTTTAAAAATATTAAACTTATTCTGTTACTTCTTTAAAAATTTTCACAGCTCTTATCAATGGTTTTTAGTTAAGAAATAAATTTTTCATATTTATTTCTATCATATCAACCGATTCTATAAATATCTTAATTATTTTTTAATATTCAGTGTTATAGAATTATATTCAAATTAATTCAAAAAATTATCTGAATTAACAGATAATTCTTACCAGTATTACTGAGTTTCTATAACTCTGATTAGGACTATTATGTTAGGTAGGGAGGATGTTATAACTCTCTTCCCTTTTATAAATTTTGTCCTCAAAATTTACTTGCTTTATTTAAGAAAAAGCTCTAGAAAACTTACATCATATTAGATTTACGTCACTACCATTCCATAACACATTACCTCGAGGGATTTATTTTCTTCTAAACTCTTTCACTACTCCATCCAAGATCTTTTGAACTTTGCAATCTTGTTACAAACTTCAAAATATTCTCCCATTTTCATTCCGGGATTTCTAAGTCGACACTTGATATTCTACCTTGACCTTTTGATATATAAGACATTTGGACACATATTCTATTATTTCTTTTTTCATACTTGGCCACCAAAACATTCTTTTAAGGCATTAATTGTTTTACTCGAATCTAATCTTACTTTCCATTGAAATTGAGAACGAATGAAGAGTGCAAAACGGAACTTGGCTCAGCAGCGCAGTGGAAGCGTGATGGGCCCATAACCCATAAGTCCTAGGATCAAAACCTAGCTCTGATACCAAAATGCCACGTCCTTACTACTAATACTAAAGTGTATCCGAGATTACGTTACAGTAATTAATCGTAAGCACATCACTTAAAATTTTAAAACAAAATTTTGAATACATTATACTTTAATATAACAAAATATGAGCTTGAAAATGTGAAATAATATACACATACTGGAAAGATGCTTATACAAAGAGTACTTCATAATATAAAAATATATTAAACGCCTCCAAGACATTATTTATACATCTTTTATACAAAATTTCAAATTTAAAATAGACTTCAACTTCTGTTGCGACCGTAGTGCTGCAAGATCCAATCCTGATATTATCATGGAATATATAATATAGAAATGGGATGAGAATAATAATTCTCAGTAGTTCTATTATGAAAACATGTCATCACACTAATTTCAATTGTTTCGGGGGAAAATACATTTCTTTGAAATTCAATTTGAATATATATATATATATATATATATATATATATATATATATATATATATATATATATATATATAGTTAGTTAGTTAGTTAGTTAGTTAGAAGAGTGGCAAAAGTGTCAAATCTGGTCTCTTCTCTTTTCAAACAGAATTCCATTTAATAGTTTTCAAAAATATTATTTATCAATAATACAAATTTCAATCAGACATAATTCCAGTAGTTGTACCAAACATAATTACCATGATATCATATCCATACAATAATTCATATTCATTCCATCATCATGTCATGACATAAAAATTCAATTCTGCCATTCATATACAAACTCAAGTCATATTATGACATAAAAATTTCAATTTCATCTCAGTACTCATTCAAATACTCGTTTATCCCACAGAACCCATATCTCAAACACCCAAGGGTGGGAGTCACCTCATATAGCTCGAGTTCTATATACTCATGGTAAAAAGTGATTCAAGGCCTTACACTACCACTAATATCCTATAGGAGAATTAATACGTGAGAAATATATTGATACTGATACTATGAGGAATTTATTCAAGAACACATGATCCCCCTTCCTCACAAGAGGTCATCTTCATAGTTCTAATGAAATTTCGAATACTTTGCTCTCATATAGAATCATTTTTGAAATCATCTATACTAAGTGAACCAACGGTTCATATACTGAAGGATACTGAGTGAGAAAACATGGGCTAATTACTTTCTGGTTCAAGGATAATTTGTCCAATTCTTATTCTTATTTCAAATACAAATTCTTTGAGCACTGATCATGCCAAAATTCATTCAATACATCATATCGGCTCAACCTTAAAATCAAAGGGAGCATATTTTCAATTTCTCAATATACAAGCACATTCTCAAATATACAATTCAAATTCAGGTTTCACAAGGACAATACCATTCCAGTACAAATTCCAATCCTAACTTAACTTGAGTATTCAAGGAGCAATATCAATAGATTTTATTTTATTTTATCATATTCCATAATTCTCAACAAGTGCATAATTCTCAATGAGTGCATAATTCCAAACTTATATAATACACAATCAATTGTTCAATAAATTTCCATACATTCACAATTCAAGCTCTTACATAATGAATACTATTTGGATATCACCTTATCTCCTTAAATTCTGAATTTGACCTACATGACCATTATAACATATCAAAGATTGTTCATGCTTTTAATTAATCAACTCAAACATCCAAATGCTCATTACATTAATACAAGTGCTAGAATTTTCCAATGATGGTCGAAAATACCATAATCACCATATACATGTAATATAATCTCAAGAATAATTATTCTTACTCATTCATAGTCTCAAAACCCTTAGTTAATTTTTAACCATTTTCTATTTTTGCTATCACATAAGTATAACCTCAAAATCTCCATTAAGCCAAAAACCAATTCTCACATATTTAATTCCTTCATAGAAGCACCAAATCAAGAGACAAGATATTAACATAAGTCAAACAAGGTTTCTCTATCATTTCCATGTTTTGACCGTGTAGCTATTTAGGGTAAAGATTGGTCATAAATTTCATCAATACAAATTATAACTTCAATTAACATTCAATATAGGTAAAGAAACAATTTAGAACCCAAGTGAGTTTGGCATAATGGAAGCAAGTTAGGTCTGCTTGTGGGGCGAATGACATTGAGATTCTCCTAGTAATAGGAGATCTCAAGTTCAAACCATACAAGTGAAAAAAAAAAGATTTATTAGGGAGAGATCATACCATGAGTTGCTCCCAGTCCTGAAATAGTTGCATATTTTGCTACCATCTTTTGCACCAAAAAAAAAGAAACAATTTAGAAGTAAAGAAATCCTTATTTCCTCTATATGGGTCGTGACCATTCTGCCATACAATACAAGAGAACTCATTTTTTTTATCACAAATAATATCACAATTTCAACTTATGAATCATTAGAAATGGAAGAACAGTTTAAAACAAAGAAATCAAACAAAGTAACTCTCTTCCACACATAAAACAGTCGTTTTCCTTGACTCAAACCAGAATTTTGATTCAAAAATCAAGAGAAAGAAAGAGCATTTTAAACACAAAAATTCCCTACCTCAAATCCTAGCATTGTTTCCTTGGTTTTTCTCCTTTCTTTCCTCTCCCTTAGCCTATGGTTTGCTCACTTTTTCCCTTGTTTTGCTGCTGGTTTTTGCCTCTGTTTTGGGCTGCCAACCATGCAGAAACAATGGAGGAAAGACAAGGTTGATGTGGGTGAAGATGGAAGGATGAAAAATGAAGAACGAAATGGAGAAAATGAAAAGTTTTTCCTCTCTATTTTTGGCATTCTGTTTTACGCAGAATGAGGGAGATAAATGGAGAGGAAGTGACAAAAATGTGAGGGAGAAAAAGTGGAAAAATATGGAGAAAGAGAGAGGCGGTAGGTGAAGAAAATGAATAAAAAATTTCATACCGAAACTTTGGCATAAGTTACGTGCCCTTTAATTTTTTAAAATTGAGTTTTCATGTATCTATAAGTATTAGGAAAAAATTTAAGACTCATCTTAATCCTTATATTTATTTTTTCATAATTTGTCATATACTGTTATTCATCAACTAAGTTGTATTATTTTTCTCAAATTAAATCGAACTTATAAAATAAGTAAATATATTTGTCTTAAATTATTTTCTTTACCAAAATATTCTCCATATTCTACTTATTATCTTCATGAAATTTCATAATTTCTTAAGTTGCTTAACTGTTCCGATTTTTTTTTAACAATATCCTTAAAAATACAAAACTTGCTCTGTTACTTCTTTGAAATTTTTCACAACTCTTATCAATGATTCTTAATTGGGAAATAAATTTTTTATATTTATTTCTATCATATCAACTGATTCTGTAAATACCTTAATTATTCTCTTATATTCAGTATTATAAAATTACGCTCAAACTAGTTCATAAAATTATTCGAATTAACAAATAATTCTTACCAATATTACTGAACTTCTATGACTTTGATTAGGACTATTATTATATTAGGAAAGATGTTAAATAGCACGCTCTCATAAGAACATCCCATAACAACCTCATGATTGTAAGGCCACATTTCCTCACTTGAATCCTCTCCTATAAAAGGTTAACATCAGTCGTAGGAAGTGACTTTTAGAACCATGAGACCCACAAGAAAGAACCTCCCATGACTCATGTTTAAAGCTTGGACGAAACAACATTAACTGTTAAGAGTATTATTCTTAAAATAACTTTAAATTTCTCTTATTTAAGAGTTGTTGCAGATTGATGTAAGTACTAAGAAGGAAAAAAAACATTAGCTACTTTTATTATTGTTGCAACAATTGTATTGGCTGGAAATTTGCTTGAGTCAGTCCTTATAGACAAGGAAAAAAAACGGTGCAAACTTCTTTGTTTTAACTTTTAACTTTAGCTCCCTTGGCCTATAACACATTAACAAATAATGAGATAAAAACATAAAATGAAAAGAAAAAAAGTATATAACATAATAACTTAGGAAGTATGAATACAAATACAAGATATAGATATAACACCATATAAATGTGTAGATATAACAAAAATTCAAAAAATAGTTGAAAGATATATTGATAAAAAAATTAAAAGTATTAAAATATTTGATACGATGTGTATTGAATATTGATATAGTGACTATTTTGATATACTGGTGATACATAGGTAAGAACTAATAAATGGTGGAACCAACCGTTGATAACCTATAGCTTGCGGACAGCAAGAAAATGGGGAAGCTGCTGGTTGCAATCTGGATTGGTATTTAGACAAAGCAAAATGTTGTTTAGGAGAAAAAGGAAGCTAGGAGCTCGCAGGTGACAGCATCTTTAGCACTTTTGAATAGGAATGACACTGGGGCGAGAAGGGTAGTGGTTCTCTTCTTATGTTTTAGTTGTGCGTATCTATTTATGGTTTTTATAAAAGAGGTGGGTATTATTGAATATTTAAAGGTATATAATAATTTAAAATAATTTTTTTTGAACAATTCAAAATAAAATAAAAAAATAAATATACATAAAATAAATTTTAACATTATATATAATTACATTTTTAAACAATTTAAAATTCATACAAAATGAAAAATCATCACAAATAACAAATCAATTTTAATTATATTTTGTCATAGTTAACTTATATATAAATAATTATTATAAGAATAATATAGGTTCATAAAAAAATTCATTGTAAAATAATAAAAAATATAATATTAGTAAACCAGTAAATAAAAAAAATATTTTACGAATTTGTAAGTACAGTTTATATTATAATATCTACTCTTATTCTTATTTATTAAACAAATACTCATTTCTTACCTATCGGATATACTAATTTTGTGGTTTGTTATTTCAGCAGTTACTTCCTTCAATATAGAAGACTAACATACAGAGATTGAAGCCATACTTCTATCCATCAGTTCAAGACATATAGAGATCACCCCTGGCATTGACATGCTGTAGCTCAAGTCATTACATATATAAGACGTGTTTATTGTGTTTCCTTGGCTTATCTCAAATGCAGTTTAGATAAATTGAATTAATGTAATTCCCAATGTATTTAAATAAGAAATGGAAACACATACTTCTTGGAGGACTAGCCTGTTTGTTTAGCAATTGGCACCATATATTATCTATCGATTGCATTCATTTGGATAAACTTTAACAATTCCCAACAGTTAATAATTAATACAGCAACAAAAACAAACATATTCTACAATATGATTTTTGATAACAAATCATCCTTAAAGCACAAGGCACAACATGTCCATTTAGGGAACTTAATTTTTATTTTCTTATGATAGGGCTCCGTTAAGGGAACTTATCTAACACTCAAGAAAAATTGAAACCATATCTCGCATATGCTAAATGTCAACCATTAACCGAAAGAGCTATCAACGGAATTCTAAACTCGACAATGAATTTAAAGACCCCAAATTATCAATCGCATGATTATTACAATTTTGTATAGTGTGAATTTGATTTTTGATATTGGTATGAGTACTGAAAGTGGCTCAACAGCAACCTATGTAATCTTGTGATACATATCACTATGTCACATGGTATAATTTTAATAAGATTCTAATATTAACCTAATTGTTTACACTATTTTATATTATCAAATTTTTCTCCACAATCTGAAAAGATGATCATAGCCCAATAAACCACACTTTTATGTTTTATATTTCATTGGATATTTGTTTGCTCGTGCATTGCACGGGTTCTCTGACTCTAACTAATCTTTGATACATTTTGGCATGCTCGTAAATAGTTGTGTCGAAGCGAGCTGGGTGTTGTTGAGAAGGCCGGGCCGGCCTTCTTTTCGCTTGGGAATTAGGCCTAGACGTCCACCTTGAGGGAGATGCCCAATACATGCATGTTCGACAGCATTAGTGATGACATTATTAATTTATCTTATAATGGTTGTATTTTCAAAGATATTTATTTATTTATATATATGCTTCTTAGTTTTCTCGTTTTTGTTGTTCATTTATTCCTCGTTGTTGTAATTTTATATATTTTAAAAGTATTATTCTCAATAATTTTATAATTTTAGTTTATTTTTATTTTTAACTCCACAGCTATATTATTATAGAATATCTACATGTTATTTTTTTATTAAAATAAAATACTACAATTAAACTACACAATAATTTCTCTTACTAAAATGAGCTAACTCAACTCACTTTTAAAATAGCATGTAATGGGGCAACCTGATAACATGTCGGTTAGCACAACTCTACCTCTATTGGTCATGGAACATCGCTAGACAAGCCACTGGATTTTCAGAATCTTAATCATATATCATATAATATATAAAAAAAGAATACATAACTTAGAATTATGTTATGTGTTATTCTGATATGATAATATTTATTTAAAATATTGTCATATGACAAATATTTGCTCCAAAAAATTGTCATGTGTCATATGACGTTAAAATTTAAATGAAAAGTATATATGTGTTGTCATAATGAAAAAATAATGTCATTTTAGAAAAAAAATATTATCACGTATGAAAATAAAAACAATTCCCAACTAATTTGTAATGTGTCATCTGACGTTGTCTTTTTTTTTACGTATAAAGTGATGTAGTTAATATCACATTTAACAAAAAAATATAATAAAAAAATTCATATAACTCCAAATCAAAATTACGTTTCAGTTTCCTGATTTCATCTTTCTCAATTTTTTGATAATAGAATTTTTTTTTACTTTTCTGAACAAAATACAAAAGTATAATGAAACATAGAAAGACTCATTATTTGGATGAAAAAAAAGAATATTTTAAAACCCAAAATTTCTAACAACATAGAATACTATGTTGAAGCCTTAAAATATATATCAGTCTTCTTCTTTGTCATGGTTGATTGATCTTTTTCTAATGAGTACAATATTGCGAGTCTTACGAATCATACCAACAAACAATGTAAGAAGCTCTCATGACCTTGTGAACAAATTAAAGTTATGTAAGAATAGAGACAGAGAGAGAAGTTGAGAAAGAAAGAAAAAAACAAATGAGAAATTGTACTTGGGAGTGCAGAATTCTTCTAAAGCGGAACGAAGCGAGTGGTGGTGTGGCGGTGGATCTCTGCAACCTCTAGGTTGGGAGTAAAAGTAATTAAGAGGTTAAGACATTCTTAAAAATAGTTTTGTTACTTTTATCAAACACCACCAATTATCAATCTCTATAATTGGTAAATTTTTTAATTGGTTGTAGAATCGTTTCAAATTATTATTATTACCATTACTTTGAAGAAAATTTGTCACGAGTTCTATAATAAATAATATTTATTATCACTAATTATTACTATTACTTAGAATTTATTGTAGAGTTTTTTCAAGTATAATTCTAATGATAAAATCAATCAATATAATCAACTTATATAATATAATATAATATAAAATCAAATGATATAATCAATATAATCATCAATCAATATAATATACTAAAGGAAGATATATGACTTAAAAATCTATCATCATTTGTCATCTCAAGTAAAAAATCATATATGACTTGACGTATACCATATGTACAAAAACTAAATTAAAATAAATAAAATAGGAAGGAGTGAAATTATCCATTATTATTAAATATAATCAATTAAGTGTCTATTATTGTATGTCAATATTTATATATTTTTAAATAATTTTAAATGAAAATAAATATGAAAATATGTTTATGACACATTTATACCTAATCAATAGGAGATTGGAGCAAAAATTAACAATTCTATTTGAATTGAAAAGAATAATTTGAATATTAAATTACTCACTTATGGCAATAATTTGACATTAACATTTAATTCTATTTAACATTTAATAATTTGAATAATTACAAAAACAATCTCACATTATTCACTATATTGACAAAATTAAAAATTTGAATTATATTTATCTATAATTATAGTTGTCTATAATTATCTATAATGATCACATAATTTCAAATTAACATTTTATTCTATTTAACATTTAATTTGAATAATTATAAGAATAATCTCACATTATTCACTATTTTGACAAAATTAAAAATTTGAATTATATTTATATATAATTATAGTTGTCTACAATTAATATAATAATTATCACATATCTTGTCACCTTTGAATGAAGTTGATTGTGCAATTATTTAAAATATACCCTAATTTTGGATAAACAATTTCTGTAATACAATTTCTCAATATAGCTTTCATTCATTCACATGATTATCTATTTACATCCCTTTAAATTTCTAAATATATTGAACAAAAAAATTTTAAATATTGTCTAATTTATTAACTTTCAAATGACGATTTAATGACTCAAATAATATATATGAATTCAAATTCTAAAATTTAAAACTGCTCATTTTAATTCATTAATCAATTGATTGCATCTAATAATATTTTGTTTGACCTACAAATGATTGATTGTCTCTAACATAATATATTATTTAAATCAAATTTATCTAATTTCAAAATATAAAGGATTCACTCTGTATAAACTCTCTTTAATATTATCTATTCTTTCACATTATAGTATTTGATTTACAGTTTCATCTTTTTTCATTTTGTTTCAACTAATATTTTTTTACTTTACAGTTTCATGTTTTCACCTTTTTAATTATTTTTAACTTCTTTCTATATCCTATCTTTCTTAAATATTATATATTTATATATTAAAACATTATATGCATTTTTTACTGAACTCTAAATTGTTTAAATATTTTTTAAATATATAAGTTGTTTTATAATATTATATATTTAAACAAATTAGTATT
The DNA here is from genome assembly GCA_029884605.1 of Ormosia emarginata. Taxonomy (NCBI): domain Eukaryota; kingdom Viridiplantae; phylum Streptophyta; class Magnoliopsida; order Fabales; family Fabaceae; genus Ormosia; species Ormosia emarginata. Next base: position 16,231,304 of record JAQQTP010000069.1, on the reverse strand, counting down.
TATGTTAAAATGAAATCATTTCATGAAAATATTATATATTTTAAAATTAAACTTATAAATATTTTTTTATGAATTATTACATATATTTCATTTAATAAAATTATTTTCAATTAAATTATATTTCTTTTTATTATTTAATTCTTAAAATTATTTATCATCACTTGAAGACAAAATCTACTTTAAAATAAAGTACTTTTCAATTAGAAAAAAAAAATAACTAATAAATGGAGAATTATTTAAGAAAAAAAAAGGAATAGTGCAAGGATGAATTCAAAAATTATTTAGAATCATATTATTAAATTTTAAAAAAAAATTAAAGTTAATAAATAAAGATGTATTATTCACTCTTAAATTATTTAATGAGTTAAGATCAAAATATATTATTTTAAATTAAAGATAAATATATTTTTATTTACTCACTTTAGAAGAATATATTTTTTTATATAGGAAGATTTATGAATAAAAAAAAAATTATATTAGATATTAAATACATCACAATAGTAGTTATCTTTTATATCATGATTTAAAAAAAAAATAAAATTTTTATATATATAAGTTTTAAAAAAAGGAAGTGGGTGAAATTAAAAGTGAGAAGAACTAATAAGTTTATTATATAAAGATTAAAAATTAATAAAAAAATAAGTTAAAATTATAATATCAATGTGTATAACATAATAATAAATTACATATCAAATACATATCAAATATAATTTTTTTAATTTTATTATTTTTATCTTTGATATAATTATACTGATTTTTATAAGTTAGTTCTTATAATATTAACACTCTTTTTATTTAAAGAAATTATTTATATTTTTTTATTTTATATTTTTAATGAGATTTTGTATAATATTTATATATAAAGTAAAAAAATATATGTAATTTTGCATAAAAAATGTTAAAATATAATAATAATATATTAAATTAAAAATATGAATATAATTTTCACATAAAAATATTAATGTAATAAATACTAATTTTATAAAAAAATTAATATAATTATTTTTTTTAATTTTTAATAAATTAAATTAAATTATTAGTACATGAAAAAAATCCTATGAAAAGGGGCCAGGGCCAAGCCCATGGCCCTCTCCTGATCCGTCCCTGGGACAGTGTGTGGATAGTAATAATGAAGCCAGATTACTGAGAATAGAGAGCTGGCACAGAACTTAACTGAAGCAATTACTTTACCGCTGTAGAAACATGTCTGGGGAGAGCAACCCTAGCAACGACGATCAGAACGACGACGTTTCGGGACCCTCTACGCAGATGCACCAGCACGTTTCTCAACCGCCGCCGCGTGAGTGCCACGCGTCTCCACCATTACCGGTAATCCCAGGCGAACTCATAACTGAAATCCTCCTGAGACTCCCCGTGAGGTCACTTGTCCGATTCCGGTGTGTGTGCAAGCAATGGAAATCCATGATCTCCGATACCCACTTCGCAAAATTGCACCTTTTCAGGTCCACCATGGATCCTACCTTGACCCATCACCGTTTGCTGTTCCCCACCCAAACAAGAAGCCAACCCCAACTCATATCTTGCTCCGTGAAGTCCTTATTCAACAACCCATTAACTCCTTCTGAACATCTTAAGTTGAGTTTCAGGTCCAACAAGTACCAAATCTTAGGTACATGCAATGGGTTTGTGTGTTTGTATGCTTCCAAAATGATGCATTTCTGGTTGTGTAACCCATCTACCCGATTGACATCAAGAGAGTCTCCATTCATGGGTTACACCATTGATGGGACTATGTTGTATCATGGTTTTGGTTATGATCATGTGAGTGACAAGTACAAGGTGGTGTTGGTTTTCCGTGATCCTAGTCCTCAGGATGTTCACAGAACTGTAACAAAAGTTTATGCATTTGGGGATAGTTCTTGGACAATAATTCAGAATTTGAATTACCTTGGTGATCCCACAAATCGGTCAGGGAGATTTGTGGGTGGCAGTGGCACTCTTAATTGGGTAGCACTGGCAAAGGGAGCTGGAGTTGTTAATCCTTCTCATGTGATCCATTCTTTTGACTTGGGAAAGGAGACATTTGGGGAAGTTTTGCTACCTGATTTTGGGGATGACAAACCTGCCAACCCTATGCAAGCAGTCTTGAAAGATTGCCTTTGCGTTTGTTATGACTGCGAAGGAACTCATTTGGTTGTGTGGCTAATGAAGGAGTATGGAGTTGAAGACTCCTGGACTAAATTCATGGCAATACCCCATGTGGAACTGCAGATTTCTGGGTTGGTTCCTTTTATAGAGCCATTGTGCATGTCAGAGAATGGCCAGGTTCTGTTGAATACTACCTTTGTTAGAGCAGTTGTGTATAACCCAAAGGATGGTCGATTGGAGTATCCTAACATTCAGAGTGACAAGGTTTGGGATACACAATATATTTATATTTACCTTGAGAGCCTAGTTTCACCATGTTTCTAAACACTTTACAGTTGTGAAGTTTGTACTGTTTGCTTATCATGGTTCTTGTTAAAACAAGTCTTTCCTTTCCTTAATAAGCTGTAGGATTGTTGAATATCAGTGAAGCTTTATTGAACAGCACACCTAATATCTGTAGTGATGCTTGTTAACTCTATAGAATATATTCTTGATGTATGTTTATGTTTTTGTGATTAGAAACTTAATTGTATTAGCAGGTTTTTGCATTTAATATTTACTTGCTGATTGTCACAATAGGAGACTCAAATAAGCACACCAAGCCTCCGCAAGTTACTGGATGATTAATTAGGTCATCCAAATTAATGGTCTATATAGGCTTGGTGTGATTTTTAGTGACTCTTTTATGGCACTAGACTTCCTGTGGAGTTATTACTCATTGCACTGTCACAATACCACAGTCATAGGCCATAGGTTGGGGAGATCAGGTCCTATTTTCATACCTGTAATCTCCAAGACAAACAATGAACATTTTGGTTTTGGTTACAGCAAATGAGGTGCTTGATCAGCGTAACTTGCTTTCAGTGGCCTTTCAATTTTATGCCTACCAAATTTTTCACAAAAGCATAAACTCTTCAGCCAAATAAATTATGAGCAGACACAGTCAAAGTCTCAGTACGTGAGGCCATATGCATATGCATATAATCTTTTACATATGCATCTTACAATGTAACTGAATTGTGTATATAATCTTTTGCAGATTTTATTCATAGTATGTTTTTATGAATATATTGACTGGCATCACATAGAACTGAACAAGAACTGTTTAGCATGACATTTTAAGACCCCTGTTTGACTGCAGTTCACTACACCCTCATAGCCTGGTTAATGGCAATTAAATTATTGTCTTATGATACCAACACACACTTTTTCAAAAATACCAACGCACAGTTCTTAAGGATGACTTTTTGTTTCTATGGAAACTATTTTGATGCTGTTTAAACACGCACACACACACACACACACACATATATATATATGACTTGAAATTTTGAGATTTGAAGTTTCAAGATCTCAAGTTAATTTAAATGCTTGTATGCATAGTTTCTCCGTCTCCTCCTTTTTCTTGTGTATCTAGGTCTTATATTTCTGGTTTAATTTATGGTGGAAAAAGATTGGCTGCCGTAAATTCAGACCTTAGATTTCCAACTGAATATGATAACTGTGTTCAATTTAGTTTAGAATCATATGGAGGAACTTGCTGTAACTGTTCTCTATCATTTTTCCTTTATCTATAGACTATTTAATAGAACTGTAACCTAAATTATGGACCCTGCTTCTAATGCATTTGCTAACCTGAACATAACAATTCTTTTGTCTCTTTGATGTAAAGATGCTATGTTTCCCTTTGGTAGTAGTTATACAAAGCTTTCTTGTCTCCTTGCAATAATTATAATTTTTCCAAGAACTGTTTGTCATAAGACTTAAATTCTGAATAATTTGTTATAATATGAATATTTAGGATGTACTGGTGGATAGAAAAGCTGTTTTAATTTCTAGCCATTTATTATATCAAAATCTTCTATGTGATTGGTTATATACATGGTTATGATTGCTGTTAATTGAATTTGCTTCCATACAGCTATAGATCAGTTTACGAGAGCAAGGATGTTTCTTGTCTTGGCTTGGTAGTTGCATGTTGTCAATGTCATATACTCATATTTCCTTATTTTTGTGTTGCCTTCGTGAGTAATGCTATTTTGGTATGAAATTTTGAGAAGGAAAAATGACAAATTGGTTAATGACCAATCAGGTTACTGGATGATCATACATGGGTGGATGGATGGAGTAAAAGACAATTTTAAATGTAACAACTGACACGCTGTACAACTTTCAGAAAAGAAACTTTTGTACTCTTAAGCATGGTAGTTAGAATCGTAAGAATCGCGATTCGATTCTTACGATTCGATACGAGTCACTCCTCCAACGATACAGATCGGTCTATGTATCGTTTTTGTCTCTGAATCGCAGAATCGATTCGCAGGAATCGCAAGAATCGCGAATCTGGCGATTCGTGCGATTCTATCGCCAACGCGGAAACGGGTTGCGAATGCGAGAAAATGGGTCGCACGAGCGAAGCTCCCGGTCCGGGTCGCGCAGCGTAAGCTCCGAACGATCGAGCATGGAGAAGCTATAGAACGAGCAACCAAACGCGGCGCACATTCTAACGAGAAGCTGAGAACGGGTTGTGCGAAGCGAGAAACGGGTCGCGCACGAGTAGAAGCTCCAATCCGGGTCGCGCTGGAGCGAAGCTCCGAACGGTCGAGCATGGAGAAGTTGTAGAACGAGCAACCAAACGCGCGCGAAACGGGCACAAAGTACGGGTTGCGAGGAAACGGGTCGCGCACGAAAACAGGTGCAGTTGTCGCGACCGGGTTACTGAAAATCCATTTTTAAGGGGTTTTTTTTTTGCAAATTTTTTTATGGGCTTGGAGGGAAAGTGCCGAATCTTTCCCTCCCTTCATTCCTAAACAATAAACAATACCTAATATTGGTCCCCACACACTCTGCATCTCTCTCCCACATTTTGTCACTTAGCCCTTTTATTCCTTTTCTCCCCACGAAGCTCTGTATTCTTTATCTCTTAAATTTTCTTCTTCTTGAGATTCATTTGGTCCCCATTTTTGTCACTTACTTTACTCATTTTCTCCCCACGAAGCTGCTTTCTTTATCTCTTAAATGCATTTGCTGGTCCCCTTGGTCTGTTGAGTGCTGTTGCTAAGATTCGGTTGGTCCCTTGGTCTCTTAAGTGTTGCCTTTTTCTTTCTCAAGATTTGGTTGGTCCCCTATTGTTGTGTGTCTTCTTTGTGCTATTTTTTTGTGGGGTGCAATGGGTCAAAATAAGAAAAAGAAGGAAGTTGATATCACATGGAATCACTGTGAAAATGTTCCACCACATAGGCTTTTAGTTAAATGTAAGTATTGTTCACATACTTGTTGGGGTGGTATTGCAAGGATGAAGCATCACCTTTAACAAAGGAAATGTTAGTCCATGTACATATTGAAGTCGGAAGATGTTTGTGAAGTTGTTAGAGAATAGAGAAAAAGCTAAAGAGGCAAATAGCCTAGAATGTTTTGAAGAAAATGCAACTCAAGATGCTAATGCCAAAAAGGGCACAATGGACTCATTTGTTAGCAAAGGGAAGGAAGGAACTTCTAAATCTACAAAGCAAAAGACAATGAATGAGATGTTGAAAGATAGGGAGATGGTAATTCAAGACATTTGCAAATGCATTTATGGCAATGCTTTACCATTTAATTTGATAAGAAGCCCATTGTTTGTCCAAATGTTGAAATCAGTTGGTGAATATGGAAGGGGTTTGAAACCTCCTACTTATCATGAGGTGAGAGTTTCTTACTTGAAAAAGGCAGTTGATAACATCCAAAAAAAATTAGAGAAGTACAAGAGTGAGTGGGAGAAATTTCGCACTTTGATGTGTGATGGTTATGGAAAAGGGAGGTCACTCACCAATTTTCTAGTTAACAGTCCAAGTGAGTCAGTTTTCCTTAAATCTATTGACACTTAGTGATGTGATCAAGGATGCTAAGCAAATGTTTGATTTATTGGATAGCATTGTAGAAGAAATTGGGGAGGATAATGTGGTGCAAGTTGTGACAGATGATGCCTCTAATCTTGTGGCACGGGGAAGATGTTAGAGGAGAAGAGAACAAAGTTATTTTGGTCCCCATGTGCAGCTCATTGCCTTGATTTAGTCCTTGAGGACATCGACTTCCGGTATTTTATAATACCATTGCAAATGCAAAGAAAATCACAACTTACATATATAGGCATACATGGGTCCTAAACTTGTATAGAAAGCATTCCAAAGGAAGGGAATTAGCTAGACCAATAATCACAAGGTTTGCAACCTCTTATCTCACACTAAATTGCATCATGCAACAAAAGAATGTCTCCGATCTATGTTTGCTTCAGAGGAATGGGTTACTAGTAATTATGCTAGTAAAAGTGAGGCTAGCGAGGTAATGAACATAGTTTTATCTGATGCTAGATTTTGGAAATCCATCCAATATTGCTTGAAGTGTGTGATTCCACTTGTGAAAGTGTTAAGGCTTGTGGATGGTGACTCAAAAACCCGCCACGCCATATATTTATGAAGCCATGGATGAGCTAAAAAGCAAATAACCGAAAACTTCAAAAGCAAGAGTCAAGGAATAAAAATGTGTGGAAGATTATTGATACTCGTTGGGATTTACAACTGCATAGGCCTCTCCATGTCTTTGCTTCCTACTATTTGAATCCTAAGTAAGTAATTTCATTCGTTTAAGTTTTATGCACTTTAGTTATTTATTTTAGAGACTAAGTTACTTTGGTAATTAAAAATTGTTTTATTTCTTGTTTTATTAGGCTCTATTATGACAAAAACTTCAATGCGGATAGTGAGGTTTTAATTGGGTTATATGAAACCATTGAAAGAATGGTTCCAGATAGAAGGACAAGATTTTTAATTGATCAACAACTTGAGAAATTCAAGGCAGCTAAGGGGCTTTTTGGGATGAGCATGGCAATAGATACTAGGGACAAAAAGCAACTTGATAAGTTACCAAGACTCTTTTATCATCCAAGAGTCCAAGATGTAGTTTTAATTTGTATGTTTGCTTTTGTTTTGATAGGTCTTTGGTGGGAAAGTTATGGTGGAGAGGGTAAAGAGTTGCAAAAGATAGCCATGAGAGTTTTGAGTCTCACATGTAGTGCTACTGGATGTGAGAGAAATTGGAGCACATTTGACCAAGTGCATACTAAGAGAAGAAACCGCTTGGAGCAGCAAAGATTAAATACACTTGTGTATGTTAAGTATAATCTTCAACTTGAGATGAGACAAAAGTCTAGAGAGGAGAAGGGAGATACTTATGATCCTATATGCTTATCCGATATTGAATCGGATGATGAGTGGATTACTGAAAAGGAGGATCCTTGCTTACCAATTGATGCTTCGTGGATGGATATACATGAGTGCTTCACCTTTGAAGAAGGAGCTCCGAGCAAAAAAAGGAAGAGAGGTATTTGTTTAAACTTAAAACACTCTAACTCTGCACTAAAAATTAAATAATGTTGTCTTACACTCTATTTCTTTTATAGGTCCAAGAAACTTAAATACCAAGGCCAATAAGAAGGGAAAATCTATATCTATAATAGGAGATGAGAGTGAAATTGAAGAGATTGTTAGAGATGCGGAGGAAGAAGGAGAGCATTTGACATCAAATGATGAGGATGATCTAAGTGACATTGATCTTGGGAATGATGAATGATGATCATTAGATTATGTATTAGGTTTATATTGGTTTATATCTATAATGATGATCATTGATCTTGAATATTGGTTTATATTTCAATTTTTTTGGCTATGTAGTGAGTTATTTGACTTCAAAATACTAATATCTAGATGTTTTTAATATTTCTTTATGTGAAATACTATTTTTAATTATTGGTCATAAATCTTACGATTCATGATAAGATTCGATTCACGATTCGGAAAATAGGTCTTCCGATTCACGATTCGAATCCCGATTTGACAACCATGCTCTTAAGCATTTTCCTTTTGGCAGACGACAGCATACGAATAGGTCCAACATATCACATTAGTGGGTGTTGTTGTTTCTTATGCCATTCTACTAGTTTGAAACTTGATCCAAACTGTATTTTTTTTTTCGGTACATTGGAGGGCTCAAGGCCCAGAGAAAAGAAGAAACAGAAGTGTGTTTGGATATGATTATTTTGGAGTGTAACAACTTTTTTTTGTAATAAAAGCTGTTGATGGAAATTAGAGTGTGTTTGGCAATTTGCTCCAAAAGTTGTTGATGGAAAAGTTGTGTACCGGAACAACTTTTCATAACAAGTTAAAATTTAGGCATTTAAAGAAAAAATTGTTAAGATTATTCTTAACAGTGATATGTAAATATTATTTTGTTTTTAATCAAATAAATTTTTTAATTAATTAAATAAATTTTTTAATTATTTTATACTTATTTTAGTAATTTAATGCATAAAAGTGATTTTTTTATACTATTAAAACGAAATAAATTAGCTTAAAATTACTTTTCAATTAATATATCCAAACATAATCGATTATTGAAATAATTAAGCTTTTTACAGTTTGATTATTGACATAATCGATTATTGAAATAATCAAGTTTTCACAACTATTCCAAACACACTAAGAAAAGCAAGAAAAGCTACGGGGCAAAGAAACCCCTGAAACATCAGCAAGAAGCAGAGAATGTAGTTGTTGAGGAGGGTTAACCCAAGTTCTACACCCCAAGTCTTGAGAGAGACTCAACCTAGCTAGAAAGTCAGCACACTGGTTGCCTTCTCGGGGAGTATGAGTGAAAACATCCTCCTAGTTTCTGTTCCTCCAACACTGAATCCTGTTGATTAATCTGTTATGCACATTGTGGTTTGTATTTTCCTTGTTTAGAGCATCGATCACAACTAGGGAGTCACAATCCACTATAACCTTCCTCACCCCAAAGTCCCAGGCTAATTGCAGACCAGAGAGGACACCCCAGAGCTCAGCTGTAAAGGCATTATAATGCCTAATCCTCCTAGTGAGCCCTTGCAGCCATATTCCTTGGTCATTCCTGATGAGGCCACCACACCCCGCATCCCCGGAATGGCCATTAGCACAACCATTAGTATTTAATTTCACCCATCCTGAAGGTGGAAACTTCTATGAGATATTAATGATCCTGCGGTGTCTCCCTTCAACATGGTATGTCTGATCACTAGCTAGAGATATTAAACAGAGGTGATTCTGAATTGCAAAAACCGCATTGGACGGCCGTTGAAAGTGGTTGTCAAATTGTTCCCTATTCCTCCATAACCAGTGATACTAGGTTATAACCTTGAAGGTATCCCTCTAGTTACCATTATCAACAACACCGAAATCATTATTAAAGTTGTTAGAGACCCACACATAGAGATCTCCAAAGAAGAAAGAAACAATTTTATCTGAACCTACCAAGCGGATCCAGGATCGAGCAACTAGAAGACAATCACGGAGGACATGGATTAGACTCTCCGCGATGCCAGTGCAGTGGGCACAATCAGGGCACGCCCTATCGTTCCAATGGCTCCATCTTTCGGCAGTGAGAAGCTTGTCATGGACAACCAACCACATGAACATCTTAATCCTTTGGGGACCCTTCCAGCTCCAGATTTGGCTCTAAATTGGGTCTCGCGTGGGGGTAACTGAAGAGAGGGCCGCATAGATTCCCTTGATCATGCAAGCACCATCCTGGCCCCAAATGACCTAATCTTCTTCGTTTAGCTGGTTAGGATGGCAAATTGTAGAGATCTTGTGGACCAGATCGGTAGGGAGCAGAGCTTGAAGCTGTACGAAATCCCACTCACCTTGATCCATGACAATACGATTGACACTGATAGGACTGGACTCAGCAGCCATGGGATCAAGAGCATGGGCTGCTAGTTGAGGGAACCTCTCCACCCAGTGGTGGTGCCAGAAGGTTATAGCCTCCCCATTACCAACTGAAAAAGTCACGTTCTTCAGGAGCTTCAGCCGGAGCTTGACTAAGTCCTTCCCAAGCACCGAGTTCGAGGCACAAGAAAGGGTTCCCTCTAGAAGGTTCTAACCTCTGCTATATTTGCCCAAAAGCACTTGGGCCCAAAGAGCACTTGGGTTAAAAATGAGACCCCAGCCCAGTTTGATTAAAAAGGCATCATTAAGTTTGATTAAATTCCTGAAGCTTAAGCCCCCGCAATCTTTTGGGCCACATAACACGGTCCACTTGACCAGATGGGGCCTTTTCTTCTGATCGAAGTCCCCCCAAATAAAGCTTCTATGGGCTCTTTCAATGTCATAACAGATGGACTTGGGAAGCCTTGTGTGTAGGGGTGTCAAAACGGGCCGGCCCAACCCATTCGAGCTCAGGCTATTTTCGGGCCGACCTATTCGGGCCATGTAAATTTCGGGCTAATATTTTACTGGCCCAACCCCAACCCATTTAGCCTTGTGTAGTATTAAAAGAGCGAGCAGGTCCGACCCATTCGGGTCATGTAAGGTTCGGGCTGGTATTTTGCTAGCTCAGCCCGTCTATTTTGTCAGGTTATTCGGCCTGGCCCATCGGGCTTGGCCCATTTTGACACCCCTACTTGTGTGCTATATGTTGAACACGGCCAAGGACCCCAAGACCGAATGAGCAAGAGTAGTGCAACCAGCTAGAAAGAGACATTGAGATTGCCATCCACTCAATTTAGATTGCACCTTGTCCACTATATGCCTAAAGTGAGTTTTCGAAGTTCTCCCCTGCCCAAAAAAGGCTCCAAGGTAACGACCAAGCTCCTTGGTAATATTGAAGCCACATTTTCCAGTAATCCCAATGACTTTATCCTGAGTTGTGTTCTTAGAAAAAAGAATACTAGTCTTTTGAGAATTTATTTTATGCCTAGAAGCTTCACAAAAATCATTGAGAACTTGAAGGATGCAGTTCATCTGATCAACAGAGGCTTCCGCAAAGAAAAGTAAATCATCAGCAAAAAGCAAGTGGGAAATTTTTGGGCCATTGCGTCTTGCTTTCATAGGATGTCATTTCTGCTCATTCACTTTCTCAGCAATCATATGGGATAACCTATCCATACAGATGACAAAAATATAGGGAGATATAGGATCACCCTTCCGAATCCCTTTAGTTGGTAGAAACATCTCGGTTGTGTTACCATTCCACAAAAGGTTGTATGAGGGAGAGGAAATGCAGTTCATGATCAGGTTGGCTAGAGAACTGGGAATACCAAACTCAGCTAGACATTGATTAATGAAACGCCAGCTGAGACGGTCAAAGGCTTTTTCCAAGTCAATCTTTATAGCCATAAACCTCTGCGCCTTCTACCCTTTCTCATAGCATACATTAACTCCTGAGCAATGATAATGTTGTCATGAATGTTACGTCCAGGGATGAAGCTGGCCTGGAAAGGAAAGATCCTGTCTTTAAGGGTGGGTTTTATTCTGTTCGCAATTATCTTGGAGAGGCATTTGTACATCACATTGCGCAAGGCTATAGGCCAGAATTGATTAATAAACTCTGGTTTGTCCACCTTGGGGGTCATGACCAGCATAGTTTGGTTTAGCTCCTGCACTTTGCTGGGATCAGACCACACCTTTTGCATAACTCTACTAATAGTATCTTTTGACAATGTCCCAATTTTTCTGGTAAAAAATCCCGGGCAAGCCATCCTCTCCAGGGCTTTTGAGGGGACCAATGCCAAACATTGCATTCTCAATCTCCTGAAAAGCTAGAGGGTTGGAGAGGTTCTGCTGGAATTGCGGACACAAAAGGGGATAAGAAATATCAGTTTGCAAGATTGATCTAACAGGGTTCTCTTCTGCATACAACAAGCGATAAAAATTTATGGCCTAATTCTGGAGCTGGTCTTGGTCATTTACCCATTCCCCCTACTGGGATCTGAGGGCAAGGATTTTATTGCGCCTCATCCTGATGACCGTTTTGGTATGGTAGAAGGTGGTGTTGCGGTCACCGTCTTTAATCCATTGGGTCCTGGATTTTTTATGCCATAATGCTATAACTCTTTAACTAATTTCTTGCCCTCAGGGCTATAATACAATGTTTTCCTGCACACAGGGCCTTAAAGCATTTTGGTTGTTGGTCTGGTAATGCAGATGTGGACTTCTGTGTTTTGAGCAACAAAGTGCTTTATCGTTGACTAGAAGTTGTATCCAACACTGAATAATTCTTCCAAAACAGGAAGCACAGTTAACTCAAGTTTGTAGCATTTGATGACTGGAGCACCCAAAATGCTCCTGTTTTCAACCGAAGAAAGAAACAAATGTAGCCCCCAAAAAAGATAGTTCATCACCGTAACAATCAACCTTCAAATGAACCGTGTTGTGCCTATAACGAATTTGTATATGCACTTATGTAGGTGCCGATCCAAGTCAAAACAAATTTGAAAGATCCTTATTCCATTCTTGTAAAATTATATTTAAAGAACTTAATTTGCCGTAAACAACAATAAATCCACTATTTTTTCTCATATTCTGGTCAAAATTGTGTACAAGTTAGTTATCAAACTAAACAAAGAACAAAGACAAGATGTAAGCGTCACTATGTATGTACTAACAGAGGGTTAAACAAAAGTCCAGCATATAGAAAAAATTCAGAGGATATAATCTAAGCAAATTCCAAAACAAATAATCCACTTCAAAACAAAAGTCCAGCATACAGGAAAAACTTGTGGTGAGAAGTTATCATCCCAAATATCCGAACTCTAAAATGGCTTAAAAAAAATAATCTAATAGATTGTGTTTGAAATAAATAAAAATAAGAAATAATTTAATTTAATATGATTAAAATTAATTTGATTTAAAAATCAAATTTTGTATTTAAATTTTTTAAAAAAATAAGATTTAAATTGATTTAAAAATTAAATTTTATGTTTAAAATTTATTAAAATAAAAATTAATTTAATTTGATTTTTTATTTTAGAAATCTAGTTAAAAAAATAATTATTAAAGATAAAATAATTTATTTATTTTAAATAAAATTAAATCTAACAAATCTTATTAAATTTGATAGAATTTTAAAACAAAAATAAAATTTATAAAATTTTAAAAATTAAATTATTTTTTATTTTTTAACATTCTAAACATAAAATTTAATTATATTTAATTTACAAATCAAATTATTTTTTTTTTTTACATTCCAAACATACTCGTAATCTTTTCAATGCCAGTGCTGACAAAAAAGACAATCCCTCTCAAGGCTTCTATTAATCAAATAGAAGCATATAGGGTCCCTTGGCAATGAATCGTGTAATAGGAACATAATGAGTAATAACTGCATCATAAGGGAGGCTCAGCTATGAACAGCCTGATCCAGGACTTTATACAGGCTGGGTAAACCAAAATTTACGATCAAAAGATAACAAAAAGAGGACAAAAGCGAGGGGAAATGGGCTAGAAAATAAATCAACAATTTGGACCCAGCCGAAACAGAAACATGAACATTTCACTTGATCATATAAAAGTGGTTCCTGCAATCCGGTTCCTGCACTTTTGAAGTTGTTAATTTGAAAAGCCTTATAATATTTTGCTCTTCATCATTGTGTTCAATTTCTAAGCCTTATAGATGTCATTCCAATGATTTTCACCTGTGCCAAGGAAAGTAGAATTTTTTTCTGTATTGCTCTCCACTACTTTGTTTTCTGTCACAACTATACTCTGCTGCCAAAGATTTCCAGTTACATGGGTAGAGCATATAGTGGACCACTCATCTGCATAAAGGGAGTTTTTCTCTCACTATGAAGTGGACCAGTATGTCCCACAAGACTAGTTTCTCTCTCATGTGACTCCATGGAGATAATAGGAATAGAAATTGATACAAGCCCCTGGAAATTAGAATTCACGAGTTCATCAGGTAGTTGTGCATGTGTTTCTGACAGCACTGGCACCTCTCTTTTTTTTTCAAAACTAGCCATGTTTCCTTGATGATTCTGTAATATTTTATGAAACTAACAAAACATTCAATACATAAATTCTGTGTACCATACCAGCAATTTTAAAATCAAACAATTTAGATTAACTTGAAACATGAAAGGGGAGAATATAGATCATAAAACAGTAAATAACCAGTACAGTATGAAAAGCCAAAGACTATAGGTCAGTGACAAAGCCAGATGAAACTTAATGCATCATAAGGGAGATCCTAGTTGTTATATCTAAGATTCAATTATAGAATGATGATATATTTACCTTTATTTTGGAAAATTTCTGATGACACAAAAAGATTAAGAAATGAAATCATTGAAATGCATCTCTAGTTTCTACGGGAGAGTTAACAAACACATGTATGCCCTTAGAACATGAACAATTAACATGAGATTATTTAATCTATAAAACTAATAACATCAGTGTGATACCATGAGAGGTTGACATTTGGGTTCTACTTAGTAAGAATTATGACTATTGAATAAATGCCATGTGCTGAAAAATGTCAATTCCCATCCTATCACATAAAAAAGCCACCAACAGTTCTTCAATAAACTTCTCTTCTCCACACGTGCAAAGCAATACAAAATCACAAACTATAAATAATAAAAAACAATTGCTTAAGTATTCGTTTAATAGGAGGAACACTCATCACACCCTGCAACCACAACTACCTGAAATTTGAAATGTATAATTGAAAGTCAAGACAAACATAAGATGGAAAAACACCAAACCTGTCAGTAATGCTTGTAATTTGGAGACGATACAATTGGTAAAATCTACATATAGTCATTTGGGAAAAACAAGCAGCTTGACAGTATTAACAGATAAAAAAATTGTTAAAAAGAAAGAAATAAAAGGCTTAGGTGGTCAGAATTAGAAGGTGATAATTGTTTTTTGGCTTCTGCGGCAGATCCTTGGGTATGGCTACATCTCCCTTCAAACTTACAAGTGAAATGTTAACATGTCTTCATGAATTGGGGATTGGATTGTAGATTAGCTACCAACTTGGGAAGTATATAATTCATTTCAAGGAGTATAGCATGCACCTGGGATGCATTATAAAAGCCAATTAATTGCTTGGTAATTTAAATTTGATAACATATATACATAAAAAAGAACACAACCAACTCAAAACGGTCTTGCCATCTAAGATAATAAAATACTTTTGTTTTTCTACTATCCAGTAAAGTTCTGAGATCAGGATTTTACAGCCATTACAGTAAGATGATCCATGGCTCCAGCCAAATTTTTCCTTATAGCAATTGGGTAGGAGAAATGAATAACACTTCAATGTTTGATCCATCTCTAACAAAATTGCAGAAAATCTTCCCACATGATCACACTCGAGATACTCTACAATAGGAGCCTGTTCAACAAAAATATGCCTTAATGAAGATAGACAAATTCAGATACATAACCAATCAGAAGCAAGTATAAGCACCATTGCCATCATGCCATCCAAATTCAATAACAGTATTGTGGGTCATTATATATCAGTATCCTTAAAGTGATCAAAACAGTTTGCAAATGAATAACAAACATCTACACTGCTTCCTTGGAAACCCCCAAGAATTAATTGTAGCTCCAAATAAAAAAGATTCAGTTGATACTTTTGTCAAACCGCCAATTCAGTTTATACCATTGAAAATGGGCAGGACTGATGAACTGGTATGGAGGAGTCCAAAGATTCAGTTGATACTTTTGTCAAACTGCCAATCCTTTGTCTTGGGGTTACAAGTATTAAACAGGCAGGACCTATGTTTTCCAACCCAATGACCATGACATTGTGACTTTGCAATAAAAGGAAGAATTACATGGACAGAAAGTCTAGTCTGGCAACACTACACCAAGTGTTAGTATGATGTTAGTATGAGTTGGGGTCAAAGATTGTGGCTCTATCATTACTCTTCTGTTTCTGCAAGTAGAAGCAGAACTCATCAAATACTTTAAGTGTCATCGAAATTACATAAACATAAATCCCGAATAAAATGGAAAGAAGATCACTACAAATATTAGGTGAATTCTTATAAAGCAGTCACTTCCAATTCAACCATCACTAATATATAACAGTAAAAGAGATAGTGAGGGTAATGCTTCAGCAAAAGAAATTACACCACATATTCTGTGTTTGCTGATCCATTAATGGAGTGCTCAAAAGCTTTGAAGCAAGGATAGGCTTGTTTTAATCAGAACCCATATAAGCAAAACTTTGAATACTCCACAAACATGATTTCATCATCATGATGAAACCAGGCTCTCATGGTAAATATGCAGATCCAACCCAAGTTTGCTCCGAATCCCAGGATAATCCAACCTACCATCATTCGAGTTATACAGAACCAATTTGGAAAATGTAGTTTTCACCAGAACAACACCGTCTTCTGATATGCACAAGGGGTCCAGAGAAGGAATCCATCTAGAAATCTGGAGTTCCACATGGGGGATCATCATCAATTTAGTCCAAGACTGTTCAACCCCATACTCCTTCATCAGCCATACAACCCAGTGAGTTTTATTATAATCAAAACAAACACAAAGGCAGTTCCTCAAGACATCCAGCACAGGGTTGCAAAGGATGTTGACACCATCCCTATCAGGCAGCAACACTTCACCATAAGTCTCCTTTCCCAAGTCAAGAGACAGAATCACCCATTGATCAGCAGTAACAGCTCCCTTAGCTACCCAATTCAGAGTGCCACTCACAAATTTCCCTAACCACCTGGTTGGAGGGCACGGGAAATCCTGAATGATTGTCCAAGAATTTGCACCAAAGGTATAAACTTTGGTAACCGTTTCACGAAAATCCTCAACAACAACTAAAACCTTGTACTTGTCATTCACATGATCATAGCCAAAGCCATGATATGTGATAACCCCATCAAGGGTAACCACGATTGGCGATCTTTTGGATCTCAATCTAGTAGAAGGGTTCCACAATCTGACATAACCTTTATAGATATCATACAAACACAGCAACCCATTGCAGGAACCTAGAATATGGTACTTGCGCCTCATTCTGAAGCTAACGGCTTTGGCAGGGGTTGATGGGTTTTGGAACAGTGACTGCACCGAGCAAGATACGATTTTGCAGTGATCAACGATAGTGGAAGAGACCAGTCGGTGGTGGGTCATGTTTGGATCCACGATTGAAGTGCGAAGGTGGTCTTTGGCGAATTGGGGATCGGAGATTAGGGTTTTCCATGACTTGCACACGCACCTGAATTGAAGGAGGGTTCTCACCGGAAGCCTCAGGAGGATTTCCACGATGAGTTCGTCCGGGAAGGTCGGTGATAGCTGCCGTGAAAGTGAAACGTCCGGCGGCGAAGACGGTGGTGGTGTGGTCAGAGAAAGGAGTTTGTGCCTCTTGGCGGTGGTTCCGAGCACCGGTTCAGTCCAAACGGTGTCGTTTTGGTCGTCGTCGCAACGCATTCTCACTTAGCTCAGTACCTCAAAATCGTGCAATCTCTCACTTTCTCTTTCTCAAGCTAAACGACTGACTGAGAGCTTTATGTAGAAATTGATTAATTCATATTTAGAAATTAAAATTATATAAAAAATTGATATATTAAAACAAATCTTGATTCTTTTGCTGAAAAACAAAATAAATTTTTTAATTATAAGTAGCTACCTAATAATAGTAATTTTATTTTATTTTTAATAACGTGCTATATTTTTAAATAGTTAATTATTCACTACAAATTAATTTATTGTAAAATTTGTCTTTTAAAGATACAAAAAAATATGAAAAATAATATATTTTTTTCATTTTAATTAAGAAGATAATAAATCATTTCACATTACATTTTAAATTTTATCTTTAGTATTAATAAATGAAAAAAAGAATATTAATAAAATAATAAACAACATTTTGAGTAATTTTATGAAAATAAGTGAAGGTTATTTAATAATTTTCTTAATTATTTTACAACTATCTTAAACCTGCGTTGGGCTTCGTTTCACTTGTGATACTCTCAATTCTGAAACTCGAGACTTTTTGGGAGTCATCCTTGAGGTTTAAGCGCTGCAACTTCCATTGCTTCTGCCTTTACCTTTCGCAAAATGAATCGACGTGCGAAGCTTTCACTCTTGAGCAACATGTTCTTCAGAATCAGATACCCTTTTCGCCAATCCCAAATACCCACTTCACCCATTCCCTTTACTTCATCGATTTCCACCTCAAAGTTGCAATCTTTTTCCACAATCACGAGCACCCATTTCGCGATTCCGCATAATCTGAGGAGTTACAGCGGTGGTGGTGGGTCTGGTGATTCAGTGGATCAGAACAAGGAGGTGGACACCATCAACCTCAAGTTTGCGGAAGCAAGGGAAGAGATAGAGATGGCCTTGGAGTCCAAAGACACCGTGTATTTCGATGAAGAAGCTGAGTGTGCTCGTGCTGCTGTCAATGAAGTTGTGTCCATGTTCAAGGGATTGTTGGCCAGGTTGCCAGAAAGGGACAGGACAGCTTTGCAGAGGTCTATGGGTCTCAAGATTGAGCAATTGAAGGCTGAACTTCAACAATTGGATGAGTAAGACTAATTTTTTTTTTTTGTGCTCTCATTCTTCATTTGATTTTGTTATTTGATGGTTATTTATGCTAGTATTCTATTAGTCATTAAAAAATGTAGCTGACTGATTTTTAGGGTGTTTGTTTAATTGGCTGTAATTTTGAATAAATGCATTGGAAGCCAGCCCTTGATGACTTTTTTGTGGGTAATTCTGGTTCTTTGCATTTAAAGGACTCTTGTTATTCTTTTGGCATTGTAGTTGCAGCATCTGCACTTGTTTTATTAGTATGATATGAGCTTCATTTATTTCACTTGAATGAATGGGATTTCCGCAACTCTGGGGTTTAAACAGGTGAAGAAACTAATTGATTGAGATGTTTATAACACAATAAGAATGGACAAATTGAAAGCAACAATCAATGTAGTCTTTCTCTGCAAACAACTCCACTTGTTATGTACATCTCTCTCACCCAGTGTGAGATACTCATTATTCTACTTATTTTAGCTGTGGGATGAAAACTTGGGTAATCTGCTTATAACATATCAGCATTTAACATTTTGTCCCATCTAAATGTGGATTTCATAACATTTTTAAGAAAGCTGCAGATGTTTACCGTAGTAAATAGCCAAACATAATGTGCCATTTGCAGCTGTTCAGTTTGTTGCTACTTAAGTGATGTAATGTGATGGTTAACATATTAAAATTATCCAAGCTTTGGGAGTGAACAAATTGTGTTATATGCAGAAGTTATATAGTTTGATGCTATCCTTATCAACATAACACTTTAACATATTTCTACAGCCTTAGTAAGCTTTAGTTACATAGTATTATAATAAAGAAAGAAAAGTGTGACTAACATGAAATCTTAATCTTATTTGAGTTACATATAATTTAAGTCATTCCCTATAGCAATAAACTGCAGCTGACGGCCACAGATAGGCTTCATGGCCAATGGCATTCATGGATCTGACTTCAGTTGATTTTGGCTGATGCTACTTTAACTAACTTAGTTTATGGATTATTGGTCATTGATAACATTTTATATGGTGTGATTTTATGTGTTTGATGGTTGATAATGTGAAGAAAGCAAGATGTTCTATAAGTCCTAATTATTAATAATAAGCAATATTGCTCACAACAGGACTTTGCTCTACATTACTCCTATAGTGTTGCGAATTTCATGTAGTGCTGCTATGCAGTATTTGAATGGGAATAGATCTTCTCATGTGAAAATTTCACGTTACAAGGTTATGTGAAGAGAGAGATAGGCACAAAGACTTTAAGTAATGGGGCCCTCTTAAAATTTATGGGAATTAGGGTCTTTGTATCTATTTCTCTCTTCACACGACCTTGTCAATTGAAATTTTCACATGAGAGAATTCATTCCCTATTTGAATTCAACATCAGGCCCTTTAAGTATTTAATCAGAAATTACCCTAAACCCAAATGTACGGCCTCCTATGCTTCTTAAACATAAACATTGGGTCTCTTCGTGAGTTCCCTGGCAGCTTCTGAGTTTGCCGGTTGCTGTTTTTCCTTCAGGTTCCAACTCTCTCTTGTTCGCATCTTCCTTCTTTTTTTTCCCTTCGGGCCTCTCCATTCTTTGCATGGGTACTTGCCTTTTTCCAGACCAGTGGAGTTAACCATTGCTTGCAGGAGCTGTGCTCAGGCTGAGCTCTCCTTTTCCTTCTTACTCTGTTTCTATTAAAAGACCCATTCCTTGTTGCAATTAGATTCTGTCTGCATCTCTTATAGATACTCTAAGCATCTCCTAATTTGATAGCTATGTACCTTTTTAATTTTCTTTTTCATGCAAATTAGTTGTTTTGATTTTATATAGTCATTGGAATTGTAGTGAAATAAATATATGTCAAATATATTTACTATTATCATATAATGTGCTCCATTATTTCAAAATAGCTACACTACACTATATGCTATGCGCTGTAGCCCTAAGAGCCCCTTGTTGTTACATATGCGCCATTCACTTTTAAATAAAAACTATGCTATAAGTAAGTCATGAGGATATGGATGAATCAGAAAATTCTCAATTAGGAGTTTTTATATATAATTTTTTAATGCTGATACCCTTGTGAACTACTATATCTTACCGCTCAAAAGCACAAGCGTTTTGGGTCCTGCATGATTAAACAGATAATGATTAGCATAAAGCAAGAATATACTTTGTGAGGATGTGAAGTGATATATTAGAAGAATGCTGGCTGCAGAAAATGCAAAAGATAAGAGTGGATATACGTTTGTCATTTGAATTATTATATGTATTTGGTAATGACCATATGATGTCAAGTACGTGAATTAAGATAAGTTTACAGATATTTTTCTAGAACAAGAGATTGAAGGCAAAATAACATTTATGTTGAACTGCTATCATTAAAGTTTCCATTTAGGAGCAATGAGGGGAAGGAATGTCGACACAGAAAATCAAGACGGGTTTCCTGCATTTATCTTTACTTTTTTGGACATTTTCATTGATACACTTGGTCCAAGGGTTTTCCACAAGGTAAAACACACGAGTTTAAATCCCACTCTCCAAACCCCAGCTTAAAAATTTAGCTAACACATGCCTACTGTCCCAAAAAAAAAAAAAAAGAAGAAGAAAACTATAAACTCTACTCTATAATATTTGCTTCTTCATTGGGTTATGTTATTTATTAATTGTTGCTTAGTATTTTGATAGCTGGTGGCACGGTTAGCAGATTTTAAATGGACGCATATTTCCAAAGATTGTAGAGTGTTTGTCCTTTGTCCAATTCTTGGGCAAGAAAAAGATAAGGTGACATTACTTTTCTGCAATTTTTAATTTGTTATGAAAAGAATAATTAGATATCTTTATCGACAAAGAGAAGTCCTTAACCTTAAGCTAAAAGTTTTTCTTTCCTCCTCTATTTCCTTAGTCCAAGAGTCATTTAACCCAAGGAGATTGCTACACTGCGCTCGAGTGCTTGAGCGCTTTACCGCTTTACCTTCCAAACCGTTTAGGTGAAAATAATCTAAGTGAGATGACTCATCTAAATAGTTTGCTTTCAGATGAATGTAGTGAGTGTATTGTAATAAATTAAAAAAAAAAGAGAAAGCAAACTTCAAAAGTTGAAAATGGTCGATCGCTCGAACTTTCTATAGTATGTCCGTAAAGGTCCTCTATATGGCATTTCAAAAGCCATAGGTGTTCAAGGTTGATTAAATAGTTTAACGGCAACCAAACCATTCCTTTTTTTCAATGAAATCAATAAAGTTCAGATGACAAGTGTCAATAGAAGAATTTCTGATGCTTTCATTCTAAGCCAAAATTAATTTTAAAAAAAAGAAATTAAATATCCTTTTCTATATGAGTTTATTATTGTGTAGAAAAAAAATGAGAGATAAAAACAAGAGAACTTAAGGGAGACTCTAAAAAGCATGGATTGAATCCTATGAAGAGTTCATATTTAAATGTTTAAGGGGTCTCGCTTAGATCTAACAGTATTTTAAGATATTAGTTTCTCCTTATTAGGTGAGAAATACTTTAAAAAAAATGTAAGATATAATCATAGGAGATATGTTTCATTTCACTAAATGAAGTGTTTAAATAAAGTTTAAACATGTGAGTACAATTAAATTTAGATATTATCTTGTTAAGATAATATTAGTTATAAAATTTTGCATATGTAAGTTATATAATGTTTGATATATAAGAATTATGGCTGATTAATTAGTTTTACAAAAATCTTACACGATACATCATTATGTTAACAAAACTCTGTCAACTTTTGAGAGCTTAGCATTTTTCTAAAGGCAATTCAATTCATACATTTTAATTAAAGAAATTAAAGATAAAAATATGAATTTGATTTTGATGTATACAAAGAATTTTGCAAAGGTGCGCCTCTATAATCGTCCAAAGAGGAATTGAATATCTAGGACACAATAGCTGGCTTGAGAATGCCCTCTCCATAAAAAAAAAATAAAATCAAATGGTGACACTTGTTTAACAAAAAGTTTAAAACTTTATAGAAATGACCCTAATTAATGTAAAGATGTGTAGAGACTTTATTGTTTAATAAAAATAAAAAAAAAAAAGAAGTGAGAGAACCGAACAGAGACTCAAAAGGACAGGACATGTTTTGGAGTCAGCTAGGATGGATTAATATTCAGAATTATGTTATTATAAATTTGGATTCATATATGGTGACCTTAGTAGTCAATATATCTACCATTAAATTTTATAATATACATATTATCACGTATAGAATTTATCATGAACTCAAATTTATATTAATACTATATATTATATCAATTTATCTACAGCGAGACATCATTCAAACTATTATTTTGCATGCAAAGTAAATAAGGTATCTCGTAGCAACAACTTAATGAAGGAAGGTGGCAAAGGAAAAGTGAGGATAAGGTTTGCGATACTGATACTATTGCTGCTGGTGGTGACGCAAACTAGTTAAGTTAGCCACTTAGCCCATATCACCAAAAAAAAGTCAAATCCCGCATGTATTAGCCTCCTTGAGGTTAGGTTGTGTATAAACACCACACTCGACTCCTTCCTTGTTAGCCCATTGCAGAATCTTCAATGCCAATCTGTTATGGTTAGAACTACTCCCATACCATTGACTTGACTTCCTTGTGAGTTGATGAGGAGATGCTTGCCTTATATCTCTTAGGGCCCTTCCACTCCCGCCATGTACTACTGGACATGTTTTGAGGGTCAATGACTTCCTTTAACATGTCATACGCCATGTAACAGGGTCAAGAACTTTACACTATTATTAAACCATGCTTATAGTGACCCTTGTTTTAAAAACAGTTAACTACTTTAAGAGATGACCGGCCTTAATTAATATAATGATGTGTCATTTTCTTTGCTTATGATAGAGTTAGCACCAAGGAAGCACGGACACGGAAAAATGCTTGTTGTACCAGTGTCGGACATGTTTCTTATGCCGGAGCACCGACGACATGGCTGGACACATGTCCGTACGATGTCTGGCTCCATTTTATCAGATTTCGTATTTCATTGCCCTCCGACACGGCCCACATCGGCTCACCGACACGCCCACCTCTAAAAGGCCAAGTTTAAAGTTCCTGTAGCGCTCCTTCATCCTCCACTGAAAAACACCATTGCCTCCTTCATCTTTATTCCCTCCCTGTGGCCAGCATCATGGCAAGTCTTCTTCCTGACTTCCTCACGCAAGCACACAACGTTCACGACTTCACGGCGAGAGTTTTCTTTTTCCGGTCACCAACGCTCCAGTAGGACCCGCACATCATCGACGGGTAAGGCTAATAAAAGGTGAAAATTGAAAACTGAAAAGGTGAACAGGTGAACTGCTTTCCACCCATGAACCCCTTTGAGTCTGAGACTCTGCTTTGCTGCTTGTTAGAGTGAAGAAAGTCTTATTTTATCCATTGAATAATGAGTGACCCTTGTTTTATATGACAACTTTTTGATTTCTTTATTTTATTTATCATGCTTTTGGAGTGATTCAAAATTTATCAATAAAAATATAAATTTATTGTTTGTGCTTTTGTAGCTTTAATGATCTGAGTACCTTTCTTCTAAAAAAATATTATAAACAATACTATCAAGAAATTTAAAATTTATATCTTAAAATTTAATTCTTAAATCCATTTTATAATGTATAAATGTTTATATGTTTAATTTTTGGTGTTGATAGTTTTAATCTTTGATAGGACAATGACTACATCAGCTGGTGCAAGTTCTAAGTCTAGTTCTACTATCACTAGTAGATTTGCAACTATTGAAATTATTGATCAAAAAAATCCTTTGGGCATATGTTAAGACTATAGAAAATAGTTCAATTGCAAGTAGTGGAAACAATAGTTGGTCTTGTAATTTTTGTTCTAAAGTTATTTATGGTTCATACTCTAGAGTTAGAGCTCATTTACTTAGAATCCCTGATAATAGGGTTGCTGGTTATGTGAAGGTGAATGTTGATTATTTGGCAGAATTGAAAAAAATTGATGAAAAAGCTGGGAAGGCATCAAAACCACCTCATGTTCCATTACCTACAGAAAGTCAAAATGCCTCCTCAGCCTCTAAAGGTTTGATAGGGAAAAGAAGAAAAATAAGTCTTTTGGAAGCAGCATTCAACAATGAAGAGAAAGCTCAACTTACTACTGAAATTGCTAGGATGTTTTATTCTGCAGGCTTACCATTTCATCTTGCAAGAAACCTTTATTATATGAGTTCTTTTGCTTTTGCTGCTAGCTATTCATTATCTGGTTTTTTACCTCCCGGTTATAATGCTTTGAGAACAACCCTCTTACAACAAGAGAAAGTGAATGTTGAGAAATTGCTTCAACCCATTAAAGGTTTGTGGGCTTCAAAAGGTGTTAGCATTGTTGCTGATGGGTGGATTGATGCACAAAGAAGACCTTTGATAAATTTTATGGTTGCAAGTAAAGGGGGTCCTATTTTCTTGAAGGCTATTAATGTCTCTGAGGAGATTAAAAATAAACATTATATGACTGACTTGATTAGAGATGTAATCAATGAAGTGGGGGCTGAAAATGTAGTACAAATCATAACTGACAATTTTGTTGTTTGTAAAGCTGCGGGGATGTTCATTGAAGCTGATATTCCTCATATATTTTAGACTTCTTGTGTGGTACATACTTTGAATCTCGCACTAAAGAATATATGTGGTGCTAAAAACACTAAAAAGAATGAGGTTACATATGCTGAGTGTCATTGGATCACCCAAATTACTGATGATGTTTCATTTATCAAAAATTTTATTATGAACCACTCTATGAGATTAGCCGTCTTCAATGTGTTTGTGCCATTAAACTTACTTGTTATTGCTGATACACGATTTGCATCAGTTGTAGTGATGTTGAAACGATTCAAACTCATAAAGCATACTTTGCAAGAAATGGTCATTAGTCCTGAGTGGAACTCTTATAGAGAAGATGATGTGGGAAAGGTTGTAACAGCAAGGACTTTTATTTTAGATTATTTATGGTAGGATAAAATTGACTACATCATTTCTTTTATAGATCCAATATATAACATGCTTCGATTCTGTGATAAAGATGTTTCTAATCTTCATTTGGTATATGAAATGTGGGATACAATGATAGAAAAAGTGAAAGTAGCAATTTATTGACATGAAGGAAAAGGGGAGATGAGTCATCAACATTCTATGAAGTGGTTTATGATATTCTTATTCATAGGTGGACTAAGAATAACACCCCACTCCATTGCATGGCACATTTTTTGAACCCAAAGTAAGTTTGCACTATAATGATTTATTATTAAAATTTATAACAATGTAACATATTATTAACTATTGCTTTGCTTGTAGGTACTATAGTAATTAGTGGCTTCAAGGGGATCCAATTAGAAAACATCCTCATCAACATGATGAAATTTCTGCAGAGAGGAACAAGTGTATTAAGAGATATTTTCCTAATTCCGATGATAGAAAGAAAGTTACTATTGAGTTTTTTAGATTCTCATCAACTGCAGATGTGTTTTCTAGTTTTGATTCGATTCAAGATAGGTGGAAGTTAGATCCTAAATCTTGCTAGGTGAACCATGGAGCTTCTGCACCTTTACTTCAAAAATTAGCTTTAAAGCTTCTTGTGCAGCCTTGTTCTTCATCATGTTGTGAGAGAAATTGGAATACGTATTTCTTTATTCATTCTGTAAGGAGAAACAAGATGAATCTAACAAGGGCAGAAGATTTAGTATATGTACGTACTAATCTTCGACTCTTGTCTAGGAGAAGTGAAGCATATAAGATTGGAGAAATTAGGATGTGGGATATTAGTAGAGATGCATTTGAATCATGTGATAATGGTCCTGATCTTCTTGAAGTTGCAAATTTATCATTGGATGAGCCAGATTTGAAAGTCATATTATTTGCAAATGATGGACGTGGAGGAGAAGAGATTGACACTATTTATATAAATTGGTAGTATTTTCATTTATAGATTTGGAAGCCATATTTTTTTTACTTTATGTTAAGGATTTGAGTTTTCATGATTATAATACATTTATTTTATGTTTTATTATATAATGTATCTTAACCGTATCGTGTCCTATATTTTTTGAAATGTGTCGTGTCGCCATGTCGTGTCGTATCCGTGTCCCGTGTCATGTCCGTGCTTCTTAGGCTACCACCGTTATATCACACCAAACCATTTCTATAAATGGCCAATGAATCAGTGATGTGACTTTCATTTCTATAAATGAAGGAAATTTAAAATACTTGCACGTCGCAAATTCAGTAACAATAGATTTGTAATATACCACAAATTCAGTGAAACTGCTGTGCATCCCCCTTCTTCTTCATCAATATCTGAAGAGCCTAAAGAACAGTAATAAGGGCTATAGCTGGAATCTGTGCTGATGATAGGTGTTGGGAGCACAAATTCAACCCAACTGAATTTCAGATACTGCTTTATGGCATGTTTCCGCAGACAAAGGAATTTGATAAGGATGTGAGACAAATGGCTGAAACATGTGGTCTACCCCTGCAGAAGCATATACTATCATCATATCGAGTCTCTTTCATTTTGATGTTATTTCCTTTGATACGAAATTACAATAATAATTTTATCTGATTGCATGGTCTTTTTTAAATCTTCAATAGGATTGTTGTTGGAAATGTTTTACTTAATTATCGTTGATAAGAAATGTCTAATTAAGTGCCATAGTGCAACAGCAAAAGTAGAGGGGTTCTCAAGCCACACAGCACAGTGATTCCTTTGGCTTTTTAATTAACATATATAAGTGATAACAATGTATTTTATGCATTTTATAATCCTCTAACTAGGCTTCTTAAGGTTCAATTTGGCTTAATTAAGTTGATTTTATCACATTTTATGAAATTAAGCTTAATTGGATCATTGAAGAAATTATTGCTTGAATTATCATTAATTTGGGTGATTGCATTCTTAAGTAAAGTGGCCACAACTTGAGTTGTAATTATCTGATTAATGTGATTCTGGTCTTGTTGGAAAGTTAAGATAATTCTCTAATAACTATTCACTGATAGCAGAAACCACATTAATAGCATATATTTCATTCGTTGTGCTTTTCATGATAATTTGAGTTACAAATATCCGATGGATGTGATTTTGGTCTGATTTTTAAGCTAAGATAAATTTCTACAAATGAAGGCCTCAAGACCCAATGTTTGGATTACTCAAATTGGAGTTGATCTAGTGTTTTGAACCTGACAGCTTGACCTTTATGTACTCATTAGGCTATATCTCGGGCTATTGGAGTTCAATAATTCTGAAATTTTGACAGTGGAAGGTTAAGACCCATATCTACAACTTTCATGAAGAACACAAAAAGCTAGTTCGATTCCTTGAAGGTGATATTGGGCTTAGAAGTCAGAACAAGGTGCTGACGTTGGCTGACCCATGAGCAGTAATTGGGCCATATCTTGGGCTGTGGTTATTGGATTTGGCTAAACTTGGTGTCTCTGGAAAGCTGAGACAATGTGCTATTTCATACCACTTGACTCAAAAATGACATGCCATCAGAAGGGAAACATTTCGGAGACAAGAATCCACCCACCATTTATCTCTTTTATCATTTTGTTATCATCAGCCATTTCTTTTGGCTATTTGTACTCTTCTAATTCTATAAAAAGAGGCAATGGCTGATCATTTGAGGGTGTTCGCTTAGTGTTAGTCTAGATTTTACTTTAATATTTGTATGTTGATTGCTTC
Source organism: Ormosia emarginata (assembly GCA_029884605.1). Lineage (NCBI taxonomy): Eukaryota > Viridiplantae > Streptophyta > Magnoliopsida > Fabales > Fabaceae > Ormosia > Ormosia emarginata. Next base: position 16,203,147 of record JAQQTP010000069.1, on the reverse strand, counting down.
CTTTGTTGTAATTTTCTCTTGTTCTTAAGTGAAGTTATGTTCATCTTTCTTTCTTCTCTCTTTCTTTCTTCTTGTCTATGATAACTAAATTTTCATCTTGCTTGGGTGAAAAGGTGAAGCTCTTGGTAATAAGTTAAGGTTAGATTAATTTCTTTTTGTGCTTTAAATGATATATTTTTATGTGATCTTTATATGAGGATTGTATGTTGTTGGAATATCTTGATCCATTTACTTAATTATTTACGTTTGGTAGATAGTTATTGAACCATTATATGATTACATAATTAAGTTTAAATAGTGATTTCACAGTTATAAAACGAAATAATTTTATCTTTAATTTATTACCAAGGGGATTCTCAAGCTCGCATCTTTAATTTTGTGACACATCTTTTCTTTACCTCAATTAATTAGTTTTCCTTCATCATTCCTTTGGCGACCTTTTAAATTTATTACTTAAGACAACTTACACTTGGGTTTGAAACTATATAATTATATCCCATCAATAAGCAGCATCTAAACAAAGGGATTCGTCCCTTTATGGGAGAATGTTACTTCCTTAGTGAAAGTAACAGAAATTAGTGGAAGTGAAATCTAAATCGTGGGAATGAATAGATAATGAAAATGTAACTATTTGTGATAGTCTTACAAATATTCGATTTTTGTCTTAAAAAGGCTGAAAAATATTCCAGTGGATAGATCAAGATGTAGAATATTATTGAAGATGAATGAGATTGATTTGATGAAGTAAAACACTTGAAGTTGCAAGCTTTATCAATCAATGAACATGATTTCAAAAAAAGAGTACATTAGATGGGGGTAATGATGAATCAATAGATGGAAGTGTATTGAATTTATGAATAATGGTGATAATGTTAACAGTTGAGTTTTCGTTGGCTGTAATAAACTTGTTAATTTTTTTTATCTTTGACCAAGCCATGGTGGTGGTTAGGTCTCCCCAAAACAAATTAGTTTAATTTTATGATCTTGTATTGCGTTTGCTCAATTTGAAATGATAAGTGGTAGTGTTTATGCTTGGTTGTTGACTTCTTGCAAACTAAAATAGAATTACATTGCTTGCTGTCTCTAATGACGAAATTGTCTAGTACACAATTCATGTTTTCAGTTAACAGTGTTAGATCACATTTAACCATCCAAACAATTCCTTCGGGTCGTTGACTAGCAAATTGACAGATCGTAGTATGCAAATGAAACAATTTTTTTTTCATGAACTTGATTAAAATTTTTTAACAAAAGTGGACTAAATTCAGAATGATTAAAAATAAGGTTTCATTCTTGAAAGATCTATTTATTAAAACTTTCAAAGTTCAAATATAAATATACTTTACAGAAATAATAATTTTTATAAAAAAAATATTGACAAAATTTGCTATCCTATAAATTATTGGAGGTGGTGAATGCAGGACAAGAAAGGAGAGTGAGAGAGCAAACTGGTGAACATGACGATTCTGCTTTTTGACAAACACTGTCTGAAAAATCAAAACGCTGGTATGGAGAAGAGCCGGAATTATGTGGAATGGGGGACAAATATAGTGTCTGCTAGGCATGTGGGAGAAGGAGAGGGAAGCATGGCTTGTTTCCTTTTGTCTCCAACACACTGCAATCTTGGCCCACACCCTTAACCCTGCATTAGATGTATACATCAATGATTACTCTTCTTTCCTTTATCTGTATACTGTAGGCTTCAATGTCCACACTCCTCATTGTATATTTTAATTACATTATTCTTTAAACTTAATTTTACTAAAATATATGATCTTTTAAAAATTGAGTTTACATTAATTAATTTAATTGAGTTTTCATTCAATTATTGTGATTAAATAATATCAATTTAAAAGATAAATAAATTTTTGCATGGTAGCAACATTAGTTTACTCTGCAGAAAAAGCATTTGTTTTGTTTACAGCCAATTATTGTTCAAGGAAACTTCTGTGGCCATACAGATTTTTTATTTTTCCTGCCAGCCCCACACCTCTCTCTCTCTCTCTCTTGTTCCCTTTGCCTATGTGAGAAATAAAGTTGTGAACAATTTGTTAATATATATATATATACACAATCTGAAAGAAATTATCAGCAGAATTTTAGGCAGAAAAACTGGGACCATTCAACTAGCATTGCATAAATGACATATCTTGGTGCAATCTCAAGTCCACTCAGCCTACTATTCAGGGTTTAGCAACTCAACATGAGAGAGCATGGTTATTGAGCAGTAAAAGGTGGCAAAACATATGATTACTACTACTTCACATCACATCCTACAGATAACTGATATCTATATTTCTAAAACTGTACAACAATAGCCGTTTTAATCAAACATCAGTTCCTCTAGCTTCCTACTCTCGAGTTTCCACATTAACTGCACCTTGTTTTCATCTGGGGCGAGATGAAAATCAATCACTGACCATTGCAAGTAAAGAAAGAAACAAAGAAAGAGAGAAAAAGGGAAAAAAATAAAATCAGCTTTGATTTGAGGACTGCTTTATTAGAGGTTGAGAGGTCTTGTTGATCTCCTCTGGTTGGCTCTTCACCTCCATCAGTAGTGCAATCACTTCCTTCATGGTGGGGCGCTCTGCTGGGGAAGAGTTCACACAAAACATAGCAATTCCAAGTGTTTGAAGCATCTCTTGTACCATTTGATCTAGTAGACCTTGAAGCTTTGTATCCAGTATTGATACAGCTGGTTCAAAGCTTCCCATCTTCCTTTTCACCCACTCAACTATGTGTTGTCCATCTCCAACATGGGATTCAACAGCACTACGCCCACTTAGTATCTCTAGCAAAACCACTCCATAACTGTACACATCACTCTTCTCTGTTATGTTCATGGAGTAGCCATACTCTACATTGGTGATAATAAAACATGGTTAGAATTTAAACCAGCAGTAATAAATAACAGGACATGGATCACCAAATATTACTGAGCATGAACTGAATTTGTGCATATTGTTACTACGTTGGATACCATATAACTACTCTTCCAGATGTAAACTAAAATAAATTGAAATCAACAAATCTAAGGGCATGGATTTTGTAAATTATGTAAAGGATGTAAACATTTAAATAAGGTAAAAAAAAAAAGTTAAATATATCTTGCCTGGGGCAATATAACCATAGGAACCAGCAACTCTGGACATTGCATGATGATAATTTGGTGAACTCATTTGCTTTGCAAGACCAAAATCTGCCAGATATGCCTCATATTTGGAATCTAGAAGTATGTTATTGCACTTAACATCTCTGTGGAGAATTGCAGGAACACAATCATGATGAAGGTAAGCTAGACCCTGAGCTGATCCAACAGCAATCTTGTATCTAGTTTCCCAGTCCAAGTTCCTGTTCCCTTGCAAAAGCTGTCGTAGATTACCATTTGGGATGTAGTTATAGAGAAGAAGCTTAACACTCCTGTTAGAACAATAGCCTAGGAGCCTCACAATGTTCCTATGCCGGATGTACCCAAGAATCTGAATCTCTGCAGCAAAAGAATCTAATGTTTCATCTTCTTTGTTTGCTTTCCAAAGCTTCTTCACCGCTATCAACTCCCCATTAGGCATCTCAGCCTTATAAACAACACCAGAACAACCCTTTCCAATCACATTTTCATCCTTCAAGCAATCCAAGATATTATCTATGCTGAAGTTTAGTTTTTGAAATGGGATGAAAGTCCAAGGATAAGAAAAATCCTCAGCTCCTGATGTGGAACCTGATGCCCCCGAAGTCTTTTCAACCTTATATCTGTGATTACGAGTTACTAGAATCCATGATGCAATGACAACTATGGTAACCGAGGCTAGAATCACCAAGATCAAAGCTATGGTTTTTGCAGATTTTAAACCATTTCTTCGAATCAGACTTGAAGAACATGTAGTCCCATCAATGGACTGACATAGATGGGGGTTCTGAAGATAAGAATTAGAAGAAAGAGTTCTGAAGAATGGAGTTACTGGGATAGGACCTGAGAAGTTGTTGTAGGAGATATTGAGGGAAGTGAGACTAGTGAGAGAACCCAGAACCTTAATTCTTCCATAAAGCATATTATGAGAAAGATCAAGTGATTGTAACTGTGTCAAAGCAGACATTGAGTCTGGGATTTCTCCTGTAAATGCATTTGAGCTCAAGTCCAAACTGATGGTTAAGCTTGTGACATAACCAATCTCAGGTGGTATGCCACCAGAGAGGCTGTTGTAACTCAAATCCAGTAGAGTTAGCTTCTGCAAGTTTCTAATGGATCTCGGGATAGATCCTATCAGTAAATTATTGTTGAGGATGAGCTTGTTCAAATAACTGAAGTTTCCAAAGCTCCAAGGAATTTCACCTGTCAAACTGTTCCTACTGAGATCAAGCTGCTCCAAATTTGCAAGCTCCCCAATCTGAGATGGAATTTCCCCAGTTAGGTAGTTGTTATGCACATCCAAAAGCTCAAGAACTGTGATGTTGGCAATCTCCACTGGTAAGCTTCCAGAGAAATGATTCATGTACAAGTCAAGAAACACCAGATTCTGCAGTTGGCCTATCTCTTTTGGAATCTGTCCTGAAAGCTGGTTTTCTCCAACCCTCAGCCTCACCAAAGACTCACAATTTGCAAAACTTGGTGGCAACCCTCCTGATAAGGAATTTCCCAGAAGCAGAAGCTTACTCAGCTTCTTCAAACTGAAAATTTCTTCTGGGATGGAACCTGTCAGCTTGTTCCTTGAAAGGTCAAGTGCATAGAGTTCTGTGCAGTTTCCAAAAGAGGATGGTATGGTTCCAGACACTGAATTACCCCACATGAAAAAACACTGCAAAAACTTCAACTTGCCAACCTGCCATGGAATTGTACCTGATAACTGATTCTTGTCAAGCTGAACAGTGGCAAGGCTTGTGCAGTTGCTCAATTGCCATGGTATTTTACCAGTGAGTGAATTGTCTGATAGATGAAGCTGTTCCAGAACCACTAGCTTCCCAAAGTCCCTAGGTATTTCACCCGAGAGCTCATTAGAAGAGACATCAAATACAACAAGTGAGGAACAGTTGGAAAGCTCAGCTGGGATTGGCCCAGATAATGCATTGCCCCAAAGAAGCATGCTAGTAAGCTTTTGCAACTTGCTCAATTGAGGAGGAATAGAGCCAGTGAGCTTATTCATGTGTAAATACAGATTTCTCAACTCAGAACACAACCCAAGTTCTGGTGGTATTGAACCAGAAATTTCAGTATCATAAAGTGCTAATGTTTGGAGATTGATCAAGTTCCCAAATGTAGAGGGAATAGCACCAGAAAGTCCAGTGGCAGCTGCACCAAATGTGGTGAGGTTGGTGAGTAGGCCTAACTGTGATGGAATTTCTCCAGTGAGGTATGGATTACCCCCTATCCGAAACTGCTGCAGAGATGTCAAAGAGCCTAACTGTGATGGGATTGAACCGTTAAGGAGATTGTCTTGGAGGCACAGAACTTGAAGTGAAGTAAGATTAGCAAGATGTTGAGGAATGCTTCCAGTCAATCTGTTGGAGTTCAAGAAAAGGAACTGAAGCGAAGAGAGCCTTCCAAGTTCAGCAGGAATGGAACCAGTGAGAGAGTTTGAGGAGAGGTCAAGCAGTTGAAGATGGGAGAGTTGGCCAAAAGAGGGTGGGATGGAGCCAGAGACATTGGCGGAAGAGAGATTGAGAAGTTGCAGCATTGACAAAGAGGAGAGCTGAGGAGGCAAAGAGGAAAGGTTGAGGAAAGTATCTGGAATAGAGAGGGAAATGACTCTACCTTGTGGGGAGCAAGTAATGCCCTTCCATGAACAAGGTGTTGAGCTTGATGGGTTCCATGAGGAGAGAACAGAAGGTGATGATTTTGCAGCAGGGCCAGCTGCAGACAAAAGAGAAAGAAGGGCTTGTCCATCAGGTGAGAGACAAGTGACTTCTATCTTTGTCATGGTGAGGCAGAAGAAGAGAAAGGAAAATAACAAAGTGGTAACACTATGGGGAACAATGTTTTCCATTTGGACTGTGAAAATGACTTGTTGGTGAAGCTTAAGAACTGAGATCTAATGGAGTGTTGGTTGTAAGGTCACTATGTCAGTCTTCCAGCTATTGAAGATGGTGGTGAAGCTGAAGCTGAAGCTGAAGCTGATAAAAGTCCACTATAGGAGACAACATGCATGTGAAGGAGAGATGCTTAAGTTTCACACTAACGTTCTCAATACTAGCATGTGAAACAAAAGAGACTATGTCATGTATCTTTAAGAAGGAAGATAATAGTAATACAGCTGAGAGATTGGTCAAAAGGGATGGACAGTGAATAGTGCTACCTATTTCTCTGTCTTACCAGAAAGTACTTCAACTCTCTCTGCTACCAAATGGCAGAGCCAAAGCCAGGCTTCTGATGATGCTGAATATGCTGCTGTTCCTGTATTTTTGGTGCTATGCTAATGGTAGTGGGAATGGTGACATAGCCATCTAAGTTCTGGCACTTCTGGTGTAGTCTCAATTATTGGTTTCCATGATTCGCGTGACTGCTAACAGGTAATGAGTTTAACTCAACGGTGGAAGAGAGGTGGCTGAGCTTTTTTGAGTTCAAAGCACTTTGAAAACCTCCCCCTCCCAGTTATCTCTTGTGCATTTAAATACTAAGGCTAGTTTTTTTTATTTCAAGTTGATTTGGCTGCATTGGTTGTTGTGTACATGTACCAAATTGACCTTCATTATCTATATCACTTAGAGATGGAGGGAGTGTAAGAATGAGGACAATGTTGACAGTTTGTAAAAATCAAGTGCTTCCTGCCTCCTATCACTGACACTCTCCCTTGCCCTTCATTATCTACTTTGGGAGGAGTGGGGGTTCCCTGTTTGTTCTTGTATCTGCTGTAGTGACTAATTTATCAAACAAACCAAAATTCTCACGCCATTGATGAATTCTTTAAACCACATAACCTGTAAAATTAACTAATTTGATTTAATTAATAAAATTCCTTGCCAAAGATCTATTCATATGACTTGAAATTGAATCCGTCTTCATTAATGATAAAGTGACTTTAAGTGGGAAGGAGGAGAATTATTTTTTAGAGAAAATTTTACCTAAACTATGGATATGATAGTTTGGTATATTAAGTTAATCAAAATTTGATGTTTATAAAAATATTAAGTCAATTAACTTATATTAACTAAATTGATAAAAAATTTTCTTTTCCTAATGTACTAGATGAAATCAATGCCTGCAATCACCAAATGCCCTTGTAGACTTGCATGAATTTAAGAGTGTATTTAGTTGAATTGTAAAATTTTGATTATTTTAATAATTAATTATTATATAATTGATTATAATATAATTAATTTTATATTTATATATATTAATTAAAAAATAATTTTAAAATAATTAATTTCATTTTAATTATATAAAAATAATTAATTTTATGTATTAAATTATAAAAAATATGTAGAATAATTTAAAAAATTATTTTATTAAAAATAAAATGATATTTATATTTTAAAATTTTTAAAATAATCTATAATTTAAAATTATAAACATCAAACTTATGAAAAAAATTTATTATAATACATTAAATTTTATTCAAAAGTTAAAACATTATTATTCAAACATGTATAAAAGAAAAATTTGAGCCAAAAAAAAAAACTGTTAGTATGAAAAATAATACCAACCAAACATACATTAATAAAGTCCTATAAAATGTGAAATGATAGTACTTGCATCAATATGACAAAATTAGGTATTATGACTACTGGCTAAGTTCCCGCTATCTCAATCCATCTAGTACGAGGCTCCAATTGGGACAATAGCAAGAGATTCAGAGCTCTGTGTTTGTCTGCAAATATGTCCATGGAGTTGGCAAGGCACACACAGTAAGAGTGCCTTCTTGGGAACAGAAAGAGCACTTTGATGATAATATAAGGAGTGTGGCAGCTTGGGAGATTGTGAAAGGTTAAAGGGTTGGGGTAAGCATAACAATTTCAATATCTTTTTCATTACATAAACTAAGCATCCTTCAACGTGGCCTTAGTTTTAAGCCGGTGTTTTTTATAAAGGACATGGAGTGCAAGTTGGAGGTAAGATTTTAATCTCAGGGGAATTGAGATATTTTTAAATATTTAAGTTTAAAAAAAATAATTATCATATAATATAAACATAAAAATAAATTTAATTTAATTCATAATCAATATATTTTAAATTAAAAATATTTATAATAAATATAATTAAATATAAGATAATTTTAAATATATACATTTAATTTTTAAATTGTACTCAATGTTGTTTCATAAAATAAAAATTATTTATTATTTTATCTGTAGTGAAATTTTTAACAATTTTTTTTAATATAAACAATCATATAATTTGTGAAAAATTTATCTTTTATCTTATTTTATAATTTTATTTTAATAATTTTTATAATTAAAAATACATACTTAGTAATTATTATTGATAAAAAATCAAATTAAATTGAAATAATCTATTAATCAAAGAATAAATATTTATTTTTTTAATTAAAAAGATCAATAAAAAAATATCATATATATAAAAAAAATATTCAATTATTTAAAACTGAAAGAGAGCATGAGTCATACACGTCCCTGTTCTGCCCTGAGTGTAAGGTAGCATAGTTATAGAGGAATTCCTATCCCTTTGTTTGTTTGTTCTGAATATATCATTTTCTCTTGTTTGGATGTGAGAAAATGAGAAAAAAAGAAAAAATTCATATGGGACTAGCATCTAGTGTGAAAAAAAATGAGAAAAAATGAGAAATAGTGACTTAAAATGATCATTATATTTCTATATCCCTAAATATTATATAATTATAAATAAAGGTATAAAAATTATCTAACGTAAATTTATTTTCTTTCTTTTTACTTTTTTTAACTAAATAAAAGAAAGAAATATTTCTTTTTTTTTCTTTTTATTTAAATAATAAAAATATATTTTTTTATTTTTTATTTTTTTATTTTTATTTTCTCTCCACGTCCAAACGAAACATGTAGGAGGAGCATGTGACTGAGAGGGACGAAATTGGTAGTGTAAATTTTATAAGTTTTACTTTGTTTGTTTTTATTCTATACTTTTTAACTGTGTGATTACTGTTTTGAGGATGGAAATAAGAAAGGTTAGAGTGATTTGGTTACCGAGGAAGAGGAGGTGGGTTTGTTTTGGGAGTGGAGCAAAAGAAAATTATATGTCACATGAGAGAGAGAAGGTTTTGGAATATATTATGGCACAGGAAACGATTAGGGATTTTATTAAGGTTTAGGTTTTGACTGTTTTCTTGCAATTCAGCTGCACGAGGTCATCTGTCATAAATGTCACAAAATTTTAGAATTGAGAACCTTTAGGGTTAGGGGTGGCACCTATGATTTTCCAAGACTTGTTTTTATTTTTATTATTTATAATTATTGTTCTTTTATTTGAAATTTTTGTGTTAAGCCTGGGTTTTTTTTGGATTTTTTTAGAGTATTTCGTGTTTAATAAATGTAAAATTAATTTTTTAAGATATAATTAAGTATTTAAATAAAAAAATTAATAATATTATTTATATATATATGAATTTTTATATTAAATTCAAAATCATATATTAAAAAATTTAAACTTCTTATATTCAGATTTACACATTTTATTTTATTTTTTTAATTTTACTAATAAGTACTTTCATTTGTAAAAGATTTTAAAATACAAAAATTAAAATTAAAATAATATATTCAATACTTAAAAATATATAAAACTTTCTATTTTTGAATCTTTAGCAAAACCCTTATTTTTTTCACTAGGAAAATCAACGTTTTTTCACCTTTATTAGATTACTTAGCCAGAAGATTATTGACAACAAAAATTACACTTAAACTTAATAAATAAATAAAGGATTTTTTTTACGAGAAAAATAAATAAAGGATTTTGATTCTTACTAATTGAAACAACTCCCATTAGCTATACTCAGTTTGCAATACATTTAAGAAATATAGATATTAATATGGAAATAAGACATAACATGTCATCGAAGGCTTTCGACTCAACATATCAGTCGAGTGTGCACCTGCACGGTGCAAGTACTCTTTATCAAACGTAAAGTGGTAAGAAGTAGCTAGCCTTTGATAATGGACTGTCCATCATTCAATCTTAATCTTCAACGGTACATATTATTATGGTTTAACATTAGTGTCTTTTTTTTTCATTGGTTAATTACAACAAGTTGGGCTTTAAGAAAGAGTAAGTTTGGTACATAAGAAAGGTCATTACCTTCCTATATCTATTATTTAGAAAAAAAAAATGATTATTTTTAAGTTTAGTACTTAAAAGGATTCAAATTATGATTTTATTCTGGACATTGATTCCCCATAGGCAGAAACAACCATTCATTATTAGAGAATTGAGAATGGCTCCTTACATAGGGTAATGAATTGTTTATTTTGTTTTCGTATATTTTTTAATTAATTAGCCATTGGGCGCGGGTTTATGAGGATTATGAACTACTCTAGTGCATTAACTATTACTGCAATGACTAAATTGTGGTTAGAAAATTTGATGTCACTCTGGCTATTCCTCTGCTACAAATTCTATTAATTGGATTAAAAGTGATTTTGGCATTGGTTATATACCCAAAGTTTAATCTAGGTTGGTATTCGAAAAATAGTTGAAAAGTGTTTCAAGCAATTGCAACATAAATGTAAGATGAGACTAGTAAGAGCATAAATTATTTTAATCATATATTCTCCACTAGAAACCCATAGAGATGATTGAAGTACCCATTTTGCATTTCTTAAGCTGGAAGTATCATAACTCAGCGGTATTTGGATTGGTTTTAGCAAGCAAAATGGTACAGTTAAATTCGTGAGAAATATTTCTAATAATGTGTATGTCCCTCCTGCAACGTATAGTGTAAACCAAGATCTTTATAGTTAACGTATATCATAATTACATCTCATATATAATCAAACTAAAGAATACACATATCGTCTTCTTTCCCCCTTTTTTCGGGCTATGCCAATTTGAATAATGCTAATCAAAGACGATAAATAATTTAGGGGAGAAAATAAATCACTTTAAATAAGATTCAAAGTTTACTTTAATGCGCCGCTACATATACAATATAGTAGTATTTATTAATAATTATGCATATAAAAATAGTTTACTAAATATTTTTAATTGAATTGCATTATGATTAATAATGGTATATAACTCATGTCTATAAAAAGAATTGTAAATTGAGTTATGTGGCACATCCTGATTAGACATGAGTGAATCCATTAAGATAAGAAGCTGGACTTAAAAGAAACCCAAGACAACCTAGGCCTCTGCACTCTGCAGTGACTACTCAGGGAACATGTATCTATTATTTTATTAGCTTTGGTTTTGGAAAAATCGATTGTTTATTTTAGCATACAAGTTTTAAAATTTTTGCCCTTTAGGTACAAGTATATATAAGCATCTTTACACTAAGCAGTGCACATAAAATGTAAGAGACTAATAGTATATAAAAACCCTAACCAACTAGAGGATGGAGCAGTGGGGTAAGTAATTCAGTGGGTATTGGGTTCCCTTGTTTTCCGGGTCCTACTTCATATATTAAGGGTCAAAAGAAAAAGAAAGAAAGAAAGAAATGATGCATATATGCTGTGTAATCCCTCCATATGGGTATGTACCAGCAATCTTATGGTGAGGTACAAGAAATGATTTTGAATGCTTCATTATAATAACTTTATACATGCATCTATATTCTGATCATACTTAAGTTTCATAGAGCCCCAAACCCTATAATGGTAATAGGAGGTGCCAGTTTGCTCACTTTGAGATTCTCTGTACCAGTTTTCTTATTAATGAATTAATTTGTTTATGTCTTGCAGCTGTTTAGATAAGAAGAGTTGTGATTTAATATACTAAAAGTAAGGAAATTCTAATGAAGAAGGACAAATGAGATCGACTTAAGCCGCAGTTACTAAATATACGTGTAAAAGAAACAACTAGTATCTAGCTAGATGTGTGACTTATAGGTAAAACGACATCACTAGTATTTTGTTGTTATAAGACTTTTTTTTATATACTTTTTCGAGTTTCATCATGGTCATGTATCACGTCTTACGATGCGAAATTGTGAAAGTCTATGATTATGAATAAATTTGTGAAAACTTCAAATTATGAATAAATATGTGTATTAAGAAGAAGAAAGATTTGAATAAATAAAAAAAAAGAAAAAGAAGATGAAGGAAGATGATATCAGAAAAAAAAAATATATCAAGTAACTAAAATTAGACTGGTGGTAGTTTAGATAATTTATAATTTATAAGATGTCATAAATTCAAAACTAATGTTGTCATTGTTAAAAAAATATGTCATTTGTTATCTTCACTGATAGGAAAGACGTCTTATTTTGTGCATAATAATTCTTTAGTTAAAAAAAACAAAAAAAAAAAGTTCTATAAAATGTATGTGTAGTAACGGTTGACATTGAACTTGCATGCATCTAGGAAAGTTAATTAATTCGTTTAAATGCACTAAATCAATTGAGTATTATGTAAAGAGTTTTTTGTCCTCTCTCTTTCTGAGTCTCCCCTCTATCAGTCTTCTTCTTTCTTCTGTTACTTTCTTCCTCTGTACTAGCTACTCAGATTTACACTTTGGTAGCCAACGATCCATTGTAATTTTCTTATCTTAAATTCAATAAAACAGTTTACAGTGTAGTGGTGCAGCAAGGTTAGGGAGGGTTAAGGAAGAAAAGTAAACGCCATTTAAAAGTTGTTAAGTTTTTTATATAAATTATGTGACATTTTAATTGAGTTGACACCTTTTAATTGGTGAGACAAGGAATGTGATAGGATTTGGAGACAATAGATTTTAGTCCTTGTCTCGAGATGGACTTAATTTTCGTTGACGTAAAAACTGACTTGAATATATCCCTGACGTGCAAAAAAAAAAAGTCAAACACGCTCACCCTAAATGGGTTGAGCAGACCAGTTTATTTATTAAATGAGGTTTTTTTTTTTAACAAGTAATTGAGTTATTTATTTGCACTTTGACCCCAATTTATATGATTGGTAACTTTAAAAGAATTAGCCTGAATGCATCACAAAAATGAATAAATATGAAATCAATGAAAATTTATAGAAAATTGAAAGTTATGAAAATGATCATTAAGAATTTTCTTGTCTAAAAATAGCAAAAAGAATTGGCATTACCAAAATGAGTCCATGACTTAAATCGATTCAATTAGGCAGTTTTTGGTCATCAATAATGGGCATTAGAATCCCGTGAACAATTGGATGGATTCAATTATATTTTTTTATTTTTTGTTTTTGGTCAGGATGGATGCAATTCGATGAAAACTCGATTTTAAATGAGTTTTTTTTGTCGAAAAAAAAAATGAGTTGTGATTTATAATGTATATGTATAACTAAGCCCAACTCTAGTTAAATAGTGGGCCTATGGGTTATGGCCCATTGAGATGGATTTATTTTTTTTGTGTTTTCATATTTCCTACTATTAATGACAAAAAAAAAATTCCTATTATTATTATTGAAATTGAAAGAACAATTCACATTTTCTATTCTTTTTGTCCCCAAAAGTTATACCGTCTTTATTTTCTCTTCAAATAATTGTTACATTAGTTAAGGTATTTAAAATTATAAATGTAATTTTGTCTATGTAATTATAAATATTGTCATCGTATAGTTTCGTTTATGTAATTTATTTTTCTTTTTTGGGATTTTACCCCTCTTCTTCATCAAAAAAATAAAAAATATAAATGTAGTTAAATAAGTTAAATAAAAATTGTTTCAAATAGATATACATTGCATTTTCTTTTTTTTATTATATATATATATATATATATATATATATATATATATATATATATATATATATATATATACATACAGCATTTTCTCTTTATTTATCTATGTTTGTATCTTTTCTCCCATATTTTCGCTCATCTTTCCTCTTTTTATTATTTTTGTATCATTTTCAGATAAATATACACTGCTATGGATAATAGTTGTGACTTGTGAGACACATGCACTAGCTATTAATAACGTGGGAGCAATATTATTTAGTGTCTAAAATAATCCGAAATCACACAGTCAGACTTAGGAGAGATTTTTTTTGTAGACTTAGTTTATACACATTGTGTAGATTAAGTTTATAAAAAAAGTAATTTATTATCATTTTACATTAAATAAATATAATATGCATAAATTTCTGTGTTAGTTTATTATTTTATTTTTAAAATGATGATATGTGAGTTTTTTATTAACTTAATTTACACAAATTTTATAGAATGAATGAATTGATAGAAGTATTTCTCCAAGCGTAGGGTTAACTTTGCTTTGACTAATACAATATATTGTTGAGTTCCTCCTATCTTTCATTGGTGTCATCATATATATGACTTTATTGACGCATTGGAATGTCATTTATAAACTTTGTTTCCTCTTCATTCAAACTACACATTTATTTCATCTTTAACTCCACTATATGATGGCCAACTTACATCCTATTGGATACATCCACACACAGTATTAATAAATTGTAACCACAACTAATAACCGAGTATTAAAATTACTAGTCAAGTGACACATAAAAGATATGATGTGTATTCATAAATCGTTGTTGTGTGCTTCTAGAAAATAAAGGTTCAACCTTAGAAACACCACTTATTAAGAGAGTTTAACCTCATAATACTTTATATTTAAATAGATTGGTCTCACATCCAAAAATTATGAAGATAAAAAAAAATATGATATGTGTATGGTGCTAAGAAAATAAAATAAAATTGAAGTCGTCCACTAGGTAATAAATTATAGGAAGTATATCAATCACCAAATGCCTTTGCAGTAGTCTTTTGTTTCACCTTCCATACCAGCTTCTTATAGGAGACTATACATGAGAAACGATCTCTAATCCTCTCAATTATCTTTCTAATGGTAACACCAAACTTCTTATTCACCAAACCCCCTATGAATGCAATAATCATATTAAAATTCAATTTCAAAAATGATCTTGAGATATTGATGGAGATATACAAATTAGAATTTGTTTCTTAGGCATGCCCTCGTTTTCCAACTGCAACTGTTCCCATAATTAGGACATCTCTTATCAACATATTTGAAAGAATTAAATACTCCGAAAGTTTGGTGCGATTTTAGAAAGTAGAGCTCAAGTACCAAAATCAACACTTATTTGTTCATAAAATACAAGCCAGCATACATATATTCATCGAGGACATGCTTAAACTAGTTCTCGATATTCAGAGTCACATTCAAGGTATACCAATTTAATGTAGATGATGGGACATAATATGTACCCAGAACTTGACTATTAGGTTGAGCCGTTGGCCTTCATCAACTCTTTCAACTAAGGTTTGTGAACAATCAAACATAACCCAAACATCATTATCATTATCTAATTTAAGCGCATCAAATTTCAAAGAATTTGTTGATATAGGAAATCTATTAGTCACTTGTGACACCACTTAGATGGACAAAAGTTTTGTAACTTTGCATAAATCCTTTAAAACTTTCAAAGTTGTATAGGACTACCAGTCCTCGCAATATATATACAGTGAGAAAAGTTTTATTATGAGAAGGTGATCAGAGTAAATTTTGATCATACAACTATACATAGATGGTCAATATTAAAAGTTATCTTAAAGTCATGTAACCACTTAAAAAAGTCATATACATTTATATTCTAATCTTGATTATTCATGTAAGATCCAATAGTCGACAGTTACTCATCTCACCTCTTATAATAAATAATCCTCTCACCGTAGAGTAAAATCATATATATATATATATATATATATATATATATATATATATATATATATATATATATGAAAAATATTTAGTGAGATTAATTTTTATTATAAGATGATAAGATGAAAGTAAATCTTAACCATATAATCATATATAAATTATCAAAATTAAAAATTATTTAAATGTCATGTGACTATTTTAAAAATCATATGTATTTATGTTTTAATTTTAATTATTTATATAAGATTTAATAATCAAAATTTATTTATTTTATCACTTATAATAAATATTTCTCTTATTAGATAGTTATAATATATATATATATATATATATATATATATATATATATATATATATATATATATATATAAAACCTTTGACGATTTGGTGGTGGCTAACAATGCCGCATATGGTCATCGTCTATGACAACTCAGCAAAATATCTCCCATGTGAATTTGAATCTCATATCTCAATAAAGATTTAATCTTGTGAATTAAATTTATGAGTGGATTAGTTTTAATTTCTGATCACCAAAAATAGGCTATTTTCCGTCAAAAAAGAGAGGATATTTTAGTCATTTAAATAGGAAAGTATATTAGATAGTCAAAATTTCTTTTATAGAACTTTCATCAAAATAAATAGGCATTATTATCCACTATTGGATGGATAAATAGTTTTTATCATTTTAATTTACATAACAACCGTTGTAAATGGAATAAAAGAGAAAATAATGATAAATTAAGATAAAAGAATTATGAACACTACAAGTTTAGTTCTATAAGAAATAGTTATGTCACTAAGTCTTCTTCTTCTTATTTTTTATGAGAAAAACATGTCTTTATATAGGATTTCAAACATAAATAGAGAGATGAGATTACACTTCTTCATAATGTGTAAGAGTTATTACACTATTATTAAAAATAGTAAATGTTATAACTACAAATCATACTAATAATCATTTATCACTCATAATACCTATAATGAATATAGTCACCCATCACATGTAAAATATGCATGTTTTATAATATTTTTCCTTAGATGACTATATTCCTATAAATATGTCTCGTTAAAACTTTATTAAGAAAAACCTAGTAAGATAAAAACATAGCAAAAGAAAAATAGTACATTATTCATAAGTAACTTACTTTTCTTCAAAAAATACAATCAATTATAAAATATTTTTAAGTCGTCGCATTGTAACTATTGTGGCTTTTGAACATCCATCTTTAATATATATGAATTGCAGTATTCTAATTTTTTCCTCCTTTAGAATTTTGGAAAAATATATTTTATTATGTCACTTTTGATATATCTTCCTTTCAGTCGAACTTTGTAAGTGATATTATCTTCAGTTGGGATTTCCTTTTTATAAGACAATCCACAAGATTATTTAATATGATAAATCATAGCTCTCAAGTAGAAGCATTCAGGACTTCTTTTTACGAATTGTTGTAATTTTTGCATGATATAAAGAAATGACAACTATAGATTATTTTGTAGATAACTATAATATAACAATACCACCACATGTAAATAATAGTCTGTTTGGGATCTGACTTTATTTGTATTGGATAAATGTCCTGCATTTGCATAATTAATTAATTTGACATAGATTCATGTGAATAAAATAATCTTATCAGTTGTGCCTCAAAGATATATATATATATACACACACACATACTTAATTTCATTCCAATGTCTATCAGTTAGTGATGAACTATATATGTTGCTAATAAATTCATGAAAATAATATTATATCAGATTATGTAGTATTTAGCAATATGTATGTGTGCTTCTATAGCACTAAAATATAGTACTTTAGGATTAAGATCTTTGTTATCTTCTTTAAATCCAATGATTTAACAAACATTAGTGTACTCAATATATATATAATTTCCATGTATAAATCATTTAAGAACCTATTCTGTATAACTTGATAGACAAAATTTAATTTACTAAATGTTCGATCTACAGGCCAAGACAAAGTTTTATCATTCAAAGATATTTCACATCAAATTCTTTAAATATATACATAAGCAAATAAATTACTTTAAGAAATTTTGAAATAAATATATAATGCATATCAATAAACATTAATTCTCAATAAGAAAGTTAATTCTCAATAAGAAAGTTTCAATATGATGAGCAAAAGAACATAAATTGTTAGTATATGTAAATTAAGTTCATTAAATGTTGTTGAAATTTTAAATCCTTCAGGGATTTTCATGTAGATGACATGTATAGTGCCATAAGATGTAATAACATCCATTAGAAGTACTTGATTTCTTGTGTGCAAATAACCTTATCAGATATCAAAACATAATTGCATCAATTCGTATCTACAAATTTTGCATATTTTGGGATTTAGATTTCAAGTTCATTAAATATCTTCTAGAGTTTGAACTACAAATTTAATAACTTCACATTTTACAAGTGAGTTCAATTATGTCTGCAAGGCATTCTTCTATTTTTGGTCAATCATTTTTTCATTGATATTCTTCGGCGATTATAATTTCATAATCCTTATTATTATTCATAATATTGCACGCTATGCAAATATGTTGTCGACAATTATTTCTTTTCAATTCCTTCATTTTGCCCATAGAGATATAATTTATTAAGATCCCATTATTTTTATTATTTTTAGGTATTTTAACTTCTTTTGGAGTTTGAACTACTTTTGAAATTTGGACTATTTCAAGAGTCCTACTTATTTCTCTAATCTTTTTTTTTTCAAAAGTATCTTCTTTCGGATTATTTGTCTTCTTAACAATATTATTTGCTCATTCTCTTTTATGGGCTTTGTCTTTGGAATTGATTAGTCTACTATGCTTTTTGCATGTTTTTGACTCATTTGTTATTAATTCTAAATGGAACATTTATAGCTAGTATATGATTTATTTATTCTTTTGCAATAGAAAATGCATCTGACAATTTATTAATTTGTTGTTATTCGCAAATGTATTATCATTGGAACTTTCAGTTCAAATTGCTTTGTTCAAGGTTCTAAATGATATAATGATGATATATTTCAAGTAATTTTCTTTTCCAGCTACTTATTCTTTTCCCGTAATGTTGGAAACATCGTTTCATATCCAACATATATTCCCAACTTTCTTTTAAAACTCATTTCAGTGCAATGTGGTAGAGCATGAATGACTATATCACACACACACAAAATTTATGTAAGAAGTATTTGGCATCAGACCAAAATCCAATTGCATAATGGAGAACTTATAATTATTTGTTGGTCTTATACCAACAAGTGCTCCAACATGTAAAATGCATATCCTAAGCAAAAACTTAAGATATTATTTTCATGATTTGTTATTTAGCTATCAATTAGAGACATTTGAACATAAGCAACAAGATGTTCAATATTTTAACAATAGTCATATAATAATCACTAAAAGATTGAGAAGTAAATTCACTAGCATTATCAAGATAAATTATCTTTATCAGGAAATTTGTGCTCTTAATCAAATAACTTGCATAATCTCACAAACACCAGGTTGCGAGTTGATAATAAGTACACATGTGACCAACTAACTACTGATCACAAAATATCTAAATGGTATTCGTGATTTATGATATCATCCACAAATATCATCTTAAATTCGTTCTAGAAATTCAGTAAATTCAACTCAATTTTTAGCTATTTATAGCCTTATAATCAATTTGCATTGAGAACATCCTGCACATAAAATCTCATTATATTGAAGAATCTTTTGGTCCTTCATATCTATGTGAATAATCAATATTGACCCAGGATAGCTTAACTAACCATATGCCAAATAACAATATTATTTGGACAAGTAAACTTCTAGCGTGTGTTTCAATTGCACTCATATTTATTTGACTTGATAATGAATAGAGTATAATGTATAAAATTTTGTTCATTCAAGTAACAAAATAAAATAGCTATATTGGAGGCTTGAATTACTTTTATACTACCAGATATCAAAATTTACCATTGATCTACATATATAACGAATTGGTAAGATACATATTTTTTCAATCAATAAAATTCTACGAAATCATACCATATATATTTTATTTAAAATATTGTGAACTAATAAAATAAGCGAAAATGTGTATGTGATGATTTTAAATCACATAAAAATAAAATAAATACATATGAAATGACAAATATGAATTCAAAGAAAATAATTCAACTATTCAAATCATCAATCAAGCGATAAAAACTTTCCTTCATAATATTTAACAAAAATAGACACATCCAAATGCATATTATTTGTAAGACCATGGTTAAATGAATGATTTTTACAAGCAAAATTTTCACATACAACAAGTATGACCAATGTTCTTTCGTACATACTACAACACTAAGGTAATTTTATTCTATTTAATATTCTTAATATTTTCTCTCTACTTCATATAATATGTATTTTTAGAAGAGTTGAAAACAATATTATAATGATTATTTTTCTAATCTTTGCTACAACAATTACCATAATCACGATCTCTATCGTACCCAAAATTATAATACAAAACATTTACTTTAGGAAATGAAGTTCAACCTATTGGGAGACTTTTGTAGTTTTTCATTAATGACCTATTTTTGTTTTCAATCATAAGAATGCATAAACTTGATTCAAAATATCTTTTGAAATAATTCTCATTTTTGCTACTACAAGAGCATATTCGAGAAACATAAAAATATTAATGGTGTTCTCTCTCGCATTTCTTTGTTTCAAATTAGACTAAGATTAAATGAATTTTTTTATATTCAATCATGATCTAAATGTGTAGTTCTTTAAGAACTATAAACCATAAATCTTAGTATAAAATATGACCATGAAAAGTCATTGGTTTTCTACAATCCTTCAGGGATGCTTAAATAGTAATTTCTTCCATAATTTATCAATAGTAACAAATTCAACATAAAGTAAAATATGATAATTGTGTTAGTCAAACAATATTAACAATAAAATTTCTATAGATAAAACATGAAAATATTCCATAATAAGACTAACATGAAGAAACTTATAAGAAAGAACAAATCAATAAATTAGATTAATCTAAAAAAAGTGATAAAAAGACAAACTCTTTCAATAGAACATCTAAGTTGTTCAAACCATCACTCATATGGTAGAGTCTCATGCTGATAACGTGTTATAAATAAAATAAAAGAAAAGAAAAGGATAAATTAAGACAAAGGAAATATGAGCACTAAAAGTCTAGTTCTTCAAGAACTAGCTATGCCTCGAAGTCTTCTTCTCATTTCTTTATGGGAAAAACATGTCCTTATATAGGACTCAAAACATAAATAGGGAGATGAGATTACACTTCTGCATAATGGATAGGAGTTATTACACCATTGTTAAAAATAGTAAATGTTATAACTACAAATCATACTAATGACCCTTTATCATCCTTAATACCTAATGAATATAGTCATTCACCACATACAAAATATGCATATTTTACAATACAACTACTTAAATCTTAACAAATTCTAACTTATTAATCATATCAAAATTTTTAATGTGAAGTATTATTTTTTAAATGAAAAAAGTCAAAGTAATTAAAGATATAGTAACCAAAAAGCCTAAGCAAATTGTGCTCTTAGTCTTAAGTAAAAATAAAAGTTTAAGCCCACAAAATATCATTTGTGGTGATTCTAACATCCTATTTTTCATGAAATATTTTTGTAAAGAATAAAATTTTGATTTTTTTAACTTAAATATTTTATTTAGTTTTATTCTACAATAATTATTACTAGGAGTGGAAACAGACCAGGTCAGGTTAGACTTTGCCTTATACAAGCCTAACATGTATCCCAATTATAAGGTTTGAGCCTAGCTTGTGAGTCTGTATTGGGCCGATTTTTAAGGTATGACCTAGCTTTTTAAAAAGTCTAGCCTATCCTGAAAGTCTATTTAATTACCTACTTTGCAATGAGACATTTAAATAGACTAACAGTCCTACCTTTAAATATGCCAACAAGCCTTTATATAGGCTAACTGACCTACCTTTAAATAAGTTAATATGTCTTTACATATGTCAACATGTCTTTACATAGGCTAACAAGTTTAAGCCTTGAAATAAACCAATGAGCCTATTCAAGGCCAATAAGCATTTGTTATAACTTAATACTCACTTTCTAATTTTATAGATATTCATTATTTTCTTACTCTAGTCTTTGGTCAATGTGAGACTTGGAGTTATACCAAGCTACAAAATTTTGTAACTTGGTATATCTTCAAGTCCCACATCATCCAAAGACTAGAGTAAGAAAGTAGTGAATATCTATAAAAGTAAAAGGTGAATGTTAATTTATTATTTTCATTCTAATAAATATAATACATTAAATATATTGATAAATATGTTATTTCTATTATAACTTACTAACTTAGGTTTTAGTTACTAATTTTTATTAAAATCTAATTAAAAAATATATTAATATATTATAATAAATTTATAACTATAATTATAATTTATAACCATTATAATAGTATATAGTAGGGAAAACTTAAAAAAAAATCCTTGTATTATACGTGATGTGCACTTTGATCATGTTACTTTAAAAATATGTAAAAAGGACTTGTTACTTTGTGTTTTGTGCAAAGAACTCCAAAATGATAACGGACGTTACATTTTGGATGGAAACGCGCACTTGCACGTCTGAAATTTCTTCCCCCAAACGATGTGTTCTTCTTCCTCGGACCACAAGCCCAGAACCGTGCCGCTCTTCCTCGGACCACGAGCCCAGAACTGTGCAGCCGCCATCCAGCCACCCAAACCTCGGACTGTCAGCTACCATCATTGTCGCTCTGCCTTCACCATGCCAGATCTGTCTTCACAATGCTCCAAAACAGAACCCCTAAAAACCCAGATCCACCTCGCGCAAACCACCACCGCGAGCGCAGCACTCCATTGTTCCAAGCCAGCCGTGACCCATACAACCCATTATCCAGAACCTGTTCCAGATTCGTAACCCACAAGCTCCGTCGCATTGGCTAGATCTGTCATCGAGCTCCGTCACATAGCCCAGATTTTCCATCCCGCGATGCACCCATTTTTTAACCAAACCTAATAGCCTGAGTCTCAGCTGTGGTGGTGCGCAAATTTGGCTTGGGTGACTGAGCGACGACGGTTTCAGGTGATTGTGAAGAAGAAGAGGAATAAGAAGATGAAGACGACGGTTCTAAGGTTTGGGCATGAAGAAGAAGAAAACCGCGTTTGGGGGAAGAAAGTTCAGACGTGCACGTGTGTTGCACGTGCGCGTTTCCTTCTAAAATATAACGTATGTTGTCATTTTAGAGTTCTTTGCACAAAACGTAAAGTAACAGGTCTTTTTTACACATTTTTTAAGTAATAAGACTAAAGTGCATATCACGTGTAGTACTCAAATTTTTTTTGAAGTTTTTCCTATATATTATATTATATTATATATATATAAAACAAGTTAGGTCTGTCAAGCTTAACAGACCTATTAGATAGTCTGAGGCATGACATTTTTAGATAAATAGGCTTTTGAAAAAGTGTTGGCCTAATTTGTTTAGTAAACAAGTCAGGACTCAGGAAAGCTAGGTCATAAGCCCCTAACAGACAGTCTGACATATTTTCACTCCTAGTTGTTACTAATAAGAAGATATTGGAAATATTTTAATAGATATAGTTATAAGCAGATATTTATAAAAAATATTTATAAGAATATATTAATGAAATAATATTATTTTAATATAAATATCTCTCAAGTAATGATTACTTAGATAAATATCTTATTTAAAAAATAAAATAAAATAATAGGTGCAATGATTCACCGCAACGTGCACCATTGAAATGAAAAAGTAGCCAATTGAATTCGCTATATAAAGGGGGTGGAACGTAGAAGGAAAAAACAAAAAGCGAGAGATAGTGAAAGTGTGTGAGTGAAGTTAATGAAGGAGAGAAAACGTAGAAGAGAATGAGAGAAATAGAAAGTGGAAGAAAGAAGGGAAGAGAAAAAGTAAGAAAGAAAGAAAGGAGATTTTGTATCAGGTTGGATTTGAACTCTCTTTTTAAAAATAAAATAATGGCTTCCAAAGATATTTATATGTTTTATTAGTTAATTTATTATTTCAATATTTTGTACATATTATTATTTTTGTTAAATTTATTATGTACATATAATATTATGAAAACTTGATATTTGTTTAGTTTTGAAATATCTATGATATTTGACAAAATTTAAATTATTATAATTTGAATGTTGACTCTTTAATAGGACCAATATGATAAATTAAAATATTACTCAAGGCTTAAGTTAAATAAATATTTTAATTATATTAGGTAATAATTATATGTAATTGATTTACATGGATTTTTTTTATATTTACCTTAACTTAGGAGCAATTTTATAACATTTATTTTGACCTTTGCAACAAAAAGACTTTTGTGCAATGAATGCACTATCAAGATCAGGATAAACTATGGACCATGATGAGGACCTGACAAAATATGGATTATGATGAAGATCTGACAAACTATGAATTGTGATGTTGACTAATAAAAGAATTATTAAATTAATTTTAAATAATAATTAGTCCCTTGAAGAATTGACATTTAAATTTAATGATTCTAAGTTTTGTAAATTTTATTTTATTGTCATGATTTATTTATAGACTTGTATATGATGAATTTATTTGTGGTACATTGATGACTTGTTTTGCTTATGTTTGTGTGTGATAGCAGCAAGTGATTCATTTAAAAGTTTGCACCTAACCGTTGAGAGACAGAGGGATGAAATTCCTTTTATGTTACCTGCCTGGTTAGTGTTGGTATGTCTGACTTTGTTGTCATGATGTTAAAGTAACACCAGAGATAGAGTGGAATTCCCTATGGAAAAGAAGGTCTTCGTGTAAAATGTGAAACAAACAGACATGAAGAGAAAAAGTAAAGTAAATGGTGGATTCCGTGTGATAAGGAACTTGCTTGCTAATATTGCTGATTATTAGTATTTGTTTGCTGATATTTGAGGAACTTGTTGATGTTAATACATAAGGTTGCATTGTTTGATTTATTTAACATTCGTCCTGCTATGCTGGAATTGTGTTGTTCATGTCATGTTTTGGTTGCCATGTGATTTTCTATGTAAAATACATAGTTGAAATTCATCATGTGCTTTCAAATACTTTTATAACTATTCATTTCCTATTGTGAATTTTCAATTCTCACTATATTCATGGTGTTTTCAAACTAGCACATGATGTATTATAATTATCATCATTCAGACCGACTAAGCATAGACTTTTGTTTCAAAGGAGGAGGATATTATTATTAGAAATATGTGTATATGTACTTCTGAGTAAACATTACGACTAGTATGAGATTTTAATTTAAAAAGTTATAAATGTATATTACAACTTTATGTTATCTTGTATTGATACTTATTTCCTTTTATATATTTTTTATTTATATTTTAAATTTCTGTTTATAAATTTTTATGAAGTAAATTCACTGATAATATTATTATGGATATGTTTAGGGTTATTATTTTTGTAAGGGGGTTACATTTTTTGTATCAGAGCGTTGATTTCTAGCACTAAAAAATTATTTTTATGTATTGAATTTTTGTTTATATTGAGTTTCTGCATGATGATTGCTCTTATTATTTTATACATGCCATATAGAATTATAAGTACATTAACATTGCAATATTGAGACTAATCACCTCAATATTAAATTATTCATGGCTATGTGTAGGACTATATGAGATCTGAACACCCGGAAGTACAAAGTTCACAAAATGATACTTTGACAGGGATATTAGGAGTCATGAAAGAATTGCCTGACACTGTCAGAGCCCAGACAAAGTCAACCAACCTGATTTTACAACGCATGTAGGAAACTCAAGATAGGAACAATAATCGCAACCATAATTATCCTGATGAAGGTAGTGGAAATTATACAGGGAAAACTTCCGTGATCAACCTAAATTATCAAGGTCTTTCAGAATTTAGAAAAGTCAAACTACCATCTTTTCATGGAGATTATGACCCAGCACTAGCTGAAAATGGATTATGCAACTAGAAAAGATTTTTACAGTCATGGGAGACACAAATGCATAAAAGGTAGTCTTTGCCACCTACATGCTAGAAGGGGAGACAAAACACTGGTGGAAAGATGCTAGACACTTATGAGAATCAAGAGGAACTGAAATCACCTGGGAGGTATTTATAGCCACATTCTTTGATAAGTGCTTCCCTGATAATGTAAAAAATGAAAAGGAGATAAAATTCATACAACTTAGACAGGAAAACATGACTATAGGACAATATGTGGCCAAATTTGAAGAGCTTTCTAAATTATCTTCCTACATGAAAAACAATTTTGATAGCCACTGGAAAGCCACAAAATTTGAGTGGGGTTTGAGGCCTGAGATAAGGGAGAAGATGTCTACCATGGACATAAAAGATTATGTCACTCTAGTGATCAAATATACGATAACAGAAAATAACTATCTAGAAATGAAATTTGAAAAAGAATGTCAGAACTTTCTTAAAAGAAAAAGGATCGTAGAAGCTCAAAGGAAAAATAATTTTAAGAATGGAGTAAACCATGAAAAAGATAAGCAAGTGAAGACTGGCGGACTTCCACCTGTGTGCAATAAGTATGGGAAATTCCATGGCTCTAGACCTTGCTATGTGTGTTTCCGATGTGGAAAACTAGGACATTTCGCCAAGGATTGTATCATCTAGAAGATGGTGAACAACCATGTACCCAGACCATAGACTAAAAGAAGAGTATTTGTTCTAAGTGGAGAAGAGACAAATCAATCTTCCAACATGATTCAAGGTAAATGTTTTCTTAAAAACACTATCTTAATTGCATTATTTGATTCAGGAGCTACACACTCCTTTATATCTATTGATTGTGTGAAGAAGTTGAATTTACCTATAACTTCCTTGTCTTATGATCTGTTAGTTTCAACTCTCACTGGGGGGAAAGTTTTTACTTCTTAAGCTTGTTTAAAATGTCGTATTTTAATTGAAAGAAAAACTTCTACTTTGAACCTTATTTGTTTATCTTTGATTGGTATTGATATCATAATTGGAATAGATTGGTTGTCTACTAATGATATTATCTTAAATAGTTCTAGAAAACTTACCGACTTTCTAATGATCGACCCAAGGAACCAAAATCTACGAATACCCTATTTCTTAATGCCACTAAGATAGAGAAGTGTCCCTTAGAAGGAGATTAAAGGTTTCTTTTTTTATTTTCTTCAAATTTAGAGGTTGGGTAGGAAATAAACAACATATCTATAGTAAGAAAATTTTCAGAAATATTTACCAAAAGAGATAATAAACTTACCACCTGAAAAGGGAAGTTGAATTTTCTATTGACCTAGTTATGGGAATAAAACCTTTATCTTTTGCACCTTATAGAATGTTTCTTTTGGAACTATGTGAACTCAAAAAACAAATAGAAAAACTGTTAGTCAAAGGTTTTATCAGACCCAATGTATCACCATGGGGTGCACATGTTCTATTAGTTAAGAAGAAAGATGGGAGCATGAGGCTGTGTATAGATTATAGGCATCTGAATAAAGTCACAATTAAAAACAAGTATGCACTCCTTAGGATAGATGACTTGTTGGATCAATTGTTGGAAGCCACAATTTTCTCAAAGACAAACTTGAGATCAGGGTATCATCAGATAAGAGTAAAACCAAAAGATGTACCCAAGACAACCTTTAGGACCAAATACAGGCATTATGAATACTTTGTGATGCCCTTTGGACTTACTAATGCTCCTGCAATATTTATAGATTACATGAATATGATTTTTAAACCTTACCTTGACCAATTTGTATTAGTATTTATAGATGACATACTCATCTATTCTAAGACTAAGAATGAGCACAAACAACACCTTAGAAGAGTACTACAAATCCTAAAGGAGAAGCAGTTGTATTTCAAGTTAGAAAAGTGTGAATTCTGGTTGAGTGAAGTAAAATTTTTAGGTCATGTGATTACTCAGGGAGGAGTAGTTGTGGATCATAGTAAAGTTGAAGTAGTAATTCACTGGAAAAAGTCAAAGACAATTATTGAGATTAGAAGTTTCTAGGATTGACCAGATATTATAGAAGATTCATTAAAAGATTCTCTCAGTTAGTTTTACCTCTGACCAAGTTAACTAGAAAGAATCACCTTTTTGAGTGCGATTCAACTTGTGAAGCAAGTTTTCAAGAGTTAAAGAACAAACTTATCTCTACTCTAGTCTTAATCATTCCTGATCCTAGATAAAACTTTGTAGTGTGTTGTGATGTATATAAGAAGGATTTGAGATGTGTTTTGATGTGATACGGTAGAGTTATAATCTATGTATCTAGAGAACTTAGACCTTATGAAAAAAATTACCCAACTCATGACTTAGAATTAGCAGTAGTTGTAATGTCTCAGGACTGCCTGTAGGATTGATAAGTGTCCCCACAAACCAACACGGGCCTTTTCAGCGTGCTTTGTTCTCATTCACACGCATCCTAGGAAACTTTTCAGGAGATCACGCATCTCACAAGTGCTCTAAGTCAAGCATGCTTAACTATGGAGTACTTATGTTTTTTGCTCCTGAAATGAAGATATATCTTGTTGATATGAGTGGTACTACTCAATTCCTTTAAGCCATCCTCAACTATGCAGTCACATACCTGCACAGTCTCTAAACCCTTCTCATTCTGATGTGTATTCAGTTCATTCATGTATCCTTTCGCTTAGAAGCCTGTCAGGAGTTGTTCATTGTCTGTGCTTCATCTTTTTGTACCGCCGACCACTCCCCGCCCTTGTCGGCCCCGGGTGTCACATGCCCACTAGTTTTCACATGGTTCATCCCCGAACCACACCATACTGAAAGAGGTCCTGCTCTGATACTATGTGTAACGTCCCGGGACTGCCTGCAGGATTGATGAGTGTCCCCACGAACTAACACGGGTATTTTCAGCGTGCTTTGTCCTCACTCACACACATCCTAAGAAACTTCCCAGGAGGTCACCCTTCTCACAAGTGCTCCAAGTTAAACATGCTTAACCATGGAGTACTTATGTTTTTGGCTCCCGAAAAGAATATGCATCTTGTTGATATGAGTGGTGCTAATCAATTTCTTTAAGTCATCCTCAACTATGCAGTCTCATACTTGCACAGTCTCTGAATCCCTCTCATTCCGATGTGTATTCAGTTCATTCACGTGTCCCTTCGCCTAAAAGCCTGCCAGGAGCCGCTCCTTGTCTGTGCCTCATCTTTTTGCACCGACGACCACTCCCCGCCCTCGTCGGCCATGGGTGTCACAGTAGTAGTCTTTGCTTTGAAAATTTGGAGGCATTATCTATATGAAGTCAAGTTTGAGGTATATAGTGATTATAAGAGTTTAAAGTATCTTTTCGACCAAAAGGAGTTAAATATGAGACAATATAGATGGATTGAATTCTTAAAGGACTATGAATTTGAATTAAAATGTCATGTTGATAAAGCCAATGTAGTGGTCGATGCCTTGTGCAAGAAATCCTTGCACATATCCTCAATGATGATAAGGGAACAAAAATTGTTAGAAGATTTCAGGGATTTGAAGATTTTAGCATCCTTGCAACCTCATTGCTTGTATGCCAGTGAACTAAGAATAGAGTGTGATTTAGAAGATCAAGTAAGACAAACCTAAGAAAATGATGAATTTTTGCAGTCTCTCAAAAGAAGAATTCTAGTAGAACAACTTGAACATTTTCATATTGATGAAAAATGGGCTATGATGTACGAATGAAGATTATGTGTGCCCAATGATGAACAATTGAGAAAAAAAATATTTTATCTAAGGTACATTACAGTAAGTATACTATGCATTCTGGTACAACCAAAATGTATCAAGGTCTCAAGAAATTATTTTAGTGGAATGAGATGAAAAGAGACATACTAATTTTGTAGCTAAATGTCTAGTTTGTCAAAATGTTAAAATAGAACACCAGAAGCCTGTTGGGTTACTGCAATCTTTGAATATCCCTGAATGGAAATAGGATAACATATCAATGAATTTGGTGTTAAGATTACCTAGGACTCTATCAGGTTATGATGCAGCATGGATAATTGTTGACAGGTTAACTAAGTATGCTTACATTGTGCCTATTAGGATCAGTTGCCCATTGTACAAGTTGGCCCATGATTACATTCGAAAAATTGTAAGGTTATATGGTGTACCAACTAGCATAGTTTCAAACAAAGACCTAAGATTTACCTCAAAATATTGGGTAGCCTTATAAGAAACTTTAGGTACTAAGCTCCGTTTTAATACATCTTACCACCCTCAAACAAATTGTTAAATCGAAAGAACCATTCAGACTTTGGAAGATATGTTGAGAGCTTGTGTGTTAGAATTTCAAGGAAGTTGGAATACTCATTTATCATTGATAGAGGTTGCCTATAACAATAGTTACAATTCCAGCATAAGAATGACACCATTTGAAGCTCTGTATGATAAAAAGTGTAAATCACCTTTGTGTTGGTTCGAGACGGGAGAAAAGAGTTTATTAGGACATGATATAGTGCAGCAAACCATAGAAAGTATCAAATTTATCAAGAAAAAATTATTTGCTGCTCAGAGTAGGCAAAAAATTTATGCTTATAAAAGATAAGACCTTTAGATTTTGAAAAAGGGAAACATGTTTTCCTTAGAGTCACTCATACTACTTAGATTGACAGAATCCTTAAAACCAAAAAGTTAAATTTTAAATTCATTGATCCATTCCAAATCCTTAAAAAGATAAGACCTGTTGCCTATCAAATTGCACTTCCCCAAAATCTTTTAAATATTCATAATGTCTTTCATGTATCCCAACTCAGAAAATATTGTTTTGACCCTTCACACATCATAGAACATGAAATAATGTAAGTAAGAAATGATTTAACTTATGAAATAAAACATGTACGAATTATGGATAGATCTGTCAAATACTTAAGAGGAAAAGAAATTCCTTTAGTTAAAGTAATTTGGGAAGGACTATCACCAGAGGAGGCAACATGAGAATTAGAAGATAACATCCAGAAATCATATCCAGAGTTATTTAAATCAAGTTAGTGAATTTTGGAGACAAAATTCTTAAAAGGAAGAGAGAATTGTAACATATTATTTTTCATGAAATATTTTTTAGAGAATAAAATTTTAATTTCTTTAACTTAAATATTCTATTTAGTTTTATTCTACAATAGTTATTACTAATAAGAAGAGATTAGAAATATTTTAATAGATATATTTATAAGTAGATATTTATAAAAAGATATTTATAAGAAGATATTTATGAGATGATAATTTATGAAATAATATTATTTTAATATAAATATATATTAAGTAATGATTACTTAGATAAATATCTTATTTAAAAAATAATAATAGGTACAACATTGCATGCAATGTGCACTAATGAAATAAAAATAATGATTATAGATGCAACGTTGCACCGCAACAGGCACCAATAAAATGAAAAAATAGCCAATTGAATTGGCTATATAAAAGGGGTGGTATGTAGAAGGAAAAAACAAAAAACAAGAGATAGTGAATGTGTGTGAGTGAAGTTGCTGAAGGAGAGAAAACGTAGAAGAGAAGGAGAGAAAAAGAGAAAAAGAAATAGAATGAGAAAGTGGAAGAAAGAAGGGAAGAGAAAAAGTAAGAAAGAAAGAAAGAAAATTTTGAATCGGTAAGATCTGAACTCTCTTTTCAAAAATTAAACCATGACTTCCAAAAGATATTTATATGTTTTATTAGTTAATTTATTATTTTAATATTTTGTAAGTATTGTTATTTTTGTTAAATTTATTATGCGCACGCGTGTAATATTATGAAAACTTGATATTTGTTTAACTTTGAAATATTGATAATATTTGACAAAATTTATAATTATTATAATTTGAATGTTGACTTTTAATGAGACCAATATAATAAATTAAAATATTACTCAAGGCTTAAATTAAATAAATATTTTAATTATATTAGGTTATACTTATATGTACTTGATTTACATGATATATTTATCTTAGCTTGTGAGAATTTTATGACCTTTATTCAGACTTATATTTACCTTAGCTTGAGAGTTTGGAGCAATTTTATGATATTTATTTTAACCTCTACAACAAAAGGACTTTTGTGCAATGAATGCACTATCAGGATTAGGACAAACTATGAACCATGATGAGGACTTGACAAAATATGGACTATGATGAGGATCTGACAAATTATGGATTGTGATGTGGACTATTAAGAGAATTATTAATTAATTTTAAATCATAGTTGGCCTCTTGAAGAATTGACATTTAAATTTAATGATTCTAAGTTTTATAAATTTTATTTTATTGTCATGATTTATTTATAGACTTGTATATGATGAATTTATTTGTGATACATTGATGACTTGTATTGCTTATGTTTGTGTGTGATGACAAGCAAGAGATTCATAAAAAAGTTTGCACATAACCGTTGAGAGGCAAAGGGATGTAATTCATTTTATGTTACCTACCTGATTAGTGTAAGTATGTCTGGCTTTGTTGTCACGATGTTAAAATAACACCAGTGATAAAGTAAAATTCCCTATGAAAATGAAGACCTTCGAATAAAATGTGAGATAAGTAGACATGAAAATAAGAAATAAAGTAAATAATAAATTCCCTGTGATGAGGAACTTGCTTGCTAATATTGCTAATGATTAGTACTTATTTGCTGATATTTGATGAACTTGTTAATGTTAATACATAAGATTGTATTACGTGATTTATTTAACATTCATTCTGTTATACTGGAATTGTGTTGTTCTTGTCATGTTTTGGTTACCATGTGATTTTTTGTATATTCTACACAGCCGAAATTCATCTTGTGTTTTCAAATATTTTTATAACTGTTCATTTCATATTGAGAATTTTAAAGTCTTACTCTATTCATAGTATTTTCATACTAGCACATGATGTATTATGATTATTACTATTCAGACCGAGCAAGCATAGACTCTTGTTTCAAAAGAAGATGACATTATTATTAGAAATATGTATATACATACTTCTGAGTAAACATTACGAATAATGTGAGATTTTAATTTGAAAAGTTATAGATGTATATTACAACTTTGTGTTGTCTTGATCGATACTTATTTCTTTTTATGTATTTTTATTTATATTTTAAATTTCTGTCTATAAATTTGTATGGAATAAATTCACCGATAATATTATTATGGATATGTTTAGAGTTATTATTTTAGTAAAAGGGTTACAGTGATACCCTAAGAAATTTAAAAAATAAAAATAAAAATGCATATCATATGCTTAAGGCTCATTTGGATAGCTTTTTTTAATTTTTTTATATGATATTTATTTTGTTTTTAACAAAATATTTTATGTTTGAATATAAATTTTGATAAGGATTATTTAAAAAAAAATCTATATTATAAAAAGTTTTTTTTTTTTGAAGTGCCAAACTCTAATTTAATTTGTTTTAGTGCTTTATTTTCTCAAAAAATTTAAGGATTTTTCTAACAATTGTCCATTTGTTAAAGAATTTAAAATATGAAGTTTTGAATGAAAAGTATGATCTTTTTTTAAAAAAAATTCAATATATTAAATATTCTACTTTTTATGCAAAACTTTCTATTTTAGGAAAATCCAAAAATTAATCAGTTTGTCTCGTGTTAGTAGTAACATGTTTTGGAAAGATTTGTTCTTTCCCCAACATATGTTATTTGGTAAAAAAAAAAGTTGTTGTAATAGTAATCGTGTATGTTTGATAAAATCAACTTTAACTTTTGCTTGAAATTTAATACATTCTAAAAGTTTTTTTCATAATGCTAAAGTTTTAGTTTTTGATTTTAGATTATACATTATTCCTTATACTTTGAGATATAAATATTATTTTGTCCTCAATCAAATAACTTTTTTAATCATTTTATACATATTTTAGTAATTTAATGTATAAAAGTGATTTATTTTTATACTATCCAAATGAAATATATTAGCTTAAAATCGTTTTTCATCTAACATATCTAAACATAATCGATTATTGAAATAATCAAATTTTTACAGCTTGATTATTGAAATAATCGATTATGGAAATAATTAAATTTTTACAACTATCATAAACACGCACTAAATCAATTGATAAGAGTTAGGAATATGCAGAGAGAGTAGTGAGATTTAATACCCACAAAATGATTTCCATCTCAATTTTTCTAAGTCATATCCTTTACCTCCTACTCAGGCTCATTAGAGGGTCATTTAAGAGCCTCATTAGATAGCCCCTCCATCAGGCACTCAAGATAGATCCTAAGCATTATGAAAAAAAAAATAATCTAAACACATTAAAGTACAACAAAAATTTTAAAATTAATTTTTTTTATTAAAAAAAGAGAAACACATGTGAGCAAGTAGTCAATAAGGATTAGTATTATCTGCTTTATAACAAAATTTGTGTCAATCTACGAATGAGCTTTAGCTCAAATGACATCCAATATTGCCTTGTGTGCAAGGGAGGACAGGTTCGATTCCCCTAATGCCGCTCCCCTCCCCCTTCCCCCTATTGGTGGGGCCTCTCCTAGGTTCATGGAGTATAGTTTCAAAAAAAAAAATCTTTATCTTTTTCTAACAAAATGGTCTCTTCACCTAGTAAAGATGTGAAGCATCTCATCCATTAGAGTATGTTTGAAACTTTTAAAGAAAATGAAAGTGAATGACTCATAATAAAATAAAATAGAAAGATAAGAAATGAAATAGAAAGATATATGTCACTCTCTTGTGTGAAGGTTTAATAAAGGAATGAAGATGAGTCAAGCCACTTTTTCCTAAAACCCTCAGTTTGAATGGACAATAAATTGAAAGTTAATAACAAGGAGTCCCTCCTAAGCTAGCCTATTTTTTTTTTATCAAATAACTCGCAAACATACATTTTATCATTTACTATGTCATTTCATGTCACTTCCTTACTTATCATTCTCCCAAATATAACCTTAAATGAATGAAGAAAAGAATAACAAAAATAATCATCTCATCACCTTTTTTATATTATTTTTACTAATTAATGAAATATAAATTTATAATTAATTACATATATTAATTAATTAATAAAAATTATGTGTATTAATTAATTAATAAAATATTCATTAATCAATTGATATAAATAAATAATTCTAAATTTATATTTTATTAATTAATATAAAAAGTGATAGAAAAAAATTAGAATTGAATAAATAATTTTGGCAATGATCTAACCGTTAAAAGGCAAAGTCCCCACCCCCCTCATCATTTCGCACTTTTTAGCTGTGCGAGTGTGAGAGAGAAGCGAAAACTCTAATCTATACAACACAACACAACTCACCCTCCTTCACTGTCACCGCCTACACAGCCCAAACCCTAGAGGCAAAACACACACGTTTTTTTTTCTCTCTCTCTCTCTCTCTCTCTCTCTCTCTATCTCTACAAGAAGAAGAAGAAGATGTCGAGCGCCGATCCTGAGCACCGGGAGGAGGAGGAGGCACCCGCCGCCGGTGACGACGAGGACACCGGAGCTCAGGTCGCTCCCATAGTCAAGCTCGAGGAGGTTGCCGTTACCACCGGCGAAGAGGAAGAAGATCCCATCCTTGATCTGTAATAATATGTCATACCATTTTTTTAATTCTCAGTTTTTAATACTTAAAAAAAAATCAAATTGTTAGGGTTTTAGCATAAATAAATCTGGCAATCTGGCATTGATTGATTTGTAGGAAATCGAAGCTTTACCGGTTCGACAAGGAAGGGAACCAGTGGAAGGAGAGAGGCGCCGGCACTGTTAAGTTTCTGAAGCACAAGGTTACTGGCAAGGTTAGGCTCCTCATGCGCCAATCCAAGACCCTCAAGATCTGCGCCAATCATCTCAGTATGTCCTCTTTCTTTTCCCTTCATCTGCATCCATCCTACTTTTTATTTTTGGTTTTGAGATTCGGTTTTTGTGTTTCTTATTATCGCAGTTTTGCCTACGATGACTGTGCAAGAGCATGCTGGGAACGAGAAATCTTGCGTTTGGCATGCTAGGGACTTTGCTGATGGTGAACTCAAGGATGAGCTTTTCTGCATTCGTTTCCCTTCAATTGAAAGTAAGTATGCGTTTTTCAAGCTCCAGATAGTTTTGTTTAGGTGCTACTGTTATATTTGATGTTTTTCGAGTTCTTGTGATTTTGACTAATTTTGTGATTCAGTGTTTAACGATGTCTTGGAGTTATCTGTCACCACTTAGCTACTATTGTGCCAATTTCTGTTTGATAATATAATATATATGGTGGCAATCTAAATCTATGAAGTTCCCCTGCTGTGTTTTGTATTTTTAGTCACTAGATTGCATCTATCTTCATTTAGTTCCCAGTTTGAACTTTGAACCAAGTAAATAGTGTTTCGTTCTGCACCCACTGATTCCTTGATAAATGTGCATATGTGTCTTTTCCAAGGTTGCTTTTGATAGATGTCTGCCTGCTTAAACACTCGTCTTGTGAAGTTTCCATGAAGTTATCTGATGAGTTCAGAGTGAATTGAACAGTTTGAACATTGAAGTCTGTGTTCACTGTCCTGTGAGCTGGAAAATTTAGTTGTTATTTTAGGCATTATAGGTAGGGGACCTTGTCTACTCAACTGTATTATGAAATTGCGTTTGTTTGCAAGATTTCATAGAAAATACTTACTGGGATCATATACATTGATGCGGATTTTGAGAAAGGTGATTAGACCAGCCTAAACATGTGGCACTTATCTTCACATCCTCTAACTTTTTGCAGAGTTGGCCATAGCATTTTTTATGAACCATACCTGTTATGTAGTGTCTTGATTTAGCAAGAATATCTACACATATACCCAGTTTCAATAAGAGTCTTTCATGAAATGATCAAGTCAGCAAAATAGTCTTAGGTACATTTTTGGTTTGAATTCCGTCAGTTTAGAATCAACCTTGTTGTAACTTTGTAACAAAAGATCTGGGCTTACAATTAATTATTTGAACTGTTTTTAATAGGTTTAAACGTTAAATATATTATATGATGTGGTTCCTAGTAGGAGCAGATAATCATGATATCTTGTATATTTTAAAATGGATATCTGAATCAAACAATTATGTTTATAAGAAGTAGAAAAATATTTATATGTCTTCGGCAATGACACTAGATTAGGGTCATGAAATAATCTGGCAATGTGTGTCTTCTCCTTTTCTTTCACAGTTTTAAATTTTGCTTAATTATATCAATAGGTCAGATTCAGAAAAATAGATTTTTAACTGGCCCCTGTGTATTTGATTACTGCTATTCAAATGTGATTGATATCTTATAGATTTTGAGTTATCTTAAATTTTGGAAGTTCCTGTCATCCTTGATATGGCATGGTTAAAATTGCCTACATATGGATAACTCACTTTTATGAATTTCCTTTCAATTTTTTTTTTTGTTGTTCTATAACTTGTATTTTGTGTTACATGATTTTGGTTCTCAACTTCCTAAGCTAGGCTTTGTTGGTTATAATTGTCAATAGTTAAGCAAGAAATTAATATCACAATTCACAACTATACATGTACATTATATTTTTGTATATTTATTTATCTTTAAAAAAATAATAGAACTCACAGTAGTCACAGTTTGTTCTAGGCCCCATAAAAGAGGTCTTAGTTCTTTTTAGATTCCTGGTTCTAGTATGTTGGGTAGATAAAAAATTGCTTTTTAGTTGATATTATGGTACAGGCACCCACTCCATCAGTGTATACGTGTCTTAAATTTCAATATCAGAAGGGAAATGGTTTTTCTATGCAGGGTACTTTGTACTATATAATGAGGTGCGTGATGTGTACTTTTTTTCCCAATGCTTTTTCCCTGTTCTCTCTTTGGCTGGGGATAGGAGTATTGTGGGGATGGTGATGGATAGTTTCTTAATTAAACGTTTTGTTTGCTCTTGACAAAAATCCAGGGTTGTCAATAGCGGCGCTATCGCGGTGTAGCAGTGCGGAGCAGGCATCTGCCGCTACCAAAACCCAGTTGTGGAACGTTTAGTGTAGCGGCCATAGGGGCTGCATATAGCGCAGCGTTGCGGCCTGTATAGCGGTCATGGCGGCCGCGATGCTTCTGGCCAATTGAAATCTCTATTTTTTCTTTCTTTTTGGGTGGAAGTTCTGTTTTACCCTTACTGATGCAATCAAATGTTCTATTTACGCTCACTTATGCAACCAAAAGTTCTATTCTACCCTCATTTTAACTAAGAAAATTCCCATTTTGCCCTCACCTTCTTCCACTGATTGAGGGGAGTTATTTGTCTCCTATGACCCGCTGGTCATTGCACAATAGGTGTGGAGCAGCACTCCTTCACCTTCACACTAGATCGCACCATTGTTGCAGCCTCTGTTTCGCACTAGCCCATCCCTGTTCCTTCCTCCATCATGTAAGTCTGAAGCATTTTAGGGCTAGTTCTTATTTTGTTACTGAATCACATGGAGGAAGGATGTTCGCAAGTCTCTATTCTCCCCATCCATTTCCCGGCCAAATTCCGGCAGCCCATTCAATTTCCAGCCAAGCCCACCCCTTTACGCAGCTTCTGTTGGCACCTGGTTTGGAGGTCCTCTGTTTTTGGAAGCTTCTCCAGCCTCTGTTCAGCAAGATTCCTCCCTCTCTAACCTTTGTTATTTTCTTATTGTTACTTCGACCCATTCCCCATTCCCCACTCTGTTCTTTTTGTTTGGTTGCTGTGTTGTGAGTCCTGACTTGTGCCTTCGAAGCATTCCTCTAATCCCCAGTTATTATTATTATTATTTTGGTTGCTGTGTCTTGTGAGTTCTTTAAATTTGATTTTTTAGTTACTTTAAGCCTTAAAGGCTTAAACTTATTTAGGAGTTGGTGCTGTACTTTGTTTTCTTTATGCTCCTTGACTTTTTGTTGTTATTAACTTGTTAATTATGCCTTAGATTGACGGTCATTGTGAGTCTAGAGTATGGCTTTTGATTATTAATGATGAATGTCTTTAATTTTGGGTATTTTTTTATTTTTGATCATTTATATGTATAGTTCAAATTATTTATATTGTAACCCTAATCTTCAGTATTAGTGTTCATCCCGCTATCCGCTATACCGCTATAGCGTTTTTGGTGCCGGCCGCTCTGTACTGCTTTCCAGGATTGTACTACCTTGCAAAATTCACAATACTGTTATGCTTACCATAATTTTAGCGTGTATATTTATTTTTGCTTTGTCTCACTGTTAGATTGCAAAAGCTTCATGGAAACATTCCAAGAAGTTGCTGAATCCCAGAAGAAAGAGGAAAACAAGGATGAATCTACTGCAGCTGGTCTTCTTGAGAAATTGAGTGTTGAAGAGAAGGCAGATGCAGAGAAGAAAGATGAAAAGAAGTCTGAGGACAAAACTGGGGAACAAGACTCTGCATCAGGAAAGGAAAATAAGACTGATGCTGAGAAGAAAGTTGAAGAGCCTGCTTCCTCAGCTTGAGTATTATTTATTCATATTTCATTCTACTTGGCAATCTGACAAGGTTAGGTGGTCGATATTTTTGCCGCCCATATATTGGGATACTCCCAAACTTGTAGTCGTCGGATTGTGTCACTGCCATGCAATTGAGCTGTTTGTGTCCTCTTTTGAGTCTTTGTCAGCAAGCGAAGTTGGGGTTGGGTTTGACATTTGAGGCTTGACTGGTTAAGCTTTCTGGGGTCTGGGAGTTTATTATTGTTATTTTCATTCTACATACGTATTTGTTGCGAGTAATGAGTCATGTTGGTTGGGAGGGTGCAGTCGATAAATAGTGGAAGTTATAAACAAAGGTTTTGGATACAAATTGTTTTTGTTTGACATTTTTTTTCAGGACTCAAAACTACGTGGTTTCTTCGCCTGCTCCTGCTATAATTTTCTCCATTCACGAGCTGCAAACCAAGCTTCCTGTTAGAGCTAGCATTAAATTTTTACCATGGTGCTTGGGATTAACAATGCATGAGAGGGATTGAAATATACAACAACTAAGCTTTTTTTTATTTGGTGGAGTTGGGTACATAGATTAAATAATATTATTATGTTTTATCATAAATTAAGTATTAAAAAATGTTATTTAAATTTAAATTTTTTTAATCGTTTCTAAACGATTACAAGGATTGAAATATGTGGAAAATAATCAGGCGATTGTGATATTCTCTTTTGTTGTTTGGATGGGATGACAGACAGCGTAGGAAATGAATGGAATGGTGAAAAATTAACAAGCTATATGCAAAATATTAAATTTTTATCTCGCTGGATGGGGATGTGGTTGGTTATATTACTAGGATTAGTTATCCTGTGGCTTTTAATAATTACATTTTTTCAAAAACTGTTTCTTAAATTTTAAGAGCTTTTATTGTATCTATCTTTTCAAGCTTTTATTAGTTTGTTTTTTTCCATGACCAAAGAGTATGTTTATCAATTTTTCTGTTAGTTCTATTCTAATTTCTCTAAAACATAGTTGTTCCCAATTTTTTCCTTATGTAAACAGTTAACTCATTCGTAAATCTATCTAGCTTGAAAACGTACTGTTCCTGTGACTGAACTTTGAAGTCCTTAATTCAGTTGGCAGGCCACCTCCAATGACTTGGGTGCACTTGGTTTGCCCATAGATCAACTCAGTTCCTAATTTCCTACTACCAGAGAGTATCAAATCATTCTAAGCTACTAACCAGATCACCAGTGTAACCGCGATGAAATTTGTTGACAAACTTCAAATGATTGAACAAGATGGAAGATCAAGCGTTATCTCAACATTGCAGAAGGAACCATCTCCAATTCTCTCTTTATTTCTCTTTGGTACTACAAAAAAGAATTAGAAAAATGATGACTACCTCATCGCAAAGTCATAATCATGGCATGCCGAAAGCTCAGCGAACGTTTATAGAGATATTTACAAATAATCTACCAATAACAAATCTTGACAAAAATTGAACTGTAGTTAACTTAATTGATGCAGTCTACAATTTAGATTTAATTTTGATCAATTCTCAGTATAAAAATTTTATACTGTCATTCAATGTGTTAATACATTAAATGAATTTCTAACTACTGGAAAGTCAAACTCCTTTAATGATGTATCAACACGTTTTAATGATAGTGTAAATTTTACACTATAAGTAAATCAAAATTAAACTCATATAATTTACACCAAATTTTACATACAACTACATGAATCTATCTATAAAATGACCTGCCTTAAAAAACAGCGAAAAAAAAGAAAAAAAGAGAAAACAAAATTGTGACAATAAAAGAGAAATTTAAAGGGGAGAAAAAAATAATGAAAGTGAATTACGCTTTGATCCATTTCACCACATAGTTTATGGCTTGTGCTCTTTATGTAATGCATGCCAAAACAACTCATCAGGAGAACAATGACTGCATCAAAAGCTTTTCCACTCGAGGCTCTTCATGTTTTCTTCCAAAAAGGCAGGCCCATCTTGGAATTGGGTGATCCATGCAATGTCAAGTTCTCTCACTTGAGCTTCTGTTAGTGAATAAGTTAATGCTTTTGTGTCACTTGTCTCATCATTACTTTTCAAACTTAAACCACTTCCAGTTTGCATAAAGTGCTTCATTTTCGAAAGGCAGGGCACTGGTTGGGAGGGGTTCTAATCGTTGAGTGATGGTAACAGCAGGAGGTAGCTTTTGCTTATATTTCTTTGCCATCATATCAGCCTCCAGAAATACTCTCTTTGTATGGCAAAATAAATAAATAAAGCCTCTATCAAGGTCAATCCAACTCAAACCATATAAGAACTTTAATAGGAAAAAATAAATAAATAAATACCTCTTTATTTGATAGAAAAAGGCCAGGTTCACTTTCAAGGTCTGCAATGCTGCATGGCAAGAAAAGCAAATTGCCCTTAGCAGCAATTTATAGCACTAATACTCTAATGAAGGACTTAAATTTAAATGGCTTTTCTGAAGACACGATTTCTAACAAACACAATGACGTTGTTTGATTCATGTAGTCAATCCCACTTAATGGGAAAAGACTTTGTTGTCGTTGTTATTGTAATACTCTAATTAAGTTCTTTAGCAGAAGTCTAGGGAAAAAGGGGTTAAAACTAAACATGTCCAGTGGGCTTAAGACGGATAAAATGCTTTGTTGTACGTTGTTGTTATACTCGGATACTTGATAATTGTTAAGTTAATTTTTTAACAAAAGTCGTATCCCCGTAATACACGTGTTAAAACTAAACATGTCCAGTGCGTAAAGAACAAGAAAGTGTGTGGAGAGCATTCACGTAAGTGAGCCCAAATAAAGACACTCTACTCTTCAAGCAAAGTTCATTTATATCAACTCAAAAACCGATGTAAAAATCATAACTCAATGTATAAAGCAGTATTTTTTGGCAACACAAATCTGACCTGTGTTAAAATAGGAACTCAAGATATGTTGTGATCTTTTGATTCTTTGGATCTCTAGATTCACTTTATTTTTCACTGTTTTAACTTGTTCTAATAAGTTCAAACTTTACACCTCTTCAATTCCACTGTTTGGTCTTTCATGCCATGAGGCACAACCATTTCCTAGAATTGGAAAAAAAAAAACAATTTTTCAAATTGCATTAAACCATTTTGTATAACAGGGTAACCTTAGTTTCTCCTCTTTATGGTGATGCCTTATTTCGTAAGGAGTTATTATCTTGTTTGTAGGGAGGGTAAATAGGAGCTTCATCCAGGTTCACCAAATGGGGCCAATTAAACAGTAACAAACTAAATGCACCCAACAATTACAGAAGGAAGTTAAAGTCAGCAATCCATTACCTCAGAGAAATTTTATCAGGAAACATTGATTTCACCACCAGAACTTTAACGTTCTCATCAACAGAAAGTATGTCACTGACAGAAGTAATTTCAGCTCGAGTGATATTTGAAACATGCAGCAACCCACTGAAAGGCACCCAATAGGTTCATTTTAAATGTCAGGTCAATGTATATAGACAGTTTAATCCAAATTTAACAATTTAAACTCATGAAGTCGATATAAAAATATTGAAGATGATAAAATACAGAAGAACATGGTAAAACGCAAGTGGAGTAAAAATCGTAGTACCTGGTCATAGAAAAAGAAATTTCTGAAGCAAGAGGTATTTTTGAGCCAATGTACATGGTAAGTTAGAAGGAACATATCACTAACATAATGGAGTGACTTAATTTTTCAACTCTGGCAGAGATGTGTTAGAGATATAAAACCATTCATGTACCAACACCTAACATCAAAGTATTAGAGCCTCTTTGACCAGGTATCAAAGCTTCTTGCATTAGGGGGGTGTGTTAGAGATATAAAACATTCATGTGCCAGAGCCTAACAACTAAAGCTTTTGGGTTGAGTTGATCTTTGACAAGATGAATACTCAAATTAATAGTTGTAAAACACTACTCAAATCAATTCAACAGTTTTAAATGCTGTTACAGCAAGATATAAAAAGTGGAAAGAAAACATAGTGGCAATCCACCAAATAGTTTAATAGCAATGATTTGCCAATTTATTCATAAGAGTTAATGAAGCTCTGAACAATCCCACCAATTTCAAAGGTGAATCATAGGTTTTAAGTTAGGAAAACACTTATATGTCAGTGTGCCTGATTTATCTAGTTGTTTTCTGTCTTTTCCATCAGCCATATGTAGGAAACTAACTTGAATTAAGTTTTCTTTTCTTCACAAGTGGCAAAACCAAAGCATTTGGAAACATCCGATGATACTACAAGATGGAATTGTCCCTTGCAAGGAAGAATTGCACCTACTTGAATCCCTTGAATAAAGTTGTGATTTATCAAACAGAAAAAAAAATGCACAAAGGGTTTGCTATCCATATCCAAGTTGTCACTAACCTTCTGTTAGTTTCTCCTATCTTAATTTGTGCTCCATATGGAAAGACCTTTTTCACAATCCCATCTAGAAGTGTTCCCTCACGAAGATATAGCTTTTCCTGCAACATCATATTGCACAGCAGGAATTTCAAAAGACAAAAAGGAGAAAGCAAAACTTAAAAACTCTAAATATGAAATACTGAAGTAAGAAAGCAATGAAGAATAGAAAATAGACAGATTTGAATACTGACCCAAGCTTCCTTCTCACTAAGTATCAAATTGTTTTTAGATTCATCTATTCGAGTAAT
Source organism: Ormosia emarginata (assembly GCA_029884605.1). NCBI lineage: Eukaryota > Viridiplantae > Streptophyta > Magnoliopsida > Fabales > Fabaceae > Ormosia > Ormosia emarginata. Next base: position 16,159,303 of record JAQQTP010000069.1, on the reverse strand, counting down.
TTGTACATATATACGGCGCCCCACCTACACCATTATAATCAAGTAGTTGTAAGAAGTAAGGAAGACAAAATAAAGACTAGGACTGACTGATGATGGCAACTTCAAATGTATTCTAATAGGAGTCTTCCAGATATAAAGAAACCAGAAAAATAAGAAGGGAAAATGTTTTAAAGAAGCACAGATTCTTTTGAGGTAATTTTCTGAACACTTAAAATTGTAAAATATATACACTCATTTACCTAGAGGAAGCTCATAAAGCATTATGCAAGACACCTTTTAGATTATCAATTTCATACTTTGAACTCCATCATGATATATAAGAATTCAAATCGAGACTGGTGTATGTTTAAAAAATACAGAACATAAAACAATATAAGCACAGGGGAATTAACAAAAAAAAAATGTAAGCATGAGGGGACACATCGAGAACTCACAGAAGCAATAATAGAAGACATCATTTTGACTACATGGTTAGAACTTCCTTTGATACTTATTCACTACATAATAGTCGAAATCTTTGGCTACTTTCTTAAGGAACAGACTTGTTTAAAGCTTAAAAAGAAACTAGTTTCAATTATAGAACAACACTGAAATTGACAGAATAGATCATATAGCTTCCATAGATTACACTCAGACTGCAGCCCAAAGGATTTAAACTTAGCCTAATGGCATGATCCACATCTGTGAAGCTATATAGATTGTTCTATGCTGATCTACTACAAAATAGATAATACAATCACAGAGTATCAGCAGAAGCTTATAAGCTAAGTAGCTGTCCCAATAAGACAAAAGAATTTTTTTCCCTGGTTAGAAAGAAAGTTTCAGGGCTGCAACTCACCTTTTCTTTCAATTCAGTAAAGCTATTTACTCTTTTCATAAGCTCAGCTTTGGGTAAGAAAGCTCGCAAACCCTGCGCACATCCAAATTCAAGAAGAGATAAACATTTATTCAAATGATATATGAATATAAATATTCAGGTCAATGGCACGGACCTCAATCCTTGTTAGCAAGCCCCCAGTATTCCACTCTGTAATTCTAACCTCTATAGGTTCATTGAGTAGTTTTATCTGCCCAAAACATTAAAAACAGAAGATTTAAATCTCATCAGCAAGAAAGAGAAGATGTTATTTGATTTTACAGGAGTTAAGATTGCTAAAAGGGATCACAAGATCATGAGCATCAATTTTGTTATTAGATCACATATATTTCTTTTCTGACTATGATTTCAGTATAAATGTGATGTAATGTAACATTTGCCTACCACATTGATATGAAATAATAAACTCTTCAAGCTAAGTAGTCAAAGAACTATTGATCATCCTACTCACAAATTCTATACATGGAAGTTGGAATATATCTACTGAACTAAATATAGGGAGGGGGAAAAGAGGAATGAAAGAAAGAGAAAAACCTGCCTCACTCGATGCCAGGCAATCCGGCGAATGAGCCTTCTGGTAGAAAGCAATGGCCGACCACCAAGTGTTCTACCTAGAACCTCAGCAAACAAAATGGTTCCAGTCTCTACAACAGGCCTTCCAGGCACTGGTACCCCACTTATTGCATCATCATTCTTCACAATTCCTATCTTCCCCTGAACCATAAAATTTTCTGCATCCTTGTTTACATCACACAACAAGTTCTCCATTTCTTTACCATACAAGGGAAGCACCTCCTTAGTCAACATTGTACCTAGTAAGTCTGCTCCCACATTGACATCAAGCTTGTTTTCATTACCTGAAACAACAACACCCACCACAAAATCACCAGGTTTGGGCTCATAGTACTCAACATTAACCTTCTTAGCTTCTTCTTCATTCACATCACCCACATCATCTTTTTTGTCAGAAACTTCCAATACCTCACCATCTTCTTCAAGCTCCTCCACAGAATCACTTCCGTTGAAAAACTTCAAAAAGGGTGCCAAAGCCTCCTCTTTAGCCTTCTCTTGGTCCATTTCAGCTTCAGAAGACGACCCTTCTGCAACACGCATAGGAGAAGGCTTGTTCAGCAACTCAAGCTTTTCAAGCTCTTGGATTCCATCATCAATAGCCTCTTGAGATAAATCACTTGAAAAGGCATCAGACCCCCCATTCTTGGAGCAAAATGTGAAGTGGGTAGCACCCAAAATTGAAACTTTCTTAGAAAATATGGAGGTATGAGGATTGGAAAGTACAATCTTGGCAAAAGAACCAAAATTTTGGGGTGTTGGAGATGGGTGTTTGGTGGGATTGGAATATGGTTTGTTGTTGAAGGTGTTGCTGAAAACAGTGATATCCTTAAGGGATACTGCACAATTGGGAAAGCAGAAAGACTTACAGGGATGAAGAATCAATGGCATCTTGATATGGTGCACACAGCATCAGCTTTGGTTTTCAGTCACACACAGCACAGCAATTTTTATTTTTGTTTTATCCTTTTGAGGTTTCCTGTCTCTGGCTGGCTCTCTGCTCTGCTATTTGTTCTCCTCCTTCATTATTTTTTTAACCTTTTTAGTTCAATTTTGAAATCTAACTAAATTTTCTTGGGGCAAATTATTCAGGCTATTTTTTTGGTAAATAATTATTCAGGCTATTTAAATTCTGCAGTAATGGTTTTTATTTATATATATATATATATATATATATATATATATATAAACTCTGTAGTTATGGTTTATGACTTTATGTCACACAACAGAAACTAGTGTCATTCATTGTTAAATTATTTATGTAAAAATCATTTAAAATTTAGAAAAATGAATAAGTTCATTGTAAAAATTTGGTTTAATACTTTAACTATATTGTTAGTTACCTATTTAAATCAGTTGGCATTAGAAATATAGCAAAAGCCATTCAAGTTGCATGTAAAGGGGCTATTGCCGCTGGACATATATATTAATATATATATATATATATATTAGTGCTTATGTTTTATTTTTTGTATGAATAAGTTGCTAAATATTTATTAATTATTAATCATATTTAAGGCATTCTCCTATTTCCGTTGGACATTTTGCTACTTGATTCTTTTGCTTAACACTTTAAATAAGTTGTGATTTAAAATAATAAAAAAATTAAAATATTATTTTAATCCAAAGTTTATAAGTTTGTTCTCAATTTTATCTTTAACATTTAAAATATATTTTTTTAATACAGTCTAGGAAAGAAAAAACAAAACGGAGATAAAAAAAATCAACTTTATATTTATCCTCCACCAAATAAGCAAATTCATGAATTTTTTTATTTGGGTGAATAGCAATTAAATAAATTTAATAATTTATCCACATAAATCATTAAATGTGATATAACTACTTTCTCACCAAGACACAAAATGATATAGATGATAATAATTTTCGCTTAAACACATTATTATATTATGATAAATTAGTTTTTTATTTATAAAGTGGATAATATTTTAAGAAATTAAAAAAGTTAGTATAATTTTATTTTATTTTATTTTTTTGCTTCGCTTGAAATGACACTTTCGACTAAAAAATCCTATACCATTTTTTTTTTTTATAAGGAGGTTGTTAACAATTTATGATATCAATTAATAATGCCATATCACATCTAATATTTCAGAAATAATATCAAACAATATGATGTTGATGGAGAGATTAATATGAAGTGTACCCCCCCCCTTCCCTCTCTTTTAAGGGACTATATTGAGAAATTATAACTATCACCGATAAATAAATAAAAACAGCTAATTAGTAAGGAAATAAAATAGGATTTTAACTTTAAAAAAACGTTGACGTTTTCGAAATGGTATTTTTTTTTAATCGTCAAAATAAGATTTTAACTTAAAATAATCTTTTTTTTTTAAATGATGGTTTGAATTAAGGTTGTTTGATTAGACCTACTATGGATGGCTTCTGAGAGGCCCAGTTTTTGTTAAGCGGAAACAATTACCCAAAAACAAAAGATGAAGAAAAAAATACAGCCCATATTTTGGCCATCTTGGGCCTAATTTTGATAATTGTAAGAATATAATAAACTGCCAAATCCCAATATTAGGCCACCACGCCTCACAACACAATAATCCGTAATTACTGTCAATTTTTGTCAAAGAACCCTTGTAACACTCAAAGAAATAAGAAACTAGAGGGATTTAATTTTGACAATCCGATTATATGTTATCACATCATAATTTGGGAATGGTGGGAAAGGATTGCCATACTAAGAATGCAGATACACCTATTTTTTGTTTGTAGTTGTTTGCCATGATGTAGATTTTGGACTCATTGTAATTAAGTCGTGTTCAATAATGTCTTCTTATCATATAACCCTAACTTGATTTTTTTTTTTTTAATAAATCACTAGGTGTTTTCGGATGTAGGACTAATTTCATTCGAGCGTTGATTTTGTCCTAACCACAAAATATTTTTAAGGAATTTCAAATTTCTACACTATAAGTAAAGTTCGTCCAAATAAAACTCAACTTACCAACTAAGCCATTCTTTATGGTTTTTGTAACTTGACTTTTGCACTAGAATTATGGGTTTAGGAGAAATATTTATCATATAGTAATCTTATTTAATTCGGGAATTGTTGTGGTATCCATGCAAAATTATGGGTATTAAAATTTATGCTGATGTTGACAAATAAAATAATAACACATAGATTAAGTAAATTTAAGTTGGGCCTTTTATAAACTTGGTTGCAAATAAATACTTTTTAAAAAACTGGCAATATAGTCCTTTTGATTTAGGTTTTTATATTACTAGATTTAACCTAAAGGAAGATGAATTATCAAAAAAAAAAAAAAAAAGAGGAGGTTCTGGTGGTGTGGTGTGGTGGTGGTAGGCTGATTACTGCCAGGAGGGTTTATTGTGTTTTTTGCCGTCGCCGCCACTTGCCATTGTCATTGTCTCTTCAAAAGGAAAGTAGGTAGCATATCTGACTTTGCTTACCTTTGTACCTCTGGTTCGAGTACTTCTTTCTTTTTTTTTAATTGAAATTCATTAATTCAATTTCAGATTATACAATGAAAATTTTCTTATCTCTCTTTTTTAAAAAAATAAATTGCATCCCATCAGTTTATTGAGTCTGCACTTTGTAATTGGCCATCATACGTGTTTAATAGTTGGATGAATTAGAATCCTTACAATACAATTGGAATGTGCAAAAAGGAAACTAATTCTCCTTTAATTTCCAGCTATTCTTCAAGTGGTAGCAGTAAAATGGTTTGATGTGCAAATTAGTCTCTAAAGTTGAGGTTACAGCGAGTCAGGTTGCTATAAAGAGAATGAGCCAATTGAAAGGACGAATTCTTAGTTTGGAAGTACCAAACCAAGAATTAGATAATAAAATTACTGCTAGATAGTATAAGAATAACTAATTATTTCGCTGCTACAACAGTCCAAATTTGATCACAATCTATCACTTCAAGAATGCAATTAGCAATTTAGAAGCAAAAAAATGTTGAATTGCAAAATAGGGGTAAGACATTAGAAGTTTGATCTCGTATGGTTGTAATCTGAATTTTAGTTTCCACTTTGGAAAAACATTAAAAAGGAAATGATTTCTTAAGATTTTTTTTTTATAAAAAAATATATATATTAAGATTCATCTTTTACGAATTTTATCTTCCTTTTTTTTTTTGGTACATTAGAGAAAGAGTAAAGGCTAACTATGGGAGAAAGTTACACCAGCTCATCAGCTTATAGCTGAGAACTTAAAGCATGAGGGGGCTCATTTCAAATTTTGAGATTAGCATCACTTGTAGCTCCTGCTCTGGCCATAAAGTCAGCTCATTGATTTGCTTCTTTCAGGGCATGTGAGATTTGTTAATCCCAGTCACTCTCATGTAGAGTTTTTATATCAGCTTATAAAATTAATTAATTAATTAAAAAAATGACACTTTATATATCATCTTTACTATTTCATGTGGATATTTCTTATTAGTCCACATATGTATATGTATTAGAAATCCAAACTTATACACGTATTTCATAAAATTTTACAACTCGAATAAAATTCTGATATCTACAAATTAGCTAAACCTTATAATTGATTTGCCTATTGATTTATTGAAAAGTATTGTCATAAATAAAAATAAAAGTAATTGTACAAAAAAAAATATAGTAATCGTTTTATTTCCATTGATCATCAAACCTTCCTTATACGTATTAAAGGATTTAATATTTATGCGACAGGCATGCTGATTGTATCATAACTACTGTTGGTCTTTACTTTCTCTCTCATGTATCTTTGACATTCTGGGTGTATATTCAAATTAATTAACTTACAAGTTAATAGATATGCTTAAATTGATGAAGTTGATATAGCTGTAATGCAACATATATAAGTTTTATTACGGCAAAATCATACTATACTGTTGAGTAACAAAGATGAGGACATAATTTTATAATTTAGATCGAAGATTAACTCGGTTAGAAGATTAGATTAGTAGGTCAATAATTTAATGGTTAGTCAAATGGTCAAATAAAAAAATTAGATAAAAAAATATTATTTAACAAAATACTTTATATAAAATATATTATATTAAAAAAATAAACAAAAAAATTTATATACAAAAAAACTTTAAAATAAACAATAATAATAATGTATTAATTATATAATAAATTAAAAAATTAAAAATAATATTTAATAGAAACATATATAATCTTGTAATAAAATTCATTTTATAACAAAAATATTTAAGTATAATATTTAAATTATAAAATTTGTATTTTTGTTAAATTTTAATAAAAACATTATATCCAACTTAGAACAATTAGAATTTAACTAAATTGATTAAAAAATAAGTTCAATAGGTTAACTAAACTAACCTAGAGTACAGATCGTGAGTTTTCTAAGTTGACCGGCTACGCCCATCTGGTTTCATACAACTATTGTGTTAAAATATGGAATAATCTTTATATTTTTACATTAAATAATATATATATTTTTTATATTTTATCTATTATTATTTATTATATATATATTTTTTTATTATTTTTTTTCACTCAATCACATTTATTAAAAATATGTGAATAATATCTTACACTTTTTTAAAAGTATAAGATATTCTTTATTCAATTTGAAATGTTAATTTATCTCTGCCAATAACAAGTGGTTGAATGGTAACAGTATTATTATTGTCTTAAAAGTAAAAAAATTACTAACGCCTATTTTCATTATTTAATCTTAAATCTAATATCACTGAGTAAAATGTTATACTATTAAACCCATTCGTAGTAACAGCTGAATTAGCTGATGTTACCCCTCAAAACAATTCCATTATTCCATTTTTTTTTTAAAAAAACATTATTCAATCCTTTTCATCCACAGTCATCACAAGAACAAATAAGCCTTGATTGGTGTTTAAAAAATTGAAATCGTTGACTTTTGCACATGCCATGTCTAAGAACAGTATCAATTTATAATTATTATAATTAATACATTATACATCTCTTTGTGGCACTTGGCATGAGTTCACAAATACTAGATTAATATATTTGCAGAAATGAAACATAACGAGCTTAACTATAACTTTTAAAACCTATGCCAATGTGGAGTCGTATCCAAAAACAAACCTTCCCTTAATTTTTTTGAGATCAAATAAATCAATTATTAATTTTTTTTTGTATGACTAGTGACACTTGTTAACTTGGAAACTTAATTTAATTTTTCTTTCTTTCTTTTTCCCTCTGTCAAATATAAAATAGATAACAACATTTGTTGTTATGTCCGGGAATGCGCCAACTACTGCTTTATAAGAAGGTTATGTATATATTATAAGTTGATGCAAACATTAACAATGATAAATACCTGAGGATAATGGTACATGGTAATAAGAGGCATTATAATTACCTGTGTTCCAGTGTGGATTTTTTTTTTCTGACCAATAATCACTAAGGACTCATCTTAGCGATTTATTTGTCATGATTTATTGTCTTAATTACTCTTAAATTATGGAAATGACATAATCTTGTCATTAAAATTATCTTCTTTCCCTTTCAAATTGATAAATAAATAGTAGAATAAATTGGAAGTTTTAGTTATTAATTGAATTTTATGTGAGCAGGTTTTACCTGCAATAGGGTTTGAATATCACAAGCACCTCATAGCCAAGGTAGATTTTCTTATGCACGAATAAGAATTAGTTTTCACACCTAAGAGATGTAAAAATACCTTATAGTCTTTAAAAAAAATAAAATAGAAGCTTTAAGGTTTATTTCTTCTGTTCTAAAGTGAAATGAATATATTTCAAGGAATTTAGATATTTTAATTAATTTATATAACTGCTGTATTCTAGAAAGAAAATATATTAGACTACATGTTCCCAAAAAAAATGTGTAAATTTATCTAAACCATTCATTTGGGAATTCTTTTGGTACTCTTCGTTCGTAGAATCAATACCTTATTAACTTTGCATAATAATATTATTTAATTTTATAAAATATTTAAATAGTAATAACTTATAACTTTATAAATTGATTCATATATATGTTTTTGATCATGTGAATTAATTTTATTTCTCTTAATAAGTTAGGTAACACAATAAATGAGAATTTTAAGAATAAAAAAATATATAATAGAAAGTTAAAATTTAAAAAGTTAAAATTTGTAATATTAAAAACTTGAAATTAAACTTAAATTAAAGAAAGTTAAACAAAATTAAAATTTATCCGATAAATAAATATAAATAATATATTCTGATTGGAAGAGTATCAATACCTTTAAAAAACAAGGGTACCGGAAAAAGTCTTTATTAGTTATTGTGGGTTAACAAAGTTTAAAGTGGTAATGGGGAAAAAATCAATGTAAATGCGAATATAATTACCTTTGCTACGAACGAAGATGGAAAAAAAAAATGTAAAAGAAGTCTTTTGAAAACAATGCCAATAATTGAAATTTCTAATAGAAAGGTCTTCGAATGTATAATTGTATATACCAGGACATTCATCTTAAAAACAAAAGACTGTTAATTCCGGTAACATTAGTTAAAAATAAGCTAAAATGTAAGGAATTTCTTCTAATGATAAGTTATTTTTTTATAATTTTTTTATAGTTTAAAATTCAATAATTTAACTCTTAAATTTATTAAATTATGTAATATAGTATAAAATTAACTATTTGTACATATGAAAAAAAAACTATAAAGGGGTCAATATGCATGTTTAATAAATTAAATGAATCAATTTGTTAAATTTTGAATCATAAAGAATTTTTTAAAATTAATCAATAGTTGAAGGAGATTTCTTATATTTTATCCTTAAAAACATTATATTGATCTTTCTCAGCCACTTTAATGTTTGTTATTAGAAAAGAAAAATTCTTATATTCTCATAGAAGAAGAATTTTTTTCTTCTTCTTCCAGGAGGTTTTTAACCCTTGTTTTTGAAAAAGAAGAGGAGAGAGAATGAAAGTAAAAAACAAAAAAAGAATGACTGGTTGAGATGTTTCATAGAAAAAGAAAGAGTCCGGTAAAAGTTCTCATTAAAAAATTGTTAAGTATACATTACTTTCAGATATATCTCTTATACATTTATTTATGTGATAAAATTAAAATATATGTCTAGAGAAAAAGATGAATTCAATTATAATCAGATACTAAAGACTATGCACATATGAAGTGATATAAAAAAATAATTGTTAATTTAATCAAATAAATAAATAATTACATTATTTCTTTCTTTGGATATATCTCTTCTTTTTAAATAAGTTACAATAGTCATGGACCCATGCAATAGATGAGCATAACCCATTTTGAGATCTCAACTCCCTTATAAAAAATTATTAATTTAATTAGATAAATAAATAATTACATTATTTTTTATATAACTTTTATATTCTTATATCAAACAATATATATACTTATTTTCATATTCATCTAATGTCATTTATTATATATATTTTTTTCTATTATTTTATTTCACTCAATCACATCCTTTAAAAAAAATGTAAATAGTATATACATCACTAAAAATAATATATGACTATTTTTTTTCTTTCTTGTAAGTAGTAAGTACTTAATTCAATTAATAAATTTAAGATTAATAATATATAAATAACAATTAATTCAACTTGACAATTCATTAACAATATTAACCTACCATAACAAATTGTTGTCTCTGCTCAAGATTCATCTAAATCGAATCGAAAATCAAAGCAATGATGGAAAGTGATAAGCATGAAAAGGAATCAACGGTTTCTTTACACTAAAGAGGTGAAATACTAAATCCTCGTGTAGCAAATCACTACACAAGAATTAACAGGTAGATAAAAGTCAATAATAAGAGAAAATTTTCAAAAAGTGACTAAAAGATTCATAACCTCCCACAAAACCAAATTGAATATCACAGCCATCTTCAACTATACTCAAACCAACACTTTCCACCAGCAACAAACTCTCAATAGGTACCCGTCAACCAACCAGCCCAAAAATTGGATGCAACCTACCCACGACCGAGTAGTCACCTACCTTTTCGCCAGTCGCGACCTCTCACCCAACCACCAAGGTGGAGCTCGACCAATCCTCTGCCAACGACTACCCTGCCTTATCTTCACCACCAATCGGAACCAACCCTAAAACAAGATAGCCACCTTCATCTTGTCCAAGTAATAAATGTGAACCGACAGCAAACAAGACCATCGTTGCGGAACCACTCACCACCTCATCGTTTGCACCCATTGCTGCCATAACCACCAAGAGCTTCCTCTATATAATCCTAGCCATGCCTAAACCGCGAGCCACTAGTCCCCTGCCACCTTCAAACATACACACTCCATAGCCACCTTGTGATAGTTCACCTCCACTCTATCACAATAACTCCACCATAGCCAAAGACGCTTTCACCGCCTCGCACCATTATCAACACCTCCACTCGAACCACCTAGATCCGTCTCACAACGACCCACGAGTCAAACCTGGAACAATCATCGTCAACTGAACCACCATCTGCCCAACCGCCACCATGTCGTCGCATGTTCGCCCCTAACGCTGGTCTTCGTCGCCATTCTCGCTTTGTCGTAGCCTAAGTTGGCGCCTCCACCATCGCCATTGTTCTGTGTCGTACGAGAATAAGAGTCTATTCCCTTATCTCTCTATTTCTTTCTTTTTTATTTTATTTTTTTATTTATGCTTTTTTTTGTTTTATTTTTATTTGGGCTGATATTTTCTATTTGGTTCAAGGAGATACTCATATGGGCCAAAAGCCCATCAGTTTGTTTTATGCTTGTATATTTAGGTGGATTTGTTTGCCTCTTAGGCAAATATTATTGGGCCAACTTCTTATGTGAAAATGAAAATAAAATGAATTTTTTTTAATCAACGCAATAATCAATGATAATAATTGAATAACGAATGTTATCTTTAATGTCATTTGGATTATAATGGTTTATTTAGTAGTCTAGTATTAATTGAACCCTGTGCAAGAGTGAATATGTTTTCAAACAAAATTTCTTCTCAAAAAATCTTTTTTATAATTAAAATTAATTAACCCACAATCATTTTTAAAAAAAAAACTATGTGATTTTGAGTTCTCCATTATACTTGGGGATACATAAGAGCAAGATTTTTTTTTTGTTAAGCTAAAATTAATTTTCATAATTTAGTTGTTTCTTTTTCTTTTATAAATAGTTACAATGTTTTTTTTAAGGAATAAAATAAATATATTTGAGATTATTAAAATTTGCACAACTAACTTAAGGTACCGTTTATGGAACGGATAGTGCAGGGTGCTAACATTTTCCCTATTTACAAATGACTCCTGAAACCAAACTTATTTTTCAAATTATATCAATTTTCTTAATTAAATAATTTTTTAATGTTTTATCTATTTAAATAAACATTAGTGACGACTCTATTATTTTTAAAATCCTATTTTTTAATCATCCCATTGCGATCTTAATTATAATAATACATATTTATTTACTCATTTTATAAGAGTCTTGTCCTTATATCTTTATGGCCCCCTGCCTTGAGAAGTATCAATAACATTAATAGCAGCCTTATATTGCTCAATTTATGGTGAAGGAATCCTTGGAGAAGTAGGACTTCCCAAAGAACTCCCTAATCCCCACCAATGAATCTGTTGTAAATCTTGTCCTTTTGACTAGGGGTGTAAGTGGGTGGTTTGGTTCGGGTTTTAGGGAAAAATAAATCTGAACCAATCAAAATTAATTAGTTCAGTTTTCGTATTTTTTTATAGTTAAATCCGAACTAAACCGAACCAAACATCTACGAATTAGTTTGATTCAGATGATCAGGTTGACCCTTTTTTTTACACAAAAATTAGTTAAATAATTACCTTTTCATAGAAAAAAAATCATAATAAACCTATAATTTTTTTTCTCGAAATAGAATCAAACTTGTTTATCTCAATAAGTACACTAGAAAGTATAATAAATAGACAAAGTCTAAACAAACAAACAAAATTAAAATATACGTAACAATAGATACTAGTACAAAGACAAGTACACAATGTGAATGCTTATGTCTTGAAGCATGTTAAATGATTTTTTATGATAACAAAGTCAAGAAGAAGATTAAGTTCAAAGAGAAGATCAAGATCAAAGAAAGAAATCAAGAGGTTTATTAGAAATAGGTCTTAGAACATCAATGTTAAATGCTCTCAAGGTATCTCAAATAGTTTTTCAAGATCTTTTAAATCAACTTGAATTTCAAAGTTCATATTTTAAAGAAATGTTGATTTCAATATTGGATTGTGTTAAACATGTCGCAACCGGAATCGCGACGGGACGACCAAAAAAATATTAAAATTGAAAATCAATAGAGTCGCCACTAATGTTTATTTTATTTGAGAAAACATTAGAAAAACCCTTTTAATAGGAAGACTAGTCTTTTAGAAAAATAAGTTTGGGTTCGGGAGTCGATTACAGGTAGGGAAGGTGTTAGTACCCTACACTGCTCATTCCAAGAACGGTATCTTAAGCTAGTTGTGCAAATTTTAATAATCTCAAATATATTTGTTTTACCCTTTTTTTTTTAAAAAAAAAGAAACAACTAAATTATGAAAATTTATTTTTTGACTTGACAGGATAGAGATTCTGCTCTTACGTATCCTCAGGTACAATGAGGAACTCAAAATCATGTAATTCTTTAGAAAATCATTGTGGGTTGGTTTTTTTTAATTTTTATATAAAAAACTATTTTATTTTATTTTAGAAAGACGAATCATCAAGATATCACAACTCAGATGATTCTAAAAAGTTACGGAATTAATAAGCTGTCACAACTCAGCTAATCCTATTTTTATTGATTGATTTTTTTTGTTTAAAAAAATGAATCATCAAGTTGTCACAACTCAGATGATTCTAAAGGTTACGGAATTAACAAGTTTGTCAAACTCAAATAATCTCATTGTATTTTTCGTTAAAAATATTTAATTATTTATATTATTATTTTTGTTATTTTTATTGGTTAATTGTTTTTAACTTTGAATCATCAAATTGTCATAACTCAGATGATTACAAAAGTTATAAGATTAACAAGTTGTCGAGCTAAATTAACCTCATTTTTATTTTTCTTTTACATTTCTATTTTAAGAAAAATAGATTTTTTTTATAAACTAAAGTAACAAGTTTACTCTAAAACCAACTAGGCCTAGATATACCATCCAAAGCACAAACACGACCCAATTTTGACCTTTTTGCTTTCTAACATGACTTTAAACCCTTTAATCCAAACCCATAAAAATTGATTAAAAAAAAACATGAACAAGGAAGCATAGAAAGGGCCCTTGGAAGACAAAATACAAACGTACAACTAGACTAAATAAAAAAGTAAAAGAAAAATAAATAAAATAAAACAAAATTGGCTTTTCTTCTTTCAGAACCAAGAACAACCAAGAGATAAAAAAAAAAGTCACAGGATAAGCACCAGAGGGGGAGGGAGGAGCAGCTCCAGCGACTCTGGTGGTGGTACGTTGGGTGGAGCGGTGCACTCGGTGTTGTGCGGCAGGAGTGCGAGTTTGGAACGGTGCGCGGATCGGCAGAGCGGCACTCGACGAAGACTGGGTGCGCGTGGGTTGAGCGGCGGGCTGCTGGTTTGGGTTAGCTCCAATTCGATGCAGGTCTGCGGGTTCTGGGGTGGCGCGGCGACGCGCTCGGGCTGGTGCGGCTGGACAACGGGCTCGGGATGGTGCGGCTAGACGGCGGGCTCTGGCTGGTGCGGTTGGGTGACCGTTCCAACGTGGTGCTGGTCGCAGGTTCAGAGCTGGAGGCGGTGGTGCACGGATCTAGACCGTGTGGGAGGATCTGGGCATGGAATAGCGGTGCAGTGGGGGCGCCGCGCGGAGGTTGCGGATCATGCGACGAGAACGGCAGTTGTGGCGTGGCAGGGTCGCATGACCTGGAGCAGTTCCGACGGGCTTGGTGGGCGACTCACAGCTGGGCTTCGGGCTGCCGAAACTTATGGCTGCTCACGGTGGGGCTATGGGTGAAGGTGGTGAGTGGAGGGGGTAGGTGATGAAGATTGTGATGGTTTTTAGTGGTTCATGGGTAGAAGTTGGAGATGATGAAGGAAGGGAGTTCTTTCAATGGTGGAGGTTTAGGTTGAAGATGGTTGTTTGGATGAGAGGTTGTTGATGGGTGAGGGTTGAAGATGGTGAATAATGGTAGCCGAGTTGACTCGGTTGGGGTTGTTGGTGGTGGTGGTGAAGATGGTTAAAGATGAAGGGTGATGAAGGTGAAGCGTGAGAGTGACGTTGAAAGTGATGGGTTACTTGGTGGTGAGGAGGAACGAAGTTGAAGGGTGAAATAGCATGAGAATGATGAGTGGAGATGGTGAGGAGGAATGCCAAAAGAAAAACTCTCTCTGTTATACGTGATGGAGAAGACAAAAAAAAAAAAAAACCAACCTTGAAAGTGTGTGTGTGCTGAAAATGAGTGGGTGAGTGTGTGTAATGGCAGGTGAGGAACGTGAGAGGGAGTGGAAAAAAAGTAAACTTGTCCCCCCTATAATGTTGTATGTGTAGTGCAGGTAATGGCCTTCAGTATGCTGCAGTGTATGGCCAGAAATAGAAAAGAAATATAGAGCCATAAACAAACATTTTGTTTCCTTCCAAAGATAGAAGAACAAGCAGATTTGCGTTTTTATTATTTTTTTATTTTTTGTTTTAGGCTGTAATAAAAATTTGTTTCTCTTTTTTTTTAAAAAATAAAAAAATAAAAGGAAAAGCAAAGATGAAACTAAGATAGAAACAAATAAAACCTGAAAATAAAAATATGTTCAAAATGTTGTAGTTAAACATCATTTAACACATAGTTATTAGTCCTTGATTAGGTATCAAAATATAAAAATTTTATGGACAAAATTGGGTATCAACAAAACACATGTCAATATTGTTTAATCAAAGTTCCTAAAAGACAAAAATGGCCTGGATACTTAATTAGAACTGAAAAATGTGTTCAAATGGCAAGGTAATCGATTACACTTGTGTTGTAATCAATTATAAGTTAAACAGAAACCTTGTAATCGATTACATTGAACATATAATCGATTACAAGCATGACAGAAACCTTATAATTGATTACATTGAGGCTGTAATCGATTACAAGTCTGGCAGAGGCCATGTAATCAATTACACATGGCTGGTAATCGATTACATCCTGTCCAGAAAGCTAAGAACACATTCAAATAGCCATGTAATCAATTACAGAGATTGTGTAATCGATTACCAGTAGTCTAACAATGCTCAACGACTATATTAGGTGCATTAAATGCTAGGCTTTAATGTCTCCAATGGCTACATTGATCAAAATTCTTATAAATACTTGAGTTGGGGCTTCATTAAAGGTTGACCTTGAACAAAAAATTGATTGTCAATACTTTAATACAACATTCAATCCTCTAAATTACTTATTGCTATGTTTTTGTGAAAAACTTAAGATATCTTTGAAGAACATTCTAGAGCTACAATTTGTATCAGACACTCTTGTGAAAGTTTCATTTTATCAATCTTGATTGCTTAGTAAAAGAGGGTGAGACATTCTTTCAAATTGTAAAGGGTGAAGCATCCATTGTTTAAAGAGACTCAAGTACAAAGGGTGAGGTATCCCAAGGTGTTGAGTACTCAAGTTTGTAAAAGTTATCAAGCACCTATCGAAATTTGAAGATATAATGGAAAATCTCGAGTGATTGCTTAAGGACTGGACGTAAGTCACAAGTTGATTGGTGGCTGAACCAAGATAAACCATTGTGTTCGAATCTTTAAACCATTCTCTTTACATTTGTGCATTGATTTATTTGCTTACTTGATTATTTCTCTCTTGGTTAGTTTATTGGTGGATAATATCTTTCTATCTTATCCATTCATTCATTTCTATCAATTAATAGATTCAACGAAAAAATTGGTAATCAAGAGTTTTTCGAAAAATTTGCGAAAAGTTTTTATAAACTCAATTCACCCCCCTTTGAGTCTTGATGTCACTTGGTAACACACAATAGTACTCAAACTTAGTTCAAACATAATTAAAAGGAAATACAAATACACAACATAACAATAAGCAACACCTAAAGTCAATCTAAACTTAATATAAACTTAGTCTAAACTCAATCCAAACATAAAAAAAAACATGATTCATCAAACATCATTCATCAAATCAATTTATCTTTGAACTTTATCTACATATTGTAATAAACACAAATGAAAACGTTATAATCCTTCACCTTCATTTTAATAACTAATGTTCAATGATTTAATAATAGAAACATTATGGTCTTTCAATACTACTCTCAATATCACTTTGACTTATCCACCCTATGAATAATCACTCACTTATCCTGCCACCTCCTATTGTTTTATCTTACCAAATGTCAATGGACAATATAACTCACCATATCCTATTATGCATCTACCGTAAGCCTAAGAAGCTACAACACTAAGACTCTAAGCTTATCGACTTTGCTAACAACAAAAGAAATCTCACTGTGAGATAGAATATACGCCAAAGAATCACTCAATGAGTTTTGAAAGAACACATTCACCATAACAAAGAAAATAGAATTGGTGATCATGAATTGCATCGACAATTGCGGATTAGGGTCGGTCGATTATGAATGAATAAGATTAGACATAGAATTATAGAGAGAAAATAAAGAAAAAAAAGTTATAATCAAGTTAATTATATGACTCACTACCAATGATTAAACATTAATATATTACCTTCAGTAATTTTGACTTATGCAGATTGAGAGTCTTAAAGTAAGAAGTTCAATATTCTATCTAGTATATGTGGATCAGGTTCACGTCTCACATTTAATGACATTAAGTTACTGAAGTTAATAAGTACAGTATAAAATTTCAAATCCAAGATTCGAACCAATTAAACTTTATTTAATTTAGATTTTATCTAAATCAATTAATATACCCGAACCAAATCAAATTAATAAATTAATTCGGTTTAGATTTGTTAGCTAAACCAATTTATACCCCAACTTTTGACTAGCTAATATATTTGGTTCTAGTCAATTAGAAAGTGAATCAAGATGAAAATATTGTATCACCTATGTGGATTATATAATATTGGAACCATATTAATGCATATTTCCAAAAATTACCATCATCTGATCTTATATGTGTATTAAGTTAAGGATTGAATTTTAATTTATTTTGCTATATATTACTACATCATTAAACTATATAACAATACAATATTAGATATTACATTACTTAGCGTATCAATATTAAGTCTATAATTAAATATATAATTTAAGAAATTTCACTTATTACACGCAGATAATGTTAATTAGTGCACAATATAAAGTTAATATAGTCATTGACTTTAGCCATATAATTTGAGGGATCAGTATCATCTAAAGTTCTTAAAAATTTTTACAAGATGTAATAAACGAGAGAGAAGGACAACAAAATGAAATTTTCAATACAAATTATTATTTTTTATTTCTATATTTCATTTTCTTTCCTGCTGCGGAGAGTAAAGTATTGTAGAGACTTTAATCCCTAATTTAAGGATCAAAACTATGCCTTGTGAGACACGAAGCTTCAACCTTAAAGTTTATGTTTTTAGATAAATTTTTACATAAATTAAAAGTATATTGTTTATTATAAATTAATTATATTATTAATTTATAAATAATTATTATAATTAGTTATTATTAATAATATAATACATAATATATTTAATTTGAATACTTTAAGTTAATATAAAAAAATCATCTTATATTTTTAAAAAAGTATAAGTATTATTAATATTTTTAAAAAATATTAGATTTTAAAAAATAATTAGAATATATATATATTAAATAGAATGTATAAAAAAATATATAAATTATTTAATATAAAATTATCAGAGTTAATAAAAAATTAGTGCGTAGTTTCAAATCTAAGTATCATTTTTATTTTGATTATATATAATAAATAATATTAAATAAAATATATAAAAAAATATATAAATTGTTTAATATAAAATTATTGGAGTGAATATAAAAATTAGTGCGTGGTTTCGAATCCAAGTGTCATTTTTATTTTGGTACGTAAGTGTCATTGTCTTCCCTCTTTCTCTTTCTAGACTTTTCCTCCATCTAGACCTCTAGTCGCCTAAAAAACAGTCCAAGTGTCATGTGATGCAGCAAAGAAGGACAAAAAAAGTCTCCATAGTCATTATAAATGAAAACATTAATTAATTGAACCTTTCCAGTGATATGTAATCATACATACATATACACAATTCAAATCATTATTTTACTCCTACATACAGATATTTCAATCTCGATTTAATTTTTTTTTTCATATTTGTTGTGGATGAGAGAGTTCTTTATTATACTAGATATTACAATCCACTTGTTGTTTTGCTTATCATATCATCATATTAACATACATTTCTACAGAGAAAAAAGTTAATCTTATTTGAATAAAATGATAAGATAATGAAGAGAAAAAAAACTGAAAAATATTTTAAAAAAAAGAAGTGAAAATGATAAGATAATGGAGTTAAGAAAAAGAGAAAAACGAATGTAAGATAAATGAGAAAGAAGGGCACAGGAAGCAGAAATGTTAAGAAGCTACGCTCAAAATTATAGGACTTTGGCTAGTATTCCTTAATTACCTTTTTTTCCCCATTCGTTAAGGAGGTAACAAAAGTGAGAGAGAAGTGATGCGCAACATGATATCATATTTAGTTAAATGGTTAAATTGATTTGATTATTGGTTAATCACACGTCTGAGAGGTCTGTGACTTTAGGCTACGTGCAAGTATCATTATTTTTTCCCTTCTAATTACATTTAAGAAATTACATTTAGTGGTTTTTATGTTATTATATTGGTAGGAGTCAGGTGGTAAAATGGGTTGATCAGAGTTATTTCGTTAATTAGTAATTTATTTGCGGGTTGGTTTCAAGATTTTAATTTATTTTTGATTTTCAACCTGCATAACCCGTCCTGCATAACCCGCGGGTTAAGCGAGCGAAGTGCCCGTAAAAATTAGTCTTATTATTTGTATTTATGATATTTTTATGAGTATGATACTAAATTTAGTTTATTTTTTTAACCTCTATAAATTATAATTTTTTTATTTTTTAATTTTTATGATTTTTTTATTTTTTATACATTTTGTTTTGTTTTTTAGGATCAACTCATTTACTTTTTTTTTAATTTTTTTTTACTTTACGGTCGGCCAATCAGGCCAATTAAAGCGAGTGGGTTAACTTTTCCACTCATTTTTCAAAACGGTTAATCTGCTGCTTTGTATTTTTGCGGATTGAATACGAGCGGACGGAGTGAGTTAACTTCATTTTATCACCTTTAGTAGGAGAGTAAGAAAGGTAGCTTAGTGCCCGTAAAAAAAAAAAGTGGCTTAATGGAAGATAGAGGCTTAGACATTAATATAGTGTTATGAAAATTAGACCGAACTGACGGGACTACTGGCTAGTTTCGTCATGCTACTCAAATTAATTCTATGAAAACTGGTCTATTAACAGTAAAACCGGCTTAAAACCAACTGATCATTTGAACCAGTACTAATTAACAAGTGAAGAGTGTTGCCATTTTTTTTTAATATCTTTCTAATTATTTAAATAGAAATTATTAGATAAAAAAGTAAAAACATATACTATTCTGAGAACTCAAAAAAAATTTAAAACTCTTGTAATATAACTGTAGTACACCTAAATTTGAGTTGCAAAATGTTAATATCCTCTCTTATAATTTTGTTTTAATTTCAGAAACTAAAAATTCTTTAACTATATTTTTTTTGGGGTAGACTCTAAATTTTATTAAACTTCATTGTTAGTTCATGGAACTTTAATAAACCTGTAATTAATAGTTCAACTTTTTATGCATCCTTATTAAAAAAAAAAAAAAGACTTCTATTGGCCTTTGAGGTCCAAATTATGACCTTATAGGTTCAAAAAGTTGTTGTAGTTGATAAAATTCATTAACCGATCTCAAAGCCATTATAGTAGTCATAACAATTCTACGATGAAAATTACTATTGGTAAATTTTAATCATGTTATATATTTTTAAATATTTATAAGTCATTGTATATATATTTGCAGCAAGATTAAAATAAAAAAATGAAAAGCATACTTCTTATAATTAAAATAAAACCTGGGTGCGCAATACAAATACTTAATTGATAAGAGAAACATAATACTGTTAACCAAATTTTATGGAATAATTTAATAGTAAATCTCTAAAAATCTAAGCATTTATTTACTTCTAAAATTGAATTATAGTAGTTTGTCGTGTATGATACTTATAAAAATGTTAAAATTAAAAGGGTAACTTCTCCTTTCCGTCAGTGATTCGCTTTCAAGGTTGTAAATAAAAGTTTGAAAATCCAAGCATGTTTGGTACAGATTCTTTGAAATGCAAAAGTGAGAATCACACATTTGATGCATGTTTATCAAAAATAAGTTCACAGTTCTTTCTAATAAATGTCCGTTTGCGGTGATGTCAAAGCATAACGATCCTTCCATACTCATATCAGGCTTGGCTCCATCGATGCTCACATTTATTTTCACATGCTATATCATGTTTTTTTTTTATTATTATTATTATTATTATTATTATTATTATTATTATTATTATTATTATTATTATTATTATTATTATTATCACCAATCCAACATTAGTGCTCCAAAGAAATTATTGCTGATAAAAGGTCATTCCCTTTTTTATTGTATTTTAAGTTTTCAAGTTAAAAACTTGCATTTTAGTCCTTTATTTTTTCCTTATGCTCTTAGACGCTTGAAGTCATCGTCATTCCTTCTGTGCAGCTCCTTTCTATGTTGGTGGCGCCGTCTCGAAGAGCAGTCAGAGTCAGAGTTGAAGGCAATGGATAGAGAGAAAGATGATGAAGAAGTGGGTGTGGGTTATAGATGAAGACGCTTCTTTCTTTTATCTCTCCTTTTGTGATGTGGTGGAGTTGTGAAGATGATTCAAGTACCAAATAGTTGCATATGGCTGGGGTTATGAAGAAGGAATGTCTTCTAAATTTGTGTATAGTTTTTTTTTTCTTAATTTTATTTTGGGGTAAGAATAGTGTGCTTTCTTTTTATGCTCCTCTAACTTTTGCATTGTTACTTTCAGATGCAATTCATCAAATAAAACATACAAGAGTGAGAAAAATGAATAATCAACAAATGAAACAAAATGACTATAAACATAAAAGAAATCTGGTACTATGACCAAAATTAAACATTTAAAACATTATTTAAAAAAAAGACGAAAGAACATAATTAAATATGGTTTGAAGCCATTTTGTTTCATTTGTTGCACTATGAAGTTGTTGTCTTGTTGTTCTGACGTTGCCTCACTCTGACCAAAAAATCCTGCTCCATAAGTGCCGCCACGATCTTTGGTTGTTCAAGACATTCGTTTCTATGGATGTGAGTGAACACCATAGTAGAATCATCGTGTAGTTTTGCAACTTTGTCTCCAATGTTGATATGGAACTTGGGTTAACTACATTAGCAGTATTTTTGGTTTTATAAATCCAACATTTTGGTAACCGGAGATATCGAGATAGAGAAAGACTTCATTGCAATTTAGTTGCAAATAATTTGGTTTTGTTGCAGAGATAGAGTTTGTAATTTCTCAAAAGTTTATGATAACCTTTTCGTCAAGTTAAAGGTAAATCATCTCAACCATTTAAATTTTAAAATAATTTATTAATGACTTTTGATGGTTGGTGCACCTGTGCACCCAAACCTTTTATGAGCATTGAAGAAAGACCCGGTTTTAAGAGTTTGTCTTCGGTACTCACATTTGAGTACAAGTATGAGTATTGGTGCTCAAATTTTTTTCATGAAAGATCCGATTAACTAACTAAGGGTTTGTCTTCTTTGTTTGGAAGATTCACTCACATTCCACCTAAGTTTGGGAAGTATTTGAGAGATTTTCCCCGTTGGTGCTCATAAAAAAATTTTTCATTTCCTTTCCGACTTAAAACATACAATTAATGTTGTAAGTTTGGTCCATATGTATATATAAATTTTTTTATAAATTTCAATTGATAATATTTATACTCACTTAAATTTATACATAGTGAGTGAGACAAAAATTTTTTTTTTTTTTGCTATAAATGCCATACATATAGGAACTTATAAAATTTTAAATAATAATATTTATATACATAATAAAAAAAATTCTAAAAAAAAGTATAGCATGTCATAATTTTGTGAGTATGAATAATTCTAATGATTTGTGAACATGCTAAAAGTGCTAAAAGACAAAAGAGGGCTGAGAAATGATTTTCATCAATTTTTTCCAACAACCGATTACAAGTTACAATTTTGTGACATGGTTCAATATTTAAACAAGTATTAAAAAGAGAAAATGTTTATTGCCATTTTTTTATGTTTATTGTTATTTTTATTAAATGGATTAATTTAAATTATAAAATTAAAATAAATTAAAATAAATTTAATAAAATATGAATAACAATAAATATAAAAAAATAACAACAGACAATATGTATTTAAACGTGTTTTAATAGTATTTCTCAACTCACCCAAAAAACCAATAACATTTCTCAAAATATTTTCCACGTGAAAAGCTTGGGTAACCTCTGCAATAAAGATTCTTATCTGTATTTATTGAAACTTCTACCTTCATTGAACATACACACACATGAAGTACGACAAATAATGTATTTTGTTAATACTTTTCTTAATCTGCTTTTTTTGTTTTTGGTAATTGTATTTTTCTTAATCTTTACATACATAGCCTATGACACATACTAAAAGCCACGTGTATCAACAACGTTTAGTAAGACAAGATGTAGAAAGAGAAAGATGGTCCAGTCTTTTCCCACTATATGCGCTATATAAAACAGCCATTTTCTTCTCACACACGCACATAGGAAAAAGGAAAAGGTATGTATTGCTATAGTGCCAATCATTTTCCTGCATATCATAGCTAGCAATTCAAGTGTTTCCTCATTTTTTTTTCATATATTCACAAGATAAAACTTGTCATAGCTTGTTACTACTCTTCGTCTTCCCCCCTTACCCTGGAGAAGCCTGAAAGCTGCACTAGTAGCAGCAGAAGAAGAAATATCAAGTACCCAGTACACTACACTCCTCTGCTAATCTCATCTCAACAGAGGTATGATTTCTCCGCTTTTCTTCAAGATAATCATCATCATCTTCTTCTTCTACTTTATTTTTTCTCTTCTCTATTAATTAATTTGCAATTTCATGCCTTAAGAGTTAACTGTCGGTAAGGCAATTAATGAATAATATATAGGATGCATTTTGAAATTGAACTTGGAGAAGATAATGGCTTGGATGAGAGTGGGAAAATCTAATTAGACAAGAAAAATTTAAGATTTTGAAAGATTATTTTGTATTACATTTATTTGGTAAAATATTTAAGTTACGTTGTTCTGGTGTGTTCTGTTTGTTTTGGAAGAAAAATAAGAAGATAATTCTATACATGTTTATACTTTCTATTTTGCTTTTTGAGCCAAACACATATAATATACCGGAAGGGAACTTCTCCGGTGGCGGAAAACTAAACACAAATGTGATCTGCCGCAAGAGAACGCATAATATATGGAAAGAAACCCCTTTTCAGTGTCCTTGTTTTTAGTCTTTAATATCAAAATAGATTAAAAAAAATTGACTTTCACTATTTTTAGGGATGATAATTTATCATATCAAAATTTTCTTAAATAAGGAGAAGGAATGATCTTGTAATTTTTCATTATTTTTAGGGGTTATTTATAATATTTTAAAATATCAACGAGATAGATATAATTCATTCTCTGTTTTTCATCGATTTTTTAATAATTAAATAGCGTAGAAAAGATTACCTTGAGTCAATTTGCAGCAATCAAATAAATGATATTAAAAAAGCTACTTAAAAAAAAATTGAGTAAAATGACGGTATACTTTAATTTACTGTAGAAAATGCTAATCTAGATATTTATAACTTTTTTTTAAAATAAATTTCTCTCATAATTTTAAATCAGGAAATAATTAGGTAAAACACTCTTAATGATTCTAGGAATCAAAAAAATGTATGATAAAGTTTGTCTGGTTGAGTCTATTTTTACGACCTTTAATCATTTTACCCAAACCTCCGTTAAAAAAAAAAAAAAAAAGGTGACAATCATAATCGAAGCTACCATAATACTCCATCACCAACTCCAACCAATTAAATAGTAATCCTTATTAATCAATTGTCTATGGGTAGACCCCACCCGTGATAGGTAATAAAATCTTTCATAGTTTCTTCTCGTTTGTTTTCCAAATTTCATATACTTACCTATCACAAAGGGAAATTAATCCGCGGGGTGAAAAATCAAATTAACAACTTCTTTATTAAATATCAGTTATATTGTATGTATTTTTATATTATAAGTCGGTGACTTTTAAGTTATACCTTTTTATTTTTCAGGCGTATTTTGTACATTTTATTTTTTGTTTTCTATTATTTTCCAAAATGGTAGAATTTAGTTTTTGAATTTGGTATAACAATTTTACGTCACTTAAAAGTTAAAACCTCAATTAGTAAATACATAAATACATCTTCTCTTGTTCTATCTAAATTAAGGTGGTCACAGCAGATGAGGCCTAAAGCTTGCATGTGGCAGACAAAAGCTATACATTCTTCATCAATCTCCTGCGCGCACACATAAGATCTGAAACGAGGATGCCTTTCATATGGCAGACAAAAATTAGTGATATTACTCTACTATATATGTTAGCTACATCCATATCCCACCTTGCACATTATCTAACCCACATATACACAAACATTTTCTTTCATCATACCCGTTTTTCTACACTTTTCTAAATAAATTTTTGAGAAAGTATATAACCAATTGGTTCCTCTCCAAAATTGTGTTATTTTATCAAAAAGGTGAAAAGCGAAAATAGAAGAAACTTATCTTGAAGGCATGTACATCCTAATTGGGGAAGTTGGAAAAATACCATGAATGTGACTAAAAGTTGAAACCATGTCTTTCTCCTCACATGGGCAAATACGAATAACAAAGCCATAGCTGTAAATCGCTGGCTATCTAGAAACCATGTGACGTATATTTGACCTCACATTCATTTTATGATGGATGTTGGAATTGGAATCATATATATGAATTAGAAAAGGCCTCAAGAAACAATGCGTGTATAAAATTGATAAAGTGCTAAACAGATATTCATACAAAATTGAATTAAAAACGACACAATAATTTGAAGTTAAATCAATAACAATGAATCACATGGTCATTTTATTTTTATTGAAGTTCATGTCGGGATGTGTTAGGAGGAAATTGACAAATAACAATATTTTATGAATAAATGAATAAAAAATAGATAACTGAATATTTAATAGATTAATATCAAATTAGTTAAACTAATAAATTAATTAATGGTAATATCAATCAATCTTATTTTTATTATTGTTGGGTTTCTGTAAGCTAGAAGTTTGGGAGAAATGGTATTAGTTTTGTCTTGGCACTGAACAGTGAACCTCACGATTTTATTTCTTTGAGAAAATTTTGCATGAAACAAAGCCTGAATTGTGTTGGTTGCTTCGTAAAGCATGGCAACCATATCTTTCCTCCTAATAATCATCTCAATATTTTCTATCTTCTTTTGTGGAAATACTAGAGGGGCGCTGGCTTCCTTCAATTATGGGTTTATTCAAAGGCAGCTAAGCTTATGAAATTAAAACTCAAAACTTTTCGATTTCATTTGTTTAGTGTTAACATTAGGGCCCAAGCAGTCGTGGTTGGTCAAACGGTCTCTTAAGAACTTATAGTCTACATGTTTTAGGCCTAGTGGGATTTAACTCATTTAATATACAAGTCTAAGACTTAAAAAGAAAAAACTTATTTAGTTAAATTGGTTAAGTTTTAAACTCTTAAAACAGTTTTTTGGGTTTGACAACATAGATGTATGGACCGGTCGGTTCGTCTGAAATCCTGTAATTCAAGTTCTAGGCTAGTCCAGTCAATTAATTGAACTATTTTTTTTTTCATAAAAATGTAATTTTTAGGTTCAATCAACATAGTGAAAAATGTTTACATGCTTAACGTTTTGTACGTAAAAAATGTCAAATTATTTGACATATTTAACATAAAAATGCTAATAAGATGATGTTTTCACGTGAAATGCATCAAAAAGTATGGCGCATTTGCGTGAAAAATGTCAAATATGTAGGTGTTTTTTACGTAAATGCGCCACTTTATTTGATGCATTTCATGTGATTAGAAAATATTAAAAAATACTACATTAAACAAAAGAGTATGTTATATAATTTCAAAAATGATATTTTGATAAATAATTTTGTCAGGACAGTTTGATAAAAAAAAAACTTGTGCATGCATGACTGGAGTTAATTCGGTGTGCCTCCGTTGCCAGTGATCATATATATGATTTAGATCGATTGTGCATTGTCAACATGTGTGGTTATAGGCTTGTCTAAATCTTTGCCTATTAATTTTAGACATGAAGCATGCATGACCTTACAAATACGACATACGTTCATATTTTGCTGAGATATCATCAAACTTTTTCATATTGCATGATCTTTGTATTATTAGCATTTTTTTAATCGAAAATATTATTAGTATATTGTTAAGATTCTACATCGGCAGAGTATATGGGTAAAATATCCCTTATAAATGACTTGGGCAATCTAACCTCCTTGAGCCATTTTTTTGGGACTGAATTAGGCATTAGAACTCATCTCAGTCTTGATTTTGGGCAAACCACTTGTAGGTAAGGGTGTCAAAATGAATCGAACTTGATAGGTTGTCTCGAATACTTTGATAAAATAGGCGAGTTGAGTAAAAAAAATTTGATGTAAAATGAATTTTAGCCTAATTTTGAGCTGGCCTACCGGCAATGGGCTGGGCAAATCTGCTGATCTAATGTTTAATTATTTAATTTAATTAATAATTTTTATGATATGTAAAGAATTTGAATTCTATTTTTCTAATATAAATTAATATTTATGTCTCAAAAATAATTTTATTTGATATTTGTTGGTATTTGAAATAGTCTGGCCAAACTCGTGGCCAACATGGTACCGGACTGGGTTAGCATTTCCTAATCCATAACAAGTTTGACCCAGCCTAACCTGACTCAAAATATGACTTAGCCTGCATGGGCTGACATAGTTTATTTTGACACTTCTACCTACAAACTTTACACTTTGGATATCCAATCTTAGTGGTAAAAGACGTGTATTAAGATCCCACATCGATTGAATATATGGGCAAAATATTTTTTATAATGAACATCCACACCCATTTAAAAAGGAGAAATGATAATTAGAGTAAAGAAAATAGGCCGCTTTCAGGATCAAATTGTGATTTTTGTGTATCCACAACCTTATCATTTCTCCTTAAGGAAATAATATTGCAGAGTGACCATCTTAATTATTGGAAAATAATCATTCTATACTCTTTTAGGAGTGTAAGAATTATTCACACTATTTTCAATAAATATGATTGAGGGAGAGAAAGTAAAAGAAAAAAAATATAATAAATAATATTAGATAAAATATAAAAAAAAATATATGTATTATTTGATGTAAGAATATAAGAATCGTAATTATTTGATATCTTGTGGTCATTCCAAACTTGATTAACAAACAAGAATTTTCTCTCTATGGCTCTTTCCATTTTAGTCCTTTTCTGTTTAATTAATTACTTATCTAGCAGGTTTGCTAAGAACTCATTCATTTCTGAAACATTCGCCCAAGCCTCTTTTTTCAACTCCGTGTTGGTACCTTCATTGAAAGCTGGGGTCCAAGGATTTCCATGTGCTATAATTCATCGCTTTCTTCTAGTTGTGGGATTATTTAATTTATCCCTAATGCGTTCTTACTTTATCATCTCCTTCTTAGTTTATTGTCCAACCAATTAGGTTTCTAAAGAATGCAGCATCAATTTGTTGTCGACTTACTCTTTACACGTGTATACTCACACGTCTTATTAATTGGGCTTTTGCTTTTCGTATTATACCCTATAGGTTGATTTTGCGTGTGAGTATGGCAAACCATTCCATAGTGCAGTAGACAATGCTTTGTTTTCTTACTAGTGCAATCTTAAAAAGTTGGGCTCAATATTGTCCTTATCCTCAAGATTCATTTTCAATTAATGTGGTACTAATCCATATATGTTAAGTGAGACTAAGAGATTAATACAGTTAGGTAGGAAGATGCTGTATTGAGTTCATGATCTATTGTTTGATTGGTTACTCCTCTCTATGGTATCCATGTTAAAAGGGCTTTTCAATGTATGTTACTGAAAAGTGGCAGTAGACAATTAATGACAGCAACAAGAAAAGAGTCAAGACAACGCATAAGTTAAGCTAAAAATACAAGACCACAAGTTGCCGCAACAAATTACAATTGAATGGCTAGGGTTTCTCCTTACATATAAAATTAATTATATATATATATATATATTAAGTTTAGATATAAATACATTTTAAATATGATTTACATAATTTTACACATGTTAAAAATTGAATAGAGTATTTATTATAGGTAGTGTCTTTTTTTTTTGGCCATGCTATAGGTAGTGTCAAATTAAAAAAAACTATGCACGCGTCTCAAATATGAAAAGTTCTTATGACAGACATTCACAACAAGAGTTGACGTGTATAATTGTATGGACTATGGAATCCAATGTTTACACCATGTCGCCATCAAATTCTAAGCAACTGCACATTCACTACCCCACAGTTTTTTTTTTTTTTTACTTATTTTCATATAATAATATTACACACGTTTACACATATTATCTCATATTATATAATTTTTATCATTTAATTATAATTAATACTATCATATTTCAACATATCTATATTTTGATTCTTTTACTAATTCATGACTTGAGAAGATGTGTTTCAAAATAATACGAAAGAAGCATCATTCATCTTCATATTAGCACCTCCCAATTCCTAAAGATAGGTGTTATTTACACATCATCATCATATAGAAAACAACTATGATATTCTCATTAATTTTTATCTCATATTATTTTTTACACTCTTTTTAATATTATTTATTATATATATATTTTATTATTATTATTATTTATTAAACTACACACCTTTAAAAAAAATGTAAATAATGTATACATTAACTTTTTCCTATAGAAAAAACTTTTAGAAAACTCAAAATTTCTGTTGCAAGAAAAAAAGAAACTCAAAATTTCTGCATTTGTTAAGCCATATGTGTGAGCGTTGGTGAATGCAAGTATCATTCATTATTGTAATTTATTAACTCAACCTTCCATCTTGTCCTTCAGCCATGGACCCACTTGTTGCCGTCTTTAAATATGTCAAATGGTGTTGATAATCATTTTAAGCCATTGATAACATATCTTTTTCGCTGGTTAAGAATTCCCTGTGAGACCATGATCCTGTATTCAAAGTTCTAAACTTTTACAACCCCTCAAAATACTCTATAATTTTTCTACTTTAATGCCACAGTCAAAGCCTCAAAAAACAGAAAGTTTCATAAAGACAAACCCACTTTTGTAGCTCCAACTGCTATTGTCTTTCTCTCATGGTAATTTGACAACTTGGGTAACTGCTTGAATGTGATCTTGTTCCCTCCCACCCTTTTGTTGTTCTTCTTTTACTTCAATCTCTGTCTTCATCAGCTCATTCTGTTTTGTCCATTTATAACGATTTTTAACAGTCATGAAGCAACGGTCAGCCAACAAGCAACAGGTACTGTCTCTCTCTCTCTCTCTAACCTGAGCTTGTGCATGGCTTCTTTCTGCATGCTTGTGCAAGTTGGTGTCTTTGGTGTTATGGGGTTTGTTAATTTTGGGAAACTGAGGCAAATTGCAGAGAACTTGGGCTGAAATATCTTGTTTGGGTTGGTCCTGCTTGCAGCACTTTTGGGCAAGAGTGGTTATGCGCAAATGGCTTAACATGGGTACCAACGAGTCTGATTACAGTGCTGACCCTGATGATGAGGAGAAGGATGAGGATGACCCTGAAAGTGATTCAGACAATGAAGGTGAGTCTATACAACAATGCTTCCATTGACATTTAAGTGTATTTGTGTTTGTGTGTGTGTGTGTTTTTCATTTGAAGATTTGGGAAGTGGGTTGCAGCAGGTTTTGTTAATTTTATTACAATTTGGAAAATTGAGCATTATGGTTTATGTTAGATGATATGAAAAACTCAGAATTGAGATTGTTTTGGGCACTTATTGATTGTGTTTGAAGTTTGAAGATCCCTTTTCAGTTTGGCTGTTTTTGTCTCACTTTGAATTGGGTGTATTGCACAGAGTGGGGAAGACAGTCGCGGTTCAGGGACAACGAAGGCAATGAAGCTCCAACTGAATCAAATGGTGATTTAATTCATACATGAAATTCTAGTTTATCGAATGAGAACTGATAAGTTTTACTAATTTTCTGTTACATACTTTCAAGACTAGCATAAGGCTTTTCGATGGGTGTAAAGAATGATACATCCATATAGTTCTGAAACAAGGAATTCATTGTTGCTTACTTGTTAGTTTGGATAATTCCTCCGGTAGTAAGCCATTGGAAATTACTGGATTTTCTAAATATATAAGATATGGAACTTAATAAGTATGGAACTTAATATCACTATGACATGTTTTGAGACAAAATAATTCTTAAATAAGTATTGCAGTAATATAAGCATGGACTCTAAATTATCAAATTTCTGTTTAATGGTGTGTAATTTAATAACACTATAACATTATTCATGGCGTGGATACTTTCTTCCTTCCTTGTTGAAAGGGGCTTAACATATAAAATCATAGTATGCTGCAGTTTCAATAGCTCCGTGTACATTCAGTTGTAAAATTAGCAGTTTCTGTTTTTTCTTATATTCTGAGAATTGTGAAGATTTAGTATATGGCTTTTCTTTATTGCCTTTATCACGCCCTAAAATTCTACTGAACTGCAGAATTTCTTCCAAGGTTAAGGAGGCAAAAGTCATCAACTTTTAGGTCTCAGTATATAAACAAGAAGGAACTGAGGTGAGACACTGCTCTCATGTTTATTTAGCAAGCACGAGCAGACTCTAGCTGCATTGATCTGAAAGTGTAGAAAGCGTAGCTTATTTGTCGGTATTGCTCAAGCCTCTCACATTTGGATTCTGGTGTATATTTGTCTCCTAGAGTATGTGTTGGGACATGGAATGTTGGAGGAAGACTTCCACCAGATGACCTAGATATTGATGATTGGCTAGGCATTAACGAGCCAGCTGACATCTATGTCCTTGGGTAAATTTTTAACCAAGCCTTGTCATAAGTTTATCTTTTTATCTGCTTCTGATATTGTATATACACCTAAATACAATGTAATTTTGTAATCAGTTTAATATATATTCTTCTATAATCACTTCTCTTTCATGCATCTGGAGATTCATCCCGTTTGTTTGACTAAAAAGATGCTTTACAATTGCAGTCTTCAAGAGATTGTACCCTTAAACCCTGGTAACATTTTTGGTGCTGAAGATACTCGCCCTGTACCAAAATGGGAAAATATTATTCGAGAAACAGTGCATAGAGTTCGACCAGTAGCACCAAAAGTAAAATCCTTCAGTGATCCTCCATCTCCATCAAAATTTAAGCCATCAGATGATGTCCCAGACATAGAAGAAGAAATGTTACTTGAAAGTGATAATGACATTGGTGAGGAAGTCCATCCATTGGATGAAGAACACAATGTTTATGATGGAGGTACTGATAAACCAATCACAGATGAAGTCATGAATACAAATTTACAGGCTTCAGATGCTGCTGATATTGCCAACTCAGGATTGCCAGTTGACCTTGATTT
Organism: Ormosia emarginata; assembly: GCA_029884605.1. Lineage (NCBI taxonomy): Eukaryota > Viridiplantae > Streptophyta > Magnoliopsida > Fabales > Fabaceae > Ormosia > Ormosia emarginata. Next base: position 16,127,092 of record JAQQTP010000069.1, on the reverse strand, counting down.
ACAGAGACAGTTTTCTTATCCAAAGAGGTTGGATAGGTTAAATTGTTTCCGCACTGAAGATTTGTCAGAAAATATGGGTACATCATTTCAACAGACCACTAAGCTATCCAGAATGATTACTGGGTCTGAAAGGATTGGTTTGAGCTGGCCAGAGCCACCACTACATCTGCTATCCCAGCGAGTATTGGATAGACCAACTTCTTTTAAATCTATCAAATCCTTTCAAGCATCAAAATCATTTAAAACATATAATTCTTTAAAGTCAACTATAGATGAAATACCAGGTTTGCTTGCTGAAATTGACCTTGAAGCTTTAATGAAGCGGAAAAGAAGATCATCATATGTAAGGATAGTGAGCAAGCAGATGGTTGGGATTTTCATCACCATATGGGTTCGTCGGGGCTTGCGTAAACATATTCAGAATTTAAAGGTGTCAACTGTTGGTGTTGGTGTTATGGGCTATATTGGTAACAAGGTATTTTTCCCTTTCTTTAGAATATTCATTTCATTTTTACTCCTTGAGTTTGTAGTTTTTGGTCATTACATTGTCGTTATCATATGAGAATGTTAATTCATCTTTCTCTTGTTCCTTTTGTTGTGTATAGTTTCCTGCATTATTCCCTTTCTCTCCCTCTTTGTACAAGTTGATATATGGTTTGCTCACTGATCAATGATCACATTATCATTTTACTGATTATTTATTAGGTTTGATTATTATCTCATCAATTATAACAGATCTATGGCCCATCTTGGTGCTTTCTTGGTCAATATATTTTCCTGGCATCATAAATCATGTTTTAATTAATCATAATTTGATCAACCTTCTTGAAAGGGTGAAATAGCCCCCTTCTAACCTAAATCATTGACCCCTTGTGAAGGAGGATTCATTTCAGTTAGCTACAGTAATATAAATGTTTACTAGTTAATTCACCGATGCCAACGCGAGTTAGCTCAACTAGTTGAAGGGATCCATATAAGCCTCTACATTTCCCATGTGCTTGGGTTCGAATCCTCCCTGCGGTTAGTAGTCCAGCTTGGTGGCCATCCTTCCCTAGGGAGATCCCCTGGCACCTAGGGGCTAGTTGAGTAGCCTTTAAGGAAGAATCCTTGGAAGTAATCCTCTGGATGGGACTCCACCTGCCCCACTGGGATCCCAGGCATGCCATTGAAGCCCTGATATTAGAGTAACCTATCCTTACTACCATTTTGAAAAAAAAAAAGTTAATTCACCAATTAGTTTTAACTTTTAGCATAATTGCTTGTGATGATTATATTGATCTTGTTTTTGGTCATGGTGGTTTTTTGAACTAGGTTGTTAGTAATATAGGGGAATCTTTAATATTGAGTTGATAACCATCTGATTAATGTTATTTTTACTATCAGATTATAAGAAACTTTTTTAATTTTCCAGGGATCAATATCTATCAGCATGTCCATATATCAAACACTTTTTTGTTTTATATGCACCCACCTTACGGCAGGTGAAAAGGAAGGAGATGAACTTAAAAGAAATGCTGATGTGCGTGAAATACATCAAAGAACCCATTTTCATTCACTTGCTGATATTGGACTTCCCAAAAGCATCCTTGGTCACGAGTGAGTGCATTATTTAATATTCCAAGATGAACTTAAATGTTATTTTACTCCTGGTTGAAATTGTAGCACATTTTTTCTCACATTGTGTGCTTACCTGCTACACTAAATTACCGGGTTGGTGGTTTTTTTTTTTTTTTTTCATGTTTTAGCTTCATTATTTCTAGTCATAGTTTTGTTGTTTTCCATTTTTCTATATCCTTGAATTATATCATGCCCAAGAACTTAAACACAGCAGGACATGGCTATTGACATGGTCGTGTCCTCTCAGACCAAAATGATTTGTCCTCCAATGGTAAGAATTACAAGTGAAAGAGAATATTTGTAGTCATATTCTTGTTGTTTTCCATTTTTCCATGTCCTTGAATTATATCGTGCCCAAAAATTTAAACATATCACGAGATGGCTATTGACATGGTGGTATCCTCTCAGATCAAAATGATTTGTCACATACTAACTTGATTCAAGCTAGGCTCCCTATTTATATATTTATAATAAAAAATTGGGACAAATACAACCGTACTACAACTAGTACAAGCCCAACTCAATGACACTCAGCACAGACTAGCACAGTACTGTTCTCTAACAACAAGTCTCTTTTTCTCGTCATGTGTCATAAGATGCATACTTGCTGCACTTGAGGTGCCTTTTCACTTCTATTTTGCTTTAAGCAAAGATTAGATGGTGAAGAAATAATAGGAACAAGAAATGCAGATAAAGAAATGAAGAAGAAAAAGAAATTAGAGTTGTCCCACAGCTAGGGAACCTATTCTATTTTGTCTAGTTTTGCATATGTGGTAATTATTCATTTATTAAGTTTAATATAACTGAGTTAATGTCTGGAAGAGAATGATATTTTTCTTTTGGGTGTTTAGTTAATGGTTTATCAGAAGGATATTTTTCTCTGATTTGCAGTGTGATTGGCAGTCGTTGCTTTCTTGATGTGTATTCCTTTTCTGTTTGGTTTCTGTTCTTTCTTGTTCACTCTAAGAGGATATCTTCTCCTCTGCCTATTTACTTCTCGACTCTTCTTTCCTAATCAAATTTCTTTTCTCAATCAAAAAAAGTCTCAGTCTTAAGTTCTCATGTGAAAATCCTAAAGGTTTATTCTTTCTCCTCAAATATTTGCCTATTATTATTTGCTTAGGATAATGATCATTGAATCTAATCATATATAGAAAATCACTTATATGGCCATATAGTTCAATATAGCATTTTCTGTGTTTAAAGGGGTGGGGAGGAATTGAAGGCCATAATTCAGGACTAAGTAATTTGCCCACTCATGTTTCATTCACTTTTGGAGCATTTTTAGCTGCTTTCTGTTTCTGTTTGGCCGCTGTAATTCTGTATTTACATGTTCTGTCTTAAGGAGTTATAATCACTTAATCAATTCCAATTCATTTGTAGACGAATAATTTGGTTGGGTGATCTGAATTACCGTATCAACTTGTCATATGAGAAAACAAGAGGTCTTATTTCAAAAAAGCAGTGGTCAAAATTGGTTGAGCAAGACCAGGTAATATACAAACTCTTACATTAGATGTGTACTGCATAAGGTCCAATCTGCTGCTTTCATGAGAAATATGGTACCCAGTAAGCCTAGAAGATCTATCCAGTTAGCTGTTTACCAATGTAACCGACCATTTTATGACCTGATTGGGTTCAAGCCAACTTCGAGATTTTTTTCATTTTTTATGTCTCAGAAAAAAACTCTTTTAAGTTTTGAACCCCTGATCTCATGCTTGTGAGGAGAAATAAGTAAAAACCATTAGGAAACATGCGTCGTCACTCAAGAAATTTTCCTATAACATTTCATAGTAAATTAACAATTCATTAATACTACTAGTTAAGAGCTTTACTTGAATAATAATATATGTAGAAACTGTTCATAAAAGATTAAGTTCAAACATAAACATGTATGTGTTAGATAACAATTGTGGCAGTGAAGTAAAAATTTAAAATACTTGGATGACATAATTTATCAGTAGCAAGAAATTGTAATTTTAATAGTAATATACTAGCTGGTGAAGAATTTTTTTCAGTTTATTCTAGTTGGTGAAGCTATTTTGTTTCTTTCTAAACCAAGGAATTATATTGATAGAAGAGGATGAAATAAAGTACGTATGACAAGTCTTCCAAAGAATTATAAACTAAAATGAATTTTTTTGAACAACTGTTTGACATGTTTAGTTTAGTGTTAGATTTATATAATATTATCTCAATATTTATGTAGGCCATTTTACCCTATTGTTTTGTTACAATCTTTTCATGATACACATGGTAACTACAGTTTTGTCTCCTTGTTTTTTTTTTTTTCCAATTTTGAGAATCTGAACTTTTAATTGTAATTGTCTTTTAGTTTTAAAATTTGGTCATAATTTAAAATCAACTCGTTTTTTGGTGTCAACATATTTTGCCTAAAAGAGAACATTTGTCTCTGTTTGGACCATTTTTAGTGACTTCATGTAAGTAAAACTGCATATTGATATTTAAACGATGTATTCTTGTTGTAGACTTAGATAATAGTGTTTAAAAGCAGCAGTATTCCTGTATCCATGTCATAGTGGACCTTAATGTTTCCTAATTGGACCAAGTTAGATAATTATGCTCCATAGTCCATGACTCCATGTCATTGTTCATTTTAGTTCCATGAGTTATGAAATGTGGAAAGTACCTGCTTCAAAAAATGAACTCAAGTTGTAGGTTTGGCTGTTTAGTATATTGACATTTTATTGTGACAGCTCGCGAGAGAACTTGAGAAGGGTGTATTTGGTGGATGGTCAGAAGGCATGTTAAACTTCCCACCAACATATAAGTATGAAATTAATTCAGAGAAGTACTATGGAGAGGATCCAAAGGTTGGGAGGCGCACACCAGCATGGTATGCTTGAGTTTGTTTGACCTGAGATTCTGCTTCCATGTCTGCCAATCCTGTGTCCATATATTTATATATCTATCTTCTAAAATACCATTGTTTTCTCAATTTCTGATATTTCTAAACTGAATTATTCTTAGGAAAATCAGATATTAATATTTGTGTGTCCATGTGTGTGCGTGATTGTACTATGTGTTTTGAATACACACCCAAAAGTCAAAATGAGATATGTTAGATTATAAATCTGGTGGATTTGTTGGAAACATGTTAAATGACTCAAAAAGTTTTCCTTGTAGGGGATAAGATCTTAAACTGTTAAACTTCTCTGGTCAAAATTGCATAAGTTATTTTTTCTAATATTTTTATTGGAAACTTTGAAGAGGCGTAAAGAAGGAAGAATTTTCTACAATAACATTCCCAACCTGAGGCATGTGAGTTTTGTGCGAATCCCTGTTTGATTCTTGGTCCTTGGTTCTACATCATGTTGCTTATATGGCAGTTTTGATTCATTGAACTTGCAAATTTCATTCAGTGATTATTTTGGGGTGAATTACTGTATGATTTTGATTGTTCCAAGCATAAGTTTTAAATAGAGATTTTGACAGATACCTATGGAGAGTTATCAAAAGGGTCGTACTTGAGGTATTTGGAAAATGCTGATACTATCAAACTAAGTTATTGAAAATGTCCTAGTTTATTATGTCCTTAAACCTTCATGGTGTGAGAACTAGAGCTATCTGTTACATGATTTTTTATAAATGAATTTTCTTTATAATGTTTGCAATCACCTTTCAGGTGTGATCGTATTCTTTCATATGGCAAGGAAATGAGATTACTGAGTTACAGAAGGATTGAGCTCAAATTGTCAGACCACAGACCTGTGACTGCTACATATATGGCTGAGGTTGAGGTGTTCTCTCCGAGGAAGCTACAGCGAGCCCTAACTTTCACTGATGCAGAGATTGAAAATCAAGAAGTCATAACAAATTTAGGTAGTTGGAATTAGCCGCATAATCTTTGCAGGTGAATTTCATAAATAAGCATATCTTGCTTGCCTAAGATTTGAATGAACTATTCTCCCCTCTGCTTTCCCCTTGTCCCTTTCTTCCATTCTCACCCATCATCATGTGGAGAATCATCATCGCTATAAAAAGCAACTCAAGGTAGACTATAATGAACTATCAAGAGATTTTGTCTTGGCCATAGTAATATCTATTCTGGTATTAGCCTAAGTCTTGGAGCCTGTTGCCTTCTCTCTTTCTTATCTATTTGTCTTGGCTGACGGCTATATTATTCATTACATAGTGGAAGGAGTTTGGCTTTGCTATTCCAGGCCGGTTACTCCTCTTAAGAGGTTGGACCATGCCAACTTTAAGTTATGTTAGTTCAACTCATAGGCTAGCAGTTTCTGGCTCCTATTGCCAATTTCTCAAGGTCTTGACATTCAAACCTGAAATATCATATTTTCTTTTCATCCTTGTCTTTTTGAAAGGCCTTAATATTGGTTGGAGTTCAATTCTCAGTCTGATAAAAGGATAAAATTTTCTTTCCACATATAATATTTTGCTAAAACTGAGGCTTGTGTAATTGTCTTGTTTAGTTTCCTCTGGATCCCAACAATTACAACTTAGTACAGTTCTATGGTCAATACTGGATTGCATAAATATCACAAATTAATGTCACGTAGATTATAGATAATAGATAGGGCACAAGCCTAAGCAATTCCATTAAGACCTATTCCAGATCTTCACTAGTGTCCATAAATGTTACCAGGTCGTACCTTATTACATGTTGCTACTGCTATGACTTGTCCAATTAAGTTGTCACCATCAGATTGCAACAGCTGTTACTTTAATATATTGTACATATCTAAAATCATACTCCTGACCTATGTCCATAATATTTACCTCAGGTGCAGGGTCACAGTATGAGTTCTAAATAAAGTCAAGTATTTTCAGAATTTGAAGGAGGAGCAATGATAGCTATTGCAACTTCTCAAATTCACACTGCTACTACAAGATATTAGATTTATTCATTTGATTTTTTTTTTAAATTATGACATCAATATTTTTAGAGAAAATAGTTGTATTATTTGTTTGTAAGGTATTTACGATTAGGATTTAAAACTAGTCGATAGATTGGCTGTATCATGTATATGTATGTACTGCTGTGGTGTGTACTGCTGTGGTGTGGTGTGCATTGTATATAAGACCTTTCATGGGAAGCTTTCTGTATGCTTATAGAAATAAATAGAAGGCATATCCGTCTATGGTTCCCCTTGTTCAAGATGCTGTCTCCAGCTTTGACATACTTTCTGCACTTTCAATTCAAGGCAGCACTACAATACAGCTTTGCTGAAATATGAATTCTCCAGCTTTTACATTTGTTTGTCCTGTATCTTCCTTTTTTTTTTTCTTCCTGCAAATATTCAGCATCTTTTCTTAGCCTTGTAGTTTGACAGTAATAGATTTATAGATAGATGGCTGCATTTGGTGTGAGTGACGTATTTGCAGCATGCATTCAGGTGATACATATATAGAATGCACTAGATAAACTTTCTTATTCTTTTTTTTCATTGATTATAATTATGAAGACTTTAATTATCTTAGTTATATATATGAGAGTATTTTATCATATTGTTGTTATCAGGAAGGACTATATTTATGAATAATAATACTTACAGATAGTGCCCACTTCTAGCTTGATGATAAGCATTTTTCTTAAAATAATTTCAGTATATTCTAATATTCATATCAATGTATCATTATCAAGAGTTTTGATTAGATACGATAGCTAATTGAATACTAATTTTCATAATAGTAGACTCCTAGTCAAATGAATTAGCGGCATGAAATTCAATCACTCTTTCTTTTTTAAATAATTGTTGGTGCTACATAGTTTACTCTGTCAAGTAATCATAAAATCACTTTCATCATTATATGGCTTAGCTTATGAATTTTATACTTTGACTTCATTAGTATTTCTATTATTATAACTAGCTGAAAATATGCACATACATATATATAAAAATTAAAGAGATAAAAGAGAAAATAGGATGAGAGAGAAAATGAGGAAAGTGAAAAGGGAAAATTAGTGGTACTTCCGCATAGGTGACGGTATAATAATGTTCCATGCAGCTTGAAAAGTTGTTCATGAAGGGCCAGCTAGCACATGAAATCTCATTGTTCATCCTTGCTAGAATTCTTCGCCCGGTGATAATTGATAGGAAAATGATTTTTGTCTAACTTTTATACCTCTACCGTATGTCTAACTTTAATACATGTAAAAGAAATGTTAAATCATGTATGCGACTGTAATAGTTTCGCAGGATACAAAATGAGATTGTGAGTGAGTTAAAAAAAGTTAAACGAATAATGAGATTGTAATTGATAAGTGTAAAATATACTCATTTTTTTAGTTTATTTATTATTAAGATCTTTAATCAATTTTTATTTAGTTTTATTTATTTTAAATTTAATTTTAAATAATTATCTCTTTATTTAATCATATTTGAATTTTTAAGATAAATCATCGATTATGTAAAAAATTAAATTTATAAAGATAAATATTTGAAGGATTTTTATCCTATTCTTATATGATACTTAAAGTTCTAATTGGACGTAAAATCTTAAATAAAGATTGCATTGAAGATTGAATAAAGATTCTTAAAGAGATTAGATTTGGAGTAAAATTAAGATTCTTCCTACGTGTGTGCATGTGTTTAGAGAGATATGTCCACAACATAGGTAAAAAATTCTCCTAAGTCCTAACTTATTGGATTATAAATTCCTTTAAAATGCTTTGAAATAAATTTCCAGTCATACCTCCATCTTAGTAAAATTCTATAGCATATGATTCTCATACCTCCATGTTAGTAAAACTCTCTACCAGAGACAGGAATGACATATGATTCAAAGTCATTTGCAGTTGGAAAGCAGCATGTAAATAAAACAAAATTTATAGAAATTAGCAAGCCAACTTTGAAATTAGATGAATTTATTTTTTAGTGCATATTTCAGTAATTGAACCACAAAGAATATTTGATATAATTATTAAGCACCTTAATAGCATCCTGATCATTCCTCATTAGTTATTCTATAGCTTATATGATTCTCATACCTCCATGTGGGTTATAAAAGTCATTTGCAGTTGGAAAGCGACATGTAAATAAAACAAAATTTATAGAAATTAGCAAGCCAACTTTGAAATTAGATGAATTTATTTTTAGTGCATATTTCAAGAATTGAACCACAAAGAGATTAGATCGATGTAAAACTGCTTGTCTTTGCTAAATTAGGTGTTGAAAAACTAACAAAAAAATTCTACAACTTCTGATAAATTAGTTGAGCACGAAGGCAAATTGCTATTGTTCCATATGGAGGTTCGAGAAAAAATGTATGACAAAATTAGATACGAAAAGTTGTCGTGACTTTTTCCATAAAAAATTCCCAAAAAAAAACCCCACATAAGTTTAGTAAATGAGCACTTTTTTAGTTCATAAAATACACAAAAAAATATAGAATTTTGGAGGCTCAAAGGCAAAAAGAGGACGAGTCATAGGAGAGGAGGATGAGCCATCATGGAGCTTTCATGGAGTTGGAGATCGAATTACCATTGAAGGCGCTTTGGTTTCTTCTCTACGATTCTATCATGATGAATTCTTTTTTCTCTTCCTATTTTTTCTTCTTTTTTGTCATGAGTAACTAAATTTATGTGTTTCTAGGGTGAAGATGTAACTTGACTCAATCGACATGTATTAAGATTGTATTTTTAACTAATTTTTTTTCTATTCAATTTGAGTTATTATTATGATTTTTAATACTTTTATGAATTAAGCGTCCTTCATAAATTGATCTTGTGAGATGTATGTAGAATCAGAATGTTTACATATGACTTAGATCATAAATAATAAGTGATATAGTCTATAATCATCTAGGGATAGATGTTATATGTTGTGTGGGAGAATTGCGATAATTTCTATGAGAATCCATAACACAAATGTCATGCCTTTAAGAGTTGGAGTTTAGATAAAAGAATTGACTGAACTTTGATAATTGAAGATAATTAACTCGTCAAGGAATTGTGTTTTAATTAATAAATAGAAATTAATTATAATGAAGGTCTTAAAACTACTATATTATCTATGATAGATTGTTAAATTAAGTGAAATTAAATCCCTAGTGTCTTGATTTTGTGTGTTTACATTCTAAGTGTGTTTTGCATTTGTTTGTTTTGTTTTTTATGTCATTAATTGCTTTAAATTACTCTTAAATATTGGTTGCCTAGATAGTATTAATATTAGAGAAGTGATGCTTGGTAAATTAATTCATCATGGGAACGATACTCAACTCACTTTTTATTATTTGTTCAATCCATGTACTTGCAATAACATTGCTTGAATAATTAATACATAATTACATGCGAGGCGATCAAGTTTTTGACATTATTGTCGATAAATTAGACTTTTATCAACATCATTAGTATCTAGAAAGAGTACTACTCTAGGCTTTGTTTTTATTTTTGTTTTGTTACTTTTGCTTTAATTGTTAATTTCTATTTCTAATCATTAGTGGTGTTTCGTTTTATGCAAGGTACAAGTGACCCTAGTTCACTACTATTTGATTCGAACATTGAAAAGACAATAAGAGTGTTAGTGCGATTAATTATAATTGAGATTATGATTTATCATAATTGATTTTAGAGATGATTATAATTGATTTAGTACATAATTGATGGATTTAGCATATAATTCTATTTCATTATTTTCCTTTTCTGTTTAGTAGTCTTCTTCTATAAATAGAGGTTAATCATTCTGTATACATTCATTCAGAATATACACAAATTATCAATATTTGTCTCCCTGTTTCTATTTCTATCATGGTATCAGAGTCGTGGTATCCATCTTGAGGAGAATTTCTAACTTGGTATCAAAGAGCTTAGGCTCTCGGTCCAAACCGTCATTGTCCGCTCCATTCAAACATCACTCTTGACCTCCGTTCATATACTGCTCCAGGACCACATTGTCGTATCTCCGTTCGGACATTGCTCCGTTTTGACCTTTGTTTAATTGGACACTATTTCTAATCATTAGTGGTGTTTCATTGTTTCAAGTGACCTTACTATTTGATTCGACAATACTTTATTTTAGAGATGATTATAATTGATTTAGTACATAATTGATGGATTTAGCATATAATTCTATTTCATTATTTTCCTTTTCTGTTTAGTAGTCTTCTTCTATAAATAGAGGTTAATCCTCTGTATACAGATTCCTCTATTTTAGACTCTGTCCTAGATTCCAGACTCTGTTCTAATGCCAGACTCCTGTTTCAGACTTCGTCCTAGATTCCAGACTCCATTTTGATGCCAGACTCTGTCCTAGATTTCAGATTTTGTTTTAAACTCTGTCCTAGATTTCAGACTCTGTTTTGATAGCAGACTCCAAACTTCAGATTTCATACTTCGTCTTAGATTTCAGACTCCAGACTCTAAGCACCAAACTCTAGAATCCAAACTTAATCATCATCCTAGTCGATTCTGCACTCTAGTTTCCAAACTCAAGTTGATTTTTTCTATACCCATTTGAGTTTGAAGAGAGATATTAGCGTGATTAATTATAAGTGAGATTATGATTTATCACAATTGATTTTAGGGATTATTGTAATTGATTTAGTACATAATTAAATATATTTAGTGCATAATTATATTTTATTATTTTCTTTTTCTGTATAGCAGTCTTCTTCTATAAATAAAGACTAATCATCTTGTATACATTCATTTAGAAATATACACAAATCATCAATATTTATCTTCATATTTCTATTTCTATCATGGTATCAAAGTCAAGGTAATCACCTTGAGGAGAATTTCTAACTAAGAGCAAACAAAAGACGAGCTAAAAAGAAGCAAGAAGCAATGGCGGAAGAAAATTCATAAACTAATTGATGAATTTGTTTTTCTATTTTTTCGTATTTAAATTTTTAGATTAGGATTTGAATTTGAAGTGTTTTGTGTTGTTATGGTTTGTTCGTATTTTATTTTTCAATTCAGTTTAATATACACCATGCTTTGATTTTAAGTTTAAGGGTTCCCCAAAATTTTTCTTTTTCTTTTTAATTTTATTTTTTTATTTTTCTATTTTTCCATTAAAAAAAGCCTCGTGCAGTGTGAACCATGGCCTGGTACACTCCAAAAAAAGTTTGTTAGCTCTTTCCACCATCCAACCTCTGTAGATTCTAATGATCCCTATTATGGATTGAAAAAAGTGGCATGATAAATGTGATTGCTATGCAATTAGGAATTGATTTGTCTAGTGCTTGTTTGACTGAGATCTTGACTCATTCTTAGTGTATTTAATGTCTGTGATATGTTGGATTTTATATTCGCATGATCTTAAGCTTTAAGTGAATGATTGAAGGATGAAGCCTACTTGCTTAACAATCTAAGAACTGAATTTAAGACATGATATATTGAAAGTAAGTGGTACCGAGACCACTTGTTAAATAGTGATCGTTGATGTTTCCATTATTAATAAATTGTTATATTTAAGATGTACTTAATTGATTATCTTGCGAACCAATTTATTTGCATTTGTTGACAATGATGAAGTTGAAGGTTTGTTTGAGATAATTCTTTCCACCTCTTATTGTGCTTGATTTGTTTCAACTGAATATCTTGAGGTATGTTTTTTTATCTGTGACATTGGGGACAATGACAATTTTTAAGTTTGAGAGTGAGGTTGCATTCATTTACATGTCTTCAAATTTTTATGTTAATTTTGCTGTTATTTTTGTTTTTGTTTTGAGTCAGCTTAAATGTCTTCTCGAGTTCAGAACCTTTGTAGAGAGATGTATATAGTATTGACTAACAAAAAACTAAAAAAAAATTAAAGAAAAAAAGAGAAAATAAACTCATTCTTTTTTAAGTTTGATGCAAATTACAAAGTGCATTAATGAATATTTTTTAGTAAAACTTTGATAAGTGCGAATGTGGAAAAAAAGTTCTTGATTTTATTCATGTCCTCTTGGTATATATTTGTCAATTGAGTGAATTTGAGTTGAAAAGTTTGTTTTGCTAAATTATTAACTATTGAAATGATCGTTGTTTATGATATGATTTGCTAGGATTTTTCCTTAATCTTAGACAGTTCTTCTATTCTTTTTGAAGCTGGTTGTAGAAATTCTAAGCTAAAAAAATTTAAAAGTTGAATTAAGGAGTTTTCACCAACCAAATGATAAAATAGAATAAGATTGGGGTGGTGAAAATTAATAAAAAAAGAGAAAAACTTATAAAAGTCAATAGTGAGTCATAAACTCGAACACACGTTGCACTTGATCTTTGTTCCCTTCTAAAATTCTAAATTGTAAATAAGGGCCGGTGGTGAACTGTAAACTTGAACATTTTTGCACCAAACTCCACAAGAGAAGAAAGAAGAAACAAAAGATCTTAGTTTATGATAAACTTGGATTAATGAAGAATTGGGTAGCAGTTTTGCCTAGTGATATGAGAAGATGATTAGGAGTCGTTGAATAAATGAATGTTTGTCAAGAGAGCTTTGAGTTTTATGGAACCTTTTTGATAAAAAATTATCTTGATTGTTGATTTATACTTGAGCTAGGCATGAATACATGAGAGAATGATTGATCATTCAAGCTTTGAGTTGCTTTTGGATTTGAATGTTTTTTTTAAAACCTTTGCATTTGCATTCACCTCAAAAAGATAAAATCATTGGTTTCATTTTTTTTCATTGCTTAGAGACAAGCAATATTTAAATATAGGGATATTAATTAATAATCGTGCCATCGAGGTGTATCCCTCACTCCAATGACGATGATGTAGTTGTAAAACCACAATGTGGAACTTTTTGTTTAGCAAAATTAACAATAATTTTAATTAGTCATTTCAAAAGAGTAACATAAAATTAAAAAAGAGTTTAGTTATGATAACAATTATATGAGCGGTTAAACGTTTTCTTCTAATAATGTGGTGGCAACACCTGACGAGAACAATGAATCTTAATTTGGTTTAATTTGCAGAAATCAAATGGATTTCCAGATATCTTTTGGATTAGGAGGATCCTCCCCCTGCAATGCACCATAAGTCAAGTTCCTTGATGCCTTATATGTTATGTTATATGGGAGTACTTACTAAAAATATATATGTTGAATATATGGGAGTTGTTATGGTACTCATATAAGGGTACACATTAGAGCTAAGTTATCTAATATTTATTAACTATTGACTATTAACTTATGTAAAAATTTCTCTTTATTTATAATCAACAAGTAATAAGTGATTGACAATTCACCTTGAGTGCAGATATCTTTAAAAAATATATGAGTATCAAAGTAATACCCTATTAATGTACCAAAAGCACACAGTATTCCCCATTTTTATTAAAGTGCTACATCATTGTATCATCTCAAGTACCAAGTTCTATGCTCGTGAGAAATTTCTAGCGCAAGAAAAGCTCTCATCTCATTCAGTCTTCACATGAGTTATGGGGAAAATGTTGGAAAGGTAAGGTGAATTAGTCGTTAGAAGTTGATATGCTCTGATATAAATGGTGGAGATTGAGGACTTGAGGTAGCCAAGGAAAATGTTAGGCATTGACCTAGATCCCACTTTCCATCTTACTCCTTGCTGCAACAATTTTTTACCAGCCAACATATATACTTCTTCAAGCCCAATTCGGGTTAGCACCGGCTGGAGCTACAAAGAATGAGCAATATTGCAATAATATGGAAAGCATCACTCTTTCATGGTTCTATATAATTATTATATCTTGCATCCTTGTTTGCCTAACATAATGTATTCCATTTATCCCGGCTACTCTATGGTTTGCATCATCCTTGCTTTGAACGATAAATAGTGACGGAAGAAACACCTAAGTAATTGGTGCAAAACCCGGAAAATATAAAAGAATAACAATTGATTACAACAAATCCTAAAATATATGAAAGAGGGTCAGACACTCAAGATCCATGTATATATCTTGCCAAATAGTATGCCACAAAATTCGCTTACCTATACATTTACATGATACGAAATCATATCATATGTATGATTTCGCTAGACTTGTTGGAAACATGGGAAGGAGAACGAACCTAATGCCTTAACAAGCGCACCATAAGATAAGACCTATGTGATCTTAAGTATATTAGTAAAGGAGATTGTTAACATATATACTTCCACTTATTTTTTTAAGGAATATGTTAATAACTAACACCTTCTTCTTTTGGACAAATAAAATAATTTTTTACTTTTAAATATAACTTAGATTTAAAGGTATTTTTGTAATGTAATATTATTTATTTTAGAAAAAGAAAAATATCGAAATTTTGAATCAATCTTCCTTCTTTGTCGTGAGATATTTTTGATATTATTTATGACCCAGAAGATTTTCAACTTTTAGCGGGACTTCTCAACTTTCATCACCTAGAACAATAACCCAAAAAGAATCACAGCATTGAGAGGTTAAAATGGTTCTCATGGTCTCATCTGAATGAGTTGACAAAAATACATGTGAAACCCGCTTCTTGAAAATTACTCATGATTCCCAACCATTCCTAATTTTCAGAAGTGAATTATGTACAGTTTACAGATCCAAAGGCAAAAGAAAAAAATAGGATAATTAATGAATTTAAGTTTTAAAAAGTTACCTTAATAAAATTCTTAAACATGTCAGCTCAATAAAATGTCTTAAATATCCTCAATTAATTTTGTTTTATAGAAATGAGAAATAGGGTATTTTTGTGTAATGCTGATTGTTATGAATTACAGATACGGACACAAGACACGACACGGACATAGAAACACATTTAATTCAAAAAATTATAAAATACTGAACATTATATATATATATATATATATATATATATATATATATATATATATATATATATATATATATATATAAAAGTAAATTAAAGAACTTGATTTATGTATATATATAATTACAAAATTTAAGAAAAAAGATTTATAATTTATTAATATCATTTTCTATAAGTTTAATTTGAAGATTTATAATATTTTAATATATGTCGTATGTGTCAATATTTGTTACCTATTAAGCTTCTTTCAAAAAATATGACGCATAATTTCTATTGACATTTTTAAAAAATCTTTTAAGCTAACTTCTAATAATATAATTAATCATGTACAAGTACATGTGCATCCAATAAAATTAACTAGAGAGAATATCTAAAGATTAACTGATTTTTTTTTAAAAAATATTAATGAGTCATGTTCCAACGTGTCTGAAGCGTGTCTAAATCCAAAAAAAATAATTTTTTTAATCAGACACATTCGAATATATATGACACATGTATCGTACTTATATTTTTATATGTCTGGCACTGATATGTGTCCAACATGTAGACACGTGTTAAAAATAGTGTGTTAATGCTTTATAGGCTGATTGTATTTGTAATGGATTTCGTATAGATTCTCTCTGATGGAGTCACACCTCACAAGACTGCTTTGTTAATGGTTATTCACAATACTTCATTGAATTTCGTCTACCAAATTCCTTAACAGTCACCTATTAATGGAGAGTTGCATGAAAGGAAAGGGGTTGAATGGAAAGGAAATGAAAATGAAAATAAAAAAGATAAATATATCATTTTTTTAAAAAAATAGGTTTAATATATTTTTAGTCTCTAAAATATAATATATTTTAATTTTGATCCCTCTAAATTTTTATTGGTTTTGATTTTTTTGAAATTTTTTTTATTTTAATCCTTGTCATTAATTATTCTTTAATTGAATGATGTAAGAATAGACTCTACCAGTGAAGGATTATAGGGTCTTCTATAATTTTTCTTGACTGTAGACGATCACAACTATTGAAAGTAAAGTTTTTTATTATAAAATATTGAAAAAAATAAGTTTTAATAAAAGTCAACCATTGGATCATCAACTGCGCATCATCAACTGCGCATTGTGTAGTTCTTTTGGAAACTTCACGTGATTTGGTTCCATTGGTGAATGATATGAGAATAGATATTACAAAATTTAAGTTTATTTTTTTATGTTTATTATATTTATATTATTAATTAAGTTATAATATATGTGTATTTTTTAAAAAAGATAATATAAAAAAATATTAATGAACATATGTTATAATTTAATTGATAAAATAAATGTAACAAATATAAAAAATAAACTTAAATTTTTTCTATTAAAAAATGAGTACCACCGATGTTTTGATCTATATATGCAGTAGATGGATTTTCTTACAATCGAGTCAGGCATTTTATCTGATGGTTGTAAGTGTATCTTGTTCTGGCAAGATCGGTAGTATAAGACCCCTATATAATAATAATAATAATAATAATAATAATAATAATAATAATAATAATAATAATAATAATAATAATAATAATAATAATAAAAAAAAAGAAGATAAATGAAACATTGTGTTGAAGACTTTAAGGAGAGAATATATTATCCCCTTATTTTCTGTTACCCCTACTACCCATATCTCATACTTGTAGATACTTTTTTATCGTAATTGCTTTATCTTTTCTCTAAGACTTTGAGGGTTTGTTCTATAACAGTTGAGAAACGCTTGTTGCCCAAATTAGGATTTCATCAATTATGGTAATGGCTAGTTAATTCCCTTGGGGGAGGAATTCTTGAGAATAAGGTGAGAGGTTTTGTTTTGTTTTTCTTTTTTTCTTACTTCTTCCATCTATAATTAGTGTTCTAACAGTTCTGTCTTTTATAAGAGATTTTGCTGATAGTATGTGATTCGTGTACGTAAGAGAGATTCACCCTTTTAATTATCCTCTGAAGTGGCTAGAGTTTCATGAATTACACACATTAAGGTTTCAGTCATAGAGTGTTTAATTCTATGAATCTTTAGAGTCGCCAACCTCATAGCGTTGCTGTGTGCTGGTTCGTGGTCATCTTCCACTATCACAACGTGTAGGGGAAACTTACCATTAGTGCTAAGAAATATATAGTATTGATTGGGTAGATATAATGGAAAAGTTTAATATGGACTCAATAAGTTTGGGTCATAGATGAATCATTAATGTTTTGATCATTAATTTATTATTAAAATAAATTAATAGTCTAAATTAAAAATTAATTTTTATAAATTTTAATTAATAATATTTAGATTTGTATAAAAATTTAATCAGATTAATTTTTTTTATACGAATAATTATACATATAAAAATTAATTTATAAATTTTAATTAATAATTTTTTATATACTTAAATCTCATATAAATATTATCATATTAAAAAAAGATGTGATCATCTATATATCAAACATGATGAGTCTATGATAGAAGCCTCCAAATATAATAGGTAGTAGCCATTTTTTATGACATACAAATACTGTGTTAGTTTGTTAATTTTAGCCATGATTTGCGGTGGTTTTGGTTACTGTACGTTTAAGTGAAATATGTATCTATGACCATCAAATGTATTTTATGATGTTTTGAGTAAGTGGCTTTTGATCGTGAGAATTTCAAGAATTTCAATTGCATCATTAATCTGGTTGAATAGGAATATATAATAAATTTGAGATTCCTTGCTTTGGATTAGTGTGTACGGGTTGTACTTATTCCATCAGTAACATGACTTGTCAATACATTCAATAAATTTCTTACTTTGATATACGGCATTCTTTCTAGATAACACAGTAAGCTAATCTTATTTCATTTCATTTATTTATTTTATTTTAATATTTTCTTCATAAATTTCAGTCTCAACTATTCTTTTGCAGTAACCTTTTTTTTTTTTAATTCATGATTAGCCTATTTCAATGTACAGTTGATGTCCAACTTAAAATACTTGGGACTAAACTCTGAAAAGGAAATTGATTAAGTAAATATGTGACTGATGCCCACTAAAATTACTTAGGATTGAACTATGTTTATATGGAACTCTCTCACTATTATAAAGTATTTTTGAGATGAAGTAAATTAGTTAAGATGAGACTGATAACATTGTTGGGTCATACTAATGCTTAAACTTTGTGTGTCTAGTAACTCTTCGAAGTTCTACCTACATATAAAGTATAAGTTATGTTTTTTAAGTAAATTTTGATCATTTAGTGTTATTTATTGAGTTTATAAACTCACAACAACTTTTTTTATTTTCCTTTCGGATCCTATCCAAACCACTCATGTTCCACTTGATTAGTGATTTCAATCACTCATTGTCAAGTCTGTTTGAAGATAGGTACACATGTGTTAGGATCATTGTAGTTTTAGGATTATAGACAACGAGCATTAGATAACGTTCAATACTTTCTTTTTAAGTTATTATTTTATCTTATTATGATTAGTCAAAATTAAACTCCTTTTTATTATTGTATATTTTTATTTATTTCTTGTATTCTTCAATCAAGTTATGTGAACTCTGTTTTAAGTTTTGGGAAAAATCTAATTTTAAGGGGAGATCTTTGCCAATAATTTTTTTTATATACTTGTTAATGGTCTGATTGCCTTTCTCATATAAATATATTCCTTTCAGTATAAGTTATGTTTTATTGGTTGTCAAGAAAAAGGCTTCGAGAGTTACTTGTTTACTTATTTATTTATTTTCATATATATATATATATATATATATATAAAAAGAGTTTTTATTGTAAGATAGTAAGATGAGTAAATATTGATCAACAATTATACATAAATATTAAGATTAAAAATTACTTAAATGTTTTATATATATATATATATATATATATATATAAGATATCTAATGAGATAAGTTTTTATTATAAGAGGATGAGATAAGTAAATATTGATCATATAAATATACATGGATGGTCAAGATTAAAAGTTCTTAAAAGGTTATGTGACTACTTTAAAAAAGTCACATACATTTATATTTTAATCTTTATCATTTATGTAAGATCCAATGGTCCAATATTTATTCATCTCACCTCTTATAATAAATACTACACTTAACAAATATCTCTCTCTATCTATATATATATATATATATATATATATATATATATATATATATATATATATATATATATATATATATAAGTTTTTTTTGAGAAAAATTTTATTGTAAGAGATTGAGAATGATCTAATCCAATTAATTTTATTGAAATAATATAATCATTAGATGAAAATGATCAAGATTAAAAGTTAAGTAAAAAACTGTCATTGGTGTACTTTAAAAACCGTCACATATATATATATATATATAAAACCCCCTATCACATCCTTATATGAGATATGATAGGTAAGATTTGAATCAAATCGAATTGTGATACTTCTTAAGTGTTTGAGTAAGAGAGTTATGTCCTGGAAAATATTTGTAAATTTTGACCTAGTAATAAACACTTTATCTAATAAGTAGAGTTGTCAAAAAAGACTCACTCCACCCCATCAAATCTTAACTCACGTGGACTAGGGTAAAAAATCTCACGAACATAAAACCTTACAATGCTAAAAGTCTATAGGGCCAAGTGGGCTAAGACTAGTCCATGGACTGATTCACAATCAAATTTTTTTAATTTGGTCTACTTATTTAATAAGTTGACCTTGATCCACTAAAAAAACTTGATTCTAGTATTTTGTGAGCTGATCTTAGTTCATTCTATGAGTCAAAATTAAAATATTAATTTATAACAAATATATTAATCAATGATAAATAATTACATATAAATGTAATAAAAGAAAAAAAATAACAAAAAAGCTAAATTTTAAAACTGAGAAAACTATTCAAACAAACATGAAAACAAAAGACAGTATCGCAGGATATGACAAGGTTAAAAAAATGATTGTTAAAAAAAATTAAACAAAACTTATCATTGACAATTTAATATTCAAAAGTCAGAACAGGTTAAATTTTATGCTCCCCACCCAATTGCACTCATTCCATCCTCTTGAAACATACAGGTTAGTACTAAATGTACTGCCAAGAAAATAAAGCACATTCAAAGTATATGATGTAATATGTACGGGAGAGAGAAAAGAAAGCAAAGACTACTATTCATGACTTTCTTATACAAGTTATGAGGACTCAGATAACAATTGTCCTTATAAGTAGCACATTGAGTATGTGTTTAGATTATAATTGGTAAATTTAAGTTTAATTGAAAGTGTGTTTATAAATTTAAGTTTGATTAAAAGTGAGTTTGTAGTAATTAATTTATGTTTGAGAATTTTTCTTTTAAAAGTGAGTTTGAAATATTATTTTTAAGCTCAACTGAACACAAAAGTAAAAAATTGTTACTTTGATCCTAACTTATTTTTTGAAAGAAAAATATGTTGAACCAACTGAAAAAAAAAATAACCCAAATAATATTACAGCACAATCAAGACTCAAGGCGCTCATAAGAGCTTTGCAAGAACATAAACCTGTTAGTTCATAGTCATATTTCACATTTTATAACAAGTCCACATCAAGTTATATAAGAGTTTCTAGCATATGTTGAGTCAGAAAAGGATAACAAATGTAGTTAAATATTTATCATGACAAACATAATGGATGATACTGATCAGTTCCACCTCTTAAGGACATTCAAAGTTTAAAATTTCATAACATAAATGATTTTAATAGGAAAAAAAATTGATTTTTATTGAAATACAGTAATAAGATAAATGATGCACTAATGTATTTATTGTTAAAATTTGCGGCACGCTTTAGCTTTAGAATGTGATAGACTCTCTTTATTACTTTTTATATTAAACAAAAGTAAAGTTTGTTTAACGTGTGTTTTAATGGTATTTATTAAAAAATTAAAAAATATAAAGTATTTAATGTATTAAAAATTAAGTTTAACTTTTATTAAATATTTTTTATTTTTTATTCTTTAATAAGGATACTTGTTAGTAAAACTTAAAAAAAGTATTTTGCTAGAAAAGAAATTAATTATGTAAGTAAAATAAGAATAAGTAATTTAATTTAAAAAACGAGCTTTTGACATTATGACACTCAATTTTAGTATTTGAAATCATACTAAGCATATGTTTAGATTAAGTTATTTCATATTTAAAATAATTTATAATGGAAAGCTTTTTAAAATAATTTTTGGAATTTTTTTTAAATATAATCAAAATGCAACATGTTATAATTAATTTTGTACCCAGAAAATCTATACTATTTAAGTACAAGGTTTATAAATTTTAATATATCTGATTTGAATAATGTATTTTCAATCCCTTCTGTTATTTATTTTTTAACTTCTTCCATCCTTCAACTTGGCATCTCAATTCTGAATCAGAAACCGAAAATCATATTTGGTATGTATTGGCTAATCAAGAATTTCTCTTCACATAATTATGCTGGACCGGCGGGAACGTGCTAAGATGGCGGCAACTAACGCACGCTAAGGGTGACCAATGACCATAATTATTTGAGCAAATTGCCAAAAGAGTGGCCAATGGCTGCTCAGAGTCCCACACCTATTTACTCCAACCATCAAATCGCCCAGTATCTTGCCAACAGCTATATGAACGATTCTTTGACAATGATTCTTCTTTATTTATTTAATGAATTTTGTTATACTTTCTTAAAATATTTTTTTAATATTTTTTAATATTTAATAAAAAATATTTAATGTTATCTTTATTTAATAATAAGAACATTAATAAAAAAATTAATTAAAATAATTTAAAATTATTCTTATTTAACTGCATACATGCTTGCCCTCTAATTAGATATGAAAATAAGTCAAACTATCTGTTAGGAACTTTATGATTTGATTTATCTGAAGTCGGATTGTTTACTAAATAAATTAGACTAAATTTTTTTAAAAATCTATTTAACTAAAAAGATAAATTTCAAGTCATTTAATAAGTTTTTTAAGCCTCATGTCATCTAATAGATTTTTTAAGTCTCGTGTCATTTAATAAGTCTTTTAAACTGACAGACCATTGACTTGTTTAATTATATATAATATAATATATATTATTATAATATATTTTTTAATTAAATTTTAATAAAAATTAATAATTAAAATATAAGTTAATAAGTTAGAATAGAAATAACATATTTATTAATATATTTATTAAAATAAAAATAATAAGTTAATACTCATCATCTACTTTTATAGATGATCACTACTTTTTTGCACTGGTCTTTGATCGATGTGGATTTGAAGATATATGCTTCTAATAATTTTGTAACTTGATATATTTTTAAGTCCCACATCGATCAAAAATTAGAATAAGAAAATGATGAATATCTATAAAATTAGAAGATGAGTGTTAAGTTATAATAAAAGCTTATTAGCCTTAAGTAGGTCCATTAATCTATTTCAAGACTTATGTCTCATTAAGATATATAAATACATATTGACTTATTTAAAATTAAATTTATTAGTCTATATAAAACATATTAACTTATTTAAAAATAAATATATTAATATATTTAAATGCCTCATTACAAAATAAATTTTTAAATAAATTTTCATGTCAGAGTTAGATTTTTAAAAATGTTAAGTTAGACTTTAAAAATTAGTCTATTACATGCTCACAAATTAAATTCAAATCTTATAATTAAATACATATTAAATTTATTTAAGACAAAATCTAACATGATCTAACACGTTTCTACTTCTACCTCTAATGCATGTACCCACTTTCTCTCTTAAACATGACGTTAAAATATTAATATCTCATTTCTACACTTAAATATACATTATTTTATTTGTATACATATAATAGCTTTCAAGCTTAATTAAACTAGTCTTCTATTTGCTTAAATCTTAATACAATTATGAAGAAGTTGAGACGACTTCGCATCACTTGTAGCATTATTCGGAAAATTATTATTTTTCCTTTTTAATATAGAGTATTATGGATCGTTGGTAAAGCTATACGGTTCTTAAATTTAATAATAGAGTTGAAAGGAAAAAACAAAAATCGTAACTGAACGTGACGTGACATGAAACTTGGAAGTTCTTTTACGTGATAATATAGATTACTTTATAGCTGATATAATCTTGTGTTTTTTAATTCATACGATTTGATGATAGGAATTAGAGTCCCTAGCTTGCAATAGAGTGCTTAGGCCAAAATGCCAGGCTGCTGTTGAATCTAGCTAGCGTCCTTAGCCGAAAGCACAACGCTGTTAGAAGAATTGTCAAAATATATAATAATGTAACTTCAAACCTCAAAAGTAAAAAATAAGAAAAAAAAATTTGTTTCATGTTAATATATATGTTTTGTATTTTATTTTAGTGTCTAATACGTGAAGTGTTATTTTTTAAGCTATTCCTTTTGAAAGTTAAGCAAATTAATAATAGTTTAGATTAAAATGATAATGTTTTTGTTATTATTATTTTGTCATAAAAATTATTTATTAAAATAATAATATTTTCAATAATAATAATATTTTTATCAACGCTTAATTAGTTCAAGTGTAACACTTGTTTTCATTAAGTAAAATTTCACTATTATTAAAAAAATTAATATTAAAAGTTTTATATTTTTGTGGTAAAACTCGATTTTAAATCTAATGTAATTTTTAAATATTGAAAAATTTATTAATAATAATAAAAGTAGAATTTATATATAAATTTTTTTACTTACACTCATTTTCAATTTGTTAGATTCACTTTTATTTAATAGTTATTTTTAACGAAATTTAATGAATTCTTTAAATATTAAAAAAAACTTTCTGTGATTTCGATCTATACCAATAATAATAATAATAATATTTTCACATATTAATGTTACCTACAAAGTTATTGTTATTGTAATTAATTAATTATAAAGACATCAAAATAATACGACTTTGGTTCAAATTTTAAAATTTTCAATTAATAAGCGATTTGTAATCTTCATATAAATTATTGTTAAAATTGATAATTTGCTTTGTCATTGGGACCATAAGAATCTCCTCTCAGCCTATACTTTCATACAGAAAAAAAGAAAATTATTTACATAGACTACTATTTTAGTATTGTAGATAGCGTAATTCATGATTTAGTTGCTGGCATGTATCTTTTTATTATTTTATCTCTAGTAGCCTCCAACTACAGTATGAAGGCTGTTACGTTTGGCCATAGAGAATTAAAGTACTAGCTTATTAAAATTCGTGAGTATGTAACAAAAAAAAAATTAGTGTGTATCTTTGCAATGTACGAGTTTTTTAAATATAGATATAAATTTTTAAAATATGAATTTGAAATTTTAAAAAAAAAAACTATAAATGATACATGTTATTTATTGAGAGAGTACAAAAATAAATTAACCCACTTTTAAAGAGATTTATTATAATTTAATATATGAAGTGGAAAACTAAAATCAAATTTGATGAATTCATATACAACTTTTCAACTTAATTATGTACAATTATAAGTATAAAAGTTACATAAAAATATTCATGAAAATGTCCTAGAGTCTTAAATGATATTAAAAACTTACGTAACATTCGCCTGCGTCATTGTAAAAATGACCGCAATTAATAAATCGATTTTTAGGGTGCAGGGTTTATATATCTTCAAAATTATTTTTTCTTATAATTACTCCGTACAACACACTAATTTAATATTGGGATAAAAACACACTCACTAATTTTATAAAAAAATTTAAAAAAAAATTACAACTCTTTTAAATTACATTATAATGATTTTAATAAAAGCTGCATACATTTAGAAGTCAAAATTATTATAAATTTAGAATATTTATAATGTTTTGAGTTTGAAATTTTTATAATTTTCTTTAAAATCATTGCAACTTTATAAAACAAATCTATCATTTCGTAAATCTTACAGGTTTGATCTTGTAGAATTTGATTCATTTTTTCATTGAGAGAAAGGTATAAAATCAACCAGAATTCCCTAAAATTTTGCAGAGACTCCTCGATTGGTGAATTCAATGAAGTCGCTTTGCCGTATTTTGTCATATTCATAAAATTACAAAAGACACGTAACTAACATTATTTACCATTTCTTTAAAATTTACACTAACATTATATAATATAGTATAGAATCATTGCATAAAGAATAAACAATAATGCAAAGCCTTTGACTTTTCCATTATGATATTATTACAATGCGCTGTGTTCGTGGTATTATGCAAGCAACTCACCGACTTAATATTCATAGCACTTTCTCAACTTCCTCAACTCTTTTTTATAATCCATATATTAACCACTCCTCACTTCTTCTCCAACTCCCTCAGTCGTTGACCACCCACTTTTCCGTTCGTTCTCCCTCCACCTTTAACAACGCTTTTGCTTTTCCTCTAATCTCCAACTTCGGAATTGGATCACAGCCGTCATCACAAGTTTTCCCTGAACAAGAACAAACACACACACACACACAGTTTGATCCAAACTCTTCAAAGCTCACACACAACCCATGATCCATTTCCTAGTCCCACAATTGCATAGCTCCACTTTGTAATCCCAACTTTTCCAAACCTGGGTCCCTTCTCTCCCTCTATTCCTTAGCAACACTTTTATAAAAAACTACCTAATTATGTAAAACTACCCATTTGTACCTTAAAAACTCCGAAAAAACCCCAAAAAAAAAAAAAAGTTTTGTTTCAACTTACATTTGGAAAATCACCCTTGGTATATCCACTATCCTATCCAAGTATTTTTTTTTTTAGTTAAATTTTGTTTATATTTGTGAATTTTAAAAAAAAAAAGGATCAATGGCAGAATCGGAGACAGGGACGCCGACGGCGGCGTCAGTGCCGGCCACCCCGGATACTCCGGGAGGGCCACTGTTCACATCGCTGCGAGTTGACTCACTGTCGCACGAGCACAACTCATTCACATTGGCTCGGTGCAAGTGTTTCCCGACTAAGGACCATACGTGCTTCACTGATTTCTCTGTTAGAGTTCCAATTCCAAATGTGTCTCTCACTCAAAAGGTAACTCTCTCACTCTATTTTGGTCAACCATTTTACGCAAGTAGCAAATGTTGCATTTTCTCTTGTTATTTGTTTAAACTTTTTTTGAATTTGGAGAATTTTTGGGCTAGGATGCAATTCCATTTGATTTCATGCTAGCATTGTCAGAATTTTTTAGTTTTTTTTTTATGATATTAAGGTGTGGGATACTAGTAAAATAATGCAATGCAAAATAGGAGTTATTTTAGTCATACGACATTCGTACGTAGGGAGTGTTCAGTAATATACATTGTCGTTATTACATATAATATATGATTTTTATAAAATATTTATTACAATTGTTTGCTTTAGGATATGTATGAATCATTGGGAGTGTTCAATAATATAGTTTTTATTACAATTTCTTATCTTTTACTATCTTTTAGGTGTGTATTATTCTTTTTATCTCGTTATACTACTTTTTTTTTTGAGCTGGTATGTCGTTATACTATTTTTGGACTAAATAATTTTTAATTTATTTTAAGGGTGTGAGGCCTATATTATAAAATATATTGTTATAACATCTTTCACAAATTTTAAGATATTTTGTCAACCTTTTAATTTTTTTTTTATAATGAGAGTACAAAGATGTGCATATAAGCCTAATTAAAATTAATTAAAAAATATGAACTACCTGTTTTTACTTTTTACTTGTTTATTAAAAAGAATTTTATCTTTCCAATAAACAAGAATAGTGCTGACAAGAAAGAAAATGGTTTATACCAACTTAAATTTCTTCCCACACACTTCAATTTTCAGTAAAATTTATTATATCAACTTAAAATTGATAGGTTGTAAATGTAAAATCTTTTATATTATCGTTACATAATGTGTTAGTACATAATTAAAAATGATTAGACTTCTTAGATAATAGTAATTATCAAATATATTTAATAGTTTGACAAAATATATGATTGGATGAGAATGTAAAAAAGTTTTATACTAATAGGATATTAAAATTAAATCCATTTAAAATAGACTAAAAATGATTTGTTAAAAACGTTAAAAAATTCAGATTAAAAACGTTAAGAAATTATTAAATTGAATTGGAATTGAGCATTACTCTAAACTTATTAATTATCGAGTAACGTTATACAATCACAAAAAAATAGTCAAAATTTAGACAAAATTCAACAATCATTCATCTATCCTAAAAGATAACAACCGTATCACATTATTCTCTCAAAAATTCAATTAATTTTTTTTTTACTTTCTGACATTTGCCTTAATTCTCTCTATGTATACCTCTATTGTAAATAGAGTTAAATTACTGTGGATGATAATAATTCATCACATCATCATCTTGCTACACGCATCAATAATTTCTACTAATTAAGCTTTTATTTCTTGGACTTCCCAATTAAAAAAAAAATTAAAGATCCCCATCAAATATATTTAGAAAACTTTTTTTTTAAAAAAAAGGTATTAGGAGTGAGTTAAATTTCCATGAAACCAAAGTATATGTCGGCCCTTTAAAATTTCATAAATTAATCAATCATATCGCAGTAAATTAAATAAGGATGTGTGTGTAAACATAAATGACCTCATATTAGTTTTAACAAATTTAAGTAAAAACATTTATAAAGTTGCAAATAATATTAATTAAGACTTAAAATTTGATAATAAAACATCAATAGAGGCCATTGCAATTGTTATTAGGAGATCCGCACTAGGACTATTATTATCAATTTAAATAATAGGCACTCATACTGTTATCAATTGATAATAATTAAGAGATAAGTGTTACTTAAATTTTGCAAGAAAAGAAAACGCATACACACTTCTTAAAATTTGTTGGACCGGGAAAAAAAAACTTCTTAAAATTTGGAGTGATTGCAAATAATCATAAACTTTTGAACTCGTTAATTAAATCCTTAAATTATGATCAATGTTATAACACTTCATTCCATAGTCACCAATAGTTGCTGTTAATCTTGAATGTTCAGCTTGAATTAAAAAAAAAAATCAGATTTTTTCTTTTTAACTAGGCACATGACTATGTTCACCACATATACCCCTCTCCCTCGACTATCTCTTCATTCGTTTGGTTTAATTCAACTTTGAACTCATGATTTTCGATCTTTCTGTTAATACGACCCCTTTCTGCATTGCTTTCCTCTCTTTTATTGATGTTTATGGTTATTGACTACTTTGCTTTTGTTTTATTTTCTTCTTCTTCTTTGGTTGTCACTTTCTCTTTGAACTTTGATGCATGGTCATTTGTCTCTACTAACTCAGATTTCCAATTCCTTGACTTTGATGCTTACTATATATCACTCTTGAATTTGAGGTCTTTTTTTTAAGAGAAATGTTTTATCCTCCTACTCAAATCCTCCTACTAATCTTCTTAATTATTAAATAAAAAAAATATTGAATATTTTTTATGTTTACAAGACATTAAATACATTTACTTTTTTATTTAATATTTTTTTCATTTAATATTAGGATGATTATTATGATGATTGAGTAGGAGAATATAACATTACTCTTTTTTAAATTATTTCATCAAAATCCTATTTATGATTTGCAAATATCCAACACCTAATTTTTAAAATAAATTTTTTTTCAAGTTTCAAAACTTCCAAGTTTTGCATTTATTAGTGGAGGCAATGATAACGAAATTATATACCATCAAAGTAAGAAACCTCTATGAGTTTGTTAATGCTATCACAAAAGCATTACCCTTTGAGCCTAGTTTTCTTTAATATTTAATTTTAATTTTTTTTTCTTATTCATCAATGATTGACAAAGGCAACAAATTGATCTGGTGTCTGCACATGAATTTCCTCAAGCTTTTGCACTCAACTTTTTTCTATATTCCAATTTTTTGGACTCTTGATCTAAATTATCATCAACCCCAATTTGTGATTTGAAGGAAGAGAAAAGAGAACGGGCTAAGGAAGGATTTAGTGAGATGGTCATGTGACCTTTCTTTTTTGCTTTCGTCAATTTTAGATTAAAACAATAAAATAAAATAAAAATTGTTTCCAATTTATAAGGATAGGGTATTTAGGGTTTATTGGAATTTAAATTTTATTTTGAGTGAAGGTTTTATTTGTCAAGTAAGATTTGTTAATAATTTAAAATATAATTTTTTCCGTAAAAATTAATTTATGAGCTATGATATTTGTTTATAATCTTTTTATTTTTTTATATATAAAAAAAAATCATTCACACTAGGCTAAGATATTTGGTTGGGAGAATTAGAAAGACAGAGCTGGGCACTTTTCAGATAGTTAAATAAAGGGCTGGCCCAACAAGAATAGCATAAGGCCTCCTTACGAATTGTTTGTGTATTGCAAAGCCAAGTTAATCTGTTTGATGTTAGGTCCAAAACAAAACTGGGTTTGTCTGTTTGTTGGCTCAACTCTGATAATCTTTTGGAGTAGGACACAACTTTTTTGACTTTCATACTTGCACCATTTCAATTATTGCACATGAATTGGCTTAATTCTTGCATAAATAATTCGCCATGTGTTTAGTCTCTGTGAATGAATCAATTACCTAAAAGTAGTACAAAAAAAAAATTAGTATAAACAAATGTACCATTATTATATTATCACATTGTTTAGAAAAATACAATGGGTTGTGTTACACTTTTCCAATCGGGCCAAATATAGATAAAGAAAGTAGATTGAAATATGTATTTTTTTTTATTTTATTATCTAAAAAAAATGACGTATGAATAGTATAATAAAAATGATGTATAAATAACATTATTAAATTATAAAATTTCGATTTGATATACATGATAATATAATATAATATATAATGATAAGATAATATAAAACATAATAATATAACTAATAAGATAAGATATAATTTTATCTTTTGTTTGATAATAAAAAATAAATTAATTGATTATATAATATCTTTATTTAGAGATCAAAATGTCCTTTAACATAAAAATCAAAATAATTTAAAAAAAAAGCCTTCTACAACTGTAGAACTGTAACACACACTGCTCCACTCCAGCCCACTGTTCTGTTTGGGGTACCGTTTCATGAACTAGCTAGCTATGCTAGAACCATAAGTCCTGGCTCCTACGTCAACATACCCATAAATATTCTTAAAACTTATGTCGTCAATCATGGAACTTATTCACGGAATTGCCATTTGGGGCTGATTTCTCTAGGGCAAGAGATTCAGGGCTTTTTTTCTTCACCAAAATCTCAAGAATTGAAGATGATGAATTAACACTGTTTGATCTCGCGGGACTTGATCAGTTTGCAACAATTGAACAATTCAAGGAAAGAATTGAAGCTGTAAGCATCTCTCGCTACCGTGTGAACCACCAGGAACTCGCCCGGTCTGAGCGTCCTACCAATCTTGGCAGTGAACTCTGCCAGCCTCAGGGACCGCTCCAGGCCACCATTGCCAGAGAACTCGAAATCGAAATTATCGCTGGGAAACGATTATCGGCGGCCATCTCACTGGACGATCAACAGCGGCGACCGTTTCTCCAAGATTCAAATCTAGGTTGCGTATTGATGGTGAATCTCAGGCGGGGCGCGGAGGAGGAAGGGTGGGATGGTGGTGGTGAGGATAAAGGAAGATAAGTGATAAAAATGAAGTTGAGAATAATATAAGAATAGAAATACAATCAGATCTTATCATGTATTAGAAGAGAGGATAGATTTATTAACTTAGAATAAGATAAAATAACTTGATTTGATTTTATTTATTATCAAGTGAATGTATCAAATATTAAATAAAATTTAATAATATTAATTTATACTATCAAATTTTTTTTATATGATATACTAAACATAGCCTAATAGTGAGACAGCTGAGGAGAATTTTCTTACTTAAAACACTCAGAGAAAATTGCACTTAGATAATTAAAATCTTTAGAACTCGATTGAATGAACTTATAAAATAATTTTTTATGTAATTTTTTTGTTAAAAGGTCTTTTAAAAAAGTAAATATTATTTTATATTTGAATGTAATATTAAAAAATATTTTTTAATATTTAAACAGTTTTTTTATGTTATAAAAATGATTTTTTTAGAAGCACTAAAATTTAACTTCTATTATGCTTTTCTAATTTTTTTTAAATCATTTAAATATACTAAAGATAAGTAAAAATACTTATTTTAAAAAATATTTTTTTTTAATCTAAAAAAACACATCCAAACAAACTCTTATTCTCCACCAAAAGAGAAGTGTAAAATCTTGAATTCAACATGTACAAACAGTAGTTATGATATGAGCATGACCCGTGAGCTTTAGAATAGGCTATTAATAATTAAACAATGTTTGAATGTCCAACACAGATTGGAGCAGAGTTTGTGGGAACCTTCATATTGATATTTGCAGCAGCAGCTGGACCGATAGTGAACAAGAAGTACGATGGAGCAGAGAGTCTGATAGGAAATGCTGCTTGTGCAGGATTAACAGTGATGTTCGTTATTCTCTCCATTGGCCACATCTCTGGTGCACACCTCAACCCATCCCTCACCATTGCCTTTGCAACGTTCCGCCATTTCCCTTGGACCCATGTCCCAGCATATATAGCAGCACAAGTCTCTGCTTCCATCTGTGCCTGTTTTGCTCTCAAAGGTGTTTATCATCCTTACCTCACTGGTGGAGTCACAGTCCCTTCTGTGACTGTTGGCCAAGCTTTTGCAACTGAGTTTATAATCACTTTTATTCTCATGTTTGTGGTCACTGCTGTTGCTACTGATACTCGTGCGGTGGGTTGATTAACTGATTGCAATTCTTGATCAAATTGGTCATTTTTTTTTCTTGTTAATTTACTTATTCTTGTCATGGATTTGATGGTGGCATGCAGGTTGGAGAATTGGCAGGTATTGCTGTTGGGGCTACAGTTTTGCTCAACATTCTCATATCAGGGTAAGGAACCTTCTCTTATCATCACACTTTGTGGCATCACTCTTTTTTTTTTATTATTATTATTATTACATTAGAGGTGCAAGCATGAGGGTAAAGGATCGAACCTCTTACATAATCATCACACACACCTCTCTAGTGTTTGTGTCATTGTGTGTGTGTGTGGTGTTAATAATTTTCAACTGATCAATAATGTTAGCATGCTATATAAAAGAATAAGAATTTTTTTTTTCAAAAGGAGAGGAGGCATAAGGAGGAAAAAGTAAAAAAAATAATTAAAAAAAAAATTGATCATATCATATAAACTTAAATTGTTAGATGAGAATATAAGAATGCTTTTATAAAACAAACAAAAAGAAAGGGTAATATGATAAAAGAGAAATTGTACACTAAGTTAATGAGATGTGATATCCTAAATAAGTTTTTTGCATCAAGCAATTACTATTAAGTGTCAAAAGTTATAGTTGCTAGTTATGATACAATTTTATTTTTTTATTGTAACATTACATAATCTTATATTTATAATGTACTGTAGGTGATGTGAGAGACTTTACAGTATATAAATGGTACAATATCAAGTTTGACTGTCAAGTATATTTGATATGCAATCATATACACAGTAAGCCCAAGGTGATTACTACTTCACACAAAACCAACAAAAGCTATAACTATTAGTTAATAAACAACTTTATTTACTTATAGCCCAAAGCCCCAAATTTATAATGTGTTGTGGGTAAAGTTGAGGAATTGCACAGTACTCACATGATATAGTGGTAAGTTAAACTATCGAACACCTTCGATGTGCACACACAACGAGTGTAATGGTGATTGCTGGTCACCGGTAACACCAAGAAAGTGCCTTTAATGCTTTGACCTCCTTACTCAAAAGATGTCTAATGTTATATTAGTTGGAATTTGATATTAATAATTTAAAAGGATTTAATTTTAGTTCATTAGTTTTATATCATTAACAAATCATAGTGTTAAAGAACCATTCACATGTTGTTGTACTTGGTTAGGCCAACAAGTGGTGGTTCTATGAATCCGGTGCGCACATTGGGTCCAGCCGTTGCAGCAGGAAATTACAAGCATATCTGGCTATATTTGGTGGCGCCAACACTTGGTGCTCTCGCTGGTGCAGGCGTTTATACGCTTGTCAAGCTCCGTGATAGCGAGGCTGAACCGCCGCGACAGGTTAGGAGCTTCCGTCGCTAGCGACAACAGCAATGCTTCTCCTTCACCCCACTGCTCATGTTTCAAGCTCCCTGTTTGATATTTATAGAACCAAATTAAATAAAATGTGGGGACTCCTAATGATCGAGTATGTGAAATATGGTGTGTTTTGTTTTGTGTTATCTTGTATTTCATGGAGTGTTTGTAACTTTTGTGGATGTAGATCTTCTTGTCAAGGGACTGACTATACGTACCATGCTTTGAATTGTAAAATTAACAATATGTTTTGTGGTTTGGAACATCCTTTCTTTTCTTTTTCTTTTTTCAGCATTTCTTTCTTCGAACTACTATATCATGGGATGTTTGATTAGTTTCTAATCCATCAATCCAAAAATTATTAGGGAGCTCCTTGTTAACTTTGTAATATCATCACAAAAATCACTTATTAGGGAGAGCTTGAAACAAGAAATGAAATAAATTTGGATTTTTAGATGTGGTAACTGATTTTATATAGAAAGACCTCTTTGCAACTCAGAAGATTGAAGAAGTACCCAGAAGTGTTTAAGAGACTTAAATCAAGTGGCACCAAGTCCCTTCAAGGACTATCCGTTTTTTCATATATAAATTTCACCAATTAATGTTGCTTTGCCTTCATTTTGTTCTACCTTTCCTTTCCTATTTATAATTTAATTTAAAATTACATAAAGAATATAAAAAAATTATTAATTAATAAATACTCAACATGAACTTACTTCATAGAGGTCAAAAATAATTAAAAAGAAACTTAAAAAGTAATATAATATATATAAATAATAGATAATATATAAATTGAGTGAATTATTAGATATTGATATAAATTAGAATAAATTAATAAATAAGTTAAAGATTCATTGATTAATGTGTCATGAGTAATTCAAAAAAAAAAAAAAAACTTTCTATCAATGAAAATTGGTTCAATTGATAAGGGTATTTCATTTATATATAAGGCTTAAATTTATATTTTCATTACTTATAAATTTAGTATATCTTCTTAACTTTTTTATTCTATATCTATTTAGAATAATGTGTTTTCTATCCCTTCAATCCATCAACTTGCAAGCCAATCAAAACTTCTAAGGGTGACCAATAACCATAATTATTTGAGCAATTGGCAGAAAGAGATCCCTGAGGGCAAATAGGAGTAAGTAATATTTTTTACCTTCCAAAAGGATTGTCACATTTGATTTTCGATGAGATCTACATAGTTAATGAGACATATACATAAATTTGACGGTGGTAATTTGAATAGAAGAAAAAAAAAGCTTATACTTAATATAAGTAAGGATGTTTTTCCTATGGCTGTTCAGTCCCACACCCATTTACTCAAACCATGAAATCATTTTTTATTATTATTTTTTTGAGCTGCACGAAATCACTTATTTATTTATTTTTTTAAAAAATGATTCATGCACATAAAACTATCTCACACCCCTCATTGAATCGTGTGAAATACATTTTATGTGCATATATAATTTTTTTAGCCATGTCATTCTATGAATGATTCTTTGACAATGATCCATTTTATTTAATTGCATTGTACGGCCGTGCTCCACTATCGCATGTACCCACATTCTCTTACGCATGACATTAAAGTATGGTAATTAAACTCTTATTTTATATTTACATAATTTTTTTAAAATGTTCTTCCTACAATAAATAAGAAATTAATTTCTTAAGATATAGTTATATATTTAAGTGAAAATATTTTTAATAATATTATTTTTATACATATAAATTTTAAAATCAAATTTAAAATTATATATTTAAATGATTAATTCTTTTTATTTGAATTAACACACGTTAATATATATACTTTATATTTAAATGATCATATCTTTGTTATTATTCTCCTGTTATTAAAAGTAACTACTTAAAAAAAATCAAAATAAATATGACGCCAGACTAAATCCTAACAAAAGACAATAATTTTTTTGTTCAAATATTAATGTTACTTATAATTTATAAAGTTATCGTTGATTTCACCTGTATTTTAGTATACCATCTGTCGCCCGCTGCTGGCCATAGAATAACATTATTAGATAAGAATTAATAAAGAATAATGCAAGGCCTTTTACTTCTCCCGTACGATATATTATTACAATGTGGCGTGCTCGTATCATGCAAGCAACTCACAGACTCATTCATACCTCAGTTCTTCTCCATCTCCCTCACTCGTTGACCATCCAATTTTCAGAACCATTTGCCATACCACTTTTGGGTTTCTCTCCAACTTCAACAAAACCATCATCTAATGACCCAAAAAAACAAAACAAAACCATCATCTGAAGTTTTCTTTGATTCGATTCCAACCTTAACAAGAACACACACACACACACATTGATCCAACTCTTCAAAGTTACCTATATGCTCCATTTCCTAATCCCACATTTGCATAGCTCCTCTCCCTAATCCCAATTAAGTTTTCAAACCTGGATTCCTTCTCTCCCTCCATTTCTTAGCAACACTTTCATAAACAGCACGTACGTAACACTAACCTTTGTACCTTTAAACTCCCAAAAAAACCCCAAAAGAAAAAGTCGTTTTTCCTACATTTGAAAAATATATATGTAATGTACTTCTTTCAGTCTAATTTAAGTTTTACTTTAGTAAAAAAAAAATTGATCTATTATAAGTAACGATTTTACATATCAATAAAAATTACTTGATGTTTTTTCATCTTTACTCTTATATTTTTAATAATCTCAACTACTCATGAAAATTTGATAAACATAATAAAATGGAATAATTATTGAAATGAATAAGAGTAGTTTAATAAAAAAAATTTACAATTAAGACTTGATTTAATATTTTTTAATTATTGTGTCTTGTACTAAAATGATACTTAAAGTAAACCGGAAGGAATATCTTTTAGAGAAATACTTAAATATTCTAAATATAATAATACTTTTAACAATTTATATTGTGCAACCGAAAATTCACTGACGGATACCCAAAAAGCTTAACATTTGAAAATCAATGGATTCTTGCCACCAATGTTTATTTTAATTGGAAAAACATTAGAAAAATCCTTAAAATAAAGAAAACTAGTCTTTTAGAAAATGAGTTTGACTTAGTCAATTACTTAATCACTTACATTGTCGTTATGAATCGATACCTTAAGTCAATTGTGTAAATTTTAATAATCTCAAATTTATTTATTTTTACCCATTTTTTAAAAGAATTTGTAACTATTTTTTATTATTTTTATTTTATTTTATTTTTAAAAAAAGGAAAAGAAAGGACTAATTTGTGAAAATTTAATTTGGCTTGACAGAATAAAAATCCTAACGTATCTCGGTGCAATAGGAACTCAAAGTCACATAGTTACATAGAAAATGATTGTGAGTTAATTGATTTTAATTAAAAAGATTTTTTTAAAATAAAGATTTTGTTTGAAGGTAATTTCAACATTACTTAGTTAAGCGTAAAATTCATAAACTCATATGATCTAAACAACATTGAAGATAGCATCTGCTATTCAATCATCATCGTTAGTCATTGCATTGATTAAAATATATTTTATTCTATATCATTTTTATTTCATTTTTCCATTTTTTTCTTATTATATTTCTGGATGAAACAAAAAAAGAGAGGAAAAAAACTTATTAAAATCACTTCCGAATCCAATCCTTTTTACGTTATTATATTTTTTTCTTTTTTATTTATTGTTATTTTATTCAAATAAAATAAAACAAAGGGGGAGGGTCAACCCACGTAAAAGTGGCCTAATACTTAAATCCAAAGTTTGTTTTATAGTTTTCTTTTTAAAAGATTCAGAAAACAGAAACTTAAAACTTACAAGAACAAAACAATATCAATGAAACCAAGAAACAAAATGAGAAAGACGAACCAGAGGCTCAGACCAGACCAAACCGAGAGAGTGGAATGAGCTGACCGGTCGGTGGTGGCGTCGTGGGGTGGTACGGCATCGACGGACTCGGTGACTGGTGGTTTCGGTTGAACCGAGTCAGGAGCTGCGCGACTCGGACGGCGGGCGGCAGCTGCTAGTACAGTGAGTGCCGACGAGCTCGACGGTCGGGAGTGGCGTCAACGGCGATTGGGCTGTGCGTTGGATCTGGCGTGGGACAACGGGATCAGAGCCGGGCACAACGCGACGACGGCGGGGCTGCTGGGTTCGTCACGGTTCGAGTGAGGGAGCTTCCGGATCTGGTTGGGGCGTGGTGGAGGACGCCGACTGAATGGGTTCGCAGATCTGCGCTTTCCGGTGGGGCGCGTCTCGGCGGCGAGGTGGAATAGTGCCGTGCTGGTTCGCAGGTGGAGAGCAGCGGCGGTCTGGTCGCAGTCCGGTTCGGCGGGTCGGCAAGATCTGGGTCAGCAGGTGCGTCGCGTGGTGGAGAGCGACGGCGGCGAGGTGAGGCCTGTGTGTAAGCTGCGGGGCTGGTGCGCTGGCGTGGAGCTGAGGGGCTCTGGGTCAGTGGTGGTGATGGGTGGCTCCTTGGTGGTTGGTGATGGATGAGTGGTGAAAGGTAGTGGTTTGATGGGTGGAGATGAATATGTTGAAGGTGGGGGATGGTGGTAGGAGATGATGAACAGTGGTAGCTTGAAGTGGTGAGTGAAGATTACTTGGTTGAAGGCCTCCGAAAAATCCAAAATCTCTCTGTTTGTTTGATCTATGTAAAAAGCCCCCAGAACCCCCCAATGCTTCTTGTTTTCCCTCTCTTGTAAGCATAAAACCAAATCTGCAAACCCAATGAAACTAGCATAGGTAGCAGATAGAGTTGTTTCTTGCAGACGTAGATGTTTCCATTTTCATGCATCTTCTTTGAGTTGTTACCTTTTACATTGTTTCAATGTATGTGATTTTACCATTTTTGAGCTTCTTGAGCCTTGGGCTTGCAGGCTTGTAGCAGATACTTGTATTCTAACCAATGGTTAGAAATTGTAATGGTTTTTTTCCTTTCTGCCAACCATACGTGACCAGATCATTCTTGTTTCGTTTCATTGCTGTAACCAACAGTAAGAAATTGCATCCCATTTTTTTTAGTTTTTTTTATTATATTTTTTGGTTATTTTTATTTTTACAAACAAAATAAATAAATAAAAGAAAACTAAAGCAGGTAATCAAGAAAATAAAACGCTCACAACATTGCAATTAAGCGTTAATTCTTGATTAAGCGATAAAAATTTTTATGGACAAAATTGGGTATCAACAGTTGCCCCCCTTTACTTTTCATTTAAATTAAATGGGAAGCAAAGGAATTGATTCAATTTTGTTCATGAAAATTTTTATTTCTTTTTCTTGTTTTTTTTAGAAAGCAGATTGATGTAAAAAGTAATGGTCATTAAAAAAAAAAACTTGCGGAGTTGGGTATTCGTCGAAGCTGGATAGAAAGATAAAAGAGCTTGCGGGGTAGGGTGCTCGTCGAAGCTGGACAAAAAGGATAAAAAAAAACTTGCGGGGTAGGATGCCCGTCGAAGCTGTGCAGAAAGGTAAAAAGCTTGCGGGGTAGGGTGCCCGTCGAAGCTTGATAGAAAGCTAAAAACTCGCGGGGTAGGGTGCCCGTCGAAGCTGTGCAGAAAATTAAAGAGCTTGCGGGGTAGGGTGCCCATCGAAGCTTGACAGAAAGGTAAAAAAAACTTGCGGGACAAGAGGCCGGCCAAAGCTAGACAGAAAGGAGAAAAGCTTGCGGGGTAGGGCGCCCGCCGAAGCTTGACAAAAACTTAAAGCAGGAAAGGGAAAAAGCTTGCGGAGTCGGGTATTCGCTGAAGCTTGGTAAAAACTTAAAGCAAGAAAGGAAAAAAACTTGCGGAGTCGGGTATCCGCCGAAGCTTGGCAAAAACTTAAAGCAGGAAAGGGAAAAAGCTTGCGGAGTCGGATATCCATCGAAGCTTGACCAAAACTTAAAGCAAGAAAGGAGAAAAGCTTGCGGGGTAGGGCGCCCGCCGAAGCTTGACAAAAACTTAAAGCAGGAAAGGGAAAAAGCTTGCAGAGTCGGGTATCCGTCGAAGCTTGACCAAAACTTAAAGTAAGAAAGGGAAAAAGCTTGCAGAATCGGGTATCCGCCGAAGCTTGGCAAAAACTTAACGCAAGAAAGGAAAAAAACTTGCGGAGTCGGGTATTCGCCGAAGCTTGGCAAAAACTTAAAGTAGGAAAGGAAAAAAGCTTGCGGAGTCGAGTATCCATCGAAGCTTGACCAAAACTTAAAGCAAGAAAGGAAAAACCTTGCAGAGTTGGGTATCCGCCGAAGCTTGGCAAAAACTTAAAGCAGGAAAAGGAAAAAGCTTGCGGAGTCGGGTATCCGCCGAAGCTTGACCAAAACTTAAAGCAGAAAAGGGAAAAAGCTTGCGGAGTCGGGTATCCGCCAAAGCTTGACCAAAACTTAAAGCAAGAAAGGGAAAAAGCTTGCGGAGTTAGGTATCCGCCGAAGCTTGGCAAAAACTTAAAGCAGAAAAGGGAAAAAGCTTGCGGAGTCGGGTATCCGCCGAAGCTTGACCAAAACTTAAAGCAAGAAAGAGAAAAAGCTTGCGGAGTCGGGTATCCGCCGAAGCTTGGCAAAAACTTAAAGCAGGAAAGGAAAAAAGCTTGCAGAGTCGGGTATCCGCCGAAGCTTGGCCAAAACTTAAAGCAGGAAAGGGAAAAAGCTTGCGGAGTCGGGTATCCGCCGAAGCTTGACAGGAAACTTAAAACGATGGGTGCGAGGACCCGGAAAGGAAAAGGCAAATGGGTGCGGGGACCCAAAAAGCTACAGAAAGGCTTTTGCTACTTTTTTTTTTGTTGTAAATGCATATGATGCCTGAGTTGATGCTTGATGCAATGGATGCATGATAATGCAATGGATGTTAAGCTTGAGGACAGTGCATGTAATGCCTGAGATGATGCATGATGCAATGGATGTCCTACGGTAGAGATTCTCATAAACAAAATTGGGTAAACATAAATTGATACATCAGAGCTTTAGCTAGATCGCTTCTTGGTTCCACAACACCCTTAAGAACTTTTTCCCATAGCAGGGTCAAGGTTGAACAGTAGCGAAATTTGCTTCATGATTTGCCTGGTTATTCTTCATTTTCTCATCAATGCTCTTAAAGGACCTTGAGCCAGAAAACTTTATGCAGTGAGCCTTGAGCCCAAGAACTTTGTGCAATGAGCCATGAGCCAAACGCTTCTTGGAAAAGGGGATCATCGCCAGTCTCATCTTCAAATTTCTCTTCATTAGATGTGGCTTGCATAAAAGTTTCTGACTTTCTTCCTCCAAAGATTCCTATGCCACCGGACACACTTCAATCTGAATTATCCATTGAGGGTGTCATTTCCTTCATTGATTGAAATTTTGGAGTTCTTTTGGCTTGAGTTGTTCAACAGGAAAATACCATCTGATGGTTAAGTTGTATTATTGCACTCATGTTCACCAAACTTGAAGTATCATGTACCAAATATGCATAGATTCACAAGTGGAACAGGAAAGAAATTTACTAACTGAGTAATTTCTTGACTGACTTTGGGAGTATGGCTATACAAATGGCATTTACAAAAGACACAAGAAATGGAATAGTACAAAAGCCAGAAGGGTTTTTGCCCCAGTTTGGATGTGATTGATCTTTACTTGACAACTGGACATCATGACTATTCTTTTATCAGGTATCTACAAAACTTGCCCCAGTGTAAGGTATCGAAAAAAGAAATTGACATAGGATAAACCATTTGAGAACAAAGTTGCCCCAGTATAGGCCACTTGACCACAAAATTGTCCCTGTGGGGGACTTAAGAGATTTTTGTTTTGTCCAAGTGTGACGCCAAATAGACCTAGAAAAATTGCCCCAGTTTAGAGCTGAATTGAAAAGGATAGAGATTTGCCCCAATGTAGAGCCAGATTGAATCAAAAGATTTGCCGCAATATAGGCCAAATTGAGCTAGAGAAAAAAGTTGCCTCAGTGTAGGGCCAGATTCAACAAGGTGAAGACTTGCTAAGTCTCTTTTTTCTTTTTCCCATCTTTCTTTTTTCTTTTTTTCTTTTTTTTAGACCGCCCTTGTGGGTTTTCAGTCTACCAAAATTATTTTTTTTTAGGGAACAATGCAACTGATACTTGTATGAGTACAATCTTTTTGTCTCAAAATTAAAACTTGTGAAAATAAAGGCAATCATTCATTGATCAGAATGGACTTTTTAAGGATTGTAATGTGGTCAAGGCTAGTTGTTATGAAATGAAAGATAAAAGGCTCAAACAAGTGTTTAAAAGTTAAATGAGACAAAGGATCCTTGTTCGAACTTTAAGCTTTGTCACTTGCATTTGCACTTTCAAACACACTTTTCTCTTATTGTTCACCATTTTACTTTCTATTCCTTTCAGTTTTTCTTCATTTTCTCTTTTTCATTATGCTTCAAAATAGTAACCATGACAATCAACCTTTGTCTTGTGTCATCCCCTAATGTAGGGGTGATCCTTGTCCAGGATTTTTTGAAGAAAACTTTCAAGCTCAAAATGGAACAACGAGAGATAATGAAAAGAAAAGATGAATTCTTGTGAAGGATAAAGAAAGATGGCCAATCTTCATTTCAAATCTTGAATGTTCATTTTCAAAAATTTTAATTTAAAGACAAAATGATAATACACACCAAGTAATTACTTATTTACTCCCTTTATTTTTCTTTTTTTTTTCACCTCTCATTTAGTTTTTTTTTTGTGTTTTTTTTTCTTTGCAAGGAACACCTGCACATGTGGGCTTCATGATTGCCAAATTTTTCTACACAAGAGTCCCATGAGATCCGAACCAAAAGAAAGCAAGCAAAGGAAAGAAAGACAAGAAAGACATGACAAGAACATGAGTGCTAAGAACATAGGAAAATGAAACAAGGTATGCTGAGAGAACCATGCAAATCCATTACATTAATGCTTCAAGAAAGTTTACATAAGTTCAAAACCAGAATAAATCACCACTAAGATGAACTTTCTAAGGTTGCCCCTGATTGACCACTTCAAACATTCGCTCCTATCACAGATGAGCATGCCTAGAAACATCTGACACTGCTTGCTGGACTACTGTTTAGGTAATCATTGTCATCTATGAGTTTTCCTGAAAACCCATTGATCCATTCGGCTTGAAGTTCACCCTTAACCAGTTCAACTTGCTTCTTCATCATCCATTTGATGCAATTTTCCCTTTTTCATTCCGCTTTCAACCCTTTCACCAATCATTACGATATCTGAGAAATTCGACGACACACTCCCAATCACATGGTCATAGAATGGCACGTGTAGTGTATCGGTGAACATATCAACCATCTCTTTCTCTGACAAAGGGGATTCCTCTTGTGCAGCTATTTCCCCCCACCTTTGAGCATATTCCTTGAAGGGCTCAGCATCCTTTTTAGACATGCTTTGTAGTTTCATTCTATCTGGTGCCATGTCAATGCTGTATTTATACTGCCTTACAAAGGCATCAGCTAAATCCTTGAAACTCCTTATATGGGCACGCTCGAGACACATGTACCAATTCGAAGCTGCCCCAGTTAAACTATCTTGGAAGAAGTGGATTAACAGCTTGTCATCATGAGCATGGGAAGTCATTCTGCGAATGTACATGGTCAAATGGTTCTTTGGGCAAGTGGTTCCCTTATATTTGTCGAAATCTGAGATTTTAAACTTCGGAGGAATCACCACGCCCGGAACAAGGCAGAGCTCAGCAGCATTCCTGATACCATAACAACATACTCCTTCAATGACCCGTAATCTCTCTTCTAGGATTTTCAACTTCTCTTTGGACTGAGAGTTTTCAGCAGAAGAATTCAAAGGGTATTGTGACATGAAAGTGGGGACAAAATGTTGCAATAGTGGGGTTCCATTGATACCAAAGTAAAGAGCATGTGGTTGAGTTGTGCTCAATGGATTGAAAGTAGGTCTATTGTTGTCAGGGGAATTGATAGCTTGTGGTGGTACAAAGCCGGAAGGGAGGTCATATGGTAGGAAGCTTGGCATCTGAACTTCCTGAGAATTGGTGACTGAGGGTTGAGTTGTGTTGTTTGGATAAACGGTGAGTGGCATCACAATTCCTTGAGGATTAAAGCCTTGGTATTGCATAGAGGTTGGAGAGAAACAGGGAGGGCGAAGAGGTGCAGCCGGACGTCCTTCGTCCGCCACTGAGGGATTCCCATTTGTGTTCCTTCTACCTTCCATGGATTGTAGCATCTCCATCATTTTAGACACTTGATCTTTGAGCAGATTCACCTCATTCCTCAACTCTTGAGTTTGTTCTCTTTCATCCATGATCCTAACTTGGGAACAAGTCTTGTAAGGGTATCGTAGAAGCTGCCTTTCTACTAGTGTCTACCCTTCTGCTTGGAAAAACATGATATGAGTATGCAATTATCAGTATGGACTAAACAACATGCATGTATGCGAAGTATTGACTAATGATGCAGCTGATTTTTTTATTATTTTATTATTTTTTTTAAAAAAATGCTATGAACGCCATGAATGCCATGATATGGATTTTTTTTTTTAAAAAAATGTTATGAATGTCATGGTAATGCAAGATGATGATTCTTTTTTTTAGAACTATTTTTAAAAAAAAATGCATGAATGAAAATGCAAAATGATATTTTTTATTT
The DNA here is from genome assembly GCA_029884605.1 of Ormosia emarginata. Taxonomy (NCBI): domain Eukaryota; kingdom Viridiplantae; phylum Streptophyta; class Magnoliopsida; order Fabales; family Fabaceae; genus Ormosia; species Ormosia emarginata. Next base: position 16,083,161 of record JAQQTP010000069.1, on the reverse strand, counting down.
TTTATTTCTAAGAATGCTATGAATGACAGAAAAATACAAGTCATAAAAAAAGATGCATGAATGAAAGTCATGAGAAAAAGATAAATAAACAAAGGTATGCTCCCTTTGTGCCCTAATCATGTGGAACCTAAGAAGTTGGATTTCCTTAATGTCATGACTCTAATTTTGGAAGTCATTATGTTCAATCTATCAGTACAAGATTCTCAAGATAGATCTACACTTCTAAAAAGTCATGGTTCCCAGATTGCCCCTATCTCGAAAGACAAGGATCCAATTCATGAATTAATCATAAGTAGGGATAAACCCTCTCAATATGGCTAATCCATGATATTGGTAACAATCTGAGTGGCGTCTCAACGAATGTCAAGTGAGCATAAAGCCCCTCAATAACAAAAGTCGAAACTCCTCCTATTCCTCGGGTTCGCACAGACTCGGGTATAGAGCCCAAAAGTGTGTGAAATAGGTGATAGTGATGTGTGTGAGAGAGCATACAAAACTGTACAAATATTTAAAAAGATTGAATTACCCCTAACCTGCAAAAGCATATATACAATAACCAACCAGCAATCATCTACCCTAAGGTTTCAATCAATTAAGCATAAAAAATATATATACAAGTAAATAAATAAAAAAACACAGAATAATGCTAGTAAATATTTACATACAAAAATATTCACAAATAAAAAAAAAATAAATGAAAACAAAGACAAAAAGGGTAAAATAAATAAATAGAGATTATTAATAATTTACACAACTAACATCAACAGGCGACTCTCTAAATGTTCCCAATGGAGTCATAAAATTGTCGCATAGCCAAATTACTGACGGGACGACCCAAAAGCTTAACATTTGAAAATCAATGAGTCGCCACCAATGTTTATTTTAATTGGGAAAACATTAGAAAAACCCTAAAATAGGCAAAGCAAAACTGGTCTTTTAGAAAATGAGTTTGAGTTCGGGAGTCAATTACAGGTAGGGAAGGTGTTAGCACCCTACACTGCCCGTTCCATGAACGGTACCTTAAGTCAATTGTGCAAATTTTAATAATCTCAAATTTATTTATTTTTACCCATTTTTTAAAAGAATTTGTAACTATTTTTTATTATTTTTATTTTATTTTATTTTATTTTTTTTAAAAAAAGGAAAAGAAAGGACTAATTTGTGAAAATTTAATTTGGCTTGACAGAATAAAAATCCTGCTCCTACGTACCCTCCGGTGCAATGAGGAACTCAAAGTTACGTAGTTCTATAGAAAATGATTGTGAGTTAATTGATTTTAATTAAAAAAGATTTTTTTTAAAAAAAAGATTTTGTTTGAAGGTAATTTCACTGTTGCCAGGTTGAGTTAGCGAAACTCAATAAACCCATATGATCTAAACAACATTGAAGATAACATCTGCTATTCAATCATCATCGTTAGTCATTGCATTGATTAAAATATATTTTATTCTATATCATTTTTATTTCATTTTTCCATTTTTTTCTTATTATATTTCTGGATGAAACAAAAAAAGAGAGGAAAAAAACTTATTAAAATCACTTCCGGATCCAATCCTTTTTACGTTATTATATTTTTTTATTTATTTATTGTTATTTTATTCAAATAAAATAAAACAAAGGGGGAGGGTCAACCCACGTAAAAGTGGCCTGATACTTAAATCCAAAGTTTGTTTTATAGTTTTCTTTTTAAAAGATTCAGAAAACAGAAACTTAAAACTTACAAGAACAAAATAATATCAATGAAACCAAGAAACAAAATGAGAAAGACGAACCAGAGGCTCAGACCAGACCAAACCAAGAGAGTGGAACGAGCTGACCGGTCGGTGGCGGCGTCGTGGGGTGGTACGACATCGACGGACTCGGTGACTGGTGGTTTCGGTTGAACCGAGTCAGGAGCTGCGCGACTCGGACGGCGGGCGGCAGCTGCTGGTGCAGTGAGTACCGACGAGCTCGACGGTCGGGAGTGGCGTCAACGGCGACTAGGCTGTGCGTTGGATCTGGCGTGGGACAACAGGATCAGAGCCGGGCACGACGCGACGACGGCGAGGCTGCTAGGTTCGTCACTGTTCGAGTGAGGGAGCTTCCGAATCTGGTTGGGGCGTGGTGGAGGACGCCGACTGAATGGGTTTGCAGATCTGCGCTTTCCGGTGCGGCGCGTCTCGGCGGCGAGGTGGAACAAAGGCCGTCTTCGGTTCGCGGGTGGAGAAAGCGGGGCGGTCTGGTCGCAGTCCGGTTCGGCGGGTCGGCAAGATCTGGGTCAGCAGGTGCGTCGCGTGGTGGAGAGCGACGGCGGCGAGGTGAGGCCTGTGTGTAAGCTGCGGGCCGGTGCGCACGGCGTGGAGCCGAGGGCTCGGGTCGGTGGTGGTGATGGGTGGTTCCTTGGTGGTTGGTGATGGATGAGTGGTGAAAGGTAGTGGTTTGATGGGTGGAGATGAATATGTTGAAGGTGGTGGATGGTGGTAGGAGATGATGAACAGTGGTAGCTTGAAGTGGTGAGTGAAGATTACTTGGTTGAAGGCCTCCGAAAAATCCAAAATCTCTCTGTTTGTTTGATCTATGTAAAAAGCCCCCAGAACCCCCCAATGCTTCCTGTTTTCCCTCTCTTGTAAGCATAAAACCAAATCTGCAAACCCAATGAAACTAGCATAGGTAGCAGATAGAGTTGTTTCTTGCAGACGTAGATGTTTCCATTTTCATGCATCTTCTTTGAGTTGTTACCTTTTACATTGTTTCAATGTCTGTGATTTTGCCATTTTTGAGCTTCTTGAGCCTTGGGCTTGCAGGCTTGTAGCAGATACTTGTATTCTAACTAATGGTTAGAAATTGTAATGGTTTTTTTCCTTTTTGCCAACCATACATGACCAGATCATTCTTGTTTCGTTTCATTGCTGTAACTAACAGTAAGAAATTGCATCCCTTTTTTTTTAGTTTTTATTTTTATTATATTTTTTGGTTATTTTTATTTTTACAAACAAAATAAATAAATAAAAGAAAACTAAAGCAGGTAATCAAGAAAATAAAGCGCTCACAACATTGTAATTAAGCGTTAATTCTTGATTAAGCGATAAAAATTTTGATGGACAAAATTGGGTATAAACACATATCTTAAATTTATCATGTAATTACATGTATTCATAATCTATATTACATATTATGTTTTCATTAAATTAATGTATTATTTTCAGAATACATAATAATTTCTCACACTTTTTGCTATATCTAGTTAACTATCTAGCTAGTATCAAATTAACATTTTGTTAACTTCGGTTTATATTTGTGAAATTTCAGAAGAGAAAGAAGATAAGAAAGGAAATGCCTTGCCGTCATACGTACTTCAACGATTTCTCTGTTGGTATTCCCGACGTGTCTCACTCCCAAGGTAACTCTCTCTCTCTCTCTCTCTTCTCAACGATTTTCTGCACGTAGCCATTGCAACATTTTCTTTTGTTATTCGTTTGGACATTTGGCTGATTTCCAATTGATTTCGAGCCAGCATTATCGTAACTTTTTCTGAGCACTTTGTAACTAGTTAGTAAATAAAAGGGTTGCAGCCTTTTGTAACAAAACAAATAAATAAAAGGACTGCCCCAACATGACTAGCTTAAGGCGAAGCAACCCCTACCAATTGTTTGTGCACCGCAAAGCTAAGTTAGTCTATGAGAAACTAACTGTTTGATTGAGACTATGATAAAGAACATGTGTCGTGGCTTATCTAAATGAAAGGAGTCATTTATTGTGAGTAAAGTTGACACGAGAAAAAATATTCAAATTTGAAATACTTTTTTTTTTTATTGTACAATGTCACATATATAGTGCATGTTTCATTTGCAACTTACAATCCTGAAGGGTCAAAATGTATTTTGATTTCTTAAATTAATTTTCAGGGTAAAATGGCGTTTGTCAAAAGTTTTTCAACTGTCAAGAAGAGGGCAAAAATTTTCGGTAAAGGAGGAGAGGGCTAAAATTGTTGGATGAGAGAAACTTATCATATTAGATTTCATTAATACAACACATTTCAAGTCAAATAGGTAAATATTTTAATGCACCATTAAGCAAGTTGAGTCAAAGTGGCTATATCAGATCATAACCTAAATCATTATTTAATGTTTAAAGCTGATAGGACAAATCTAGCTGCTTTCTCTACCAGAAAGGACATATCCCATCGATTTCGTTCTGTATGCTAGTAAAGGAGTAAGCTAATGCAAATAACATAACTACTCATACTCAATTTCATTCCCCATCTCAATCCCAAAAGGGAGGGAATGATAAGCAAATTTTACTAAAAATTGTCAAGAACTCATCACATATTGCTGGTGATTATATTATTTACAGATATGAGGCTGCATATCATGCCTTTAGATGTTATTAGTAAATACATATTAAGCCGAACTTCAGTAAGACATCAGAAACAATCACGTGAAGAATGCCAGAGAACCATTCACAATTTCATCTTGGGAAACTATACTTGGTGAGTCCAATAAAGTAGGCTTCCTTAACCAGTATTGCTGAAACCTCTGCCTTGCATACTCCTTGTAGTCAAAGTCAATTTTATTGACGTAACTCTGCAATTACATGTAGAACATCCATGAATATTTTTCTTACATGAAAATAGGCATACTTAGCAGACACAAGTAACCTTCTTTAGAATAACCAGGGAAAAATAAAACTTACAGAAATAAGTCCCCACAAGCCCCAAAATAGATGACTTGCAAGAGTGTATTTTTCTGCAGCATTCACTAATCGGTCCACTTTAGCATTGTCAGGTTTCTTGCCTGTGTACAAGGAGTTGCCAAAATAAGTTTGAGAAACATGTATGGGATTCAGAAGCGTTGTATTTCAAGATATGATTTCAACTTTTATAACATGATTTTGATGGACTGAATCTGATATAACTTAAGTCAGTATGAAACAATTCTTAGAGCTACATTAACAAGGCATGAAGTTGAAGAGTGATTAAGACTTGCATCACACCTATACTAAAGTGTTCATGAGCTAATTGGATAAATAAGCTAATAAATTAAGCATAAATTAGACAAATGAATGCAAGCTCCACATAAGCAAAGGCAGACTAATCAATAACTTGGACTGTGTTAAATTAAAGAGTTAGAACTATCCAGGATGACTAGTCTCAGCATTATGCATATGCAAGCCTAAACTGAAGAAAAATAGTTCTTTCTTATTTCTTTATAACCATGCATAGATGCTTTGAATTAAAGATGCCAAGAGTATAGAAACAATAAATAAAGATATGCTGGAGTGGATTCTGTACAAGTCAACCAAATTGAAGAGCAGATTTATTCATTTCACTGAGGGTTTTTATCAGTTGGGAATAGATTAATAGCAATTATCTACTTCCAGATCTCTGCCAATCATATGTATCGATGGAGTGAATAGTTCAGTGGACTAACCTTCAGAACTGAGATAGATACGGATAAACCTTTGACGCTCCTCTAGTCCTGGTAGACCATATCCAGATTAGTGTGTCAGCAATGCAGACATCTCAATAAAGATAAAATAAGGAAACCCAATAATCACTGTGGAAATGTAATACAGGCAGTGAAAATATTGCAAACAAAAACCTTACCAGGATATTTACTGTAGTCAAGAACATGAGGTGTGTCACTGTGGTAATCAGTCACCATTTCACAGAAATGATTTGCCAGGTCATACGCAATAGGATTGTAACTAGCATATTCATAGTCCTGTATCATTAAAAAAAATATAAAAACAGGAACAAAAAATAAGTTTGCTGCAAAAGACAAGACTGATGTAGATGAAAAGAGCCTGTAAAATGTGGTATGATCCTCCTAGCATTGATCAGGCATAAAGTTCATAATTCTTATGGTCATGCACAACTTTCCATAGTTAGTCACCGATAGGAACTTGTATTACCAGAACCATATGATTGAGTTGAACAATAGGTTCAGATCTCCTTTTAAGAAGACAGAAGTAGAAAGTAATGCTCACCAATATACTGAGAAAATTGCCCATCTCAACTTTGAACTCTAAATAGAAGAAACTAGCAGGTTTTGTGCTTCATACTCAGGTGAGAGTTGAGATAATCACGCTACTGCTCACTTGGAGAGGTTTATTGCATCGCCGTACAAATTAAAAAGATGCATCCATAAGGCCAAAGGCAAAGAATATATAACCACAATATAGCAAGATAACTTACAATTATAGTGATTGATCTTGTCTCTTCATCCATCATTATGTTACCATATTGTAGGTCGTTGTGACAAAAACCAATCTCTTTATATCCTTTAGATAACAACTTCTCCAGCATATTTATTTCCTCATCTAGATTGTCCAAGGCAAAATTTTTGGTATCCTTTGGGGAGCACAAACTTTTGGCTTGACTAAGCCACTTCCTGGTAAAATAACATATGGAGAGCATTTAACATTCTGCATTGCAATAAAAAGGTTTCTAAGATCGACCTAATCTATAATTACCTCATTCTCTGCCAAAGCTGAAGCTTCTTTGGACCGGGCATATGAAGTCTATGGAACTCTCTCATCTTAGAGGCTATCAAAGCAGATATTTCAGAGTCGCGGAGGTCAACAGCTGAGAGAGTCTGAAAGGAAAAGAGAACATAACAAAAGAAAAAAGCATGTTATGCACAATTATCATACTAGGAATGTAAATAAAACAGCTTGTCAAATTCATAAACTTTTGCTTTCCTAGGACTCCTTGAATTGATTTTAATCCATTGTGAACTAAAAAGTGGCATCAACAGCTGATGAAAAGGAACAGATTAAACAGAACAAAATCACTGAGCAGATAGCCTCAAGGAATACCATAGTTCATAGTTGATATATTGATGAGGAGTACATGTTAAGGTGGTTGAAATAGAATTTTAATTAATTTTTTGTAAAATCATTTTATTCACCTTTGGAACTCAATACGTAGTTTGTCAAGTTTGAATTTGTTCAACATATTTTACTCCTTCAGAACAGACATACTCGGGTGGATAGCGATGATCAAACCCATGGATGGCAACTGCTATGTGCATATAAATACACAAGAGAAGTGTCTACTTTGGCACCATCACTATTAACTATTCCACCTAAAACTCATCTAACTGTATAGTCCAAGATCAACAATGTTCGGTCTCATCCGGATTTACATAAGGAATGTCTTTCATTTCTTTATAGTGTCTATTTAATTCTTTTCTGTCTTATACAGGAGATCATAAGGGTCCAGAAGTGCCACATATAAAAGGTGATACCGTGACAGTATGTTTCTGGTTGAGAAAACCCCGTCAAGTACACTTTAGAAAAGCCTTTGCTTATTTTGAGGTGAATATAAATGGCAAATGTACTGCCAAAATTAAACATTTAAGAAGCTATGCTGGAAATTATTTTTTTTAATCTGAGTTATGCTGGAAACTTTATGCCTATAAAAAGACAACTACTTAATTGCATAAATTATCTAGTACTATATTTATAAATGAGCATGTAATGACTGAAATAGACAGGAAAAAAGACTTCCAAGTCTGATCTTTCCATGTATGCCTAAATATTTCCAGATGCCCCTTCAAGTAAACGTATTGTTTTAGTATTTCTTTATTACTAAAAGAAGAAATATCATTTAGGAAAGGAATTAGGGAAAAAGAATGGTAAAAAGAAGTACCTATAGCACCTGATTCCATTCCATTGACTCAGCACCGTTCAATTGAATATCTTAAAGATTCTTCCTAATTAATTAATCCTAAGCACTAGTTGGAAATGCTAACCCTCCATTGCTCCGAAGGATACAGGGAATAAAATAAGAAAAAGGGAGCACCAAGACCAAAGAAAAGCTTTTCGACTAAAGAATAAAGTAAAATGAAGAAAAATCTAACTGAGATTCATGTTGAGCATATATTCTCCAAAGCTCAAACATCAATTGAAATAATCATTGCAGCCAATTTTATGAATTTAATTTTATCACTAAATGTAAAAGTCTTTTACACTATCATTAAATTATATGTTGACACATCATTAAAAATGTTAATCATGTCAGTAACTATATATAAAGTCAAACTTTTCTAATGATACGTTCACACATTAACATTTTTGGATGATAATATGAAAAACTTTAATAAGTCAATGGATTAAAATTTAACTCCAATTTTATAACCAACTTAGCAAGGATAATTTTCTGCAAACATATAAGCATCATGTTATAATTAATAAAAAAAAATAGTATAAAAAAACAAAAGAAGATAATCACATACTCTGGCATGAATAAACTCCTCAACTCGGCCAGAGGTGAACCGGCCAAGAAGGCGTGGACCATGACCGTGCCTTGATATGCACTCAAAGGTTCTAACTTCTTCCTCCCTGTTGAAGAAAACTTCAACACCATCACCATATAAGCGAACCAAAACCTTTGTGAGATCACCACCATTTTTGGATGGCCAGTTTATCTGGAAAACCTCATTGGTCATTGCACCCTTCAGTGGAATCACTTGCAAGGTGTTCTCATCATTGATCACATCCCCCAAATCCGAAGCCACTGCAGCAAGAACTTCCATTAACTCTTCCTGTGATGCACACCCTTTCAACAATTCAATTGTCTTTATGGCCATCCTTGATGAATGATCAACGAAAACCAGAGCTCTGCCTGGGCTGAAAAACAGAGGAAACTGAAACAGAGAGCTAAGTTAAGTGCTTTCATGCATGCACAAACACATAGAGAAAGATGAAAATTTTAATAACCCAGTTGAGAGAAAACATTGAAAATAGATTACCCTTTATGGGATTATTGAATAATTAAAATAAAAAAAATTAGTAGAATTCAGTGTTTTAGAAACTCACCTATGAAGCAGAGAAGTTCAGAGTTAGAAAACAGGGGAAGTTGTGTCACACAAAATGTCTGAACTCTGACAGGAACGTCCTGTAGTGAAGATTGCGTGAAGAAGGCAGAAACTTTATGAGAATCCAGTTGATGAAAAACAGCACGAATCAACAACAATCCGTGAAGAATGATCGATAAGAAAAAGAAACGAAAAAATAGAATTTTAAGATTTGGGAACTAACCAATGAAGCAGAGTGAACCTGTGGAAGAAGGTTGGAATTTGGTTATGTGATGTGGACACTAACTTTCTTTAGTTTGTGTGAAGTCAGAAATGATACCAAAGATATCTTTGCACATATATATAGAGGTAGAGAGAAAGACAGCAAGTATGATCAAGTATTTGCCGTTTACAGCGCGTAATTTGTGTTTGTTGACCAGGGAACTTTGTTTGAAATTTTTATTTTTATTTGAAAACAGTACATTATATATAGGTAGCTTTCCTTTTACTATAAGAGTGGTTATAGACATAGTTGTAATAGTAGTCAAAATTATACATAACTAATAATGTGTATTGGTGTAAGTGAAAATAATTTAAATTTTTAAAGTATATGATTTAGGATTTAATTTTAAAATTTATGTATATAAAAATAATATTGTTAAGAGAAATTATTGTTTAAATATTTAATTATAATTTAAAATATTAATCTCTCACTTATTTAAAAAATTCTCTTAAAAAAAGAATTACACATAACTAAGCAAAACTAATCAGAATAGACAAATAATAATTAATGAGAAAATTGAGAGTTTATATAATTCAATTTGTACAAGTTATAGCAAGATATCAAATTACTTAAGTAATAAGTTTAAATATGAAAAATTATATACAATCTAAATGCATTCAGTTTAGATGCATCTCAAAAAGACACATAATAATAATAATAATAATAATAATAATAATAATAATAATAATAATAATCATTCGGAATTCATCTTTGAAGTGAATCTCATATTTGTATTTATAACTCTTATATTCTTACATCAAATAATATATATATATATATATTATTTAATATCATTTATTATATATATATTTTTATTATTATTTTTTCTTACTCAATCATATCAATTAAAAATAATATAAATAATATTTACATCTTAAAAAAATATAAAATAATTATTTTTTTTGTATTTACTTAACAAGGCAGGCTTTTTCATAAAGCCACTGAAACAAGAGCTTTAGGTCCACAAACTTTCAGGGTCTCATAATTTTATAATGATATAATTTATTTAATTTAAAATTAAAATTAAAATAATTAATACAATATTAAAATTTTTATGTCATTCTTAAATTAAGTGCTTGATGAGTATTTACTTTCTCATCTCTCACTTATTTATTAATTCTCAACTAATTATCTCACTTTATATTAAAAATATGCAAAATCAAGATAATTAATGAAATAATAATATTGTTTTATTTCTCTAATTAAATATCTAATAAATATCTATTTCTAATCAGTTCTCAATTCCCACCATACTATTTATGTTCAACTATTTTTTTCTACAATATATAAAACTACTTAACTTTTTTTTAATTTATAATAACTACTTTTAAATTCTACCTTCCTGATTTGCTTTTACCTATCTTTAATTTCTTAACTTTAATCTCCTCCAAAAAATAATTAAAAAATAGAATAACTTGATTAATTAGAAATTTCGTATCTTAAAAGGTTAGAAGAATAAGATTTTAATGAAAAAAAATTGTTTGTTTATTTCAACAAAAGCCTCATTTTGTATTTAGTTATACGCTTATGATATTGTTGAGCCACCCCTGTTACCTAATAGACATTCTCATTATATAATATTGCTCTTTTTAATATATAAAATGTATAGTTTTGTCATTAGATTATCCTTGATTTTTGAACTTTATTATAAACTCACCTTACGTTCATAAATAAAAAAAACAAAATTTATTAATGAAAAATTTCAGGTTATTTATTTTAAATTGAATTTATTATATAAATAATAGACTCCATATTATGAGGGAAAAAAGAGATAAAGGAGAATAAAAATGTCAAATTTGTCTCTATGAACCGCGTCCTCCACGACACGTATACTTAATTGTGAAAAAAAATGATGCCGTTTAGAATCATCTAACACGGCTTCAACGGGATAGTTTATGTAAAATAAATAAATAAACACTTTTTACTGGTATGGAATATATATGGATAAGGAAGCATCATTTTTTTGTCATTTTAAATTGAAAAATTTTCTTTTGCCTTTTCGGCTATGAGCGTTGAAAACGAGTACACATGCACATGACGGTTGAATTTGGCATATCATTATAAATTTATACAGTACCAGATATATTTTTGTGTTTTTGGGTGGGTTCACTGGGTAGTCTTTATATTGAATTAATATCTTGCGATCTATGTAACCAATATATATATATATATATATATATATATCTTGCGATATTTTAATCGAAAATAACTTATATTAACAGCACTTAAAAGGAAAATTTATGATGAAATGTATATATGATATATATTTTGCTAAAGATAAATTTAAGGTTAGGGTGGTTATACTATAGAATAAGTCTCTAAATTTAACGCACATTTATAAATTTTTTGCGTTTATCATAATTTTATCATAATTTTTTGCGTCAATTCAATATTCATTTGGTTATATTTCATATCGGAAGGTACAAACTCAATCATTCTGTGGCCTACCAGCACGTGTCATGAACTCATAACCACACAATTTTATTGTCAGTGTCACACTTTTTTTTTTGGTGAGCGTCAGTGTCACACGTCGTAGCTAGGGATGACAATAGGCGGGTGAGAGCAGATAGTGTTTTTTCTGCTTCTATTATAAGTATTTATTTATAATTTTTGTAAGTATATTAAATATTTATAAATATTTATAGGTAATTAATAATTTAAAATAAAATTTAAAAATTATAAAAAATATAAATAAAATAAATTTTAACATAATATATTATAATTTTTTTATTTAATAATATAAGATTTTTATAAAATTAAAAAATATTATAAATAATAAATTAAATTTAATTATATTTTTTAATAATTAATTTATATAAATGATATTATATTTTTTTTTTTTTAATAAATTTTATCATTATAAACTTATTTAATAAAAATTTTATTTTAAAATAAAAAATATATATTTTTATTTTATCTTAAAAATAAAAAAATTATAATATATATATATATTAAATAAAAAAATATAATTAATGAATTTACAAGTCTTATAAGGTAGATATTATAATTCCTCTCTATCTCTATTTATTAAACAGATATTCATTTCTTGTCTTATCGCGGATAATTCCCACAAATCCTCATAAATCATCGCGAGTATAAATAATTTTGTCATCCTTAATCTTAATTTTGCTCATCAAGCTCCTTTTTTCAAATATAGTATGAACAGCCACCATCCTTTTGTAGATTTTATAATTTCCCTAAAAATTTTAATTCAAGTATTCTAAATAATTGTAATTAGAAAATGCTTGTTTTTTTTTTTTACGTGAATTAGAAAATGTTTGTTGTAAGATGAGAAAGTTAAAACTAATAATAATATTAACTGTTGAAGTTTAGACTCGAGAGAATATTATCCACACAGTAACGGTGAAGCGTAGTTCAATTAATATCTGAGTCCTGACATTTATATTTTTAATTCCGGTATAAAATCTTCGAAATGGATTGTGAAAGAATAAAAGAAATGCAAACAGTGGGGTGAAAGGTAAACGGGAAAGGATGAGAGCGTGATCTGGATTAGAGCTCAAATATGATGCTTAGATTCCAATTTCGTCTTCTGAATCACGAGGATCATATCAGAATAAAAAATAAAATAAAATCACATTTGTTTCTATTTCCAATTATTGTCATCCATTTTTTTTTTTTTAAGATGGCTCTACATGTTCCACTATTGGTTGAGTTGTACAAAATTTACTTGTATAATATAAAAAAGATGTTTAGTTTCCATCATTTGACTCATACAGTTGGTAACCTCCTATAATTAGAGGTGACAAAACAAATTTAATTTATTAAGTTAATTTATCAACTTGTTACTTTTTTTAGATTAAATTTAAAATTTTAATTCACTTTTATTTTTTATCTCGCATAATTTACGGGTTAAACAGAGTAGGAGCGGATTAACCTGTTGAATTAATTTTTTTAAAAAATTATTAAAATAAATCTTTTTATATATATTTATAGTATTTTTATAAATATGATATTAAATTTATTTTTTTTATTTTTTAGTCTTTATAAATTATAATTTTTTTTAATTTTTTTATGTTTTTTTTTTTTACTTTTTAGGCGATTGATTTAACAACTCGCTTACTTTTTTTTATTTTTTATTTTAACCGAAATAACTCATGCGTCAGTCAACCAATTTAAAATTGAGTAAGTTAATTCTTCTAATTATTTTTTAAAACAGATCAACCCACCTCACCCCGTATTTTACGGATTAGAAGCGAGACAGTTCAATCCATTTTACTACCTTTACCTATAATAAAACAAATAGAGTATATGCAAATATGTAATAACTTTCCTGTGAACATATATTAGAAATAAACATATAATAACTAGCAAATATCAAATTTTGAACCTGATCCTAAACCTACATAACTTGAATCTCTCTAATTACATGTGGCTTCTATCTTATATTGTAATTGGGAAAATTAACCATTTGATTGCTGATTAGTTGCCTTATTCTTATGTGCATTATTAACCGTTAAGTCTACATAATAATGTAGTAATATAGTAACAAAATATTAACCATTTAATAAGACACATATTAAGGGTTAATTGAACAATGGAAACTCAATTTGAGAGAATGCAAATCAGGATCTTTTTAGAAGGCAGAGTGACATCTGTGAGAGGAGTGAGCTACTTTAGTGCAACTTGGTCCTTTGCTTTGTACCTCTTGAGACATTTATCATAGGCTTGTTTGCTCTTATCGATATATGTCCCCACCATCTTGGATAGTCCTTGATGTGAGAACAACATCTGGCAACTGCTTATTGCACATTTTTGTACATTTCATAGTCAATTGATGACAGCAATTATTTTGCTCTTATAGAAGATGTAGTTGAAGTGTCAATTGTCTAACATCTCTTTCCCTCAGCTGTATGTAAGCACGACACAAATGTTAAAGGCCGATAATATCTTCATTGAGATAGTGAACTCATGCCCATACTAATAGTACTTACTTGTAATAAGCTAAGAGAAGCGAAGATAGAGTAGGATAAGATATTAACAGATAGTTCATTATCTTATCCGACGTTTAAAGGTCCATCGATAACCAATGCGATAACATTATAATTTTAGTATGATTTTAAAATTTTTCTTTTTTATTCTAATGTTTTCATATTTTATTTGATTTTATTTTTTATAATTTTAATTTTTTTAAATTATATAAAAAGACAAATTTATCCTTATGATAAAATTACATATAATTTTTAAAATTTTGAAAATATTGTTTAACTTAAATTAATTTTTTATAATTTTAAATATTCATTTTTAGTTTTTACTTTACATATAGTTAAATTATTAGAATAATTTTATATTTTTCAGTTTTTAAAATAATATAAATAACAAAATTAGCCTAGACAAAATAAAAATAATTTTTAAAATTAATTATTAGTATTTTATTATTTTAAATATTTTATATTTATTATATATTTTTTTGTAACTACGTTATATTTTATTATACTTTAATTATTTTATATTTAAAATATTTTTTTATATCATACTTTAAATCACCTTATCCTATCCTCAGCTTCTAATTTATACAACTGAATTTGAACTAAATAAGATATGTATCCTCATTTATATGATAGTTTATCATATCCTATCTCTCTTATCCCGACCACCAAACGTTTTAATAACTTTATATGAGAGAAATATTTATGTATATTTTGTCTACATAAATTATGTAGATTAAAGTTAATTAATAAATAATATATTATTATTTTTAATATAAAATAATTATATATTACAAAAATTTATATAATTATTTAAATATTAATTAATTTAATTTATACAACTGAATAAATAAGATGTATATAAATATTTCTCCTTTTAAGAGGCAAATGCATAAACGAACATCAGCTTGGATTATGACATGTTCATCACGCGTGACCTAAAAATGTGTTATTGCCACTTGAGAGCTTGAGTCAGTACACAGTTCGATTAATACAATACAAGCTTGCACCATTGTTGTACAATCAAATTAAAAGCCAAATGAGATAACATATCCCACCATACTTCATCTATAGCAGAAAGCCAGAGACCAACAAACTGACAAAAGCACATGAAACATTGGACCTAGCTAGAGTGTATATAGAAAAAGAGAGGAGGAGGAAAGAGAAATCAGGGGGTCATCTCCCTTTGATCTAGCAAGGAAATCAACACAAGTTCTCTCAGAACATAGCTGGGCAATCTTTTTGTCAAGTCTACTTGAAATTCTCCAAAATTAAAAATAAAATATGAAGAGTTTGATATGGGTTGAGTTTTAGCTACAAACACACAACTACTGAGATGAGGCAACAAAACTTGACCACTAAACAACACCTAGAAAAGTAGTATTACTAAAAAGAACGGAATAATCTCTTATTAGTGTCTTCAACTACAACACCCAAAAAAAAAAAAAGAATTTTAAGAGGTGTTTGGTTTGTTTTTTGTTTTTATCTTTAATTGTTATGTTTTTACTTATAATATCAAAAATATCACTTTATTTTTATTTTGTTTCTTGTTTTTAGGATTTTGTGAAGAAAATGATGAAAATAACAAAATCTTGTTTTCAGTTGTTTTCACATTTTTTCTCACAAAATTTGAAAAATAAAAAAAAATAAAAATAAAGTGACATTTTTGTAAGAGTGAACCTTTATTTTGGTTATTGAAATTGTTTAAACTAATCATATTAGTCACTGACTTGAAAAAATTAGTATATTAGTTCTTGAACATGAAAATATCGGTCATATTAATCTATCACATCAATCATTTTTCAATCAAATTAGTTTTTATTAAAAATCAATTTGACTGTATAAATTATATTTTCAGATATTAATATATTAATTTTTTTAAGTCATTGGCTAAAATTAGGGTTCATTCTTTTGGTAATTATCAATGAAAATATATCAAATAAAAATAAAAATAAAAACAAACTAAACATTAATTAGTGTTTTATTTTACTATTTCCTTTACAAAATTTTAAAAATAAGAAATAAAATAAATAAAAATAAGATAACATTTTTACAATTAAAAATAAAAACATATCAACTAAAAAAATAAAATAAAATAAAACGGCCCCATTCTTCAAAGAATTGGTTGCAGGCCTTAATTTCTGCCTAATTAAGGACAGCTTTTTTTTTTGTTTATTCTCTTGTCGTGGTCTTGTTTTGGTTTAAATAGACGGTAACCCATTCTTCAAAGAATTGGTAGCAGGCCTTGTCATGTTTCAATTATAGTTAGAGGACTATAGAAATAGGGGCCCATATACAATATGAAAGTGATGTATGGTTGATGGTTTGGTAAAAATTCACTCTGAAAGTTATGTACCAAAAAAAAAATAAAAGAAAAAAAGTATAATTATCTTAAATTTTAATTTTTTTTACAAATTAACATTATGAATTTTAAAATTTTTTTAATTAGTTGTTGAATTTTGATTTTTTTATAAATTATTACTACAAACTTTAAAATCCTTTCAATTAGTCTCTAAACTTCGACCTTTTTGTAAATCATTATTATAAATTTTAAAATTTTCTCAATTAGTCCTTAAATTTTAATTAATATCTCAATAGATCATTCTGTTTAATTTGGATATGTTAATTTATTAACGATGATATTATGTAATAATATCTTATCCATTTTAATATTAATTTTGAATTATTTATTAATTTATTTATTAAAATTTGATTATAAATACATTTTATTATTAAAAATAAATAAAAACAAAATTTGTTTTAAAATAAATTTATTTTTTATGTACTTTGTAATGAATAAAATATATTTAAAATTAAATTTTAATAAATAAATTAATAAATAATTTAGAATTAATGTTAAAGAATTAATGTTAAAACGGATAAAATATTATTACACAATATCATCGTTAGTAAATTAACATATCTAACTTAAACAGAAAAAAGATCTATTAGCGTTAATTAAAGTTTAAGAATTAATTGAAAAAATTTAAAATTTGTGGTGATTATTTATAAAAGAGATCAAAATTCAGGATTAATTAAAAAAAAATTTAAAGTTCATGATAATAATTTATAAAAGAAATTAAAGTTTAAAAATTAATTAAAAGATTTTTTTATAATATTAATTTACAAAAAATAAAATAAAATTCAGAATGAGTTTATACACTTTTTCAAAAAAAAAAAAAAAACCTGAAAAATTCACCCTGAAAACTCTGAAATGATAATAATAATTAATTAATTATTAATTAGTTAATTAATAAAGCCTATGAAAAACCCAGCAAAAACCCTTTTGCCTGGCTAAGCTTCTCTACTTTGCTGTCGAATTTTCTTGTATGCAGCAGATAAGGGAACTAGGGAAGGCACCAAACTTCGTTGTTGGGGAAAATTGGTTTGTAGATAAAAATTTCATATTTGCACATTGCCAATGAGTTCCAAAGGTCCCCATACTGATTCACTTGGTATAGTCTCTTCGCTATTCCCTGCTCAAGTTTTCATTTTTTGTGCTCAAATTTTAAATTTTTTTAATAACTCCCTGGAATTATGATTCATTCTGGCTATTACTGGATCAGGTTTGAGATGGGTATTCCTCAAAATTCAATTTTTGTTTTATGAATTTGATTTTCATTTTGATCCCATCTTTAGCCAGAGAATTCTTCATAGTAGTTTTTCGTTTCTTATTCCTTCCTCTTCTCCAGAAGGAGAAGTTGAATAGTGGATAGTTAATGAAGTGAGTCTCAGGCTCACGAAGGACCTGTTAATTATTTACTTATTACTTATCTATTATTTTTAAAAGCAATACAGTTGAAAATTGTAGTGTCAATTTGTTGGCAGAAGTTTCTACTTGTTCCTTGCATTGCTTATCTTCAACAAATGGCTTGTCTATACAGATGCATTGAAGTTTAAAATGCCTGCTCAAAAAGATCCAGATAAGTTCTTCTTGTCCATAGGTGAAGGAGAGAAAAAGCCATTTGACTTTTTACGTGTTTTGTATGGTAAGTATTGCCATTCCAGTTGAAGATTGTGTAGATGCATGGATGAAAATTGCAAACCTTTGGTGTTTAAATGATTGGCCTAGTCTGTCTTGTTGCGGCATTATACATAACTAATTTGTATACATTATTACATTTTGTGCAGATAATGAGACAGGTGACATATAATGTTGTTATTAGAAGTAGCATGTTGATTAAAAGTTCAAGTCTTGAAATTGTAATTTACCGCATCAAATACTTTGATTTTTCCTCCTGTATATATCTTTTTGAATTGATAATTATAACTTCTGTGGGCAGTGGTATCTTCTTAATTTGGATATTCCAATGTTTAGTTCCATTTTTGACAAGAAAAATGGCTGATGATGTTTCTAATTCTATGAATAATTACCTTTCATGATATAGGATCTAGCATTGGAACTCAAACTGGTCATAAGTTGCGTCTTATGATGTTTGTCTATAGTCTTGTATTATTAATATTGTGCTGTATGACATACTTATGAATATTGCAGATGGTTGCATTGCTGGAGGTGTTGCTGGTGTCATTGTAGAAACAGCGTTATACCCCATAGATACCATCAAAACTCGACTACAGGTGAGTCAAGTACATTGAGTGAAATTTTTTAATTCTACTTCGTCTGTGTTTACATCTGTCTGTTGGGGGTTGGGGGAAGGGGAGGCACTAGGAAGGCAGAGGGAAATAGTTAATTCATGATTTGTCATATAAGAGGCAGCAGGCGTTGTTGTAGGTCTCAAAATGCAGTTGTTAGATACTACTATTCTCTTCCCCATTTTAGTGAGGCTTCCATGTGTTAGTTCATGTCAAAGTTCCAATTCTGTAAATGTTATAATTATTACCTTAATATGTGTCATTTCACATTATGCTTATGCATGAGATATTAGACTTCGTTTGACATTCATTCTATCCCGTTTGATGTGAATTCTTTTGCTAGGGGAGCAATGGACTGAGCTTTCTTAACTTGTAATATTTTGTTCTCCTAAGGATGACATTAATAGAATAATACTCCTTTTATATTTCTCCTTTCTCCCTTGACTCTCTCTTTTAGTTGTTTTTCTTTTGATGGAATCTATTGTCAAGTTTTGGCTTGCTTCTCTAATATCTAATTTTTAACCATATTTTATTTTGATTTTTCATCTCTTTCCATCTTATATCAGGTTGCACGTGGCGGAGGGCAAATTATTTTGAAGGGTCTGTATTCTGGATTGGCCGGAAATCTTGCTGGTGTCTTACCGTGAGTAGACTTTGTTTTCATAATTCATATATAACTTATCCTTTGCAATTCACATGCAATTGGTTTCTGTGTTGTTTATCCCATTCTCCACTTTTCACTTAATATTTTTCTGTGACACTTATTTGAATCGAAGCTAATTAGATATTATAGCTTATGTGCTATGAACTCAAGCTAAGAATTTTTTTGTTGCTAGTTTTATATATTAGGAATTGACTGAAAGAGTCTTTTTTCCTCTCTAATAATCGACTTGAACTTCTCTAACTGATCGTTTGAGATAAAATAATCATTTAGTTTCTGGAAAGGGGGTTTGTATATTTGCACCATAGAAAAAGATGGTCTATATTCTGTATTTGAGCTGTGTATAATATATGCAAAAGCACAGACAATATTGGCCCCATAATAACTCATGTCTATATATAATATACTCAAAAGCACAGACAATAACCACTGTTGAGTGAAAATCAGCGTGCTTGTTGAATACCCCATAATAACTAATGTTTGGATGCTATACTAACGTGAACACTTATGCACTGGAAAAATTTGTCTGCAAACACATTCTATTGTGAGAAGATAGTTTTTCAGGACACATTTTGCTTTAACATTCTTTTATTTTTGGAAAAAATATTGGTTCTTAATTGATTAAATTGTGTGGTACATATACCTGATAGACTAGTCTTCCACTCTTGACAGAGCTTCTGCGATTTTTATTGGTGTGTATGAACCCACAAAGCAGAAATTGCTAAAGTCCTTCCCTGAGAATCTCAGCGCTGTGGCTCATTTTGTAAGTTGGCTCTCTTTTGTTAATAAAAGAGACAATCTATTCAAATTATCTATGTGGTGACACCTGGCACACAACGTTCACCTTAGATATTAATGTGATGATGCTTTTCACCCCCTTTCAGAATTCTTTTAGTTTTTATTTTACTTTCAATGTTTGTTTACTGATATGCTGATGTTCAGAGCTTTACTTAGCTGAGATAAATCATAGGAATATAGGATACACAAAGCAGGAGTGGCAATGGTCAGTACATGACCAAAAATACGAGATCATAATATTTTAATATAATATTGAAGTACAAAGGTGCCTCCAAAGCATCTACCCCAACTTGTCTAATTATATTTACATATTGTAATGAGAAATTTTGTGATTTTGAATAAATTTGTAACCTTAAAATGCATTTGTGTTTTGCAATTCACAATCTTATAGAGCATGAGTTACAGAATGTTTTGCTCAAACAAGCTCCAGTTTGTGGAGTTCCGGCCAATTCATTTGTATAAAGGAAAATTTGTGTATATAAGGCCCAGGGACAGTTGGGGAGTGCTATGATTTTCAGTGCTGAGATATATATATATATATATATATATATATATATAAAGAAGAAATTCATTAAGATGAAGGGAAAAGTTATAAAGAGAAGGGAGGATAAGGAATCCTCCTTAACAAAAGTACAAAACAAAAAACAAGAAAGATAAAAGAGAAAATCAATGGAACAAAGCTAACACTGCTAGAGTTTAAATCTTCCTAAACATAGATTGAGTGAATCATCTAGTGGTTTTTATCCAAAAAAAAAAAAAGAAATCATCTAGTGGCACTAGCTCAGCTTGAACAGTGAAAGAGATTAAGTCTAGGCTTATGCTTGGCTTGAAAGGAGATTTTCTAGTTTGATCTGTACCTTTACATGTTCGTGGTATTAGAAATTACATATTTGTTCACTCTAAGTGGATACCAATCAATTTTTATTGTATCTTTAGCATAAATTACTCTATTTAGTGCCATAGTAACAAAACAATATATTAGAGTACATAAAAACAGATACAAATAAATAGAAGTTATAAAATTTATGAATGATTAATAATTTTTTTGTTATTTTGATATTCCTAAGCTGAATACAGGCTGCAGGTGCTATTGGGGGCGCTGCTTCTTCTCTTGTTCGTGTTCCAACTGAGGTAAGTAGCTTTACTTCTTACATTGCGATTTTTTCTTTTCTGCTTCCTTGAACTTGGAATTGATTCATCATTCATGTCTTTCTAGGTTGTTAAGCAAAGGATGCAAACTGGGCAATTTAGATCAGCCCCAGCTGCTGTCCGTCTTATTGTTGCTAATGAGGGTTTTAAAGGTCTTTATGCGGTATGTATTACTTAATTGCATATCTTAGGAGTGACCATTTAATTAATTTTTCAGATTTAAAATCTTGTTCTAGCAGGTATTCTTAATTCAATTTCCCACCCTGGAAAGAAGTTTTATATTGGTTTATGTGAAAGAGAGGAGATATGATATTGTGTGCAGGATTATGATCAGAACCCTAATGCCTTTACATCCGTCTCCCCCAATTTTACATGCTATTTGAATATGATGAATATGCTAATTTTGGTTTCTTGTTTCGCCTGCCATGACCTCTATTTTTGTTTTTCTGAGATTGCAGGGATATGGATCTTTCTTATTGCGAGATTTACCATTTGATGCCATACAATTCTGCATCTACGAGCAGCTGCGAATCGGGTATAAGCTAGCGGTAAGCTTAATAGACGTGTCTATTGATTTATATGGATTTTTAAAAAGGTTCTCATTGGTTTTAAATCATCTATAAAAAAGTAAGCATTCTGTTAATGTAAATTTATCTCATTTGCATATGGATTGAAGAAAAGTATTGCATAAAACTAGTAGGATTATGCTCAATGGAATTTTGCCAATGAATATTAAATTGCATATTGGATTTTTGGCATCAATTTGTCAGATATTAAGCTAATTAGCTCAGGATTAAGGACTATAGGTCCATTAGCTTGGTTTCTAGCATATATAAGGTTACTACAAAGGTTCTCTCTCTTTGCTTGAATGAGGTGCTGTAACATACAATTTCAGAAAACCAAAGGGCTTTCATTCCAGGTAAACAAATTTTGGATGCTATTCTTGTTGCGAATGAGGTTGGTGAATGACACAAGGTTGGGTAAACAGGGTTTAGTCTTTAAATTGGATTTTAAGAAAGCTTATGATCAAGTGAGTTGGGGTTTCTTAGACAGAGTCCTTGAGAGAAATGGTTTTGGTTCAAGATGGAAGAGGTGGCTTTCAGGTTGCCTCTCTATAGCTACTTTTTCTGTAATTGTGAATGGGCAGCCAAAGTCCGGGTTTCAGACAGCGAGGACTTAAACAGGGAGATCTTCTTTCTCCTTTTCTGTTCACCGTAGTGGTTGACGTATAAGTTCTTTCCCATGGTGATTGATAGAGGCCTTATCAAGGGAATGAAACTGAAAGATTGTTCACAAGGAACTATGGTTTCTCCATCTTCAGTTTTGTTGAAGAATTACGGGTTTAGGGTTAGGAGAAAGAAAAGAGAGAAAGCGGCTAACACTGTATATATTATTGATATGATGAGATGTGATACAATTCCATAACCTAGTACTCTTATTTATACTAATACTTAGGTCAAATACTAACACTACTAGTACTGACCCAAGCCCACTAACATAAGACTAATAACCTAATAAGTAATAAGTAATAATCCTAATATTCTCTAACACTTTCCCTCAAGTTTAAGCTTGTTACAAGTAGCAAACTCATAAACATAAAACAAATAACAAAACCCCATCTATATCCGAAAGCGATAAGAGAAATTCAGCACAGTAACATTGAACCATTCAGATATGACATAAGGAAGAAAAGAAGATGCTAAACCATCCAAGCGTCCAAGAAAGAAGAAGAGAAACTGGGAAACTCTTGCTCCCAAATCTGCAACACCATTGCTAGTGAGAATCTAAGGCGACTCCACCTCGCTGACAACCTTTTCCTCCTGGCGTCTCCATCTAGCGGGCAGCCCTTTCCTCTAACATCTCTGAGGCGGCTCCACCTCGTTGGTTGTTCTTTACCTCCAATCAGGCAGCCCTTTCCTCCAAGCTCAAGGTGCACCGAGAAAATCCACAAGAAAAACAAAGAAACACAAGATAGAACAACAACTTCAACCTTCCTCCTTCAAAGGTTCTAAATTGACATAACCATAACCCAATTGTCAAGCTTCCATCATAGCAACAAACCAGAGTCCAAGCTCACAAATCACAAGATAAACTTATAAATCAAAAGCCAAATCTCTCCCGAACCGGAGAGGTTGTCAAACCAATTGACGAAAGAGAGAACAAAACCATCCAAAATCATACCATTCTGCTTGAAACACTCCTGCTAGATATCTCACCGGCACCAGCAACCTCCACGAACAGTCCAAGACTCCCCTTTACTGAAGAAGCCAACAAAATCAAACCAAGAAGAGGGAAAATATCACTAAATCTCACCCATAGTCACAAACACAACAAATCAGCCTAGAAGGAGGGAAAGGATCACCAACAACAAGCCAAACGGGCTCGGAATACCACAAAGGCACAAACTACGCAGATCGCACCAACCTGGAATAGAACAGTCCAAAAACATCAAGAAACCAACACGAAAATGCCGAAATCACCTAGCCGGAGACGTCGCCGGACCTCTGCACGCCGGCGAACCACCCCCAACCGCCTGTCGCACCTCTCTGTGGCGGACGAACTCCACGCCAACCACCCACGAGGTTTGGGTGTTCCCCACGCTCCGGACCCGCGAGTTTTGAACAAACAGGGCACCCAAACGACGTTCTTCCTGCGTTGCCGGCGCCACCCACCGCCTCGCCGGTTGTCTCGTAGGCACCGTCCTGCCACATCCGGTCGCGAATCGTAGACGACCGCTCCTGGGTCGCCTAGAAAACAGAACCGTGAGCACCTTTGGCTGCGCAGTGATAGTAACAGTGACCTAGGTCACAATTTCAAATAGGGATATGTTATTTATTTTTTTTTTAGTAGTTTCATAAACTGAAAAGTGAAAACATAGGAAAAGTTTTGAGGAAAACAAATAGGGAAGAATATACAAAAGAGTTCTATGAACTCAAGTCAGCAGAAACGGCAAACCGGATGATACCGCTCTAATACCATGTTGAAGAATTACGGGTTAAGGGTTAGGAGAAGGAAAAGAGAGAAAGACGGCTAACACTGAATATATTATTGATATGATGAGATGTGATACAATTCCATAACCTAGTACTCTTATTTATACTAGTACTTAGGTTAAATACTAACACTACTAGTATTAGTCCAAGCGTACTAACACAAGACTAATAACCTAATAAGTGATAACCCTAATATTCTCTAACTAGTTTGAAGGGACACTATTCCATTTCGGAGGAAGATAGAGATAGTTTGTGAATGTTCTCTCTCTATATTCTCCAGTTCTTTCGGATTGTTTCCGGCTTGAAGATAAATTTGGAGAGTGGTTTGGCTGGTATAAATGTAGACTTTCATGCTCTTTAAGGAGTGAAATTCTTACATTTTAAGGTTGTTTGAGGTTGTTTCTGGCTTCGTTGGAGCAAAATTCTCGCATCCTGAAGGATGTCTCTCTGTCCCTAAACATTTTATGGGATAGGATTATGTTTATGACTTCTCTTTGGTGTTCAGCTTGTGGCTGTCTCAAGGGAGTTTCTCTTTTTGATACACAGAGAGAATAGACAGCTTTGCTACATTCTTGAGTCTTTAACATGTTCCTTTTCGTATCTCTTTTTTTTTTCCTCTATTTTGGAGTATATCTTGTCCTTCCCATAGTTGTATTTTGCCCACTTTTCTGTCTAATAAAATTTCTTTTTCCTATCCACAAAAAAAAAAAAGGCTCTGTAGAAATACTTGATAGTTTCTGTATTTATGTTTCTTTGCAGGCAAAAAGAGATCTGAAGGATCCAGAGAATGCTATGCTTGGGGCATTTGCTGGTACTTCATATCCATTTGAACTTTTCTATTGAAAGTATTGAGGAATTCTTTAATAGTTGTGCTTCCACTGTCTGTACATGTTGCTGTCTACTTTCTGGAATTCATGACAAACTTGTAATGCTGAATTCCTGTGAATTTTCTGTTCTTTTTACTTGGGTTTCTGGTACAAGGATATCGCAATCAGTAATTTTGTGGTATATATTGGTTGTTAATCCTTATTTGTTCTAAATAGTTTCCTAGTCTTTGCCATAATTTTTGCAGCAAAAGCTAAACTATTTCATAATTGACTAGGCCTGCAAGTTAATTAAAAGTCCCATTAAATGGATGATAGTATGACAATTTGCAAAATGCTGAACTAATAACTACCCCTCCTCCAAAGAAAGGTTAATCTAAACTAGTAACTGAGCCGTAAGGAAGCATTGTTACTGCCGAATTTAGCTTCAAATCAGTCTTCTGTTTTTTTTTGTTTTGTTTTTTGTTTTTTGTTTTTTTTTTTGTTTTTTTATATTATATTCACTCTGTTTAAATAGTAGCTAGATCTTTTATTTGTACTTATCATACCTAGTTATGTGCATTCTTATTAGTAGGGTTTCCTCTCTGGATCCTTCCGTATATTTTGATGTTGCTTCTTTTTAACTCTTGTGCTCAGCTTTATTTGTTTGAACTGATAATGGTAAATTTGATACCTTATAGGTGCCATAACTGGAGCAGTTACAACTCCTCTTGATGTAGTAAAGACCAGATTGATGGTTCAGGTACAGAATTTTTTTTCTTCTTTTATTATTTCAAGGGAATTTTTGGGAGAGGTCCAAAACAGAACTCTTGATAAAAAACAGTTTGCTATGAAATGAACAATAACCATTCGGAGTGGTTATTTTAGGCATTAGCCAATATATTATACATAAATACATAATAACCACTTCAAGTGGTTATTTTTCCTTCATGGCAAATATTCTTAATAGGAGTTGCTTATTTGGAATTTTCCCCTTTTTGACATTAGTCTCTCTCTCTTTCTCTCTCTCTCTCTCTCTCTCTCTCTCTCATACACACACACACACTTCAGGGATCACAAAACCATTACAAAGGCATTTGTGATTGTGTGAGGACAATAGTTAAAGAAGAAGGAACTCATGCTCTTTTTAAGGTATGACTATTTCTTGAGATTCAATGTAACATTGTAATCATTCTTTGCATTCTTGGTTTTCTTTTGACCAAATAGCTTTGTAGAAGTCTCAAACTATGTTACATCACATGTCCACTTTTCTGCAGGGTATTGGGCCAAGAGTTTTGTGGATAGGAGTGGGAGGTTCAATATTTTTTGGTGTTCTTGAGAAGACAAAGCAAATTCTTGCTCATAGGCACCCACAAGCTGAGGATCAAAAGTGAGTTTATTCTTCTAGGCAGGATTAATTTAATTCCATGTTTTCCTTTCATGATTGCTTTGGAGCCAGTTTTTCCTAAATTGGTGCCTAGCCTGAAAGGGCTTAGCCCTAAAGAAGCCATTTGGACCTCAAAATTTAGGCCTCAATTGAAATTTGGGGTGCAATTATAAAAGCCTGAATAAAATATGGGCCAGCCTGGAGCTCTATTTAAGAGGCCAACAAAGCACAGGCTGTAACAAATGTAATATTTTTTTTTCTTCTCTTCTTTTCTTTTCTGGGGAAAATTATTTATT
The DNA here is from genome assembly GCA_029884605.1 of Ormosia emarginata. Taxonomy (NCBI): domain Eukaryota; kingdom Viridiplantae; phylum Streptophyta; class Magnoliopsida; order Fabales; family Fabaceae; genus Ormosia; species Ormosia emarginata. The sequence continues at coordinate 16,056,472 of JAQQTP010000069.1, read as the reverse complement.
TCAAACACCAAACAATAGAGTAATAGAAAAGGGATATCGAAAGGAAGAAAGAAAATTGAAGCTCAGAACATATTTAAGGTATCTGTACATCCTGCACCTGGACAACCTTATGGATGGAGGATCTAAAATCAAAGTTGAAGGCTTTGATGAGGCACAGCTTGAGAGGTACATACTTTTCAGGGATTGTTTTTACCCCTCAAAACGTTAGAAGTGTGACGTACCATATCAATAAAGAAGGCAAAAAAAAAAAAAGGTTGTGGCTGGGTTCATTTTTATATGGCAAAATTGTAATTTTGATTCCTTTTATATCTCCACCCCCCAAAGCCCAATTCCTTTGATCTTTCCTTCCACTGCACCGACTATAGTGACTCATTGTGAGGCTCGCATGACTTAGGTGAGCTTATAGCCCACCCTGGTTATGCGCCGATTATGGATCGTGAGTTTGAGTCGTGACAAAAAGTTAGTAAATTGTTTAATGAATATTATAAATGACCACGGTACGATAATAAGCCCCATAATATAACTTGTAATATACATTTTCTTTGATCTTTTCTACATAAAACCAGCAAGAGACTTATCTTTTTTTAAAAAATAAAATAAAATTAGAAGAAAGGAAAACCTGTTCACAATATAATGGGAGATGTATACAGGTAGCATAAAGTGAGAGAGAAGGGGGTTAAGCAACAATAAGGGTTGATTAAGCATCCAAGTATCACCTTCAAACACCATAGAATTGTACCAATTATAAGTTATATATACGCTTGGATTTTGAAGCTTATAGCAATGATCTAATAAATCTAGGATCAGCAGACGTACTTAATAAAAGGCAAACAATAAGTGTTAGAATTAGTGCATGTTTAAGTTACTTTATTATACTACAATAACTTTACGATAAAGTTAAACACAAAGGGGTAGGCACAGTGGTAAGCAAGCTACGTTCTTAAGGGAGGACAATTGAGATGTCACTTATGGGGAGGCGTAACCATTTCGGATTAGTTTTAAGCTCGAAAGGTATAGAGATACTTGAGAGGAAAAAAAAATGTTTTAAGTTAGGTGCCCTTGTGTTAGAGGTTCCCCTCTGTGTGCCACTACATAATATTTGACAACTAAAATGAAAGTTTCAAACAATATTGGTGCATGCTTATATAATTCATTAACCGTACTTTGAGGAAATCAACCAGTAAAACTGTAAAATATCATATTATGAACTAAAAAAATAAAAAAAAAGTACTTATTCAAGTAGAGCTTGTTAAATAAGTTCTATAATAAATGCGGTCTAAAATAAGTTAAATAGCATTTAGATAAATACTTTGAGAAGCATTTTTGTAAAAATGGAATGTTGACAATTCATTAAGATTATTCACTCTTATATATTAAATTAGATTACATTATCTTCAGAGTGGTTTATTATCTTATTTTACGCTCTTTCATAAAATGATATGTCATTTTTAACTTTTTTTTTTAATTTTAACTTCAAATTTTATTTTAAATTAATTATTATGGATATCTCTCTTATAATTTTAGAATTTTTTTCCTTTAAATTTATATTTTTAAATTCTATCTGAATAAATTAATTATGCATATCTTTTTTATAATTTAACAATTTTCCCTTTTAATTTTTTTTAAAAAAATTATATCTAAATTTAAAAAATTCTGCGCCATGGGAGACTTATTAGTTTTAATAAAGAAATTATTATAAGAATAGCTGCAACATGAGTTGTTTTTAGCTTTCGCAAGATGTATTTTTGTAAGTTTCAATTTGGAAGTTATAAAAAAAAATCCAAAATAGCTTATATGAGTTTAAAAAGCTGTTTGGACAAGCTTATTCAAATAGGACAAAAAAGCTTCATAAACCTTTATTGCAATAGATATATCCAAAAAAGGCAAAGATAAACTCTTCTAAAAGGAGCGCAAGTTTTATAGATATTGACATGTCAAAGTGTCATGCTAGTACGAGGATAAAAACATCTCAAAATTTTAGAACTCAACTCAACATCTCTGCTGTTAATTTTAGAAATTTGTTTACAAATCAACTACACCGATTCAAAATTGTACGCGATTATTACTCTGAAAAAAAAATTGAAAGTAGAAAACAAGAAAAGTAATTCACAAGAAAAAGATTTTGTTTTGTTTTGTTTTTTGAAAAATGTTTTTCTTACAATCAAATATGTCCAACTTTCTTTCACTGTATTTTTGTGTGTGAGAGATATTAGCGCATATAGTCCTATTTATGAATATGTTAGTTGATTAGTTACAGTCTATTAGCTATCTATGATTAGGCGGTTATAGTTATTAGCTTTTTTCATCATGTATATATACTTCTCTATTGAGTTGAATGAAGTAAGAAGTTCATTTTAATATTTCTCTCATCATTTTATGGTATCAAAGCAGAGAAATCTACTCTGCATGCCCAAATCTCTTTTCCCTCCTTCGATTACAATTTCTTTCTTCTCTCTCTTCTTCTAGCTTCAACAATGGCAGAGACTACTGAGTCTACGAACAATGCAAAAAACTCGTGATCTCTCCAAGATCTAGCTCTAGTTCCTACGAGCCTTTATTACCTTCATCCTGGAGAAAATCCAAGTGTTGTGTTGGTTTCTCCACCGGTGAATAGGAACAACTACGATCCATGGAGCAGAAGCATGAAAGGAGCTCTTCTCACCAAGAACAAACTCAAATTCATCAACGACAAGATTATGGCACCTGCTGAAGATGATCCTCTTTATAAGGCATGGGAAAGATGCAACAATATTGTGATCTCTTGGATCGCAGGATCGTTAGCACCGGAAATCGCACAATGCACTATTTATGCGGAAAGTGTTGATCTATGGAATGACTTGAAGAATCGGTTCTCCAAGGGGGATCACTTTCGTATGTCAGATCCGCTTCAAGAAATTCATTCCATTCGCCAAGGTGAGAGGAGTGTGAATACCTATTTCACAAATTTGAAGAATATATGGGAAGATCTTGAGGCTCTAAGGCCAATACCAAACTGTACATGTGGTATGATTGACAACATCAAGAAACAAAAAGAAACAAAATATGTGATATTTTCTTGAAAGTATTAGGTGATCAATTCAATGCTGTTAAAACTCAAATCTTGATGATGGAGCCTTTGCCTCCGATTAGCAAAGTATTCTCGCCAGTCTTGCAGCAAGAAAGACAAGTTGGAGGTAGTCTCTTGGGTGAACCTCCTAAGATTCTGATGAGTAATAGTAATGGCAATCAAGGTCGAGGTAATTCACAACCGAATCGTGGTTGTGGGAGAAACTACAATCAGGGAAAATGTTTTAACAACAATGTAGCAATAAAAGTGTGCACTTTCTGTGGAAAGTCTAGGCACACAGTAGAGACTTGTTACTTTAAGCACGGCTTCCCACCTGGGTTTAAGTTCAAAGACAAAGCTGCAAATGTTAATAATGTTGCTGTTAATTCCTGCGATCTTTCTTCATACAGTGATCAAGAAAACGCACCTAAACAAGATAACACAAAAGTGAACATCACCCCAGAGATGTACCAGAAGCTAGTAGCTTTGTTCACCAAGAATAAAGATTTGAACAGAGCGAATGACCAAGTTAATAAGATCAGCGGCTCAACAATTAATCACAATGCGACTTAACAAGTCACAGGTAATTCCTCTTCCTTTTATTAGATCATAGACACCGGGGCAATTGACCACATTTATCATTCCTTAACTCTTTTTCATTCCTATCACCGTATAAAACCTCTTGAAATCAAATTGCCAGATGGTTCTTGCACTTTTGCAAATTACTCGGGGCACAATCGTGTTTTCTGATAATTTCGTGTTACATGATATGTTTTACATGCCAAGATTTCACTTCAACCTAATCTCTGCTCATAAGCTATCCAATTCACTGAAATGTAGATTGATATTTGATCATAATTCATGTGTTATTTAGGAAATGCATTCATTGAAGATGATTGGGCATGCTAGAGCCAAACACAACCTTTATGTGTTGGATCAAGCTTCTACCTATATTTTGGCTTTCAGTGGAAATGTCAATTTCTTTTCTAAATCATTTTGTAATCGCATTATATCATCCCAATTTGATCTTTGGCACCACAGATTGGGTCACCTATCACAGTCTTTTATGCAGCACATTGCTAACCAATTTCCTTTTGTACATACTTCTTCTAATAAAATTTATGATTGTTGTCACTTTGCCAAACAACATAAACTTCTTTTTACTCCTAGTTCTATTAAATTTGTTGCTCCTTTTGATCTAATACACATGGACATTTGGGGACCCCTTGCAACCCCATCTGTCCATGGTCATCATTATTTCTTGACTGTTATAGACAATTTCACAAGGCATACTTGGCTATTCCTGATGAAATCCAAGGCTGAAACACGAAAATTGGTGATAAATTTTATCAACTTGGTGCACACCCAATTCAGATGCAAGGTTAAGGTGTTGCGGTCTGATAATGGAGCAGAATTCCTCATGACCTCCTTTTATGATGAGCAAGGAATTGTTCATGCTTTAAAGAGATATCAAATTAAGTTGTATGTGACTGTAGTATTCTTGTGAGATACAATATGAATTTGTGAGTAAGATAAAAAAATTAAAATATTTTTTGTAGACGAATAACGATACCGTTATTTTTTGTTTGCAGATGGCAAACTTTTTTAGGTCTAAACTTTTAATTTTACATAAACTACCAAACTCCTCATTACCAGACACTCATAATGCCTGACCTTAAATGTAAAATTGTTCCAAGACAATGCTAACAGTTCCAAAATGTAAAATAACAGGGTGAAAAGATAACACAAAGGAAGCCCTACTATAGTAAAAAAAAAAATTCTCTATAAATACTAGAGAACGAAAAATCTTGAAGGAGGAGGTTTTTGGTTGTAATTTTTAGAAAGTGTGAAAGTTTGTATTATGAGAAATTGAGAGACAAAAATTGATCAGAACAGTTTCTGTTCTCAACAACTTGGAAGGATTCCTATTTGGTAATTTTAGTTTTTTATTTCTTCTTCTCGTGTTCTCTTCTGCAATCGTTCTATTGAGGATTTTGAATGAATTAGAATTCTCTTATTTTGTTCTTGGACTAATTTTGTATGGAATCTAAATCTGGTTTATGATGTATAAACATTCCCCTTTAGTTTAGTTTAGTTTTTCTTGCCTTCCCTCTGTTTGATAGAATGATTGAATCATTGCCTCCTTCAAAATTTGTTTCTGCTGATGATGCCATGCTTATCTATGTGTTAAGAGGCTAACTCTGCCCCTTTGGTATTCCATCATTTAATTCACTATTCTGCTATAACTTGTTGTCTTGTCATTTAATATTAAAAACATGTTAAATTTGACTCATGAAATTTATTGATGGCTGATCATGGTTCTTCATACAAATTAAATGTCATGATTTTACATTGCTTGGTCTTTAGAAATGAAGAATAAAACTGGAAGAAGTTTTCTTTAGTTATGATGTTCAACTGACAAATAAGAAGTAATGTATAATGTGTGGGTTTTAAATGCTTATTTCATTTCTTGTTTTAGCATGACAAGCTTGGGGTTCAAGGTTGTTTTTGTTACTGCTACTTGAAATGTTGTGGGTTTGCGTTCATTTGTTCAAACCTATATGCTGGAACTAAAATCCAAAAAGAATACTAAATGTTGTATATCCCTCATGGTTTCATAGTTGTTGAGTTTTATTAGGATGAAAGTAGACCTGTCTTGATTCCAAAACTACTGGGTTTATGCTGAATGTGACTTTATTCTTTAAATTGATGTAATGAAATGATGTGGTTCATCATTGGGTTACTAGGCCATTTGGTTAAGATGGTAGTGATGGGTTAAGTGCTGATCTAGTTAGATAAATGTTGTTCTCTTTGCTGTCTTGTTCTTCTCAAATCCAGGGACTGATGAGTCTATAAAGTTCCTGTTTAGATTTGATAGTAAAGTGCTCATAGGATGTTTGATGCAAATCTTGAATCATTATTATTATTTAATTATTTGTCTTGATTAATATGCTTTAAAAAAAGAACTTGGCAATAATATACTTGTGTCTGTGCATAATTTGTTTTCTAAGCTTGATATTTTTATATGCCTATTTTGTATCGATCCACGCACTTGTGTTGATTGCTTTTACGTCCACTAAGTGCTCGTAGAAATGTTTATTTTAGGTGTGGTCATACTCATTCATTTTATTTTATCTTTTTATTATTATTATTAATTTTATTTTTTACAATTTTTTGTTCTTTTTTTTAACTATAATAATCAGTTTAATGGCGTTAGTACATTAGATGCTAATTAAGCTTTTGTTTTCTTTTGTTGACTTATTGAATTTTGTTTTTATTTTTATTGGTGTTTTTATTACATTATTGATCTTTGTGCTAAATAATGATCTTGCATTAATCTTACAAATGAAAGCTTTTTTAAATAAAAAGAGATTATTCAAGCTGTAATAACTTGTTAGTCTTGTTATTTTTAAGGATCATATAAGTTGTGACAATTTGATGACTTGAATTTTTTCTTGTAAAATCAAGTGAATTTTCAAAAAGCCTAAAATAAAAATCAACACACGATCATTTTTCTAAAGAATGACATAACTTTGAATTTTTCATTACACTCGAGGATATGTAAAAGCAGAATTTCTAATCTGTCAAGTAAAAATTAAATTTTCATAATTATTTGTTAATTTCTTTTCTATGTTCTAAAAAAGGAGTAAAATAAATATTACTAAAGGTTATCAATTTTTATTTTTATTTTACACAATTAACTAAGGTAACCATTTTAACATTGATGTATTAAGGGTGCCGTGAAATTAAGTTTTCACAATTTCTTATGTATAATCGACTCCATCCAATCTATTTTAAAAAGATCAATTTTTCTCAGAATATATTTTTTTAAAATTTTTTCCTTGACTTAAATAAAATTGGTAGTGATTTTATTTCTTTTAAAGTAATTATTTTTTTCATCGCTCCCACCGCAATTCCGATCGTGATAATTTCAATTTTGATCAGGCTAAGGTTATACTATTCATTTCATGAAATTATTTATTGGGAAGAATTTCATAAATGTTCCAATAAAAAATATTTTGAATAGAATACAATCATTACATAAACCCCATTAATGTTGAAATTTTATGGCACTCCCTTACTGTGTTGGAAATTGCACAAGTCTCATTTATGTTGAAATTTTATAAAATATGGTATATTTACAATTGTAGAAATAAGAAAGGATCAGATTCTATTATTTCCCAGGAAAAGCCCATTAATTGGATTTGTATGTGTACTTTACTTAAGAATTTTCTCTTGTATTTGAATGGGTAACTTCATGATATTAGTAAAAGATTTTCAGTCATAACTCATAACTAGAGTTAAATGGGAAAAGGCTTTTAACCTTGTAGTGCTACTTTTGAAGAGTGTGAAATGAAACTTTGCAGTCACCTTATTAATAATATTGTTTTCAACTTCTTATTTAACAGCCTAAGCATGGTTGAACTGTGAGAAATGATAAGACAAAAATTGTTATAAAATCTTGAAAAACATCCATGGCTGTTAAGGCAGTCTCTTCGGTGTAGAAGATCTTTAAGTGCGTCTCAATCTCATTAGGAGCCAAGATGATTTCGAGATATTAATAAACAATCTCAGAAAGTTTGTTGCTAAGGAATAGGGACTTAAAACATAAATAACCATCTCAATCTTATATTACATCTATTCCAAGGTCATATCTCAAGCCTCAACGAAAACACGTGGTACTTACGTATAACCTATCGATAAAAGACTAGTAGCATTTAAGATTTTGCAGTTTAATTCTACTAGTTGAGACAATCCTCATTAGCATAAGTATAATGTAATATATATTTATACTGCTGATTGCACTTGTAATAATTTGTTGTTATATATTGTTCTGGACCGAGATCCGGGATCCCGACCTATGGGATCAACCCAATGCGCGTTCAGGATTCCCCCGGCCGTACGTGAAGGAAGACTCATACACGCCGGACCACGGGTCAAGACGCATGAGCAAACTAATCTACGCCGAGGATAAATTTCTAAATATGCGTATCAACTCAATCGTCACCACGATATTGTAGACATTTATAAATATCTCGATGGCTTCGATATCTTCCTTATATTAATCCCATTTTATAGGGATATACCTAACAATAAAGGAAAGATAATCATCATTAAGATATCAATCCAAATTTATCCGCATCCAAGATGAATCCCTTTAGGATTACGCGTATGCTCTATTAGAATATAAATACTTGAAAATGCATCAAAGGTAGGCATCTCCTCGATATACAAACTATTCCTACTTGCACGGTCTAACTTGAGCGTCGAGTGCCTTTCATACTCCATTTAGACCACCGCTACCGTGCAACGGAGGAATCCAACGTACGTGCCTATCTCGGTACTCCTGAACTTACTTGAACATTGGCGCCGTACTATGGGAAAACTATAAAATTCTAATCCCACCCAACCATGGTGAATACGAGGCAAAACTCAAGAGAATTTTTAAAGTCTCGGTCATCCAAAGACAAAATCCGACATGCAACGTCCACCACCACCATTACCTCCGCTTATGGCTCAAACCTCCGCCGTGAGAAACCAAACGCCCGATTGCAGGGAGCCGACGTGATGGGCACTCCACCTCCTTTTTTTTGAGGAGTCTCCTAACCCATCGCGCAGATTCTGTCGAGATAGACTTGAATTCCCAACCCGAAAGGCGGCGAGCCTTCAGGACGCGAGAATTCTGTACACCGGCGACCAGGAAACCCGAGCAACGAGTTCGACGATCGTGCATCACACTCCGAACACACGCACCAATCTCGGGCTTCTCAACGCCAACTTCAAGATATGTTGCAACAAAGACTATGATCTACTCAATGACCGGTTTAGAAGATTGGAAGACTTGCGGCGCGCCATACATGAAGGTCAACCCAAGCCACACCAACGCGACGGAGACGAACCGACGCGGAAAATAATAAACGAGGGCCCAACGATGAGGAAATTCCTCATAATTAACAACCGGAACCAAGGAACCGTGGAACAACCTTTCTCGACCAGTCTCATGGAATTCCTGGGTTCCGAGAAACCTCAAGTTTCCCCAAACCTCGAAATTTACGACGGGACCACGGACCCTCAGGAACACATCAATGCCTATAAGCAATCCCTATGCTTCTACGGCGGATCCATGGAACTGTTGTGCCGAGCCTTCCCTCTCTCCCTCAAAAAGGGGCCCTCAAATGGTTCACCAGTCAGCCACGGGGGACCATCCGGATTGGGCCGACCTCGAAGCGTTTGGCTGCAATACACCATACACCTGGCAAGGAACAAGTCCATCGAATCCTTGGCCAAGATCCGCCATCTGGAAATGATGAAAGCCTCCGGGACTATGTCGGACGTTTTATGGCATGCTTGCGCCAACGTAGAAAACTTTGAAGACAGAATAGCCTTGCATTACGCCGAGAAGCGGTCTACGGATAGGCTCCGACTTCTTCAAGTCCCGGCAAAGAAGAAACCAGACAATCTGACCGACTTCCAAAAACGTTCCGAGAAGTACGTTTATTTGGAAGAGGCAACGAAGACCACAGAGGTGGGACAACAAAAGTGAACTTTCTCACCAAAGCCCTCCAAAATTCCTCAAGGTCACGACCCCCGAAGGGTAGCCCACGCCGAAGAAACTATGCGAGACTATACTCCTTTAAACACACCCCGGAAACGATCTTGAGGGAAGTAATGAACACGGAGTTCCGGAACATCCAGAGACCACCCCCCATCGGAAGGCGAGAGGCAAAGGATCACTCCAAGCATTGTACATGGCACAAAGCCTATGGCCACGATCTGAGAGGATTGCCATCGGTATGATGCCATTGAATTTCTAATCAAGAAGGCGCTGCGGCGGTGATATATCCTCCGTGCCCAAAACAACGAAGGTAGTGACGTGGCAGAGAAGGTAAAAGATGGATCCGTCCCAACCGCGCGAGAAGAAAGACAAGAAGCCCGAGGAGAAGATCCGGACTCTGCCTCAACGTAATAACGGCGATCGATAAATGTGGACGAAACGCTCCCCCCACCGATAATGATGATCACCGCGCCGAGCCCAACAGGACGATCCATACCATTGCCAGTGGTTTCGCCGGAGGAGGATCCTCCAACGGAGCCCGAAAGAAAGCCCTCAGAATGGCAGTCTTTAGCGTAGCCCACTCAGGATCAAGAACACAGGCCGAAAAGAGGAAAACGTCTCCCATCACCTTTTCAGACGAAGACTACGGCGGAATAATCCCGGATCACGACGACCCACTCGTCATCTCCGGAGTAATCTCTAACGCCGAAGTCCGCCGGATTTTCGTCGATCAAGGGAGCTCAGCCGATATTATATTCCTGGACCTTTACCAAAAATTAGAACTTCCGCAATCCGACTTGACTCCCACGTCATTAAATTGACGGGTTTCACCGGTGAGAAGATCACTCTATAGGATATTACGAAACCCATCTAACTCAGGATCATCACACTCTTCGTTTGGGTAAAATTCCTGGTCGTGGACCCCCCCTCGGCCTATAACATTATCTGGGCCGTCCGTCTCTCAACGCTCTCGGGGCGGTAATATCCACCACTCACCCCGTGATGAAGTTCCTCAATAAGAACAATGACGTTCACTATTAAAGCGACCGGTTTCAGCCGAAAAATGTTATAACGAGAGTTTGAAGATTTGCAAAGTACCCTCAAACCGCCCTATATCTACCCCGACTATTGACCAAGTCAATATTCGATGACCGAGTTGGATGTCGAGAAAAAATCCATAGGGATACCCGACCGCAGAAAGGCGAACCGGAATCCCTTCAACTCGGGAAGGATCCTGGACAGGTAACTAAAATCGGAGCTCGTCTGGGCGAAGGAGAAAAGCAACAGTTCTCAGAACTCTTGTTGAAAAACAAAGACCTTTTCGCTTGGACTTCTTCCGACATGCCCGGACTCGATCCCAGCTTTATTTGCCACCTGTCATGATTAAAGAAGGCGCCAAGCCGATCGCACGAGAAAAAGAGAAAGGTCGGACCAGAGACAACAAGTCGTCGAAGACCGGGTTAAAGAACTACTAAATGGCAACTTCATCGAGAGAAATTTCCTATACCACTTGGCTTTCCAACGTGGTCTTAAAAAGTCCAACGAAAAATGGAGGATGTGCGTAGACTATACCGACCTGAATAAAGCTTGTCCCAAGGACCCATATCCACTCCCTAATGTGGACAAATTAGTGAACGGATCCTCCGGTTTCAGATGGTTATCATTTATGGATGTATATTCCTTACAACCGAGTTCCCATGTACGTTGAAGATAAAACCGCTTTCATTACCGATAGGGCGAGCTATATTATAAGGTCATGCTCTTCGGCACTAAGAACGCAAGCCACCTACCGAGAGGATGATGAACAAGGTTTTTGAAAACCAAGTGGGAAAAATGCTAGAAGTCTACATAGATGACATGATAGTCAAGACCCACATACCGGATCTCACACGGCGGATCTTGAAGAAAATATTTGCCCAAAAGGAATACAATATGAGGTTAAACCCGGAGAAATGCGCTTTCGGGGTCCGGTATAAGTTTTGGGTTTCATACTAACGCATGAGGAATTGAGGCCAATCCGGATAAATGTCGGTCACCTCAACATGAGGAGTCCCCGAACGTCAAAGAAGTACGGCGTACTTACGGGCGCACCTGCGGCCCTCACATAAATCTTAGCCAAAGCCGCTCTGTTGAGTCTCTCCCCTCTTAAATTGCTCAAGAAGGGAAAAACTTTTGAATGGACTCAAGAGTGCGAGGACGCCTTCACATCTACGAAAAACCTTTTGTCCTCCCCCATCTTGACAAGGCCTATAATTAAACAACATACTTGTATCTTCCGTCCACGACGAAGTTATAAGCTCGGTTTCATCGGGGAAACAAATACAAGCCACCTATTTCGTGAGCAAGGTCCTCCGGGGCCCGAGCTCCGATACCAAAAGGTTGAGAAAGTCGCTTTCACGCTCCTCATTCTTTGCAAGAAGACTTTCAATACTTTCAAGCCACCTTGGTAACAAGAACCGAACACCTCATAAATTACACAAACCGGATCTCACCAACGAATGATTGCGTGGTCGATTGAACTCTCGAATTTGGGATTACATACGAACCACGACTTGCAATAAAAGCCCGGGCGTTGTCCGACTTCACGTCGACTTACAACCTAACTCGACCACAGAAAGCCTCCTGGACCATTTTTGTTGACGGATCGTCGAACCCCAAAATGAAGTGGGGCCGGGGTGATAGTCGAAAATTCAGGATTTGACTTTGGAGCACTCCCGAAGTTTGAATTCCCGATTCAAACAATCAGCCAGTATGAGGCCTGTATCGCCGACCGCTAATGGCGAAAGATTTGGAGGCAACACGGATCAAACTCCAATTGTGACTCAGCGGCTAGTAACCTCTCAAATCCGAGGTGACTATCAAGCCAAAAGCCCTCTCCTACAAGATACTTGAGCAAGGTCAAAGAACTTTTAAAAGCAAGAAGTCGGGATAGAGCACATCCCAAGAGGAACAAGCTTGTTAGAGATCTCTTATCTAAACTTATCCAAAAAACCTTAGCAACAACCTCCTAATTCAAGAAACCCTTTCCCAACCCTCCATCACGGATCATATCATATCCCAGTGGAGGATCATCGACCATCTTGGATCACTCTGTCTTGGGCTATCTCGCAGCATGGAAAAGCAGCACCGGGAGGCTTCAAGTTAGTAAAGACGTCGGTCGACTACACCGTTTACAACGGTCGACTATACCAGGCCGTGGCTTCTTTCCCCTTTATAAAGTGCTTAACCCCAAAAAGCGAGTACGTCTAGCCGAAGTACACGAAGGAAGGCTGGTCACCACTTAGGAGCCAAAGCCTCCCAAAAGTATTAAGGGCGGGATTTTTGGCCGACGATGGAGCAGACTCTCATGCGCATACAAACTTGCGACAAGTGTCAACATCATGCAAGATCATTTTCAAGCCCTTCTCAAGAAGTCGCTCACGACATCGGTTCCATGGCCCTTTTGGTGGGGTATGGACATCCTAGGTTCGTTCCCCCGTCCCCGAGCACCTTAAATACTTGGTGGTAGCAAAGAAATTTTACTAAATGGATCGAAACCCCGATCACCATCACCTCGGCCCGACCCGGTCGAGTTTACTTAGCGCCACATCATCACCAGGTTCGGCATACCGGAATGTGTAGTCACAGACAACGGAACCCAATTCAAAGACAAAGCTTTTGAGGAGCTACTAGCCGGTCTGAAAATAAAACACCACTGCAGCTCCGTGGGTTCGATCCCCACAGACGGCGCCAATGTTCTGAAGTAAGTTCAGAGGGGTACCTGAGATAGGCACGATACGGTGGATTCCTCCATTGCACGGCGGCATGGTGCGGCGGGTGGGTACTAAAAAAGGCACTCGACGCTCGAGTTAGGCCGTGCACGTAGGAATACCACTCAATTAATGACATAGTGAAGGATCCTGGACCATGGTTTTACAAAAAAATCTCCTAAGCCCCATAACAACTACGAAAAGGGCGTTGGACCCGAACGGACCATGAAAAACGAAAATGAATGATCAAACAAAGTAATCAAACCCCGAACACGGGGTAATTGTCCTTACAAACGTAAAAACCCCACGTAGGGGCAAAAAAAAAAATAGTAAAGGAGGCGGTTCAAACGCATTCTTCCTCTTCCTAGGGACTAAATAACCTCCGGGTTGCCACCAAGAGCCTTCGCGGCTAAAGCTTCGAATGCACAAGGACCCTCATGAAACATCTTCTCTCGAGGACACACCCTCCAAGATAAGGTCGACCCGGATTAAAGTTGGTTTGCTTCACGGCATTTTGGATCCAACTCCTCCCCAACGTTTCCAAGTTCCTCCACCTCCTTTACTTCTCAAGCTCCGCACCTCGGCCCTAAGAGCGCCAATGCTATCAGCTTTAAGCTTCTCGACCTTCCTAGCGCTTGAGTCCGCCGGCCATTTTCCGGCTGGTGACTTTATCCTCCGGTTCGACGGCTCTCACTCTATTGTCCTCACAGGCTTTTAGGGACGCGGCCAACTTAAGCTCGGCTCTCTTTTTTTTTTCAAGGTCCTCGGCTCTGCCGACGCCGCGGCGATCGCATTCTCGATGGTAACCTCAATGACACGGATCTCGGTGCCGCCGCCGAGCCCGTCTCTGAGCGCGGCTAAGGTTTGGCCCGAGACCGCTCGGCATATGTTGCCTCACCTCGCCACTCAAAAGTCGCCCATCTATGAAGGGCCCGGCTCGAGTTCCCCGTGATGATCGGCAAGAAGTACCGCCATTTCCTCTCGCAGGCTCCTCCGACGGCCGGCCATCATGCTCGGACGGCTTTTCGTTTTTTCGGGACTTCGAGAAGGAGGGTGGGGATCCCGGCTCATCCTATCCCCCAATGGCGGCGCCCGGTCGGATGATTCCAATGGCTGCGGAGGAAGAGGCCGCGGTTTTCTTCCACTCCTCCTCATTCTTGAAGACCGCGGTGTAACCATGGAAGATCCCTTCATGTTGCTAACTGAAAAGAAGCAGAAACAAATTCAGTCAGTACATCTTGAAACATTGATATATGAAGACAAAGCAAACTCCTAGGGACACACTAGAGGTATAAATGCCCTAATCCCTACCTAACAAAGAGTAAAGAAGATCATCACCAGGAACACAAAGGACATCTCTAATGTTGATGTTCCCATGCTTCTCCGCATATCGGGTTATGAATTTCGTTGTCCTAAGTTCTTCTGGGGTCGAGATCTCCCTTCTTTTTTCAATCATGCCGAGAGAGCACGTCCCAAAGACCTCGGCGTCCAATAAAGAGGAAACTCGGTTCCCCGTCCGAAGCTTAAGGAAAAATGGATGACATCCTCCTTGGCTTTTATCTTGAAAACGCAGTCTTAAACCCTCTCCAAACATCAAAGGACTTGCGACCAATTTCGGATGACAAGCCGGCTCGTTTGCCTTAGCGTCCCAGGTGTTTATTCTTGTATAAAAATAAAAAAGGTATTCGCCGAGCACTTGAGGCCCATCAACCGACAAAACCTCTCGAACGATATGATGATAGCCCCAACCGTTAGGATGGATCTGTGAAGGGGCCACTTGGAGAGTACGGAGTATGTCCATGTGGAAGTCAACGGCATCCTCGGTCCTAACAAGGAAGAGCGGCTCGTACAGAACATGAAATGCGAACCCTCTTCCCGGCGGAACATACTCTCTCGTTCCGGTTCGGACATACAACCTCGAACTCGTCATCTCGAGCCTTGTCCACGGTTAACTCCAAGGCAAAGAGGGACTCTCGAGTACGACTTCTCTCGAAAACACGGATTGACGGTCCCACACGTCGTCCACCACCCAAGTACATACCAACCCGGGACCCCGCCGTACTCGAACCGGCTGTCCTCAAATCACGGCATCGTGAAGTGGGGGCTGAACCCCAGCTTTTTCCCTTTGGCCATGGAAACCCCGAGAACATCCAAAAAGTCGGTGAAAAAAGCACGAATAATAGTTTCATAGATTCGGACACTTGGGAGAGCGGGGTAACCCTAACCTCCCCTACCGGGCCTTCTCGTCCCACCGGAAATAAAACATTCGGGGAACTCCTCCACCGGAGGCGCGAAGATGGTGCCTCGTGGGAGGTGACCGAATCCACCTAAATTACTAATCCCTATTTGAAAACAAGCATAACCGAAATATCTAGCTACTCTACTTCTAAAAGCGCAAATGACAAGAAAATAGAGAAAGCAACTTGGTGTGTGAAACCGAAAAGCGAGCCGCTAGAACAATGGAGAAGCTACGGGGCAAAGCCTTCGGCGAAGCTGCAAGGTGGTGCTTGAAAACAATAGGGTAAAGAAGATGAAATCTCGTCATTTATAAAGGGTCTATCAAGGGATGAACGGTTAGGGGCATTCACCCCTCTAATGCAAATTCAAAAGGTGCTCATCATGGCTCGCGGAGCTCTAGGCACGTCCCTCCAACAAAATCGCGACACGTGGCCCACGCAGCAGAAATAGCAGTTGAAATGATGGTTACGCAGTAATCTAAAGCGTCGTACGAATGTTGGATGAGAACCGGGTTGGTACCACGGATCCCAGACCAATTAGTAGTTCTTACACTACACACGAGATGATAATTCCGAGGTGCGGAATCGGAACAACCCCGCAATGTCTTTATTTGGTTTTTACCGATAAGCGTTGGACTCATCCCTAGAATCACTTCGGCGGAAAAATCAAGCGAAATATAGAACAAGTTCAAAAAGAAAAACGTATATTGAATCATTCTCATTCCATACATCGTCATACAACCGAATAAGAGGAAAAGCAAAATCTTGAGACAAGGAAGGCATAAGGAAATTCCGAAAAGGAGGCAAGCATCTTCGAGTCCTAGCTTGTACCCCGTCCACATCTCCAAACCACGGTCTCTTGAAAAAGTGGATAGGCATTGCGAGAACATTGACCAACCGGGATCGTGACCACGGAAAGAAGGCCCTGCTCTTTGCACGACCTATCCACGACCCAATCAAAGACCGAAACTTTCTTGCGCTCGTAGGAAGGGGCCCGGCCTCTCTGGTGAAGAATCCTCCGCCGGTGTCGGCCATTCCGAGTTGTCTCAAGTCGTGGAGCATCACGGCGGGTTTTCTACCCCGAACAGGCGAAGCCACTCCGAATAGAAACCCTCTGCTCACTCGTCCTTCTTCCACCTTCTCAACGGACAATGCGGTGGAGCGGATACCCGCTACTTCCTTGAAAGCAAGTCAAAGCGGAGTGGAAGTTGCTCCAAGGGGTTCTCACTCCTTTGGCTAGGCGTCCTCGCATTTCCAACCGTTACTACGAAAAAGACCGGCCGATGCTTTCAAGTAACCCGCCGAGAAGATGGAGAGAGAAGGGTGTGCTCCATCGGGTCCCCATGCAACGGAGGACGGAAGCATGATTCCATCCTAACAACACGTAGGGTCGAGACCCCGTGTACGCCGGATAGAAAGGCTTCCGCCTCCCCAAATGCATAGCAACCCAGTTTTACGCCAAGATAGAAAGACCTCTGTCGGAAAGAAAAAACGCTCGGAGAAGATCAAATATCTTCAAGGACTTTGGGAAAAATAAGAGTATGGTTTCTATAGACGATGAAGCTCTCTTCACAACAGAGGAGAAAGAAGAAAGAACTACACTCAACCCCTGGGGAAAAATCATCTCTACGCGATGGTGAAGAAGAGCATGCAAGCTCATGAAGAAGTGTCCAGTACTTATAGCATGAATAAAGGACTCTGATTGGTCGCGTGAAGGGTGACCCGATCCCATGAAGTCAGCCAAAATAAATGTTCGATCTCTAATTGGCCACAAAGATAGGGAGCAGTTAAGGAAATCCCCACGAAACTAACGTTTTCTCTAAAAAGAATCGTTATTTCCCGGAATCTTTATATCCCAATAAAGTCCACGTATCGCTTTTTGTTTGAAAAGTTTGAAGTCACCAGAGATCACATTTGGGATTCGCATTGAGTATATCTTCAAAGAATCGTCTTGGAAAACAGTAGCTTTTGCTCATAATTAAGTAAAACGAGGACGTCGGTAATAACTTGAGGTCTAACACCTATCCCAGAATTGCTACGTCAACCATGTGGTGGTTGATCCATCTCAAACTTGACTCACGTCCATCTCCTCATCCAAGAGCCAAGGCGGGGCAACTGCTTCGGACCGAGATCCGGATCCCGACCCATGGGATCAACCCGCATGCGCATTCGGATTCCCCCCAGCCGTCGTGGAGGAAGACTCACGACACGCTTCGGACCACGGGTCAAGACGCATGAGCAGGTGACCACGACTGACTAATCTACGCTGAGGATAAATCCCTAAATATGCGTAACTGCCAATCGTCAACTCACGATATTGTAGGATTTATAGATATCTCAGATTTTAGATATCTTCCTTATATTAATCCCACATTTATAGGGATATACCCAACAATAAAGGAAAGATAATCATCATTAAGATATCAATCCGATTTATCCGCATCTAAGATGAATCCCTTTAGGATTCTGCGTATGCTCCTATAAATACCAGGCCAAGCATCAAAGGTAGGCATCTCCTCGATATACAAACTATTCCTACTTGTGCGTCTAACTTGAGCGTCGGAGTGCCTTTTGCTTGTACCCACCAAGCTCGCATCACCGCCGCCGTGCAATGGAGGAATCCACCGTATCGTGCCTATCTCGGTACCCTCCGAACTTACTTTAAATTGGCGCATTCTGGGGGATCGAACCCACGATATGTAAAAGCGGTGGTGTTTATTTTCGACAGTAGTAGCTCCTCAAAAGCTTTGTCTTTGAATTTCCGTTGTGTGACTACAAATTCTTTTCGGTATCTTCGGTGATGATGTGGCGCCAATAAACTTACTAAAGGTGATGGTGATCAATTCGGCCTCGATCCATTTAGTAAAATAGTCTTTACCACCAAGTATTTAACTAAGGTAACGGACCTTTTATGTCCATACCCCATGGTAAAAGGGCCATGGAACCGACGTCGTGGAAATTAAGTTCTTCGAATTTCTGAAAATGATATATGACGTTGACACTTGTCGCAAGTTTGTTTACATGCGCATCAGAGTTTTCCATCGTCGGCCATAGAATCCCGCCCTTTTATACTTTTTCCTGGGCTTTGGCTCCTAAGTAGTGACCGCAGCCTTCCTTTACTTTTAGGGCACTAATTATTCTTTTTTAAGCACTTTAGAAGAGGGGAAGAGAAGCCACGCCGATAGTCGGCCGTTGTAAATTTTGTATCAGGCCGACGTTTTACTAACTTGGAAGCCTCCTTCGGGTGAAATTTTTATTGGGAAGATAGCCCATATAGGAGTGATCCAAGATGGTGATGATCCTCCACTTGGGATATGATATGATCAATGGAGGGTTGGAAAAGGGTTTCTTGAATTACCCCATTAATGTTGCTAAGGCTTTTATGTGCCGGCTCCCTTTAGATAAGAGATGTTGGAAATTGTTCCCTTGGGATGTGCTCATCCCGACTTCTTCAAAACATTTTAAAAGTTCTTTGACCTTGCTCAAAATAATCTATTTAGGAGGGGCTCTTTGGCTTGATAGTCACCTCGGATTTGAGAGGTTACTAGTATTCACCAGGAAAATCCGTGTTGCCTCCAAATCTTTCGCCATTAGTGTACCGGCGATACTGGAATCATACTCGGCTTGATTGTTTGAAGTTAGGAATTCAAACTTCAGGGAGTGCTCTAAAGTCAAACCCTCTGAATTTTCGACTATCACCCCGGCCCCACTTCCTTTGGGGTTCGACGATCCGTCAACAAAAATGGTCCAGGAGGCTTTCTTTGGGTCGCCGTTACCTGTTGAAGAGTGTGAAATGAAACTTTGCAGTCACCTTATTAATAATATTGTTTTCAACTTCTTATTTAACAGCCTAAGCATGGTTGAACTGTGAGAAATGATAAGACAAAAATTGTTATAAAATCTTGAAAAACATCCATGGCTGTTAAGGCAGTCTCTTCGGTGTAGAAGATCTTTAAGTGCGTCTCAATCTCATTAGGAGCCAAGATGATTTCGAGATATTAATAAACAATCTCAGAAAGTTTGTTGCTAAGGAATAGGGACTTAAACATAAGTAACCATCTCAATCTTATATTACATCTATTCCAAGGTCATATCTCAAGCCTCAACGAAAACACGTGGTACTTACGTATAACCTATCGATAAAAGACTAGTAGCATTTAAGATTTTGCAGTTTAATTCTACTAGTTGAGACAATCCTCATTAGCATAAGTATAATGTAATATATATTTATACTGCTGATTGCACTTGTAATAATTTGTTGTTATATATATTGTTATTCAATTTAAGTAATGCAATATAAGAAACTCTTAATAGTAATAAAGCATTGTTCAGCAAAGCCTTTCAATATTAAGTACGTGTATTCACAATTAGTTGTGGGTGTTTTCCATAATTATAATTATAAACCATAATTATATTTTTTTTATTTTCCATAATTATACAATCATGTAAGCACTTGTCATCGGAATTCTTTCTTTGAAACAATAACATTAGAAACTTTTTTTTTATCTGTATAACATTAAAAACTTTGGGAAGTGAATAAATAAAATGACTATATATTTATAGGAAACTTCTGATAGAGACATAGACTCAAACCTTGTGGCCCAAGGATTCTTGATCAAAAGTCAAAACATTCCTGTGCACTCCATGTACGATACAATTTGTGCACAAATTGATCAGAATTAGCCTTTCGTTCTCCCTTGTCTAACTCTAATTGTAATAGAGGATGGAATTGAATTGACCCGCCGCTTTTGATATTGAAACACGTGATAAATTGTGATCACTTATATATATATATATATATATATATATATATATATATATATATATATATATATATATATATATATATATATATATATATTAATTTATAATTTTTTTAATCAAATTTGAACTTATATCTGATGAACTCATGTAATCACGAAGTTATAGTCATCCGTCAAGTATATCCCTAAGGTGGGGCTTATTTGTTGGTAGTTATTTTACTTTTACATATTATAATCTTGATTTATGACTTGAAATTTCTTTGCACTCCATGTACGATACAATTTGTGCACAAATTGATCAGAATTAGCCTTTCGTTCTCCCTTTTGTCTAACTCTAATTGTAAAATGGAACAAGTCTATGAGAAGATATATACAAATCCAAATTAGAACCATCAAAATTTTATTCAACACGTCCAAACTATTCCAAGAGTTAATAAATTTCAAATCATATAATCTTAAACAATGTTATGAATTAACCCTAAATATAATAGAGGATGGAATTGAATTGACCTCCAGCCTTTTGATATTGAAACACGTGATAAATTGTGATCACTATTATATAAAATATATATGTATATATTTAATTTCTAATTTTTTTGATCAAATTTGAACTTACATCTGATGAACTCATGTAATCACGAAATTATAGTCATCCGTCAAGTATATCCCTAAGGTGGTTGGCTTATTTGTTGGCAGTTATTTTACTTTTCCATATTATATAATCTTGAATTATGACTTGAAATTTCTATCTTCTAATCTAAAATCATGACTAGATAACATAAAATGAAAAAATAGTGATTTAATTAATATTATAAATATTGTGAAATCAATGTTCAACTAAGGGTATTATATCCACAAGTAACTCCATCTTTTATGAATTAGTTTTTTCTCTTCTTTAACTATATTATCATGTTCTAGTCCCTTGCGATGATTTGTGTCCTTGCATAATACATATGTCACCCATACTAATTTTCAGCACACGTAACGTGCACTTCAAAAATTTTGACAACTATTAATTATTGGTCAAACCCATCTCTATATGAGTATATATAAATGCCTGGCATAAGCCAAATATCGTTTTAGAAAAGGTGCAACCTGGAAATTACATGCATATTCATAAACGTTACAAAGACAATGGAGAAAAAGGCAAGTCCCACTCCCATGTATTTAGCATTCACTATTACAACAATGATTTTATTGTCTGCTTCAAACCGGTTTGTTCGTGGAGGCGAATGGAAGCCCAGTTGGAGCACCAGAGCAGCAGAAGAAGCTGAGGGTGTAGCAGCCATATCATGCTCAGGACATGGAAGAGCCTACTTGGATGGATTGGTTCTCAATGGACATCTCCCAGTTTGTGAATGCAATCCATGCTATGGCGGCTCAGACTGCTCCAAGTTATTATCTGATTGTGCTGCAAATGCTGGAAGGTAAACCCTTCTCAGTTCTTACAAACTCTAGCTATTGATGGAATCAATGGCCACGGTGCTATAGTAATATAATTCATTGCTGCTTGGTCAGTTTTATGAAGTTTGTGCTGATGAAAAATGGAAATTCTGAATTGTTCTATTTTTGGATGAATGTGAATGTGAATTATTTCCCCTTTCGGGAACCATTTGTGTTTGACTAACTTATTCCCACACTAAAAAAAAATAAAAATTATGGCTTGGCAAGTAACAACATAACTAACATATATACACGACATGACATGCGTTACACACTTTAAAAGATTCTAGTCTCCTCTTTGAAAAATACTTAAGTATTCTAAAGCAAGAGAATATATTATTAAATATATGATATATCAGTTTTATAAGATAGTCTCTTATTTTAATTATATTTTTAATATTATAATTGATATGATATATATTTAATGACATGGAGCTAGAGATTAAAATCCTTACATACATATTAATACCCTTCTACTATGTGCTTACGTGCTCATGTACTTTATATACATATCCAGGTAACACACAAACAAAAGAAGAGGCAAACTAAAAATAAACTATAGTTATGTTTTGTGATCAAAATATTAATTAAAAGCATTTGGGATACCAAGGAAACACACTGATTCTATTTTATGCAGTGGGGATCCATATTTCTTGGAGCCATTTTGGATGCGACACGCAGCAAGTAGTGCCATTCTAGTCTCAGGGTGGCACAGAATGGGCTATAGTTATAGTGATGGATCATACATCTCAGAACTGCTAGTGAATCACATCCGAAAAGTTCATGACATTGTTGGAAATGCAGTGACTGAGGGAAGGTACATCATATTTGGAGCTGGTTCAACCCAACTCCTCAATGCTGCAGTTTATGCCTTGTCCCCAAACTCCACTTTAGTGTCTCCAGCAAAAGTAGTAGCCACAGCCCCGTATTACCCGGTACACACTCCTTTCCCAATGAATATATTTATGTTTACTTAACAAACTCGTAGATATAGATGACATAAACTATGATAAAATTTTATCACTGCAGGTCTATAGAACACAAACAGAGATTTTTAATTCAGTAGATTATAGGTATGGAGGAGACACATCCTTGTGGAAGAACATCTCAGATAACTCCTTAAGATTTATTGAGTTTGTGACTTCACCAAACAATCCAGATGGAAAGTTGACAAAGGCAGTTCTTCATGGCCCTAATGTTAAAACCATTTACGACCATGCCTATTATTGGCCACATTTCACCGCGATTCCTTCTCCTGCAGATGAAGATCTCATGGTTTTTACAATTTCCAAGCTCACCGGACATGCTGGCAGTAGATTTGGGTAAGAGATAAATTATGATAAAACTCTTATCAAACTTAGTTATATATTCCATGAACATTAATCTACACATGCAGTTTAGCAATTAATTGATTCTCTTTCTTTCTTTTTTCTTTTTTTTCCCTTTAACATATAAAGAATCAATTCTAAGCATTCTTTAACATACATATAGAAGTTCTAAGTTAAGACTTTTGCAAATTGTAGAATTTTTCACCACTAATCTATTCCGAATGACTTGTTACCCCTTCAAATTTTAATTGATAGCTTCTCTTGTTTTTCTATAGTGTATGGTTTGATATTTGTTATCATCATACATTTAAGTGTGTGTTTGAATTATCTTATTTTGTATTCAAAATCGTTTACAATCAAAAGTTTTTTTAAAGAACTTTTGAAAAATATATGATATTTCTAGAAGAAATAATATTTCTCAAACATGAACTAATTAAATATTAACACGAAATAATTAATGATAGTGATATTTTACATGATCATAACATAGGACATATAATCAATGTGTGTTGGTTTTAGACTTCTAGTAAAAGGAGTTCAATCATTTAAATATGTAATCATGAATTTATCTTAAAATTTATGTATATAGAAATTATACTATTAGAAAGTTTAAGTGTCTAATAGTATCTCAAAAAATTAATCAACTCTCACCTATCGTGTGAGAGGAATACTTTGAAAAAAAAATAGGACACATTATTTTTTTATCAATAAAGTGGATAACCTAACTGTTACATGTTGTTATGTTTTCTTATTACAGATGGGCAGTGATAAAGGATGAGGCAGTATACCAAAAGATGTTGACTTATACGAACTTGAACACCATGGGAGTTTCTCGGGATGCTCAGTTGAGGGCTTTAAAGCTTCTGGACGTAGTTCTTGAAGGCGATGGAAAGGAAATATTTGAATTTGCATATTCAACCATGAGAGAACGTTGGATGAGGCTAAGACATACCTTGTCCAAATCAAAACGTTTTTCTCTACAGAAACTAGCTCCTCAATATTGCTCCTTTTTTAAGAGGGTTAAGGATCCTTCACCAGGTAATTAATTACTGAGTTCAAATCTCAATTAATGAACACATATTCTGGTTTTCATAATTTTTGTATAGTATAAATATTATTCTTTACCTTCTCAGTTTTGATCAGGTCCAAGGTTATATACTATTCATTTCATGAAATTTATGGGGAAGAATTTGATAAATGTTCCAATAAGAAATATTTTGAATAAACTATATAAATCTAGGAGTTGCTACAGTATGAATTGTAAAATATTTGTTGGTTAATAGATTTACTATAAAAATGTTTGAAAATTCATTAAATACAATTAACAAGCAATCCACGATTAACAACTTATTTTGAGTATCGGTATATTTAAAAAAGAGATGGATGTCGGAGTAATCCCTTGTTAGCATTTTATGTTGAAATTTAACAGTAATGTATATTTACGATAATACAAATGTATAAATAAGAAAGGATCAGATTCATTCTATTAGTTGCCCTGAACCTCATTGGACATGTATGAGAACTCAAAAAATTTCAATTATATTTGAATTGGTAATTTTATGATTTAGTAGGTTTATTTGAAGAATATGAAATGGAATTTTGCAGTCACCTTATAAAAAATTTTGTTTTCAACTTTTTGATAGCCTACGCATGGTTAAAGTGTGAGAGACAAGAAGACAAGAATTGCTATGAAATCCTGAAAGCAGCTCACATCAATGGCCGTCAAGGAAGTGTCTATAGTGCTGAAGATCGTTACGTACGTCTCAGTCTGATTAGGAGCCAAGACGATTTTGAGATATTAATAAATCATCTGCGAAAGCTTGTTGCTGAGGAACAGGGACCCCAAAAAATGTAACAATTAGAGTGAAAATAAACATGTAAATATGCAACATATATTCATTCTGTGATTACTTGTAAAGTTGTAATAAATCGTTTTTATACATATTAATGGAAACAACGCAATATAGGAACTCATGCTCTTTTTAATGTGTGACTATTTCTTGAAAGTCATCGTAATATTAGAAGAAGAAGAAGAGGGTCACAAAACCATTACAAAGGCATTTGTGATTGAAGGCAATAGTTAAAGAAAGCAGGAACTCATGCTTTTTTTAAGGTATGATCAATTATTAGAGAAATTCTAAAATATTCTCAAGTAATATTTTAGACAATTTTATAACTATTTAGATTTAATTTAAAATTATTTTATAACTACTTAAAATTTCACTTGTATTTATACAGTGATCCATCTTTACCATTCTGTTACGACTACCTATAACTACTTTTCTTTGCAGCCACATGGATTGCCACGCACCTTTAATTGTGCGTGTAAGATGTTGTATTTATTAAATACAATTAATTATTGGATTAATATTAATCAATTATTATGTTGTATTATTAATATATTAATTATGTATCTATGATATCATACATATGGATATTGCAATAGGGTGATTAATATGAATGACCTTCTGATGGGTTGGGTTATTTAATAAAAAAATTTGTAGCTTTCTCTAAGCCGATGGGATAAATATTTGGGAGTCCCATTATTTATGGTTTCTTATATAAAGAGGTTATACCTATTTCTAAACACACTTGAATAAGCTCCCATTAATAGGAAGAGAAAACACTCTCATTCTCTCTTTCTCTTTTTTACCAAGATCAAGCAATTTCAAAGAGAAGGATCATGGATCCAACCATAATTCCAGGTTCTATTTCTTCTTGATCTAGTTAGTTTGAACATGCTATATTGTTATCTTAAATATGATCAATTTGTTTTATGGTCATTTAATTTCCATCAATTGGTATCGAGCCTAATTAAGGTATTAATATGGTCGTTTTGAAATATTTCGATGACAAACTAACTCAAGAACCCAAAATTTTGAAATCTTCGAATTCGGCCTCAATCTTTAAAATTGACTGAGGGTTATTGTTCATATGTTCTGCCAAGCTTATTTGTAAGCTCAATTTGAAAGATTGAAACCGAATTGAACCTTTTTTTTGAAGAAAAACCAGAACCAAGAACCGTTTTTTCAAATCCTTTCTTGATCTCGTTTTTCACTCAATGAAACTCAAAATTGACTTGGTGCTTCCATAGATCGGAGTACCACGATAAACATACTGAAAAATCGTTGCATTTCGTTGAGTATTTTGGGAGATTTTATCGGGTTAAGGTAGCGGGTTGCACAACCCGTTTCAAAACCCACGTTGGTTCTTAGATCTGTTTTGCCACGATCCATGATGGATCATTCCAGCAATTGATATGGGGCTTCTCACCACCGTGGTGGGACGACCACATGGCTGGAAAATCGTGGCTTGAAGCCACGTATTGAGGGAGAAAACTCGAAGTCTCCCACGCGGGTTCAGCGCGACCCGTTTATTCCAAACGGGTGAAAATTAAGATGACATACTCTTTAGAAGCCCACTCGCGGCTTCTCTATCATGGGAGCGCGTGGACCCTCTTTTACATAGGCCAAAATTCCCAATTTTTTACCAAAAATTTTATTTTAATATTTATTAATTTTGGTAATTTTTCTGAAATTTTGTGATATTTTATAATTTTTATATTAATTAATTCCTAATAATCAATATTTTTCAATACTAGTACTCTCGGGCTATGGACCTGAAATTTTTTATGCACATTGATTACCTTATCTTTAACACTTGTATGTATCATACTCTCTCTTTATAGTGTTATGGTTATCAAATAATTTTTAGGTCCTTATATGAATTAAATGAAATATATTCTTGTTTTAATTCATATGATTTTATGAATAATCATATTCTTAAAGTTTTTGTATAATTGTGATCTTACCTATCGTAAGTGCAACTATACAAAAATTTTGTTTATATTTATTATATATTTATTATATATATAAATATATATGTGTAGCATTAATGATAATTATACTCCTACTCATCTCTATGTTATTACTAATGTGATTGGTTATTGATACAATGCAATGTTAATTCTTGGATTATGTCAATCATGTTTGAGTATCCTATCGGTATGAGAAACTTTTCTAGTGACATAAGATTTGTGCATTGTATTATTATTATTATTATTATTATTATTATTATTATTATTATTATTATTATTATTATTATTATTATTATTATTATTATTATTATTATTATTATTATTATATTTCTTATTTGTTATGATTTGGGACCCTTAGGCGAAATCATAATAATTAAGAAATTTG
This sequence comes from Ormosia emarginata, assembly GCA_029884605.1. Classification (NCBI taxonomy): domain Eukaryota; kingdom Viridiplantae; phylum Streptophyta; class Magnoliopsida; order Fabales; family Fabaceae; genus Ormosia; species Ormosia emarginata. Next base: position 16,029,148 of record JAQQTP010000069.1, on the reverse strand, counting down.
TGTTTGGCTGAGCATACTAATCATTTAATTCTCTTATACTATGATAATTATATTTTCATGTGTATTAAATGTTTCCTTGTTGATATTCACGCCGCTTCTCTGCCTACTTCAGGTTAAAACTCTTAATGGGACAAATTATGAGGACTTCTCTGGATTTATATCGTTAAACTAACATGGACTGGCTTTGAGAGAAAGAGCCTCCAGCTCTTACGCCTGAATCCACTGCTGCTCAAAAGACTTCTTATGGAAAAGTGGGAATACTCTAACCGAGTATGCCTAATGGTGATAAAATACACCATGGAGAAGTCCATTAGACAGAGCATTCCAGAGAATAGTAATGCCAGAGATTTTCTATCATCCGTTGGTCAAAAATTCAAAACTTTTGACAAAGCACAAAAGGGTCAATATCTATCCTTGCTTGAGAAAACCAAATATGATGGTATTGGTGGTGTTCGTGAGCATATAATGAAACTGGTACACTATTATAACAAGTTGCAATCTCTGAAGGTCGAGCTTGGTGAAAGTTTCTTGATCTTAAGACTGTTAGCGGATTCTTTATTGGCTATTGTGTGGGATCTCGAGGCAACAGATTCTATTGTCCTTCTCACTCCATGCGAGTTATTGAATCTGATCGTGCTGTATTCTTTGAGGATGACTTGGATAGTGGGAGTAGTAGTACACCACGACCAGTTGTTCTTAGAGAAGATCGGGTTGTTATCCCTGCACTAGTTGTTTCTTTTCCAGCAGATGTCATGCTTCCTGATATTCGTGATAATGTTCAAATTCTTCCAGAACATGATGGTGTTGCAGACCACCGTAGATCAACAGGAACATGATAATGTTGTTGAAGAAATTCCATTAAGGAGATCTCAGAGAGCTCGCAGGTCTACCATCTCTAATGATTATATTGTGTATCTTCAAGAACATGAGTTTGGTCTTAATGATATTGATGACCCTATCTCCTTTGAGGAAGCTATGTCTAGCTCACATGCTTCTAGTTGGTTTGATGCTATGCATGATGAATTAGTTTCCATGTCTCAAAATGTTGTTTGGGATCTTGAAGAATTACCAGTTGGTTGCAAACCAGTTGGGTGTAAATGGGTTTTCAAGACTAAGCGTAGTCCAAATGGTAAAGTTGAGAGGTACAAAGCTAGACTAGTAGCAAAAGGCTATAGTCAAAGAGAGGGCATTGATTATAAGGAGACATTTTCACCGGTCTCTACTAAAGATGTTTTTCGAGTTGTTATGACTTTGGTAGCTCATTTTGATTTAGAACTTCACCAGATGGATGTTAAAACAGCTTTTCTAAATGGAGATCTTGTTGAGGACGTCTACATGGTTCAGCTTGATGGCTTTGCTGAAAAAGGCAAAGAGCACTTAGTTTGCAAACTGAAGAAGTCTATTTATGGACTAAAACAGGCTTCTAGACGTTGGTATTTGAAATTTGATCAAGTGGTCACTTCTCTTGGTTTCAAGGAAAATGCTTCAGATCAGTGCATTTACTTGAAAACTAGTGGGAGCTATTTCATCATTCTTGTTCTATATGTTGATGATATTCTTCTTGCTAGTAGTAGTGTTAAACTTTTGACTGAGACAAAATTGATGTTGAGTAGCCACTTTGATATGAAAGACCTAGGTGATGCTTCTGTTGTTCTAGGCATCCAAATTTATCGAGATAGGTCACGTGGTACTCTTGGATTGTCTCAAAGAGGATATATTGAAAGGATCCTCAAACGGTTTAACATGTATTCTTGCTCCCCATGTGCTGCACCTGTTCAAAAGGGTGATTGATCAATCAATTTTGAGCCATTCATTATTGCTTCATATTTGGCCTAATTGATGTTAATTGTGTCCAATATTATGTTTGTAGATGAGTTTTAGATGATTGGTCTTCATTGAGCTTAATTGTAAAAACTTCATTAATTTTCGGATTTTAACTCATTTTGACCTTTCTGTCTTGTACAGGGCATAACTTGGGCTACAAATATTGTATTTGGATGATCTTGGAGTCCCCTGAAAGCTGAGATGAAGATCTACAATCTGGTGTCTAATGCAATTTTTCTAATTCAGCTGGATTCAAGGCGAAATTGGGCCTCAAAGTCAGGATGCTGTTGCTGTCACAATGCTTGGACCTTTCCTCAATGATTTGGGCCTATCTTTCTCAATTTAAGCCCAATTAAGGCAAATAATATGTCTCTGAAAAGCTTATTCAGAGGGCTACATTTTGGGCTAGGGGTAGATTAGGAATTACAGAAGAACTTTCAGTTACAAATAGGTTTAGGCAGATTTCGAATTTAGCTTTTTTTTGGTTGTGATTCAGTTTTAACAGATTTACAGAAACCCCTTTCTCTTTTCATCTTCTCTCTATTTTTCGTTTTACTTTCTTCTCTGCAATTTTCGTGATGGCCATGGAAGGCTAAAGCTCCAATCAATCCAAGGAATTCAATGATGGTGGTTAGAATTTTGAGTTCTCTTGTTTGATTATAAATTCTGTTGTGTTCTTCCCTCTTCTCCTTCTTCAATTGAATTCTGATTGGAATTTCGAAATTAAAGTTAGTATTAGGGTTGATTAATCTGAATCTAAGGGAGAATAGATCATCGATTGATAATCTATGTTAATCTAAATTTGTTCCTAAATCAATCTTAATCAAGAATTGCGATTGTGATTCCGTTTGAATTGATAAATTCTTTGGGTGATTATCTAGTTGATTTCAGATTAACGAGAGGTGTAAACAACGTAAATTCTCTTGAACAATGATTGATTCTGCCACTTGAATTGAAGACCTTGGATTGGTGTTTCCTTAATTGAATTTTCTCAATTTAAATTGTTTTGCATTATTGCAATGAACAAAACCCCTACTTATTGATAATTTCTAATATGCTTGAAAAATCCGAATTGGTCCTTGGGAGATGACCTAGGTTATGCATTATGCTACATTCCATGAATCCTAGTCTATTTTGAGGCGAGTGCGACATCGCTGATCAGTGATAAACTTTCCAAATCTCAGTGTCCTCAAAATGATACAGAAAAGATTGAAATGATAAATGTCCCATATGCTTCCGTGTTGGCAGTTTAATATATGCTCAAGTTTGTACTCGTCCCGATATTGCTTTTGCGATTAATGCTTTAGGGAGATACTTGAGCGACCCGGTTTGGGTCATTGGAAAGCCGTAAAGAAGGTCATGAGATATTTGCGGGGCACTAAAGATTATATGTTGACCTATAAGAAGTCGATCAACTTCGGTCATTGGTTATTCAATTCTCGATTATGCAGGGTTGCCCTGACGACCAAAATCTACTTGATTTTATGATGGCGGAAGGAGCTATTTCTTGGAAGAGTGTCAAAAGACTCTTACAGACTACTTCTACCATGGAAGCGAGTATGTAAAGCTTGTTATGAAGCCACTTGTCAAGCCATATGCTCGAGAAATTTAATCTGGGTTTCAATTGTAGAGAGTATATCAAGACCTCTTGTGATATCTTTGCGACAATCTGCTATCTTGTGCATTTCTCTCAAAACAACAAGTTCTTCTCGATCAAAGCATTTTGATATAAAATATCTGTTTGTTAGAGAGAAAATTCTAGAATTTCAGATATATTGAGCATGTTGCTACAGAAAATATGTTAGCAGATCCACTAACCAAAGGCTTAACAGTTGGAGTTTTTCAATCATGTAACTCATATGGGTTTAGTTAAGTCTTTTGTTGTTTTGGGTTAGTGGGAGTCTGAAATTATGAGATATGTATTAAATGCTCACTCTCTTTTATCATATCTCTTGATGCATTTATAAAATGCTGAGATTATCCTTTGGAATTGCATATTTGTCTTATTTAATTATGCTTTTCCATTATCCATATTTAGTTTCTATGAAATATAAGCACATGAATATATATATCCCTATCGGATATTATTATTCTTCTCTGTAGTGCTCAATCTTAACGTTTCATAGATTATTGGATGATATTTTGTTTTGGGTCATAATTGATATTATAGTTTATAATAATACTTCTTCTCTCTGATATTGACTAATGTTATCCAAGTGGGAGAATGTTGTATTTATTAAATACAATTAATTATTAGATTAACATTAATCAATTATTATATTGTATTATTAATATATCAATTATGTATCTATGATATCATACATATGGATATTGCAATAGGGTGATTAATATGAATGACCTATGATGAGTTGGGTTATTTAATAGTAAAGCCCATTGAGCAGTCTCTCCTCTTAGCTGATGGGAATAGAAACTGAGCCCCATTATTGGTTTCTATATAAAGAGGTTATACCTCTCTTCTAAACACACTTGAACAAGCTCCCATCAGTAATAGGAGGAGTTCACTCTCAATTCTCTCTTCTCTTCTCTGCTAAGATCAAGATCAAGCAACATCAAAGAGATGGATCATGGATCCAACCATAATTCCAGGTTCTATTTCTTCTTGATCTAGTTAGTTTGAACATGCTATATTGTTATCTTAAATATGATCAATTCTGTTTTATGGTCATTTAATTTCCATCATAAGAGTCTCTAGCCCATGCTGGTGCCCTTCTGAGCCAAGTCATTCTCCTCTATTGAGCCATTTTCCGCCTCAGTTGGGCCATCATTGGGCGTCTCTTCATCACTCTTAGCGTCTGCTGAATTTAGGGGTGTATCATAACCTTCTTAAAGTATGGTTAAAAAAATATAAATTTGTATTTTCTGTAAGCAGTTTATAAATATTTGGGAGTTAAGTATTTATGGCTTATGTTAAAAGAGATCACGTATTTCTCATGTGCAAATTATCACTGTTAAAATTGATAGAAAACACATATTTACATTTTTTACCATAATTTAAGAGATTATATGTTGCAAATCAAAATTTATGTATGAAAAATAAAATTGGACAAAAGCTTAGTTGGTAATATGTAATTTACCCTAAAAAAATAGAATAGATTTATGTTTAGTTTATGAAACTCGTAGATAGATGACATAAAATATGATGAAATTTTGTCATTACACAGATCTATCAAACACAAACAGAGATTTTTAATTCAGCGGATTATAGGTACGAAGGAGACACAACCTTGTGAAAGAACATCTCAGATAACTCCATAAGATTTATTGAGTTTGTGACTTCACCAAACAATCCAGATGGAAAGTTAACTAAGGCAGTTCTTCATGGCCCTAATGTTAAAACCATTTACGACCATGTCTACTTTTGGCCACATTTCACTGCAATTCCTGCTCCAGCTGATGAAGATCTCATGGTGTTTACAATTTCCAAGCTCACAGGATATGCTGGCAGTATATTTGGGTATGAGTAGTTTATAATGAAACTCTCATCAAGCTAAGTTATACATTCTGTAAACATTAAGCTTTACATACTGTTTAGAAATTGATACTCTATCATTCTTTTTGTTCCTTTTACATATATAAAATCAATTTTAAGCATTCTTTTACATACATGCAGAAGTTTGAAGTTAATACTTTCGCAAATTATCGAATTTTTCACGAGTAATATAATCCATTCCTAATGACTTGTTACCCCATTCACGTTTTAATTGAAGGCTTCTCTTTTTTCTAGTAGTCTATGGTTTGATATTTGATATCATAAGACATAACTAAATTAAATGTTAACATAAATTACGTAAGTCTCGTTTATGTTGAACTTCAATAATAAGGTATTACAATTGTAGATATAAGAAAGGAACAGATTCTAATTCTATTATGTCCGCTTAGCCTCTTGGAAATGTATGTGTACCTACTTAAAAATTTTCAATTATATCTGAGTTCGTAATTTTATGATTTAGTAGGATTATCTGAAGAATATGATATGCAATGGAACTTTGCAGTCACCTTATAAAAAAATTTGTTTTCAATTTTCTAACAGCATACGCATGGATGAAATGCGAGAGACAAGAAGACAAAAGTTGCTATGAAATCCTGAAAACAGCTCACATCAATGGCTGTCAAGGAAGTGTCTATAGTGCTGAAGATCGTTATATGCGTCTCAGTCTCACTAGGAGCCAAGATGATTTCGAGATACTAATAAACTATCTCAGAAAGCTTGTCGCTGAGGAACAAGGACCGCAAAAAAATGTAACAATTAGAGTGAGAATAAGCATGCAAATATGTAATATAGATTAATACTGCTGATTATTTGTAATAAATCATTGTTTTTATATATAATTTAATGAAAACAGCGCAATTAAGGAAACTTAATTAATAATGGTAATGAAGCATTGTTCAGCAGAAAAATTATTATATATTTCTAAAGTATAATAAATACGTTTTCTTAAAAAAAATATTTATTATTGATTTTAAACAAAGTTACATAAATTTTAAGTCATTAACTTAAAATCAATGGTGGATATTTTTCACAGAGCTTCTATTTATTATATTTCAAAAGCGTACAATAATTTTTCTTATTCAGCAAAGCCTTTCAAAATTATTAAGACATGTACTCACAAATATTAATTAGATGTTTTATGTTTTCATATATATTCAATGTAGGGTTGCACATGGGTCGAACAAAATGAGAACCCGCAATCTAACATATTCTCTCTCATATTATATTTCGGTTCGGGTGGCGGGTTTCACTAACAAATCAGATGACCACGACTTGCTGAATACGACGTCGTTTTGAGTAATTTCTATTAGGAAATGTGGAACCCAAACCCAACCCGACCAACCATGAAACCCGACTACCCAACCCGAAACCCGATCACCCAAAAATAGAAAAAAAGTTTTTGTTTGAAATTCGCTCAACCCGATTACGACCCGAACCAACCCGATTGCCATCGGGTCGGGTCGGGTCATCTAAAAAAAATCCCTCAAACCGACCCGACTTCGTTTAATTGGTTTGGACATTTTTTCTCCCCAAACCCGACCCAACCCGACCCGTGTGCACCCCTAATTCAATGGGCTTACAAAATGAGAGCAACTTATTCTCTTCTCATATTATATTTTCACTTTGTTAATAAAATTGGAACCAAACTTGTAACATGAAGACCACAAGTAAGGGTGAAAATAGAAACTCGTTAGTTTCTGGTTGTCATTATTTATCAAATAAGTTAGGTTAATACTTTTTTAAAAGCCTATTTAACTAAAAAGATCAAGTTTCATGTCATCTAATAGGTTATTTAAACTTGACAAACCTGACCTGTTCAACTATATATAACATAATATAATATAAATTATAAATTATAATATATTAATATATTTTTAATTAAATTTTAATAAAATCAATAACTAAAACTTAAGTTAGCAAGTTAGAATAGAAATAACATAATATATATTAATATATTTAATATAATATATTTATTAGAATGAAAATAATAAATTAACATTCACCTCCTACTTTTATAGATGTTCACTACTTTTTTGTTCTGACCTTTGATTGATGTGAGACTTAGAAATATACTAAATTACAAAATTATTTGATGTATATAATTACAAAACATGAAGATATAACATACGCTATTTCTGAATTTCTTGATTATATATTTGTTAATAACATATATAAGGTTATTATTTTAATTTTCATTGGTTAAATCGTACAATTATTTTGTCTCTAGTTATAAGAACCTGATGAAAAACTACCAAAGTTACTCGACTATATTTCATGTCTAACTCATTTAGTTGTTTGTGGAATTCTTGGGGTAATATGTTAACATCACTAATTATTCATATTATGATATTATCTTTCTTGTCAATTCATTATAGAACATGCAGTTATTATCACGATGCTAATTCATTATAACTCTAGTCTTTCTTGCATTCATGTTGCAATTAGAGGAGCTTAAGTTCGATCTTCATGTTTTGTAACTATATGCCTCTAATAATTTTGTAACTTGGTAAATCTCTAAGTCCTACATCAACCAAAGGTTAGAGTAAGAAAGTGGTGAACATTTATAAAATTAGAAGGTGAGTGTTAAGTTATAATAAAGGCTTATTGGTCTTAGGTAGGCTCATTGACCTATTTCAAGGCTTAGACCTATTAGTTTATGTAAATGCATGTTGACCTATTTAAAGGTAGGTTTATTAGTCTATGTAAAGGCATGTTGACTTATTTAAAAGTAAGTCTGTTAGCCTATGTAAATATATAGTGACTTATTTAAAAGTAGGCTTATTAACTTATTTAAAAGTCTCATTACAAAATAAACATTTAAATAAATTTTAAATCAGGCCAGATTTTTAAAATAGTCAGATCAGATCTTAAAAATCAACTTATTATAAATTTACAGGCTAAGCTTATATCTTATAATTAAAATACAAGTCAAACCTATTTAAAACAAAGTCTGATCTAATCTGATTTCACTTATTACAACCTAACGGCAAGTTAATTGCCCAAAAGTTTTCGTTGCAATAATTCTTTGCACTGTTAGTTTTCTTAGCCACTTCTTGTTCAGTTTCTTCCTATGCTTCATTCCCAAATCGAAGCCTGCCATGAAAGGGCCCAGCCTAAAAGAGGTACAATGGTACGTCAGGATTTAGGCCTCAATTGAAATTTGGGCTGTAATTGTAAAGCCCAAATATTCATTCATAAACGTAACAAAGACTTTTTTTAGCATTCAGTATTACAACAATGATTTTGGCATTCACTATTACAACAATGATTTTATTGTCTGCTTCAAACCTGTTTGTTCATGGAGGCGAATGGAAGCCCAGTTGGAGCACCAGAGCAGCAGAAGAAGCTGAGAGTGTAGCAGGCATACCATGCTCAGGACATGGAAGAGCCTACTTGGATGGATTGGTTCTCAAAGGACATCACCCAGTCTGTGAATGCAATCCATGCTATGGCGGCTCAGACTGCTCCAAGTTATTATCTGATTGTGCTGCAAATGCTGGAAGGTAAACCCTTCTCAGTTCTTACAAACTCTAGCTATTGATGGAATCAATGGCCACGGTGCTATAGTAACATAATTTATTGCTGCTTGGTCAGTTTTATGAAGTTTGTGCTGATGATAAATGGAAATTTTGAATTGTTCTATTTTTGGGTGAATGTGAATGTGAATTATTTTCCCTTTCGGGAACCATTTGTGTTTGACTTACTTATTCCCACACGAAAAAAAGAAGAAAAAATTATGGCTTGGCAAGTAACAACATAACTAACATATATACATGACATGACATGCATTACCTACTTTAAAAGGTTTTAGTCTCCTCTTCGAAAAATTCTTAGGTGTTCTAGAGCAAGAGAATATATCATTAAATGTATGATATATCAGCTTTGTAAAATAGTCTCTCATTTTAATTGTATTTTTAATATCATAACTAATATGACACGCATTTAATGACATAGAGCAAGAGATTAAAATCCTTACATACATATTAATACCCTTCTATTATGTGCTTATGTACTTTATATTACATATACAGGTAACACAGGAACAAAAGAAGAGGCAAACTAAAAACAAACTATAGTAATGTTTTGTGATCAAAATATTAATTAAAAGCATTTGGGATACCAAGGAAACACACTGATTCTGTTTTATGCAGTGGGGATCCATATTTCTTGGAGCCATTTTGGATGCGACACGCAGCAAGTAGTGCCATTCTAGTCTCAGGGTGGCACAGAATGGGCTATAGTTATAGTGATGGATCATACATCTCAGAACTGCTAGTGAATCACATCCGAAAAGTTCATGACATTGTTGGAAATGCAGTGACTGAGGGAAGGTACATCATATTTGGAGCTGGTTCAACCCAACTCCTCAATGCTGCAGTTTATGCCTTGTCCCCAAACTCCACTTTAGTGTCTCCAGCAAAAGTAGTAGCCACAGCCCCGTATTACCCGGTACACACTCCTTTCCCAATGAATATATTTATGTTTACTTAACAAACTCGTAGATATAGATGACATAAACTATGATAAAATTTTGTCACTGCAGGTCTATAGAACACAAACAGAGATTTTTAATTCAGTAGATTATAGGTATGGAGGAGACACATCCTTGTGGAAGAACATCTCAGATAACTCCTTAAGATTTATTGAGTTTGTGACTTCACCAAACAATCCAGATGGAAAGTTGACAAAGGCAGTTCTTCATGGCCCTAATGTTAAAACCATTTACGACCATGCCTATTATTGGCCACATTTAACCGCAATTCCTTCTCCTGCAGATGAAGATCTCATGGTTTTTACAATTTCCAAGCTCACCGGACATGCTGGCAGTAGATTTGGGTAAGAGATAAATTATGATAAAACTCTTATCAAGCTTAGTTATATATTCCATGAACATTAATCCACACATGCAGTTTAGCAATTAATTGATTCTCTTTCTTTCTTTTTTATTTTTTTTTCCCTTTGACATATAAAGAATCAATTCTAAGCATTCTTTGACATACATATAGAAGTTCTAAGTTAAGACTTTTGCAAATTATAGAATTTTTCACCACTAACCTACTCCTAATGACTTTTTACCCACTTCAAATTTTAATTGAAAGCTTCTCTTTTTTTTCTATTGTCTATGGTTTGATATTTGTTATCATCATCCATTCAAGTGTGTGTTTAGATTATCTTATTTTGTATTCAAAACAGTTTATAATCAAAAGTTTTCTAAGAGAACTTTTGAAAAATAAGTGATTATTTTCATAAGAAATAATTTTTCTCAAACTTGTACTAAATTAAATGTTAACATGAAATAATTAATGATGGTGATATTTTACATGATCATAACATAGGACATATAATCAATGTGTGTTGGTTCTAGTGGAAGGGGCTCATTTCTTTTAAATATGTTGTAATCTTAAGTTTGATCTCAGGATTTATATATATGAAAATTATATCGTTGGGAGGGCTCCTGCTTAAGTGTCTGATCGTACACTAAAAAGTTAATCAACTCTTACCTATCTGGTGAGGGATACTTTGGAAAAAAAATAAAATAAATAAGACACATAAATTATTTTTTTATCAATAAAGTGGATAACCTAACTGTTACGTGTTGCTATGTTTTCTTATTACAGATGGGCAGTGATAAAGGATGAGGCAGTATACCAGAAGATGTTGACTTATACGGACTTGAATACCATGGGAGTTTCTCGGGATGCTCAGTTGAGGGCTTTAAAGCTTCTGGACGTAGTTCTTGAAGGCAATGGAAAAGAAATATTTGAATTTGCATATTCAACCATGAGAGAACGTTGGATGAGGCTAAGACATATCTTGTCCAAATCAAAACGTTTTTCTCTACAGAAATTAGCTCCTCAATACTGCTCCTTTTTTAAGAGGGTTAAGGATCCTTCACCAGGTAATTAATTACTGAGTTCAAATCTCAGTTAATGACCACATATTCTGGTTTTCATAATTTTTGTATCGTATAAATATTATTCTTTACCTTTTCAGTTTTGATCAGGTCCAAGGTTATATACTATTCATTTCATGAAATTTATGGGGAAGAATTTGATATATGTTCCAATAAGAAATATTTTGAATAACCTATATAAATCTAGGAGTTGCTACAGTATGAATTGTAAAATATTTGTTGGTTAATGGATTTACTATAAAAATGTTTGAAAATTCATTAAATACAATTAACTGCAATCCATGATTAACAACTTAGTTTAAGTACCGGTATATTTAAAAAAGAGATGGGTGTCGGAGTAATCCCTTGTTAGCATTTTATGTTGAAATTTAACAATAATGTATATTTACAATAATACAAATGTAGAAATAAGAAAGGATCAGATTCATTCTATTATTTGCCCTGAACCTCATTGGACATGTATGAGTACTCAAAAAATTTCAATTATATTTGAATTGGTAATTTTATGATTTAGTAGGATTATTTGAAGAATATGAAATGGAATTTTGCAGTCACCTTATAAAAAATTTTGTTTTCAACTTTTTGATAGCCTACGCATGGTTAAAGTGTGAGAGACAAGAAGACAAGAAGACAAGAATTGCTATAAAATCCTGAAAGCAGCTCACATCAATGGCAGTCAAGGAAGTGTCTATAGTGCTGAAGATCATTACGTACGTCTCAGTCTGATCAGGAGCCAAGACGATTTTGAGATATTAATAAACCATCTGCGAAAGCTTGTTGCTGAGGAACAAGGTCCCCAAAAAATGTAACAATTTGAGTGAAAATAAGCATGTAATTATGTAACATATATTCATTCTGTGATTACTTGTAAAGTTGTAATAAATCGCTTTTATACATATTAATGGAAACAATGCAATATAGGAACTCATGCTCTTTTTAAGGTATGACTATTTCTTGAGAGTCAGAGTAATATTAGAAGAAGAAGATCACATCAGGGATCACAAAACCATTACAAAGGCATTTGTGATTTGTGTGAGGGCAATAGTTAAAGAAGCAGGAACTCATGCTCTTTTTAAGGTATGATCATTTATTAGAGAAATTCTAAAATATTCGCAAGTAATACTTTAGACAATTTTATAATTATTCATATTTAATTTAAAATTATTTTATTTTCAATCCAATGATTTGTATAGTTTAAGATGTCACGCGTTACAATTTTAGTAAAGTAATATAATATTCAAAGAGTATTGATGAACCTTTCCATTTCTTGAACTTCTTCACTTGTTCTAAATAAAATCAAAACTAAACTTTACATTCAAGCAATTGTTAGTGTGTTTGAATAGATTTTCCAAACTTGATTTTGTTAGGTGAATTTACATTTAAGTGGCTTAAGTTGTTTGGATAATGTTGATAAAAATCACTTTTGAATGTTCAATCACAAAAAAAAAAAAAAAAAGGTTTGATTGAGAACTCTTGGCTTCAAATTTGTCTTTTTTCTCTAACCTCATAATTTGTGCTAAAAGGTCAAACACCAATGCAATTGAATATCTTGGGCATCGTTCTTTTTATTTGTTTTCTTTTTCATCCTTGTTCTTCTTCCTTTCAAGAACTGACGCATTCAGTAATATGAACTAACATTAGCCCTCTGAATAAATCTTTACATGGAAGAAGGTTTGATTTCTGTACCCACCTTAATAATATACAACAAAATTTAATACAAATAACTTATCAAATAACCTCAAACCACAACAGTTCTTTTTGCCCCCGCTGACTGTCTGTGTGTTGAAAATTTGACTTTTACTCTCCTCTGAAATAATAAGCATAAAAATCCTAAAATAACAATCAAAACAAAGTAAACTTCCAAGTGGGCTCCCCCAAGAAACTGAACAAATTCTAGTCTGCATTTACTGTTACAGTTGCAATCATAGACATTTTGTAGTACACTCCCCTTGACACTGACTTCAGGGTCAAGAACAAAATCCAACGTCATAGGTCCTTCATCCAACCAAATAGATGTATTCTTTGATTTGTACCCAGGCATGGTTGCCACTACTGCAATTTAGATTGAGAAATTGATTACACAAACTCAGAAATAGAAATTTATAAAAATTTAAGACAAAAAAACCAGGAAATTGTCACCTAATTGGTGATGAAATCTATATCCTATCCAGGAAATTGTCACCTATGAATAGCTGTATAATCTGTATTCCCTTTGTGTTGAATTTAAAGCCCAAAGTTTCACATGAATTCACTTCATTGGAATAATAGGGAAACTAAATGTCCTAAACCTTTATATTTGATGTAATTATTTAATTTGTCATTTTGTTTAACAGTTGTTTTATTTTTGCCAATCAACTGTAATTCATGCTTCAGACAACTTTAGAACCCACCTAGATCCATCAAATCTTGAGACAATCATTTTTGTTATGTAATTATTTCACAACATCTTCAGGGAAGGCCTTCAACTTTTACTATAACAAAATAATCCGAAATATATTATAATACCTTCGTATCTATCTCTTGGGGCAAGTAAGCGATGGTAGTCAGCAAAAAATTTTCCAGCTCTAACCTGTTGGTCCAGAATTAACAGACCCAAAGTTAATCATGAAAGTGAAGCTCAAAGTCAAACATGCAGTCAAGCCATGTCAAGAATCATAGCAGAGGGACAATCCATAGGCTCAACAATTGAAACATGAAGCTTAAACTTAAAATTGAAACATATTATTGTCTAATAGGTCAAATCAGTCAAATATTCAGCACAACTACGGATCCGCATTGTATGAAAAGGCAATGATGGGAAATTTTTTTTTACAAAATCCTGAAAATGTAGGATAAAGGAAAACCGAAAAAACCGCAATGAAAATAAGTTAAATGGAGGATGAAGGAAATAGAAAATGAACAGAAATATTAGAATGCTTATTTTAAAAATCTAGTGAAGAAAATTGGTTTTTTTATTTTCCCCCCTTTAATCTTGTTGTAGGCCCAACTTCGTTTTAACGATGTAGGAAGAACATTTCCCATGTTATGAGATCAGATTGATCCTTGTGATCCGTGCAAGCCAGTCTTTAGGGGTAAAAATGTAGCATGTTTGGGAACTCACATAAAACTCTGATGTTGTTATAGAAAAAACAAAAAAAGAAACCCACAAAAAGTTTAAAAGGAAAACAGAAAAAACCGCAATGTACTTCCAAACATACTGTGTAATTTATCCCACTGACAGTTATAGAGCCCGGCAATGGCTTTCCATCACCTGAAGAATATATTCTTCCATGCACTCCTGTCTAGAGAGTGGAAAACAATAGTTAATCAATATAATAAAAAGCAATGGGATCAACACCTTAAAAATAGGCAAATATGAGAATCTTCCAAATGATCACTTACACATATGTTTTAAGTATAATTAAGAAGGTCATTTTTTTATATCCAATAAACTATAACAGGATGAATGACTTATAACTATGCCTGATAAACAAAAATATGGAACTGTCATCAAATATGGTTTCACATTTTATTTCAAGCACTCTACAACTTCTTTGAAGCTAAGTCTTTTGGGCTTCCTTCCATGTTTGTAAAAATTGAAGGGAAGAATGAGATGTGTTGGTAACCAAATGGAAACAGTAGTGTTTGCTAAAGGATAATGTCCACACAGTATCAATTAATAGAAAGCCGTTCGGTTTGCTTAAGTCCCCTCTAAACTTTGCTTTTCCTCAAGCACATTTCCCTTCGAACATATTCTGAGTAGATGATCACATCAATAAAGGCTTCACAGCCTTGGTTGGCTCTTAATTATGTAAAGGGGACATAAAACAGTAGATCAGTAATTAAATGGTTGTGACGTGCCTAGGAATTCACAGAAGCTTATGTTCTCCCTTTCCAGGGTGCATCAGACAAAGCATAAATCTGTTTGGGATCTCGCTTTCTGTTAGAAAGGATTCTGAAGCAGGGTAAGAGTAATTTCTTTGATGTGCCATTCTTGTGCGTTTGATGTGGATACTCCAGTGTAAACCATAATTGTACTGATAATGTGAGATGTTTGGTTCCATTGAGGAGAATTTTGGATTCAAATTTTTTGTCTCCTAATTCTTATTTTTGCCTTCAGTCAGTCTCTATCTGCATCCTCCTTGTGCACAAAGGTGACCTTATGAATGAAGTAATTTTAATGGTCAAAAGGAAAATATGATTTTACCATTGGGAACTATTGAAATAGTAGCCATTACAGTTATTTGTATGTGTTAGAATATTTGAAAAATATCTCAAAATATCTTTATAATATCTTGAAATATTTTAGAGTATCATAGATAAACTCTTAAGATTTATTTCTTATTTATTATATTTCCTGATTTGTTTCCTTCTCCAATTAGGATTAAGAGTCTAGAATTAGTATAAATAGGACCATTGAATTTGTCTTTTGTATCACATCATCATCACACGATTCACACCAATATCAATATAGTCTTATTATTTTGAGTATTCCTTTTCTCTTTTTTCCTCCTTCCCTACCTAAAACCTTCCAATTCAACATGGTATTAGAGCGGTACCATCCTCCGTGACCTATCCCATCACTTTCGCCACCAAGTTCCCAAAAATCTGGAACTCTGACTAGCCGCCTCTGGTTGCCGAGTTCTCCTTTCGGCACTCTCTTTCTATATCTTTTCCGGCCAACCGTGTTTCCACTCCGATTTGCCAGTAAACACCATCTCCTTTGCTGCCGTCCACTGCAAACTCTCTCTTACAGGTTTTTCCCGTCGCTGCCACTACTCTCTGTCGTCGGCACCTTTTCCGGTCGACGACCTCACCTGCTGCACTGCAAGCCTCCAATCAGCCAACCACCAAAGTCGCGCCTCCAGCAGCCTTCTCACGCACTCCCACGCGCCTCCCCTACTGTCTAAGCGCAGATTCACGCGCTGCACTTCCTCCAGCACATCCGACAAGCTTTCTGGCAGCTACTGTTCTCCTCTAAATCGTCTTGGTCTCCTCTACCACGATTTGCCCTCACCTTCTTCAATCGACCTCTGTGCAAACTTGTACACTCGCGCAAATACATTCAGGTGTATTGGGGTTTCTATTTTTGGCCATTATACACTGACCCATGGCTGTTTCACCCTCTTTCCGGGCTCCTCCGACATTCGTTTGCCTCACCACACCATCTCTGACCTCCACGTGGCTGTTTGGCATTCTTTGTGGTGGTTATCTCTGATTTTGGCTACTATTTGGTTCTTTTCCAATGCTAGCATAACATTAAGGGGGAGAATGAGAATAAATTTATCTCAACATATACTTCAATGCCAGTGTTTGTCATGCCGTTCTTTTCCCACTAATGGATCATACCAGTGGTTTCTCTTCCCACCGACGATCATTCCGGTGGTAACTCCTCTCCCACGGATGAATCATATTAGTAGTCACTTCTCTTCCCATCGACGATCATTCTGATAGTAACTTATGTTGGTTATGCCTCACACTAGCCCGACTTTTTGTCTCAGATGCTCTAGCCTATCTCCATCTGTCCAGATGCACTGGCCTCGTCTATGTCTTTGTCCCAGAAGTAGTTGCCAGCCACCGTCTCTGTTCGTCCCAACCACTTTCACACTATCAAATTATTTAATTGTAACAAGCTTAAAGCTTAATAAGCTTTAGCTTGAGGGAGAGTGTTAGAATATTTGAAAAATATCTCAAAATATCTTTATTGTATCTTGAAATATTTTAGAGTATCATAAATGATCTCTTAGGATTTATTTCTTATTTATTATATTTCTTGATTAGTTTCCTTATTTAATTAGGATTAGGAGTCTAGAATTAGTATAAATAGGACCATTGAGCTTGTCTTTTGTATCACATCATCATCACACGATTCACACCAATATCAATATAGTCTTATTATTTTGAGTATTCATTTTCTCTCTTTTCCTCCTTCCCTATTTAAAACCCTCCAATTCAACAGTATGTATTATTCTTTATTGTATATAGCTGTATTAGCTGTGTTCTTGTACTACACACTCGTACAACAGGCTTTAAAGAGCCTCCTTCTCTTATATAAATAAAACTGACACGAAAGGTCCTGGTCACTTATATACATTCACTTAAAGGTGTTCTCTCCTACATCCTTTCTCTCTCTCATATTTTACAGTAAACATTCAAGGGTCTTCTAAATCTTGCGAAGCAAAAGGACAGGATAAAGATTTCAGATTATTTCTTTAGGTGTGAGGCATATAAATAGAAACAGCATACCTTCACAAGGCTTGCAACAAGATTAAGCATGCTCATTTTGTTGTATTTCCAAATAATAGGAAGCTGCATATTAACATACAGTAAACAGGAGTCATCCTAAGAAACTTTTCATAGGGAAAAGTAAAACATAACCAACAAAATGTAGATGCCACTCATGCAAACCAAGTATCTAATTTCACACTTATGTTGGTCAAGATCAAACATAAGACAATGCAATAAAAAGAAGCAAAAAATGCAATAAAAAGAAACAAAAAATGAACTAAGTTATGATGGTGTCGGACAATGGGATTTCTGGCTAGATTATGTGTAACTTTAGTCCAAATCATACTTGTTATGTAAATGGATGTGAAGAAAACCCATGATCATGGAAACAGGAAATTTTTCTTTAGTGATGGATAGGATAGGATCTGGGTAAAAATAGTAAAAGTGGATTGGAAAGTTGTATTGCAAGTTTGGCTTTCATTATCTGTCAATGCAAATTCATCTTGCTTAGGACAGAGCTACAGGAAAACGTCAGACAAAATCATTTTTCTCTTACCCATTTTATAACGGAAGCTTTAAATAGAATGCTTGAATAATCTCAGGATGCATCTCAAGTTTCTGCCTGGGTTCAGGGTGGGATCTCTTATCCTATGTTTTAAGATTTTCTTGCCAGAAACTCCTACTTCTCCAACTTTTATTTCTTTAACCATGGCTTATTGGATTTGTCATTCTTTGGCCCTTTGGTCCAGATGATGGCTGCACTTGGCAAAGCTTCAAAAGTTTCTTTCTTTTTCCTTTTATAATAAATACACTCTCCTTTTTAGCACAAAGGAATGTTTTTTTGTTCAAAGGAATGTTTTTTTGTGTTCTCTTAAGCCAATACCAACAAGTTGCATCTCAAGTGGTAAGCAAGCTTGAATTAAGGAGTTGAGGGGCCTTTGCAATGTCAGGGGTTCGATGTCAAGAATTCTGATTTCTTGCCTTCATTGATAGTGATCTCATCAATAAATAGTACAGACTCATTTACAACCATTAATGGCACTAATGACACAATTATTCTAATTCCTATTCTAATCCCTATAATTAGGCAATCTAATTATATACAATGAATGGACAGATTACTAATCCTAATATATACAGCATATAATAGGAAACATATTAATGACAGAATCTGAGTATTGGGCTATGTCTACAGCCTGTTCTGAAATCATTTGGCTTCGTGGTCTTTTGGCTGAGCTTGACTTTCCTCAAACTATTGCCACACCACTCTATGCTGATAATACTAGTGCCATTCAGATTGCTACTAATCCAGTTTTTCATGAACGCACGAAGCATATTGAGGTGGATTGTCATTCTATTCGGGAAGCATTGGACAATCAAGTTATATCTCTTCCTCATGTCACATCGCAACTTCAGCTTGCCGATATCTTGACCAAGGCTGTCCCACGACCTCGACATCAGTTTCTCATCAGCAAATTGATGCTCCTTGACCAGCCGCATCAATTTGAGGGGGGATGTCAATAAGAGATTCTGTCATTAATATGTTTCCTATTATATGCTGTATATATTAGGATTAGTAATCTGTCCATTCATTGTATATAATTAGATTGCCTAATTATAGGGATTAGAATAGGAATTAGAATAATTGTGTCATTAGTGCCATTAATGGTTGTAAATGAGTCTGTACTATTTATTGATGAGATCACTATCAATGAAGGCAAGAAATCTAAATTCTTGACATTCGAGCCCGCGGAAATGCATTGGTAGGAGGGGGTAGCCTCAGTAACCCAAATGGGATTATCTCACACCTAAAGGGTGTGAGGATACCCAGACAAGGACCAAAAAAAATGTTATCTTGTACCAACTATTTTTCCTTATTCCAGATATACTTGTAATTTTAAAGACTGCTCGGATTCAGAAGTCGAAACTAACCTCAGCAGCATTAGGCCATTTATTGTCACTAACTTCCAAGGTCAATTCAAAACAGCCAGCATGTATATAGTTCCAATCTTGCATTCCTCCATATACAGGATACCTGCAGTGAGTATCTTTTCAAATAATTTATGAACATATTGAAAGAAGACAGACTTAAGTAACAAACTTCTAGGCATTACTTTCAGATAAGATAACCATACCAAGCTGCTCCATTGGTAATTCCACCAGGAAATTCCTTGCTCAAAGACATGTTGTAGTGAGAGTGACTATATATACTTGCCATGAATCGAAATGCATCATCATCAGGACATCCATAGTAATTCGTCCTGTAATTTATCCATATCGACAGATAAATTCAACACAAGAGTCCAGATTGGAAGCATGTCATTATACATCTCTACATAAACATAATGCACTCTTGGTAGTAAGTAGAAAAAAAAAATTAGCAAGCAAGTGAAACAGCATTTATTCATAAAGTAGGAAAGCAAACAGAATGGACTGCAAAGTAGACGCAGAAAAAAGTAAATTAAAATATGTGGAATGCAGAGGAATCAAATAATTTACCACCTTTTATCTTGGGTGCCATCCCAAGGATAATTTGCAACAAGTGCACCCTGAGGTAAAACAAAAAAGATACCATTAATGAACAAATTATGCGTTTAAATCTGATAATTATTGATGAAGACAAAATCTGCGGCAAGCTATAACCCAATTCTATAAGATCAACTATTCAGGGTTAGTTCACATAGGTTGGCCTTTTCAACCACAGAATGAAAATAAAAAAAAGTGGATGTCAGTGAAGAAATGAACACAAGTTCTGTAAACACTGGCAGAAGACATTCAGTAAAGTTCCTAAAATACAGTTTTTATTTAAAGAAGAAATATCAAATGAACTAAACTACCTGAAAAAAAAAAATTCCCAGAATTTCAGAAAGCATGAAGCATGCACTGGCATGCACTGGAAACTGGTTACCTTCATATTCTAGATTTCTGAAAAGATAAAAAGCTTTCAATGACTTTTAACAACTTTATCTTATACCCATTAAGCAAACCCGTATAACTCTGCTTATGCATTCTGCATCTTCTAATAGAGAAAACAGAAAGATTGTAGAATGAAAGCAAGGATAGAATTCGTTGATGTATAGCAGGATCACCATATGTTGAAGAAAAATTGGATACAACAGCTCAGCCCAGAGTAGATATCACAAAAAAGCATCATAAAAATCAAGAGAACCATTATGTGAATTCCAAATAAGTAATACCCCATGCAAAGTGGCAGATGCTGTGAATCGTATATCTCTCAACCAATTCATTATTGCTCTTGTTTCAGGTTGCCGGGAATCCTCATCATCATTCATAGGAAAGAACTGTTGTTTCATTTGAGACAGATATAGTAGGTTAATGCCCACACGTTCTCTAGCAAGAAATAGCAGTAACTATAACAAATAACAATATGATATAGAAAATGTAACTTCAAATTTAAATCAAATGCAAAATTATAGTAAAATATATATATATCCACATCCAGGAAGTAAAAGCTCATGGTCCTAATATTAAAAACATCAAATAAAAGGTAACATAAATTTATGCAATGACATTTACAATAAAATATTATAACAATCTTATGACCATAAAAGTAAAATCTCATAGTCATAACAGTGAAAACATCAATAATGATTCTAATATTAGAATCTGATTTCATTGTAACAATAAACTTCAAAACAATTATTTTTAATCAATTATATAAAGATAAAGATTACTATTAAAAAAATGAGAAATAATCATCTTACATCACTTTTCAACACCACTTTCTACACTTGGTTAATGATGTACAAATTCGTAGTTAATCACATGTATTGATTGGTTAATGAGTAAATCCATAGTTTAAGGTTGAAGCTTGGATTTACTCATTAACCAACCAATACATGTGATTAACTATGAATTTGTACATCATTAACTAGGCGTAGAAAGTGGTGTTGAAAAATGATACAGGAATATAAGGGTTGTAAAAAAATATACCTGGTCAGGAAAATCCCGGTTCAGATCAATATCATTTGCATTACCACGCCTTCTTAAACTAAACCCATCAGGATTCATTGATGGAAGTATATGAAGGTGAACATTCTCCACAATCAATGTCGCCTGAAACATTTCACTAAAAGTCAGACATTGTAAAAGTAAAGACTGAATCACAAAATAACAAGAGTGTCACTGAAAATTGCAAGATTTGAATACTGAAACTGAATTCCAATATATTGGAGATTGCAACACCTTATAAACTAAAGAAATTTGTCAATGATGTCAATAAAATAATAGGGAAGGCACATATTTGACATGCCACAACAAATGTGGGGAAAGAGATCAGAATATATGTAAGTGCAAATAAAGGAAAGGAAAATACCAGAGGATCTTTCAAATGGTTATCACATAGCCAATTGGCCAGAAATATAAGAAGCTCACGGCCCACAGGTTCATCTCCATGCACATTTCCAATATACTGCATCAGCATCAGTATTATATTGGTCATAGAATTGTTGAATACAAAACTGCAGAATATTCCTCAGGGAATTAATTAACACAGAGCAGAAGTATAAATATGCCATGAAGCAGAAAAGTCACAGAAAAAACTACTAATACATATATGAGTAAAAAATAATTCAATAAAAGAAGAATTTATTCAGAGAAGATACAAGAGTATAAAAGCAGAGGATGGCAAGGAATTCTCGCATGCAACAAGAGTTTATTAAACCTCATGTGCAAAAATGCAAACATTAAAAAAAGGAAAAAGAAAAGGGAAAAAAATAAGAGGCATACTAGAGTAGTTGTTCCTAAGATTACTTTTGTATCTTATTACAAGTTTTCTAAGATCATTATTTTAGATGGGTTAACAATGGAGTGCCATTCTTATGAAAATTTAGTATAAGTGTAAAAGGTAAGGGAATCAAGAGGATCAAAATGAGTAGAAAAGTTATTTCAATATTCTTGTGTCTATTCCTACCACCCAACGTGTCATCCTATTCTAAATTTGAAGATTTTGAATGTCTCTAACATTTTCCTGTTACAGGTCTATGTATCTTGAAAGCTAAAAAAGAAATAAAAAACAATAATCATAAGCAAGTTGCTTCACTGGTATTGGGTGCAAAACACTCACCTTAAATGCAGGTTCAGTCTCTTCTTCTCCCGGCTTGTCAGAAATCTCTATCACCCACTATATGAAGGAAAAACAAAAGAAAGACAGCATTCACTTAAAATGAAGCTATTTAGATTCAGAGGTAATTAAGTTAAGAGTGAATTGCAAAAGGAAAAAAGAAATTACCAGTGGAACTCCATTCACACTCTTCCCAATACTAATAGCCCATTCCAAGAATCCCTCAAAGAGAGAAACAAATTGCAAGTCAGTTTAGCAATTGCAAGAAGCATTGCCTTTTTAAGAAGTTCATTTACTCATGAAAGATGGTAGTAATGAATATTGTGAGCTCTAACGTCCTTTGTTAAGGCAGAATATTGAGATAGATAATCAAGAAAGAAGCACAGGTATGAGGAATCACCTGTATATCCTAGAAATGTTGCTGCATCTTTGTCCAAATTCCTCGATGGCCATTTCAAGGTCAGCATTGGTCATGTATCCTTCAGCCAAATCAACACTGCAAAAGGAAAAAAAGAAAAAAACAATAAAAATGAAGACGCTCTATTTGAAGTTAAATTCACAACAGATCATAGCAATGACTATGTAATATCTATACAGGGAAAGATCCATTATGATTACCTTGTCTGAGCCCGAGATTCATTGTCCTCAAACAAATGCCTTGAATGACTTGCATAACTAGAGTTGTTTAAGTCTTATAATACCAACATAAACAAAACAGTTAGAAACTTCAAAATTCCAGCTTTCAAACTAAACAACAAGTGTTATCAAGCTAACTATAACAACCATATATGCTCTGACCCCAAAGTTGTGATCTTTCACTTTAAACTTCTAAGGCAAACATTTGAAATAAAAATAAAACTGATAATATAAATTCAGATGCAAGTTAAATTTTTTTGGGCAGGAAAAGAGTAAAGAAATTTCCACAATGTCATCCATTCAGAATATTAAGAAGTAGAAATTATCTACAAACAATATAATAAAAACTTCCAAATCTTAAATACGGGTATAACTTAAAATTCCTCATGAAGCCAAATTATGAGTATAAGATTTTGTTGAGCTAGGAATTAGCCATTTCCAGATCAAAGCTGATTAAAAAACTCAAATTTCCAAGTACCCATTTCTTTCCCTTCCCTTCCCTTCCCTAAGCAGATTAAAAAACAAAACAGAAACTTGCACAAGGCATTGATGCATAGTTTGAGATGCAAAGAAACAAAGAAGAAGAAGACCTGAAGGAGGAAAGGTGTGGAAGGCACCCCTGGCATGAGGATGGTGAAGAGAAGAGGAAAGTGTGGAAGCAAGAAGGAGGAGAGAGAAGAGGAGGTTCATCTTCATGGACGATGATGATGATGATGCTGATGATGTCGGATACAGGCTCAGGTTGTTTGTTCTGGTTTATCGGTATGATGGTCATCATGTCCCTCAGTCACGTGACGTGGCAAATCGAAATATTCAGATTCAAGCAATGTGGCCACTTTCTCATTTTTGGTTGCAACTTGTGCAAGATGAACATCTAACTTCCTGCTATATATGGGCTGGGTCACTGTGATTACTTACCCATTTGTGAGTCTGGATGGCCCACAAGTTTTTTCAATCAAGGAAATTATTCATTTTTTAGTACACTATCATTTTAGGTATTGAAATTATAAATATTAGTTACATTAATCCCTAATTTAAAAAATTATCATTTTAATCTTAGAATTATAAGTATTGATCATATCAGTCTATGAAATTATTAAAATTTATATATTCTACAGACTTATTTATTGATAGATTATAATTTGTGTTTAATATGATTGATGTTTATTATTTTAAAAATTAAAATAATAATTTCTTAAAATCAATGACTATTATATCGATTTTTATGATTTTATGGATTAAAATAAAGATTTACTCATTCTTTTTGCTACTTTTGAATTTTGACTATAAAAAAGGTCTACTAATACACTAATACACAAGTCGCACTTAAAAAAAACAAAAACAAAAATTAAAGTTTAAAATTTGGAGAATGCAATTATTAAAAAAAAACCTCCTAATTGCAATTATGACTCTTGAACAACATTTTTTATTCGTTTTTGGTCTCAGCCATGCTATTTAGCATGAAGAATAAGTGATTGGACAGAAATCATAACAGGTAATTTGTGAACAGTTTTAGTAAAGTGTCTTTCGTGATAATTATCATTACATTTTTGGTATATCAAGTATTGTTATCATGATTTGAATGTTACGATTTTTTACCTAAAATGTTCTTAGTTGTTCTTTATCAAATTTCAGACACTACTCTTTTTTTTCTTTTTTTGCATTCAGGTAGTGGTGGAGTTGATTTTATTTTGCGTTGGAATCACTTGGTGAGTTGATTTACCTATTGAATTTGTAGTTTGAGAGGTTTCTTTGATAAACAACAGTTTGTAAATGATTGTTTTCTGCTTGTGTAAATACTTAAAATGGTCACCTAAATATTGCTCAAGTAATGGGTGAAAATTTAGTGGATGAATGATTAAAGTGGAGGTTTACTTGAAATGTTATAATTTAGTGGAGGTTTACTCCAAATTTAGTTTTAACTTGTAGTAACATTTTTTAAGGACAAAATTTAGATTTATTTTTTATGTCTATTAAATTTATTTTATAAATTAAACTATGATATATGTGTATTTAAAAAAATATATAAGAAAAAAATATTAATAAACATATGTCAATAAATAAAATTAATATAATGAATATAAAAAAATAAATTTAAGTTTTGTCTTTTTTTAATATCAAAACTGCCTTAAAAAGTGGATAAGAAAATAATGTATTAACTTATAACACAGTAATGGAGTGGGATTTTTTTCCTGGATGATTACGGGTCTCACTAGCCTCACAAAACAAGCCTATTTTTATTTTATAATCTCACCCATCTACCCTCGCATATGATTTGAACCTGAAACATATTTTAAAATCTAATAATCATCATTTATTTCTCTATCTATCTACATATTGGTTTACAAAATTGTTCTTTTTTTGGTTTGAAAAAGGATATGTACTAATTATTATTTCAGATAAGAAAAAAAAATTGATATAAATGAAGCTTTATTATAACACTTACATTATGTTTGGATGACAGGTAAAGTGGAGAACGGAAAGAAAATAGGGAGAACGGAATTAATTTTTTGTGTTTGAGAGTTTTAAAATGCGTAAAACAAAAACACAGGGGGATCATTTCCCTCTTCCCTCAAATGACCAATTTTTGTTCCCCAAAATTGAGGTGGAATGAAACACGTGTTCGTTAGTTACATTAATGAATAACAAAGAGGGAGGATACTATGTTCTATTCCTTTCCTTTCCTTTTCAATATATCCCCACATATTCCGTTTCGTTCTGTTAATGAAAAAATATTCAAACACAGAGTTAAAGTGGATGAAGCGTAAGCCTTGACTTGATGTCATAACCCACAAGGGTGGACAAGATTAACACAAATTCAAGGATAGAGAAATCGAAAGGAGAAGATTTTCTTAACATTGGAAGACAACTTCGGGTTCAATTCATTCGTGTTCTCCCCCCCCCCTAGTTTTCTAATGAATTAATATTAAGAGAAATGGATTGTTTCACAAATGGGGTGACCCACCAGACTCCTTCAACTTTTGGAATGAGGAGAATACATGTTCCGTTCCGTTTCGTTCCATTAATGAATCTTCCAAACAAAGAGGGATGATACTATGTTCTATTCATTTCCTTTCCTTTTCAATATATCCTCACCTATTCCGTTTCGTTCCGTTAATGAAAAAATATCCAAACACAGAATTAAAGTGGATGAAGCGTAAGCCTTGACTTGATGTCACAACCCACAAGGGTGGACAAGATTAACACAAATTCAAGGATAGAGAAATCGAAAGAAGAAGATTTTCTTAACATTGGAAGACAACTTCGGGTTCAATTCATTCGTGTTCTTCCCCCCCCCCCCACTAGTTTTCTAATGAATTAATGTTAAGAGAAATGGATTGTTGCACAAATGGGGTGACCCATCAGATTCCTTCAACTTTTGGAATGGGGAGAACACATGTTCCGTTCCATTTCATTAATGAATCTTCCAAACAAAGAGGGAGGATACTATATTCTATTCTTTTCTTTTCCTTTTCAATATATCTCCACATATTCTATTTCGTTCCGTTAATAAAAAAAATCCAAACACAAAGTTAAAGTAAATGAAGCGTAAGCCTTGACTTGATGTCACAACCCACAAGGGTGGACAAGATTAACACAAATTCAAAGATAGAAAAATCGAAAGGAGAAGATTTTCTTAACATTGAAAGATAACTTCGGGTTCAATTCATTCGTGTTCTCCCCCCCCCCCCACTAGTTTTCTAATGAATTAATATTAAGAGAAATGGATTGTTGCACAAATGAGATGACCCACCAGACTCCTTCAACTTTTAGACTTGGCTAAAAACAGATGAACTTCAAAATTTCCTTCATGATTAAAGCAAACACGTTTTAGATTTCATGATAAACGGCACGGGAAAATACATAGTTATTCACTTATATAATATACTAAATTATATATATGGTAATTATTGCCTTTTTCATTTTTTACAATATATATGAAATAAAAAGTAAAGGTGGAATCATAGCTATTCATCCATTACACATAATAGCTGTTACTATATGTACATATTTTTGAAGAAATCTATATAATACTTCATATGTATATTTCACCAGTTAGACAGGCAAGGCTTTATGATTTAACTCTTTTGAGATATCTTCACAATGTGAATAGTAAACACACTCACAACATCAACATGTACCAACTGCCAAACCTATAACAAATTTTAAATGAGTTTTACATAATATCAGACTGTGTCCCCCACAAAAAACTTTTTGTTGTTTTTATTAACTACAACTAAGGATAATTACACGTGGGTCACATTTGAGGGTTAAAAAACCTAAATAGAACACTAAAAAAAGAAGCTAATTGATGAAAATGAAAGTAACCAAAAAAGACTCGAAAGTCACGAGTCATTGGTTTATGAATAAAGATCATTTTATATTTTTTTTTAGAAGTGTAAGATTATTGATATTTTTTTAAAAAAGTGTTGATTAAATAAAAAATAAAAAATGCATAATAAATAATATTTTAAAAAATATAAAAAATAATATTAAAAAAATGATTAAAAAAAATCAGAATTCTTAATTTATGATCGTTAATGGAAACCAAGTCAGCTGTAACATCACGCAAGCATCCTCGCGCCGTCCAAAACACTTTATAATAGCATATCATTTGCCGACAAATTGACCATGGTGGTACGTGGGTCCACATAAAGCATCAAATAACCTAATTATTATTATGGACACGTGTGCGGTTTCTAGCATGACACGATACCATTATTTATGTGAGTTTTTTTATATATTAGTTATGTGAGTTTTTCCATTATTATTATATAGTAAAATCGAATATGTAACAAGGTAAAGTTAATTTTAAAAAAATGAAACCAGGCCACTGATTTGTTTGGCTGTTAAAATGGACAAGCGTACCAATTCTGTTTTGCTAATGTGATTGCGTAGCCGACCACCTGTTATGGTATTGTAACTTGCTTGTCATGGTTCTAGATTGTTCTTCTCAATTGTCAAAAGGCTCAAAACTCTACTGTCATTAGATATTTAGAATTACTGGGTTACCCTTTGAGAATTTTTCCTAAGGAGGATGAAATTTAGCTTCACAAATCCAAGAATCATAGTGAGAATGGTTTTGTTATGTAATGTGTGGGTAGCACCCACGCCCACAAATTCGAACTTTGGCCATGTTAAATTTTTGGACAAAGTTGTAAAAAATATCATTGTGTATCGATTCCTTATAACAATCAATAATTGAATAAGATCATATTTAATTTAGATTTTAATAGCTTCAAATAGTCTTGTCTAAAATAAATACAATTAATTACTATAGTAATATTATTCGGTTTCTTTTTATATAATAATTTAAATCAAATTGATAATTTTCCAAAAAACAATATTGGAAATAAAATCAATTCTATATCCAAAAGTAATATACTGATATCTCTTTTTTGTATATGAATATCACTTTTATTTTTAACTAAAAGGGAAAAAACTTTTATCATGTGACCAGCGGAATTTACTGGCAACGTGTGCCTTGGCACTAATTTTGGAGAGACAATCAGACAATGGTTGGTGCTTCTCTTAGACTCTTACCTCTCAAGTCGAATTGAATATATATTAGTTTTTAAAATTGGTTTCGTCATTATATTGATGAAAGTTCACGATTTATTAATTTGATCCTAATTGTATCGATTTGATCCTAATTGTATCGAAATAATTATATATATAAAAATTAAGAAAAAAACATACTTTATAAGTCTCATATAAAATAACGTGTAAAATATTTAAATATATAATTTATATAAAAGTCAAAAAAAAGAATAAATATTCTTATATTTTTTCTTAGATTTTATATATAGACTTTTGTAACTTATAATTTAACCTTTAAATAGTTTAAATTTTTTTTTTGTATGAGTTAAAAATTTATTAACTCAAAAAACAAAGAGTATTATTTAAAAAAAATAACTAATTTAAATTAGTTTATTATCGTTTTTGACCAATTCAACCAGTTATTGATCAATTCTCTAATAAATCGATTATGTAAGTTAAATGGACCAAATTATGATCAATTTTTCGGTCAAATGGATCAATTCGGTCTGATTTTTCAATACTTATATATATATATATATATACAAAAGTTCATTTTATAAGTTAGTGTCAATTTTAATTTATTTCCCTCAAAATTAGTCTTCAAATAATCAGTTTTTAAAATAAAAAAGCAAAAGTAAGTATATTTGCTTCTCATAAAATAATTATTTGACTTATTTAATTTATATATTTTTAATATATTAATTTGTGACTTATTCATTTATATCTCGTTTGGATATGATTTCTTTAAAAAAAAGCACTTATTTTTTTTAAATACTTTAATATATTTTAAAATGTGTTTAGATGTCACATTTTTTTAAAAAAAATGTAGAAGCAAAAGCAAAAGCAAAAATACTAAAGATACTTAATTCTGAAATTAACAATTCATTGCTTCTAAAAAAGTGAAAGGAAAAGTGATTTTTTAATATAATTTTATAAAAATACTATTAAAATAAGTACTTCTTAAATATTATATCTAAATAGAAAATAATTTTTTAAATAAAAATACTACTAAAATAAGAAATAAAAAAAGTACTTTTATAATAGTGTAACCAAATGAGCCCTTAATTATAGTTTTTAATGAAATATGTTATAGCATTTCATTGGCAGGATGATCAATGCGGATCCAAATCTTTTGTCCCCTTTCCTGTCTACCTAATTAAAATTCACACTTCACTTATTTAGTAAAAGAAGGAATGTTAATGCCGTTCCATTAGGTTTCGGTTTCAATTCCTTTGTTTCGGTATCCTTGCGCAGCCACAAACACCTACTAAAGCAATT
Source organism: Ormosia emarginata (assembly GCA_029884605.1). Taxonomy (NCBI): domain Eukaryota; kingdom Viridiplantae; phylum Streptophyta; class Magnoliopsida; order Fabales; family Fabaceae; genus Ormosia; species Ormosia emarginata. The sequence continues at coordinate 15,999,154 of JAQQTP010000069.1, read as the reverse complement.
GTTCATCATCTCCGTTCACAATTGTTCACCATCTTCAATTCCTTTGTTTATAGTTGCTATTAGTTTTAGATTTTTGATGGATGAAGTCATATAGGTAAATATACTTTTGGAGTTTGCTGCAAATTGCCATTTATGAACATCTTATCGTGAATCAAGATTCTCTTTTATTTTTAAAAAATTAAAAAAGATCTTATTAGTTAAAAATATATGTATTTTAAAAGTATGTGAAATTTTTTTTTTATAACATATCACATGCGATATGTATAATTTTTATCTTTCATTCATAATTTTTATCTTTCATTTAAGATTAAGGCCTCTCCTATTATTTTAGAAACAGGAGAGGATCCCCTCTCGATATCTATGGTCCAGTTACTGCCATGTGCGGCATTGTGTGAGCAGTATGAAGCTTAGTTTAAATCAAATATGAGCATTGTAATTGAAGCGTGTGTTCCAAGGATTACTCAAGGTAAAACGTTTTCATACATTAAAAATATGTATATCATTTTTATACTTTATATTCATATGAGAAAGATATCAAATGAAATTATATATAATGGTAATTTTTTTACATAATATAAAATAAATTTATAAATAAAATAAAAAAATATAAAAATATAAAAATTAGACGAATAACAAAATTATTACTCAAGTCCGTTGCTTCCAGAAAGTTAAAGCAAACAAAACCATAGTTTTAACATTTTTGGATTCTGCATCCTCTACAATTTGGTTCAACTATCTCCAGATTTCATCACTTATTTATAGGAGATTAGATGCGTAGAAAGTGAAGCGGAGCGACAAAATAAATGTGCGTTTGGTATGACCATTTCCTGTTTTCATTTTTAATGAAAACGGAAAATAAGAATGAAATTTTGTTTGGCAAGCTGTTTTTGTTTTCATATTTAGGAAATGGAACTATCATTTCTGGAAATACTGAAAATGATAAAAATACTATTTCCTATGTTTTCACTTTCAAACGATGGCAATTTTGAAATTCTTATCAAATTGGTTTTCTTTTTGGTGGCATTGCTCTCTCTCTCTCTCTCTTTCAAGTTATTAGAAAATAGAAAATGGCTCTTATCCTCATTGTAGTACTTTCAGTCACTCTCTTTTTACTTCGTTCTCCCACTTCCTCTCGCACAATCGCACCTCACCATCAGAGGTTTGTGAGCTCTCCACCACTGTTGTCGATGCTTCTTCCTCCCTCCCCCAAGCCTATCAACACCAAGTCCTCTACTTGACCCAAACGGAACTCCAATCAAAGACCAGTTGCAGCCACCATTGTCATTGGCTTAATATATAGGGACATGACACCTTCCTTTTGTAGCAATATAAGAGCTAACATGCTGTTCTTCTTATGCTGGTTGTACTCGACTGTGAGCTGAAAGATAACAAGCTGTTTGACCCTCATTTTAAAAATGTACTTCCTGAAAATGAAAATGACAAAACAAAAGCAAACATGTTTTTAAAAAGTAGAAAATTGAAAATGAAAATAGGAAATGTTTTCACAAACCAAACGCAACCTAACAAAGCAATAATGAAATATACATATTAATGTAATAAGGATAATAGAGAACATAGCACCTTGAAACGGCCTTGCAAGCCAAATAAACTACAAATTATGTGAACCTTTGCTACAAACAAGTAGGGTATTAAAATGGGTTGGGTTGGCTCATTCAGACTAGTCTATTTGGGGTAAAATTATTTTTGAGTTGACCTATTTAAGTTATGTAAGTTTTGAGTTAGCATTTTGTTAATTTAGTACAACTCATTTAATTTTATATAATGTTAAAATAACGGGTTAGCCCGGTCTATTTGGGACATGTAAATTTCAAGTTAATATTTTGCTAGCCTAATCCATTTATTTTGTCGGTCTATCTAGTTTGGCTCATTTTGACACCCCTACAAACAAAAATCATTTAAGGATGGGTGCAGCAAATTATGTGAAGCGGTGCAACAAACTAGGATCAGTGAATGAAGGAATTGTTCTCACTTTTCTCAGGGTTGAGCACAAAGGGATAATACTATTAACAGGTTATTAAACTGATGAAAAACTTATGTGTGATTTTTAATTGAGATGGCAAATTGTGATTGGATAATTTTTTTTTTTATTTATTTTATAGGGAGGATAAATTTTTATATTGAAACTTAATCTCCCTCTCTATATATAAGAAAACATATATATTATATCTTTTCAAAAATGTTAGTTGACCAATAATAAGTCTCTAAAGCTAACACGGCACAAAATTAGTAGAGTGTCGCGACTGAAATTGCAGTGAGAGTGGTAAACAACTAAATTATTAAGAGTTGATATCAATTTTATTTAAAATAAGAAAAATTAGAAAATTTTTCTTAAACAATGGTCTTTGAAATTAAATCAGATTTGAAAGTTGGTTATGCATAGGTAATGGTAAAAACTTAATCTCATAGTACCCCTAACACATTCATCCTAAAACGATATCTTAAATCAATTGTACAAAATTGATAATCTCAAAATATATTTGTTTCACCTTTTTTATAAAAAGATAAATTAAAAAATATATAATTTCTAAAAAGTTAAATTTTAGCTTGATAAAATAGATATTATGTTCCTACGTATCCTCAGGTGCAGTGAGAAACTCAAAGTCATGTAGTTATTTATATAATTTTCATGGGTTGGTTATTTGAAAAATTATTTTAATTTTAAAAATTCATTTGATTTTTTTAATTTATTTTTTAAAAAAGTTAAATCATTAAGTTGTTACAACACAAATAATTATAAAAGTTATAGAATTAACAAGTTATCACAACTCAATTAATCCTATTTTATTTTTATTTTAAAAAAACTTAACCCAAATAATCTGACTAATTTATCATGTTTATATTATAATCTACACAGGGCGTAGATCAGCAGATCTGGTTCGAGCGGCAGTTTAGGCGACGATGCGGCGTAGCTCGGATTTGGATCGGCATGGACTCACGGATTTGGTTCGACAGAACGGGTTCGAGCAGTGCGGTGATGAAGAGTGGGTCTGCGCAGCGGTGGTGATTGAACGGTTAGGTGGCTAGTTGCTGAGTCATACTAGGTTGGACGGTTGGTGCTTTTCGGTTGGGTCACAGTTTTGTTATGGTTGCTTGACGGTGGTGATTTGGGTGGTAGTAGGTGGTTGTTAGTGAGGTTGGTTGTGGAGGTTAATGATGAGTTTTGGTAGTTGGTTTGAAGATGGTGAAGTGGGTGGTTTTAATGGTGAAGTAATGAGTTTGTGATGGTTGCTGATGATGATGGTGATGAAGGTGGGTGTTGAAGATTATGTGATGGTGAATATAGAAGAGATTGGGGGCTGTTATAGTGAGGTGTGGTTGAAAGTTGAAGATGATGAAGGTGGTGAGGGTTGATGAAGGATGGTGGTGAATGGGAGGTTAAAGATAAAGGTTACGTAAGTGGAAAAAAATAACTATGAGTTTGCTGTGGACAGAAGTCTTTTGGGAGACTAGGTTACTAGCTTTAGACTATATATTGAAAAACGTGTAAGTTATGAATTTTTATAAAAAAAAAATTGAGTTTAGGGAGTAATGGTGATAAGGTTTAAGATAAATTTATTTATAATGACTGTTGAAATTTGTTTAGGATGAGTTTGTTTATGAATTTTTCTTCTTCTTTTTTTTCTTTTTCTTCTTTTCTTTACCAAAAAAGTGTTGATGCCTTAACAAAATTAGACATTCCCACAAATACATTGTTATTTAGTATGTATTTGGATTAGAGTTGATAAATTTAAGTTTAGTTGAAAGCATGTTTATAAACTTAAGTTTAGTTAAAAGTGAATTTATAATAATATGATTTATGTTTGGGAACTTTTATCTTAAAAATGAGTTTGATAAAATAAATATTAAAGATAAATTGTAACGTAAAACCCAAAAACAACAATTTTTTACTTTTTCTTTAACGTGAATTAGCAATAATTTCTGTTAAAATAGTACCAACTAAATTTTATCAATTTTTATCCAAACATAATTTTCCTTCGTTCAATACAAATAAACTCACATTTGATACTTCAAACTTATTTCCAAACATGCTATTAAGTGTGAGCAGTGAGATTCGACCGTCAACGTTGTTTCCATTTCATTTCTCTTTTCTTTTCCATCACTCCTACCATAGGCAGGGACGGACCCAAGCATAAATGAGTGGAGACTATGCCCCACTCAAGTTGTAATTTTTTCTTTGATTTTATATATATATTTGTATTTTTTATTTTTTATATATATATATAAATAATTTTTGTCTCTATTACTTAAAATAATATTAATAATATTATTTTTACCCCTACTACTTAAAATTTCTGAGTCCGTCACTTACCATAGGCCATAGGTTTTATTAAGGAGTTACTTATAGACTTTACTAACTAATTTCTGTCAGGCTTATAGAATGAGACTTATATTTTTACCAAAAAAAAAAAAACCATTAACTATAATCATGAAAATTAATATATATATATATATATATATAAAATTTTTTCGGTTAGGGAAGTTAAAACTGGTTTATTTCCTGCTTAAAACTTGTTTTAAGCCTTTCTGCTCTGTCATTGCCAAAAACGACACACAAGATGTCGTTTAGAGCCCAAACAACAAACATTAAAATATGGCGTGGGATTTGATTATTACTCAGGCCATCAAACATTTTTCTTCATTAGAAAAAAAAAAAAAAGAAGCCTAAATCAATCAATATATAAATTTTTTAAAACTCACCAGCCATCATAAAAAGGGTGTTTTCGTCAATTCAATAAAAAAAACCAGCACGACACCAGAAAAGTTAGAATCCAACGCAGGCCAAGACAAATTGCTTTACAGAGGCAATGAAAATCCACCACGTTACCCTAGACGGATGAAAAAATGAAGGCATAGCATGCATGGGGTCACATGATGGCCATGGATGATGAACATGATAGCTCATGGCATCATCATGTGGGACCCACGTTCAAGTGGAGGAAAATTTAAATACCCGAAACAACGGAGCTTGGTCACGCGGTGAGAATTAGATCTGTGTATATCTGAAGCTGCGCTCTAATTGGACCACGCATTGCCGAGTCGACACAGCTGACTCGGTTCGGTGTCAAAATAAAATATCTTGTGGGGAGTGTGCGCGTCTAACACCAGATATTTCTTAGCTGACCGTGAGTGCTGCCCGCACGCTCCCAGCCACTAGTGCGTCACGTGTCGAAAGGTGGTGGCGCGATGCGTTCTCGGGCACGGGCAGGGTTGGCGTGGGGCCTCATCTTGAGGAAGAGGAAGGTTGAAATTGAATGATTGATTAATTGGATCGGATCCTCTTTACTCTTTAGTCTTTCCTCTGTAATGGAATCTGCTGCGGTTAGAGTTCGGGTTCCACGACGTTGTACACTTGTTGACTTGTCCTGCCTCACTGTACTCTACTGCCTCAAAACTGAACTAGGTAACTGAACATGTTCCATACTAGGTAAACAAATTGCACTCTAAGAGAGTGACAAATGATATTTGTAGATATATGAAGCAATTTGTCTCATATCAAAGAGTGTGAAGATATTTTAGAAAACATAATAATAATAATAATAATAATAATAATAATAATAATAATAATAATAATATAAGTATTTTACTTGTAAGGATTCTACCCAAACTTATTCTATAAGAAAAAAATAATTTAAATTGGTATGCATGAATATTTAGTAACATTTTTTTGTAAAACATATTATAATCAGATAGTTATTAGATTTTTCTTTAATACCAATACTTTTTAATAAGCTGTTAAATATTAATTAGTTACTGATACAAAAATTCTTGTGAGATAATATGGAATGAATATATATTTTCTTTTTTAACTATGGTGTAATTTTAATATTTTCCATCTTCATTTTCTTTTTCAAGAATTCTTCGTCATTTATCTATTCTTCTTTTTTTTTGGACTTCTTTAGTTATTTTGAAGAGACTCTCTACTCTCTTTACTGTGATTATCCACACATACAGGAGAAATGTATGCTTTCTTCCAAACATGTTCTTTGTATTTTAGTTTCAAGTCCAGTTCTAAAACTTTAGGACATCTAATTCTCTTTAACGCTCTGGTTTGTTCCGTGGCACTATTAGCTTCTATGATAGGTATTTTGCCATGTCAATACAATACCCTTTTCATAGTTTGGTGGATGTCATAAAGTTCAAATTTTTTTGCACTAGAACCCCACGATTGATAAGAAGGCCAAATCTAATACTAGAATATGTAAATACCTCATATACATGATAAGAGTACTACTATGAAATCTGTTACCTCTAGATGAAACCAGGAAATCAGATAGAATTAGAAAGAAAGTTGGGATCTTCACCAAAAGGGATCGAAATGAAGTAGCCCCAAAGGGCCATTAACAAGGAACAAACCTGACACCCACACATGGCTTACGAATCAATCACAAGACGGAAAAACACAACCACAAATTGGACGAGAATAAGCCCACAAAATGAACGAGTTACAAACTAGAAAGAAGTAAAGAACCCTTAATTATACAAAAAGAAAAGCTAAATTATTTCTTTTCACAATATAGTTTTATACTTTTTTTTCCGAGGAATAACTTTATTTACTTTTTAAAACAGAGTTAATGAGTTAACGTTCTATTATATTTTTACTTAATAAAAAATCATATCTGTAGTATTAAAGAGAAGTGAACCTTCTCGTTTTTTATTGTCTACTTTATCATCCGCAGCACTGAAAATTACTCTTTCTAACTAGTTAATGCAGTTATGGAAACTAACCATTAAAACATCAAATGTTTATAGACCCCGACCTGGACTAATCACTAATCACGTAGGATCTGGATTTCAAAGGCAATAAGCTAATAATAGCTTGCCCAAAAAGGTATGAAAATTATTTTAAAAGAAATAAAAAAAGTAAATGTTTTTTTTTTTAGATAATTACAATTTAGAGTTTGTTAGACAAGTTTTCAGTTTAGAATATGTTAAAATTTGATTGGTTATTTATATTCAGTTTAAACATCCCATTGATTTTTAAATATTATTCATCATTCATGTAATTTATTAATTATTTTTAAACAATATATTTTTATGAATGATGGATAAATGATAACTATTCTTTTTTCTTTTTTTTTTGGTGAGCGGGATTTTTAATCTTTTTCTTTAACTAATAATTATAAAACTTAAAATTGACAAAACGGGTTGAATCTGATAACTTGACCCGTTCAAGCTACTAAAAATGGTGAGTTGAGTTACATTTTGTAATTCATTTTTAAAAGCAAGTTATTTTAATATGTTCTACATAACTCATGAATTGAGGTGAATTAATCAGTTAACAAGTCTAATTTATATTTTTTATTTATTTTTTGATAAATTGTTTTATCTAACTAACTAATCCATCATTTTTTTTAACGAATTGATCCAACAACTTGATAACTTACCATAACATAAGATGAATTGGTATTTCTAACTCATATTTTAAAAATAAGTTAACTCGTCTTGTCCCATTGTTGTCAACCTACGACAAGTCGAGGTAGGGGAGGACAAATTGACCAGCTTTATCCTCTCTAAAAAAACTGTTTATAATGATACTTGCCCGCCTTGCCCTCTCTAGTAAAACTGCATGTTTATAATGATTAAGCAAACACATCTATATAACACAAAAAACGGACAAAGGGGTACAACCAATAAGATGTGTATGAGATAAATTAGCGAATAAGATTAAAAAGCATAACCATAATGATGTCGAAGTTTAATTTTGGTATATGCTTGTTGACGTATATCTCTCAATTATGCCTGTGCATGAAGAAAACCGCAACTGGAAAACCACTTCCCCTACTTTTTGTTACATGGGTTTGACTTAATTAATATAGAACTAATATATTAAAGCTGCTTTACAGAAAAAAGAATCAACCCCATCAATTAGCGCTAGTGGTGGTATCTTTCAACTAGTACCAACTAATGTTTCTAGTTAGTTTTAAAAATTATAAATTTGCACTAGCCATTACTAAATGAATATTTCTGCACTATATGAAGAGGGTTTATTATCAAATGCTTGATGAAAAAAAAAAGGGCAAGAGAGACCAATAAATTTAAGTCAACCAAAAGCAAGAACCTATTAGTCTTTGCCAAATTTGGCAACAAGACAAGTTATGTCTACCACATACGACCAATTAGCCCAATGTCCACTCCAAGAGGATGAACATGGAAATGTATGTTAAACACTGGTTCCCATACAAGGTGGTAAATGTTGGTTGACTTTTTTAGATGCTATAAGTCACCAAAAACGCTTTCAAATGTGGGACAAACACGCTTTGGAGTATACAAAAATTTATACTATCAAAATAATTTTAAGACATTAAATATATATATTTGTTTATTTAATATATTTTTTTATTAAATATTAGTGTTATAATATATTATTGTTACTTAGATTAGTAATTAGTTACAATTTAGTTACTATTTTACATTCTATATAAATTATAATCTTGACTTATTGTATTTACTTTTCTTTATTTAATAAATTTAGTTTCTCATTTTTTCTCAACTCTCTCACCATGTCTATCAATATTGTATCAGAGAGATATCACTCACTTTGAGATCTTTTCACACGTTACAGTAGATTTTTTTTTATTTTTTTATTTTCATTTTCATTTTCTTTACTTCTAAACATCGTTTTTATATCTTATTTTAGTTCCTCAAAACAAAAAACAAAAATAAATCTTTCCCTTTTTTCCTTCCTTTCTTGGAATGAATCATGGTCTTGTTGCGATCCCGATTTTGCTACGATTGGCACCGATGAACCACTGCCATATGCGAGCTTTCGACACTAGTGAATCATTTCTTTTTCTTTTCTCATATATTTTCTTTCATTTTACAGGAAAATACCTTAGCTTCATTTTCTTCGATTCTGCCATTTTCATTTTCTTCGATGGTAGATTTTTCAGCCTATGGTGTCTCTGTGGCTCCGTTCTTCCAAGATTTAGGGCTTCTGGTGTCGCACAGTGATATGTTCGCAACTCTTGCATCGATGATCTTGTCGCCACTGTTGAACGATTAATGGTGATGGTTCTTGGAGACGTTGCTAATGAGCGCGGTGGTTTTATTCTGGTGAGGGGTTCTATCCGATCTATTTTAGTTTCTCACCTGCAACCGGTGATCGATTCTGCTTCGGTGAGGTGATGAAGTGGTGACTTGTCGCCATCGTGTTTCTGTTTGTGTTGGCTTTGGTTATGGAACCCATTATGCATTTTTTGGTTCTAGTCTTGGTTTTGTTCTTGCATCAGTGGTGATGTGTGAGATCGTTTCTTCGCTATTCATCGTCTTTGCTAGTATAGTGCGAGATTGTTTGTCCCTTAATAGGCCGCAAGTGCACAGATCGAACAAGTAATACAGTTATAGAGTAAGAGATCGTTCCCTCAAGGATAATTGACTTCCAATATTAAATATCAACCAATAACTTAGCTAGTTCTATTCAAGAACATAAAAATTAAGAAAAATGCATAAAAACTAAATCTAAATACTACAAAGTAATAAAGATAATGTTTAGAGTTTTAGGGAATCCTTCTTCATCCTCTACTTCAACTAATGATATGCAATCCTCACAAGCAACACGAATGCATTAGTTAAGTTAGCTTGAGAATCAGATTTGGTTAAAAGCTTATGTCTAGGTCAATCAACCATACTTTATTTGCCTAATCCACTATATTTCTATGAGAATTAGTACAAACTCTACTCATTAAGATTTATTCTCAAACACATGCTATGCATAGCTAAGAGGTATATTTTTATCCCATTAGCGAATCAACTTATTCAAGCCAATTGAATGAAATCGAACATGCATCATACATACGTATGATCTAAAATCCAAATTCCTATGTCTAGGTTCATTAGATTTCATCAAATCACTTAAAAGCTGATCAAACAATCAAGAACATTAAGATTTATATGATTGAACAAAACCAAACATCAATATATACTCAAAGAAGTACAAAGTCATTAATATTCATAGAATGATTCGAAGTTATTCCTAAATACAACTTAGCTACATCATGAAACACAAAAATTTATCACAAAAATCAGGTTCATGGAAGATGGAAGAGAGAAAAGAGAATCAAGAATGAAAGAAGCTCATAGATATGATCTTTGATACTTGAATCTCCTTCCATGAAGAATATGACATCCAACATTGGCTCTATTTGCCTCATCTCAGCCCAGAAATGGAACCCTAGTCGCAGCTTCTCTAAACTAAAAAAACTCTCTTTTAAAAATCTAATAAAAAGTATTTATAAGCTCAGAAAACAGAGTCACGCTGCGACATTAACAAGCTTACGCCGCAGCCCGTTTCAAGTTAGGTCACCAACGCCGCAGCATTAACATGCCTACGCCACGGTGTTAGCTGCCAAAACGCTTCTTTGGTTTTCTCTTCCAATTTTAGCTCAAATGTTCCATATATCAGCTTGTTTGGAACCCTTCCATTAACTGAGAAATCACCAAATCAATAACAATTGTAAATCCACTTAATCAATAACAAAATAAGCACAATTTGCTCAATATCATATAAGAAAAGTATCAGAATTGAATATAACAAATATAAACACAAAACTTTCTAAATATGCATACAATGAGGACTTAAGCAATTAATGAAAACATAGATACGGGGCACAAATAACTATATTTCATGGAGTTATCACGCCCTTAAACATAGATTTTGCTAGTCTTTGAGCAAAACAAAGTATGACTATGTAAACTTACTTAACAATTTATATTTCACATGCGTTCAACAATTTTCAATTTCAATTTTCTCTTAATCACAATTAGTGTAGAATGGTTGCATTAGTCCTCAATGAATGCAAGAATCTCACAATCAACACCACACATACACAATCCTAAACATGCTAACAATCTAACATCCTTTCATGCAGGTCACATTTTTCATAAATATGCAAGATAAACTTCTCCTAGTCAAATCATACACATTCGAATAAGTTTATGAGCATATATGAATATGAATCATAAATTCCACAAAATTAATCCTAAACTCTCTATCCACGAATGTAAATCACACATAACTGAGGATCAATAGGGTCTTTAATAGCTTGTAATGTCAGGCCATGATAATGGACGTATGAAGAGAAGGGAAAAGATATACAACAAATATTGAGAAACATAAACATGCTATTTCAAGACTTGAGACCATGTGAAACTATCAGGGCATTCAACAGTGAAAGAGGAAAACTTGCCAGAACCATTCGATGTTTTTTATACTTTTCATTTTTTATGCTTTGCTTGTTTTTCTCTTTCTTTCTCTCTCTCTCTCTTTTTTTTTTTTACAAAGCAATGTTTTTCTTTCAATTTTTGCATTTAGTTCCTTTAGGCTCATTTTGTATTGAATATAAATCCATACCCCTAATCACTGAACTTACTTCAAAAAATAACATTTTATGTAGTCAACAAACAATGATGGTAAGAAAAAAATGTAATGTTTTCCCATGCATTAGAATGGTTAACAGGCTAACGAACACAATGGTAATGAAAAACATATATAGCCAATATTTATCAAGCTTCAAAAAGGGACCTAAGGATATAATCGTATCAAGTTAAGCTTGAAAAGCTCAATCGGTCCAAACAATGCCCTAATCATTTCCTCAGTCATGCACAAATTAGGATTTCACTTCAAATGAGTTTAAAAATAACTTCTAGGATAATCGAAACTCAACATGTACATTCATAAACATTCTCTAAAGATGCACTCTTATCATTTTCAAAGTTACGCTTACATCTAAGTGGGATGTAATCATATATAAAAAGTGACTAAATTATTTCATATGCTGCTGATCACATATGATTTTGCTAAAAGTAATTAAATTGTAAATATTTATGTCATTGGATAACTAATTCCACATTACCATCAGTTCAATCATGCATTAAAAAATGATTTTTTTTCTCAAAAATTCATTCGTCAGTAATAGTCAAACTCAGCATATGATCATGTAAAAATGATGACTATAATTAATGCATAATGTAAATATCAAAACTTGTTACACAAATTCAATATTATAATAACAACAACATGTAATGATACTCTCCCAAACCGAAGTGAAACAATGTCCTCACTGTCCATGGTTTCTAGGGTACCTAAGCTTGAATAAATACTAAAAATGTGAGAACCGAGTGTTAAAAACAATAATATGAACAAAAGAATGTAATATGAACAAGAAAAATTGAATTGGAACAAAATATGTACAAAACATGGTCTCACGCCGCAGCGCACAACAACCATGCTGCAGCATTCAACAAAAACCCAGTAATATCGCAGCATTTAACAACCACGCCACGGCATTACCCAATTTATTTATTTATTATTTATTTTATTTTATTTCAAACAAGAACAAGTTTTACAGGTATGCGTCGCAGCATTACACAAGTCACACCGCGGTGCTGAGGGTCCTGTCTCAAATCCCTGATAGGGTAAAGACCAAAACACCACGACGTAACAAAACGAGTGTCGCAGTGTAAGGAGCCAGCCTGCAGAATTCTGCAGCAAACTCAGTTTTGTTGCAGAATTTGCCCTAAAGAGGTCTCCTACACCTCTAAAACTTGTCCAAATACCTAAAACAAAGTATGGACAACTAAAATATATAAAAACATAAAATCACACATATTTACATACATATGACTTAAAACATAACATAAACAAAGAAACATACAAAAACTACAAAAATCAAAACATATTAACTACAAAACTACAAACATCGAACTTACTAACTTATATAAGACATAAAACACTAGAAAAGCATCAAAACAAAAAAAAACACAAAATCAAACATACTAACCTACTCAAGACTTAAAACTTAACAAAAACATACAAACTAATAAAAATATAAAAACTTTGGTTCCCTCCCAAGAAAGGCCTGAGTTATAGTCCCAGCAGGACTTTCACAAGGCAAACCGCCAAATTGCACTTCAATATGCATCTCTTTAAAGTATGGCTGGTTTGATCCTAAATTAGATAGATCGGATGATAGGTCTTTTTTTGCCTAAGTGAGGTTTGTCATTTGGGGGGTCGCGAACTCCCTCAAAGGCCTTAAGTAACTATGCTTATCCATTATTTATTGTACCTAAAATACAAAGACTGAAAACTTAAGTTAAACTGTACAAAAGAAAACTTGAACTATACAGCTTGAATTAGAACTAAATAAGCTCGTTGTTGATATTACCAATATAGAAATAAACCATCATCTCCGGCAACGACGTCAATAACTTGTTTGTCCCTTAATAGGCTGCAAGTGCACAAATCGAACAAGTAATATAATTATAGAGTAAGAGATCGTTCCCTTGAGGATAATTGGCTTCCAATGTTAAATATCAATCAATAACTTAGCTAATTCTATTCAAGAACATAAAAATTAGGAAAAATGCATAAAAACTAAATCTAAAGACTACAAAGTAATAAAGATAATGTTAGAGTTTTAGAGAATCCTTCTTCATTCTCTACTTCAACTAATGATATACAATCCTCACAAACAACATGAATGCATTAGTTAAGTTAGCTTGAGAATCTGATTTAGTTAAAAGCCTATGTCTAGGTCAATCAACCATGCTTTATTTGCCTAATCCACTATATTTCCATAAGAACTAGCGCAAACTCTACTCATTAAGATCTATTCTCAAATACACGCTATGCATGACTAAGAGGTATATTTCTAACCCATTAGCGAATCAACTTATCTAAGCCAATTAAATGAAATAGAACATGCATCAACTATACGTATGATCTAAAATCCAAATTCTTATGTTTAGTTCATTAGATTTCATCAAATCACTTAAAAGCTTATCAAACAATCAAGATAATTAAGATTCATATGATTGAACAAAACCAAACATCAATATATACTCAAAGATGTACAAAGTCATTAATATTCATAGAAAGATTCAAAGTTATCCGTAAATACAACTTAGCTACATCATGAAACATGAAAATCTATCACAAAAATCATGTTCATGGAAGATGGAAGAGAGAAAAGAGAAAGGAGAATGGAGGAAGCTCATAGATATGATCTTTGATGCTTGAATCTCCTTCCATGAAGAGTATGACCTCCAACCTTGACTCCCTTGGCCTCATCTCAACCTAGAAATGGAACCCTAGCCGCAGTTTCTCTAAACTAAAAAAACTCTCTTTTAAAAATATAATAAAACAATATTTATAGGCTTAGAAAATAGAGTCACGTCACAGCATTAACAAGCCTACACCGCGATACGTTTCAATTTAGGTCACCAATGCTGTGTCATTGATATGCCTACACCGCGACGTTAAAATTTAGTAGCTTTATACCAAAACAGGAGAATGCACCACGCCGCAGCATTAACATGCTTACGCCGCAACGTCAGCCACCAAAATGCTTATTTGGCTTTTTCTTCTAATTTTAACTCAAATGCTCTATATATTAGCTTGTTTGGAGCCCTTCTTATAATAGAGAAATCACCAAATCAATAACAATTGCAAATCCACTTAATCAATAACAAAATAAGCACAATTTGCTCAATATTATATAAGAAATATATTAGAATTAAATATAACAAATATAATCACAAAACCTTCCAAATATGCATACAATGAAGACTTAAGCAATCAATGAAAGCATAGATACGGGGCACAAATAACTACATTTCATAGAGTTATCAAAGATCTGAGTGGTCATCTTCTCTATTTTTCTGGTTCGATGGTTTCAAGACCTGATTTGTATTCTTCATTCATATGAGCGTTAGTAATTTATGTATGTTCGTTTTTTGATTTGTTTTGGTTGATTTCCTGCAAGCCACATGGTACGAAGATTTTACAAATCCAATTTTTCAGGTTCCATATCTATTCTTGTTCAATGCACAAACTTTTTGTTGATATATCTCATTGAGAAAGACTTAGTTTTCTTCAATTTTTGTTTGAAGTTGGTTGAAGCATTGCAACCCTTTGATTTCGATTTCAGTGTTTGGGATCTAGTTCATGTTGTTTGGAGTATAATAGTGATTAGTTCAGTTGGTTTCACTAAGTTTCAGATAGTTCTTTGTTGCCAAGTTTATGGTTCAGCTATAGTTAATCCAATTACTCTTTGATTTAGTTTGTTGTTGAAGATTTATTTAACCTTGAAGTGGCTTTGATTTGATTCTGCCTTGGATAGTTAAGCATGAAAATGAGCTTCCGCCCTTGATGGTTAAGCTTCGTCTAATATCACTTTGATTTTGCTTCTACTGAGTGGTTAAGCATTAGAGTTAGCTTCTGCTTGAATGGTCAAGTTTTTTTGCCTTTGATTGGCATTATTGATGATGGATTTTGAAATTGGGATTTCTTGATGTTTGGAGGCCCATAGTGTCCAAATTTTGAATAGCTTTTGGCTGATGTTATTCTGGCGAGTCAACTATTTTCAGATACAATTTCATCTTTACTTAGGATGAGTGTTGTGTAGATACCAGAAATAGAGCTTTGCACCTCAACCGACACCAACATTTGAAATTTTTCATAATTTTCTTTATTAGCTGATGTGATTACGACATACTTGTATTTTGCGATTAGTTTCCTTTGTATTTTGATTGCTTAGTAGCAGTGTACTATTGATCTCAAGTTAGAAATGCTAGTATGCATCTTCTAGCTTGCAGGGAGTGTTATAGTATATTGGTGCTAGTTAGATTAGTAATTAGTTACAAGTTAGTTATTATTTTACATTCTATATAAGCTATATTTTTAGCTTATTGTACTAACTTTTCTTCATTCAATATATTCAGTTTCTCATTTTCTCTCAACTCTCTCAATTTTCCCTTATTCCCACAACGTATTTCAACAATTAGAATGTTTATTAAAAGTATCTTTTAAGAAGATATAACAAAATTCATTTTTTAAAGGTGGTTTTGTTAGTTACCGTATTAACTCATGTTTTTATTTGTTAAGCTTACTCTTTTATGTCATAGTAGTTAATTAATGAGTTTTGTTATATCTTTTTAAAAGATCATCTTAATATTTAATAAAAAAATAAATAAACAAGTAAATATATTTAATATCTTAAAAATATAAAAAATATTTAATATTTTTTTATTTAATAGTTAAAAAAATTAATAAGAGGATTGATTAATTAAGAAGATTTAAAATTATTAAAAAAAAATATGTTTGAAATAGGGGCATAAGAGATTTTATGAGGCTATTTTAAGTAAATTGCACGCCATATATTTAATGAATCTAGCGCATCAACTTTATACCTTATATACATACTACATATGTGAATCTAGGATCACCTAAGATTTGACTCAAACAAGCATTCAATCACTTGGAATAACACAACCAAAATAGTTTTTTTTTTATCTGCACAACCAAAATAGTTTAAGACATACAAAATAGAGTACATTAAAGATAAAAATGTTATTTTAAGTTGATCTAATAAAATAAGCAAGTTATAATCCATTTTAGTTACTCAATGCATATTATTTTGCAATATAGAACTAACTTTATAAAGTTTAATGCGCTTGATATCAGAAGTTGATTGCTACTTTTTTTTTTTTTTGAAAAAAAGTGTATACAACATCTTATCTTATATAAACAAAAGTAATAGTACCAAAAATATAAACAAAAGTAAAAATGGAGTTATTACAGTATGCTTTTTTTTTTTTTTTTAGTATTAATATATAAAGATTTGAGTCATTTAAAGTGAGAAATTAACTTTAGAGAAAAATGTGATAAATTATAACCATTGATAAGAAAATAAAATGTTATGATAATAATAAAGAACATGAACATGCATGCTATATAGTTTTGATACTTTAAAATGGTTAGCATATTTGTATCTGATACATATCATATCGATATTTAGATACTTTAAAATATTTTTTATATATAAATATTTTAATTTTTTTGAAAAAAATTATCTTATCAATATAACTTTATCGTATCGTATTCATATCTCGTATTTGTATTTATATTTCTTAATATACATGTATAACAAATTATAAGATGTTAAAATATAATCTTTTGATTTTTTCATCAACACTTCTAACTCTACTTAATCTCTAAAGTGAATCCTACACTTTACAAAAACCAATCCTTTATATAGAGTTGTTGAATTTTGAATAGATTAATATTAATCACACACATTTATATACACATAATATTATATTTGTACAATTTTTACATATAATTACAATTAGTCTCACCTATCTTTTACACACTTACACTTTATTTATAACAACTCACACATATGTGAGGTGATGTACTTGGTATTGATTAATATCCAACACTATTCATTTGATTAATTGTCAATAACATTTAGTGAATCTTTAAATATGTTTATATATAAAAAAAGAATTTTTTTAGATATTTTCATGAACACTAATAATAAATTCATATTTATTTATTTTTTAAAAATAAATATTTAGGATGAAAGATCCGGAGTTTAGCGCATACTTAATTAAATTACTTAGACTTACTTTGTCAAAAAAGGAAAAAAAATATAAGAGACTTACAAATATTTTATGAATTTTGTTATATTTTTTTAAAAATTAATTTTCTTAATATTAAATAAAAAAATTAAATAAAAAATAAATACATTTAATATCTTAAAAATATAAAAAATATTTAATACTTTTTATTTAATAATTAAGAAAATTAGTACAATAATTTAGTAGAAATATATAAAAGTATTCATATTTTATTTATAAACCCCCTGTTGGCACATATTTAAAAGTCAAAAATTAAATATTATTGAAGTAATAACAATGAAAACAAAAGCTTGTGTAAGTAAGACGCATCCACGAGTGTGTACTTGAATAACTTGATAATCAATCTGTTAAGGGAATAATTGGATGATCACCACTAAATCAAAGGGCTTGATAAAATTTAAAACCCTAGCAAGTGGGAAGGTGTACTACATCTTAGGCCTCACATAGTCCAAACCCCGAACACAAATATCTAGCACAGTTGACAGCACAGCGCATGACACCAAGCCACCCCACCGCCAAAAAGCATTATTTTATTGACCGCCGTCTCCCTCTAATTATTCAAACACCAACCCCAAATATAAAATTTACCTTCTTTCACGCCGAGGGCAATTCCGTAATTCACTCAACCCCTTGTGCGTCTTTTTGAATTCTACTACTTCGACCATTTTAATATGTTATTTTTATATGAAACTATCGAGCGATTGAACGTTCAATAGTTTTAACTCTTAAATAATTTGTTTTTTTGAAATTAACATAATTTTTAAGATTTTGTTAATAAGTATCTTGTTAATAAAATTAAAATATTTTTTAAATAAAAATAAAATAAATACTAAATTATTTTTTTAATTTTTAATACATTTAATGTTTTTTTTTATTTTAAAATTTTTATTTTAATTTTCTTAATAAACGTCTTTAGTTTACTTGTTAGTAAAATACTAATTTTTATTATTTTAATTTTAAATCCAACAATTCTGTGCTCACATAGTATAACATTCTTCTTTTAATATACTAAACTTAATATTAAAAATAATTGTTGTGAATTTAGTGTCTATTTTTTAAAAAAGTATAATCCTTAAAGAATATTTTATATTTATCCCTCTATGGATACATCATTAATTAACTTGAGAAATTTGTATATAAAAATTATTAAATGTGATATTACCCTTTAAATTATGAGTACTGCACATCCTACACAATGTTATAGGATTATTTGAATCTATTAATTGATAAATTTTTTATCTTTAAACAACTATTCTCACAAATATTATTATAAAATTAATCCTCATATATTGTTACAAGTAAGAAGCTTTCATAACAATTATTTTCTCTGAAGTTATTAATTGATAATTTGACTTTATTTTTAACTATTAAAATTAATATGATAACAAACTACTTTATTAAGTAATAATGCGAAATGTCATAAATGGCAATTGGTGAATTTTGCACTAATATATTTTCAAAACTTATTTTCTCTCTCTCTCTCTCTCTTTTTTGTGTTCATCCATAATTTTTGTTTTTCTTTCATTTTATTAGTGCCACTACATTTCGTATGGAGTTCGAGAAAATAATTTTGTATTGAATAGCAGTACTCTTCATTAAGTATCAAGACAATAGTTTTAGTCTAAACCTGAATTTTATCTTTTTAAGTATAAGAGCAGTAGTTTAACTAACACCAAGTTTTAATGGAGTAGGAAATATGCTTCATGTCTTAATTATTCAGAATTTGAATTTGAAGACAGTATCTAAAAAGAATTAATTATCTTACAATATATCTAAATCTAAAGAAAATAGGAGTCTGCCCTAAATGGAGAGGAAAAAGGAGCATGCATGTGTGATAATGGATGGGCATATTGATGATGCATTGCATGGTGATAGATACATGCATGTGGATGGCACTGTAGAGTAACATGACGTGACACCAAGCCTGCGAGGCGAGAGGAAAATATCATTGCCACGTATGCAATCAATATTAAGCTTCTCAGAGCTCCTAAAGATCTTCTCATTCTTTCTCTCTCTCTCCCTCTTGTGTCTCCTTCTCACTGTCTCTTTGAGCATAAACTACCACCACCTCTAAAATTTTTCTCCCATCAAAACATATTTGGATAAAACCGCAAAAATTCCCATTTATTTGCTTGCGGCTTTTCACCTTCCAAATCAGCAAACTTTGTTTCTTAAGAAATCACCTCTGTGTATAGAACTGGTCAGGTAGATATTTTTTATTATTTTTTTGGGATTTTCTGCTGATTCTTTTGTTTTTTTGGATGATAAAATTATGTGTTATCAGGTGTGTTCTTGGTGTTTGTGCTAATTTCTGAACTGGGTTTGATAATTTTTTTTTTTTTTTTTTTTTGCTGTGGTGAATCTGAGTTGTTAGATATTTGACGGGCTATTTTCTTTAAATTTATTTATTTTTCTTTAATTTTTTTGTTTGCTATTTGTACTAGCTTTTGAATATTGGCTGACCTGTGTGTGGTCATGAGGAAAATTGAATTGAATATTTCTCCTACAAAGTCTCATTCTCAGTATTATTTCTATTTTACTTAATTTTTTTTTTTTAATTTTATTTTGCTCTATTTGGAAGGACTCTGTTTCAGATTTATCTCTGTTCTAATTTTCATTATTTAAAAAAAAGTTTTTTTTTTTTTAACTCAAACTTTGAAAATGTATTGATTCAAGTTACATAGAGCAACTTAGTTTGTTTTTTTTTCTTTTGTTGTAAATAGCTACAATTTTCTGTGAGATGCATTTGGTTGTTGTCTTCTTTTGTATTTGCTTTCTGTCAAAATCAAAACTTTTTCTGAAATTTACTTTGGTGGAGGATGATCAATTGTTGGTGATGGATTTTTTACTATGGTAAAAAAAAATATCTTGGTATGCTAAACAGGGAATGCTGAATTACGATATTTTAATTCTTGATTGGTAGCATGATTTGGCTGGATTTTGGGTAATTGCTTTTGATAATCAGAGGCAAAAGAAGGGAAGGAAATACCTTGAAAGTAGATATCTTCTTCAATGGCTGCTTCGAATGAAAGGTGGATTGACCGTCTTCGATTCTCCTCATTGTTCTGGCCTCCCCCACCAGATGGTCAACAAAGAAAGGTACCATTTTTATGTTAACTTATTTTTTTATTCTTTAATATTCTTCTCTGAAAATAAATTTTAACTCCAGTGCATTGAATGTTAGTTGCACTCTTTTTTTTTTTGTTTTTTAGTAATATATATGTTCTATTTTTATATTATAATAACTATTATTTTGTTTAATATTCCAACGTTTGGTATAAAGCTTATAGAACTTGAGCAGTTAAGGAATGATAATTCTCTATGAAGATTCTTTGAGAGAAGTAGCAGACGTCAGGCTTGAAGATGATGGTGTCAAAGACATGCGCATGCACACATACATACAAACACGTTTTTAATAGATGGAATATTTGAAAAGTAATTTAATTTTTTTCTACCCAATTGGACCCGGCAGCCTTGGGGGGGTTGGGGGTTTCATGTGTTATGAGATGTCATTTGGTAAAAATTTTGAGAAGCAGATTTGCTTGCTGAGAATTTTCCCTCATACATAATCATTTTGGTTTACAGTGAGTCTGACGGATGAGTGCACTGATATTTAACCTTCATTAGCTGAAATGTAGAGAGGAGTTTTATTTTGCACTGTTGCAATATCATTATGAGAGCATACAATATATTATTTTGTGGAGAGAAGTTTAATATTTCCCGTTAGATGTTAATAAAGAAATTGTGATATCCATTTTCTAGTATAATCTGAAAAAAAAAATTAAATTTTGAACGCATAAATCTTAAATTAATTTTTATGTATGAATACAGAAGCAAAGGTGGAGTAATATCTTATATACATAGGATGAGAAAGTAATAAATTTTTCCTTAACTGTTTAGCTGCAGAATTTTGGTGGAAACTTCTAAATTTTAAAGCCTGATAAGTCCAACAGGAAACCAAACCTTTTTTTTTTTTTGGGAAAATAGCCATTTTGGTCCCTTATCTTTATTTCTTTTTACAATTTGGTCCCATATCATTTTTCTTTTTTTGTCAATTTGGTCTCTTATCTTGTCAATCATTTTCAATGTAGTCTTTCCGTTAGGGCTTTGTTACCTTATAATAGAAGTGATGACATGTCACTGATTTGTGGTATCTACGTCATAGTCACGTCATCACTATTAATGACACACCATCACTTTTGTTAGGGGGTGATGGAACCTTATTGGAAGGATTATATTGTAAATGATTTGCAAGACAAGGGACTAAATTAATAAAGAAAAATGATATGAGACCAATTTGAAAAAAGAAATAAAGGTAAGGGACTAAAATACCCTTTTTGTCTTTTTTTTTTAAAGAAAAAAAATGCTTGGTTACTATTAGTTCATAAATTTTTATTATATATAATATATGATTTATCCTGAATTTTTTTTTTTTTGTGGATCAGGCATTAGATTGCATTTGGATACTTTCATACCGTAGAAAATATTTGTATCTTATATTTTCATATCACTTGATTGATTGAATGAAGTTGAAAAAAATGTGTGTCCTGTCTAGTAAATTTTCGAGAATTTTCCAGAGTGCTTTCCAATTTTCTTTCTTTTTCTCAGAATATTTTCTGGAATTTTGTTGAAAATTTGAAAGTGAAGGTGTTCCCCTGGTTTATTGTTTGAAATAACCCATGTGTGTGTTTACGTAGTGAGGTGTAAAGCATGACACATATTCTTGTATTTGAATTGAGCATGATATTTGTTATTTTGCTTTTACAAGTCTTGATTCATTAGGTCCAGACTGAAAATGATACATTGAAAAGAAAAGGAAAATATCCAATTACCTCCCATAACTTCATTCATCCTAATGCAAACTTGGAAAATTTTCCTAGCAGAGAAGAGAACTTTGTGATAACAGAAACCGTGGTAATGATTTGGTTTAGTGAGACATTGGCCATGGCAACAAAGATGTGATGACAAAAACTCTGACAATGATTTGGTTTTATTAGAGTATACTGTATTAGCCGACTGTTATAGTATAGTTAGAATGTTCTAGAAGTCCTAGAGTTAGTTGAATATTAGTTAAAGCTAATTACAACAGTAAACTCCACTGTATTTATACAGTTGTCAGAAGCTTTAACTAATATTCAACTAACTCTAGGACTTCTAGAACATTCTAACTATACTATAACAGTCAGCTAATACAGTATACTCTAATAGGTTTAGTGAGACATTGGCCATGGCAACCAAGAAAAAAATAGAAAAATAAAAAAGAGGCATCAGCTTTAACAAGCCTTTGGAATTTCAGTCTGTTGCTTTTGGAACATTTTGACTCTGCACAAGTCTGCATTTTTCTTCTTTGGTCATAAAGAAATGGATAATTACTATTTACTCAGTCTATATCATACTAGTCAGAAAGCTGCACTGTTTTGGTCAATTGTTACACTGAAAATGATTGTTTCTAAAACTATATGTAAGCATTTTTACATCTTCTGCTATATTAGAAGCTCCGTAATTCCATTTCCTTGGTTTTTATGACATTATTTCTGCTTTTCTGTAGGATCAAATTGCTGCATATGTTGAGTACTTCATTCAATTTACATCAGAACAATTTGCTGATGATATTGCTGAGGTATGATAAATGCACCTATATATACAGATAAAATGCACCTATATATACAGATAAACCTTGTAAACTGGAAATAGAAATGTATACAAACTATTTTCATAGATTCAATTCCAATTTTTTTGAAATGTTTTTGACATTAGAAATCCAATAGTTTTTTATCAAATGTCACTCACTGTTCTGTATTATTTTGACAGTTGATCCGAAACCGTTATCCATCGAAGGAAATTCTTCTCTTTGATGATGTTTTGGGTATTTATGCTCTAACCCATGTTAGTTTAAATTATGGTCGACTCAGCAAGAATATTATTTCAATGAATATATATCTACTTTATGTGTAATAACTTCTTTATGTATTCACATGTACATCCAGCGACATTTGTTCTTCATCATCCAGAGCATGGGCATGCAGTTGTACTTCCAATTATTTCATGTATTATTGATGGTACACTAGTCTATGATAAGACTAGTCCGCCATTTGCTTCTTTCATATCTTTAGTCTGCCCAAAAAGTGAGGTATAATCCCTTGCACGATATTCTGATTTTCTTTGTATATAATTCAATTCAATTCCATAGCAAATAAGTTCCTTGTTTGTGAAATGCATTATGGCTTCTTTTTTAGTTTTTGGGTTTTAGAATCTTTGTTCTGTCTTTCAGTTTCTAAAATGATTAAGTATAGCATTTATTAAGCTTCTGTATATTTTCATTTCTTCTTTGTATAATTTTACAGAATGAATACTCAGAACAATGGGCTCTGGCATGTGGTGAAATTTTGCGCATTTTAACTCATTACAATCGCCCCATATACAAAATGGAAAGACAATATGGTGAAACAGAAAGAAGCAGTAGTGGCAGCCATGCAACGACTAGTGACTCTGTTGATGGGAAATCTGGCCATAATTCTTTGACACAGCAAGAGAAGAAACCTATAAGGCCCTTGTCCCCCTGGATTACTGATATATTGCTTGCTGCACCTGTAGGCATTAGAAGTGACTATTTTCGGTGGTGAGTATTTTTTAATAATGTATACATAGTGAGTTAGTAATATATAGTTTAGTTCTATTAATTTGGGTAGATGATATTAATCATGTATGTATGTATGCATTTTTGTTTGTTTTAGCTCTTCTTGCAAGTTCTAGGAGTGTCATGGTCCAATTTGGTTCTCAACTGTATTTCATAGTTCATGAATTCCAGAAATCAAACTAAAACGCCAACCATGGTTTAAATGGTCCACAATCACCATAAGGAAGTCAGCTTCCTTCGATTTAGGTATCCCTCCAACAAAATCCATGTAGATGTCTTGCCAACCCTGACTTGGTACTGGTACTGGTTGTAAAAATCCAGTTCAGCTTAGGGATTGGTACTTTTTCTCGTTGGCAAACTGGACAACTTGCCACAAAATTGTGGATGTACCTTCTGATGCAGCTCCAATGTAGAACTACAGCTACTTTTTTGTAAGTTTTGGTCACTGGAATGTCCCTCGCCCCCCCTCAAGGTGATGAATGGAATCAAGCCAGTAATATAGGGATTCAAGCTGATCCTTTGGCCAATACTATCCTTACCTTGTACCACAAACACCCTTTAGAAATATCTTAGTCTGGATGGGAGTTCGGATTTTATAGCAAGTCTTGAAACAATTTTAAAGGTGCTCATCCTGCAGTTGGAATAAATTAATTAAAGTAGTATCTTGAAGGATTTTCCTTTTTTCTTTTTGGTACATTGGAGGTGCAAGCACCCGGGTAGGAGAGAGGGATGGGTGGCTTGGTGAAGGATTGAACCACACTATGTTTGGATGACAGGTAAAGAGGGGAACAGAAAGGAAATGAGGGGAACGGAATTAATTTTTTGATATCAGTTTTAAATCACACACCAGTCTTAAAGACTCCCCTCTTCCCCTCAAATGACCAATTTTTGCCCTAAAATTGAGGTGGAATGGGGGAACTACAAGTTCTTGTCGGCATGCTTTTTTCCTTTCCTTTCCAATCCATCCCCACCTATTCCGTTTGTTTAATGTCATTACATCACACACCAGTAAAAGACTCAAGGATTGAGCTAAGCTTTTCCAGTTTGTTTAATGTAGTAAATGGATTGAGCTAAGTAATCATCTTTCAAAGCAGTGAAAAAGGAAGCATTTGGACTCATGTTCTTTAGGGTTCACCTCTATTGGATTGGAATATAGCATAACTAAGTTCAGGGGTCTGCAATTTCATATTTTTCTGTCAGTAGCATAAACTAGAGCAACTTACCTAGTATGGTTTTTTAGTCTATTCCTTTTATCTTGATAAAATAAACAGCTTCTTTGATTTGCTTTGACTTTTCCGTTTATCATGTTATAAAATACTTTTATTATATGTGTTGAACTTTAGCCTTGGGCTCTGAGTATACTTTTGCTTAAGTCAATGGATATTGTCATACATTAACAGGTGCAGTGGTGTTGTGGGTAAATATGCTGCAGGAGAACTCAAGCCTCCAACAACTGGTACGTTAAATTCTGATTACTTAAAACAGAATGCTGTTCTTTTTCTTCTTTTTTTTTTAATGATGTTTATGCACAGTATTGTGTGAACAGTTATAACAATATTTTAGACATTTCTTCAAAAAGTGGAGAATTAGGTTGAGTTGTATGTCTATCTTGTAACACAAATCTAGCTCAGCTACTTTTATACTCAAAGGTTTTTGTTCACATGAGCTTGAGTTGATGTTTACACTTTATATTAGTTAAAAATGTACACAGAATTAGGCATTGTCTTATGCCTTCATGTTCTTCTCCTTTTTATTCTCTCAAGCCTCTCCTCCATCACTACATCCACCATTTTATCAGTTAATCCAAATTTGATACCTAGAACTTACTGGACAAGTAAGTTTAGAATATTATTCTGATTCAATTTCTTATAACTGATTTGGATATGCACGTCTTTCTATGGGGAATTTTTTATCATTTTAAGAATCAAAGATGGATGTTATGTTGCAGTCTTATTAAATGATTATTTACTTAGGTTTATAGTTGTCTATATTAAGCAGAGTTTGAAAATCTTGCCATGCAACTCGTGTTTTTGAAAGTAACATGCCTTTTATTTTAACAAAATTTATTGGTAGAGCTTTTCCATTCAGGAGCTTTTGATTTGGCATGGTATTTCTTTTTGGTTTTGAGGAGTGGTGTTCAACAGATTAGGTTAATATGCAAACTTGATTAACCCAAACTAACCCACAACTATGTTTGGGTTTGGTTTGGTTTGCAAGTGGGATTGGGTCAGGAATTCCCAACTCAACCTGATTGGCTCGGTTCATGGGTCTTTGTTTCAATCCGACTTAGAACCAGGAACTTTGTTCTCCAAACCCCTCCATGAATAAACATGTGCTCGAGCCAACCATTGAGGCAACTTGCCTCTTTATTTTATATTTTGTCATAAAAATATATGAATTACTCTTATTAAGTTTCTCCTTATTTAGGGTTTGCTAAGACTTTGTGGCAGTGCTCTGTTTTTGCTGTTCTCTGGTGTTTATGGTTGGAAAGGAATTCTAGAATATTGAAGGAGATCCTTTCAAGCCTAGACTCCATTTGGGATGTAGTTATTTTTTAAGCTTCCCTTTGGTGTTCTGCTCGTGGCCTCTTTAAAGGTGTCTCTTTGTTAGACATGCATATAGATTGGCATGCTTTGTTACATGACTTGGTCTCATAGGTTTTTGTTGGTTTTGTTGTTTCTTGTGAGGATGTCTTATCCTCTTTCTTTACACTCTTTTCTTCTTCTTTAACAACATTTCTTTTTCTATAAAAAAAAATTCTTCTTTGATAATTAGTTATTCAATATAATGTTATATTACTTTTAAATATTTTCAATCTTCAATAAAATAGTGAATAATTTATTATTATATGAATAATATATTAACAATTTTAACAATTGTGTCGATTTTTTTTTTTTATATTTTCAAAATTATAAAAAAATTGAAGAGTTATCTATTAACTATAAATCTCTAGTTTTTAAGATAAAATTGATATTTTGGAAACACTAAATGTGTATTTAAAGTATTTGAGTTGATTCATATAAAATGGTTATTAGTTTGAACAAAATTTGTGTATTATATTAATTCTTACTTTACGAAATCTTTAGCATACATCATTCTAATTTTGAGTTATTTATAATAGCTTCTTTATTTTCCACTTATTTATAAATGCTATAAGGCACTAAAAATATAGTTTCTTATTATTTTGATTTTATATGTATATATGTATGTGTGTGTGTGTGTGTGTTCGTGTGTGAGACAGATGAGGACATACTCATTTTATCGAGAGGAGAGCCCATGGCAGAGCAAACACGAAAAGGGTTAGAGCTGTTATAGGCTTGAGGCTCACATCTAGTGCCAATCATCCATCTTGAACTCTGGTCTTGTAGAATAATGAAGTAACAATCAAGAAAACACGTCAAATGACAAATCAAAAGTAAAGGGTGACCTTGGACATACAATATGGAATTGCCAATCCCTCGAGATTGTGTCTAGGGACCATTAGCTAATGTGACAGTAGTCAAACAACCAGATGTAGTGTAACAGAAGCAATGGAACCAAAGGACTGCCGTTGGTTTAGGGATGGTGATTGAGAGATAGAAGCAAATGAGTTACTATTGTGTGTAACAGAAGCAATGGAACCAAAGGACTGCCGTTGCTTAAACCACTTTAAAAGTTATGCATAGTCAGTTTGGAGTTGCTTTGAGTGTTCTAAAGGTTCAGGTGTGTTTGGTGAATCAGTCTATGCAGCATTTGCAGTGCGTGGGGGATGGTTATGTAAAGCCTAGCGCTTGTTAATGATATAGCCCAACGGTGACAATGATCATGTTTAAGGCGGGGCTTAAAACCAGGGTTACCTCCATGAAAATGGCCACGACTACTGTTTTGAGAGACAAGGGCATATGTATCACCGATAGGAGGAGCAACAAAGGAATGCCAGAACTTAGAGCAAGGTGGACCATGCCATTGAAAGAGTGAGAATAGTAGGAGATCCCTAGATTTGATGACAGTTGGTAGAATATTTCAAAGGAAAACCAGAGAGAGCCAAGAGCATATAGAAAGTATTATGTTGTTCTAGCTCCTTTTCCGGTGTCGCTACCGGAGGCAAGAGTTCATTGAAGTCGTGGAGTGCTCCTTGAACCTTACCCAAATAAGTAGACATAAGTCCATCAAACTTCCTTGGCGTAATGACACTCTTAAGATCATGACAGACACCGTAGAGTAGTTGAGTATCATTAGTGTAAAACCTTGGCCTGCTCCCAAACAGACTGACGTATGGTATGAGCACGAAACATATGCTCTAGGAAGGAATGGCTTGAGGATTTTATCACATTATGTAACTGAGCATCAATCTTCTCCCACTTGCACGCTCATCAGCAGGCACAAAATAAGCTTTCTTGGTGAGATGGTCCTTGTACCCTTGACCTGTAAGCCATAACTTGAAGTCAAAGGCCCATGTATCATAATTATTGCCATTCAATTTCTCAGTGGAGAGACAAGTGACGTAGTTGGTGAAAACAAGGGTATATGCCTTCAGAGCATCTGTGGGACTAGAAGAATTCATGAATCAAGTCATAAGGGTTAACATACTGAAACCACAGCATGCCTGAGACCGATCTGGCATAGATCTGACATGTCACTGCGATTAGGGCGGAAAATGGCTGGGTCAGGTTGGAGATATCATTGCGAGGCCGGCAGCAAAGATGGTGATCAAAATAGGTAATGCACGCACCTGCACGTACAAGTTGTTGGTGTTGCGTGTGGATATGACTGCTAACAATGGAAGGCGCGTGAGGGCGTGTGGGGGGCTGTTTGGGCTGGGTTTCGGGTGGTTGGCCGAGTAGAGGGAGGCATGTCATCTATTGGTGGTACCAGCTGGAAAGATCGTTAGAAAACAGCTACGGATGGCAGAGGAGGAGAAGGGACCTTTGAGAAGGACAATGCAGAGAGGAAAGCCTACATATCGGAGTTGAGACGTGGTTGACCACAAACAAATTCTCACTGGAGGACAGTGGGTCCACTATGTATACATAGTTTTTAGGTTCTAGATACCATGATGAGAATTAGAATAAGCGAAAAAGAGAGGCATAGATGTTAATGATGCCCGGCTTGTTACAATTTTAGCCAACTCTATTCTTATTGAGAGCTCAAGTGAAAACATTTGGTAACTGCTCTTTAGTGTTCACATGACTAGTGGAAATAATACTGCTGAAGCTACTCATAAATAAAGTTGCAATCAGCCTCCGTATGCTTTGTCCTTTCACGAAATATTGGTTTTGAGGCATCCAAAAATATGATGGGGAAAGTAGAGAAAAGTCTATGCAGGAAATAAGATAGAATAAGGCACTTGGCTATTAAGAAAAGAAGACATACGATTTACTAAATAGAAAGTTGTAGTAACAGCATTGATGCCAACCTCTTTGGGGACTTTCATTTGAAAAAGCAAAGCTCAGTCTAGTTCCATAATATTGTCAATTTTTGCAAAGTCATTCTGTTTAGATTTAGAGATCAGAGCATGGCCTACTTGAACTCAAATGCTTAATGTCAAATAGTTTCTCAAATACTAAAGCTCTTGGCCAATATAATTGCTGAACAGCTATGAGGAAATATGATAATTGAATACAATCTGCAAACCATGAAGCTATTGAACGTCCTGATCTTTGACACACCAGAATGTGGATGAATTCAGAATTCATGTAGCCTTTTGCTTATTTTTTGACAAAACTGATTTATGAACAATCTATTGAGCATTAAAACTGGTGAAAGAGATTTTGTACAGAGCGCTGTATGGACATCTTCATGGACTCTCCTATGCTCCTAGATAATCAAAGTGTACTTTATATATTTTTATTTCTGTTCCTGTGATCTTCGTACATTTTTGAATTTTTTCATTCTTTTTTATGCACTTATTTTTATATAATTAGACCATGACACTTAATTGTAATTCTTAACACAAGTCCTCTAGTCTAATTCTAGCCACCAACTTAATTGAACATACCCAGTGCACTGGTAGGAATTTTATTTTCTTCATTTCCATTAAATAGCTGTATAAAAAGTCATTGATGAGTATTATTCAGCAAACACAATATTATCATTTGTTACCAACATATTGATGCCTTTGTGTATGTTCTTAATGTGTTTTCTCTTAGCTTCTTCCCGTGGTTCTGGGAAGCATCCTCAACTCGTGCCTTCAACTCCAAGATGGGCTGTTGCCAATGGTGCTGGTGTTATATTAAGTGTTTGTGATGATGAAGTTGCTCGCAATGAGACTGCTAGTTTAACAGCAGCTGCTGTCCCTGCACTTTTGCTTCCTCCTCCAACAACGGCTCTGGATGAACATCTAGTTGCTGGATTACCAGCTCTAGAGCCATATGCACGTTTATTTCACAGGTTATTCTGAACTCAATACCTTTCTTGTTATTTAGTTGTTCACAGAGTTCTTTTGGCTGAGTAAAAGTTTATACCTAACTTTTGCAGATATTATGCCATTGCTACTCCAAGCGCTACACAAAGACTTCTTCTTGGACTTCTAGAAGCGCCCCCATCGTGGGCTCCAGATGCACTTGATGCTGCTGTGCAGCTTGTGGAGCTTCTTCGAGCTGCTGAAGATTATGCTTCTGGCATTAGGGTAAACTGTATAATCTTGATAGATAGAATAACTGTGATGCTTTTCATTATTATGGCTTTCACAAAAAACTTCTAACTTCTAAGTGAATGTAATGAAAAAAACTTTGACAATCATCAGTGTGTGAAAGATATTTTGCAACGTATTGTAAAAACCCAAATATGCATTCAAGAGTTAATGTGAAAGATATTATTTTGTTTCTTCATTTTCTTGCTATTTCAGGTAGTGGATGTTATAGGGAGTAGTGTTTTGCTGAATATTTCAGCAAGTGTGGATGAGTTGCTGCTAGATTTTTGGATTGAGAAGAAAAATTTAACTGCTATCCCTATAATAATATTCTCTATGGTTGTTAGGGTTTAGGGTATGTTTGTATGGATGAGTTTGAAGTGGAAGGGAGGGGAGGGGTAATTTTTTTATTTTAAGTAACAGTCCCCTTATTTGAGATTTTTTTTTAAATGAGAGATTATCATGTAACCTTTTATCAGAAATGTGTATATTATTGTTAGTTAGCTTTAGATGTCCAAGTTCAATGTACATACAATAGTCAGCCCAAATCCAAGTACTGTAAATTAGGGTCCTAGATTGTAGCTTGTATTTACTACTTAATGATTATATAATCAGACCTGTGTGTGTAGTTGAAACTTGAAACACACGATTTCAACATATGCCTCTTTTCTCTTATTCTCAACATGGTATCTAGAGTCTAGGAGAGATAACCCTAAACACCATGCTTAACTGGTGGACCTACCATTCTCTAGTGAATTTTTTATTTTTTTTTGGCCAGCCATGATGTCAATTCTGGCCAGCCCTCCCTCCCCACTGGCAAGGCACCTATTTTCGTAGCACCACCTAGCTAGCTGCCACTCATCACTCTCCTTTCCCCTGCCATGATCTATCCGTACTGGCAATGCTCCTTTTTTTCAGCACCAACCTGCTAAGTCACCACCCATCCCTCAACTACCTAGGCAAACATTGTTCCTAGACACATTGACCAACCTACGAGATCTGGTCGGCCAACACGATCCCACCATAACCGCCACCTATCCTTGGCCAGATACAACCTAAACTCGACACACCCTTTTGCCAAGACAATCTCCTCCAAGCCATACCTGACTTCGCTACCCCAAAATTAGATGCTTCCAAGGCTGAAACCCCTGTTTTTAGCAACTTAATCACCTCTTTCCTCTCCACTGATAAGTTGGACAGCGGTAATTATGACTCTTTGGCATCTAA
Source organism: Ormosia emarginata (assembly GCA_029884605.1). NCBI lineage: Eukaryota > Viridiplantae > Streptophyta > Magnoliopsida > Fabales > Fabaceae > Ormosia > Ormosia emarginata. The sequence continues at coordinate 15,967,238 of JAQQTP010000069.1, read as the reverse complement.
CATCAAATTATCGCTTATAAGCCTAAACCAAAAAGACTGAATCTGTCCCACCTGCTAAGTGTGACAAATAGGAGAAAATTGTTACCAAGTTATGCATTGTCATCAAGGCCATTATTCATTTGTCCCTTAAGCAGATTTTTTGCCCTCATATCATGTTTGAGTCTGTCTGGCAAGGTTCTGTACACCAATGATGTCTGGTGTCTTTACAGTGTCTGCGATGATCTTATGAGTCTGATTGTGCCAGAAAAGTGTGATGGACCTATGTTTTCTTGTACAAAAAAAAAAAAACCTGTCTGCTTCTCTGAATAAGTTACATGTAGCTCGTTTTGACAGCTTTAATTTTTCTTGGTTATATTCAGTCACAAAATGGTTATCATTATTTTTCACTACTCTCCAATGATACCTTATATATGTCGATGTCACCATGGAGACTACACTATTCTTTGAGTTCAATTCCTTGGACACCGAGCCCATCTCTAAAGTGCTGTCTATTCTTTCCTTTTTTGTCCCTATCGACCCAGATCTCTCTTCTACCGTGCCCATGGAATTCACTACCGCCTTACCAGATTTACGATTGTAGTTGACGTCCATAATTGGAACCCATACCTCTTTTAGACTCTATTGCTAAAGTCATTGCGGATTTCCCCCGGAACCAACTCCTGTACCAACTCTGGTGTTTATTCTTGAGGATGATATTCCTATTGCTCAGAGAAAATATATATGCTCTATTCGTATTCTTTCTCCTCACTATATTGATTTATCACCACTTGTCATCTTTGCATTATATTTATGCTACAATTTGGTGCATCTAGCTCTAGCGAAATTCTCGAATTTTCAAGGGTGTTTCTTTCGTTCTCAACTTAATTAGGGATAAGACTAGGCGGTTGGCATCTACTTGGTGTAAAGCTCATGGTCTTTTTAATGGGGTATCCCTAACAGATATGATGAGGGATTGGGAAGCTATGTTACATTGATTCTCTCTTTTTGTTTTTCTATCCGTTACATTTGTAATAGGAGGATCCCTTATGCTCTTTTTTGTTTGTAATTCTCTCTTTTTCTATCTATAAATTTCTTCTTTTATCAAAAAAATCTTTGCATTATATTTACCTTTCGTCCTGTGTCTATTCTTAAATCTCCATGTGACGCATTGTCCTATCTAGAATGGAGACAAGTAATGATTGATGAAATGATAGTGCTTCAGAGCAATGGCACTTAGGAATTGGTTCCTCTACCTTTCGGGAAATATGTTGTTGGTTATGATTGATTTACTTAGTTAAGGGTGGTGCTAATGGTAAGATTGATCGCTTAAAGGCTCTTCTTGTTGCAAAAGCCTACACTTCAGTGTTTGGCCTTGGTTATGGGGACACCTTCTCTCCCATGGCTAAGATGGCCTCTATCCAACTCTTCCTTTCCATGGCTGCTATTCACCATTGGCCTCTCTAGTCTCCATCAACTTGACATCTAAAGGAAAAGGTATACATGGAGCAACCACTTGGGTTTTTTGCTTAGGGGGAGTCTTCTAGCTTGATTTGTTGTCTTCACATTTCTTTTTATGGCCTAAAACAGTCTCCTCAAGCGTGGTGGACAATTAGGGACATAAAATATTGAATCAACTGAAAAGGAAGGGAGGGGATGGTAATGTCAATCGCTAGATTGGGTTTGGGAACCAGTTTACTGAAAAGGAAGGGAGGGGATGGTAATGTCAATCCCCATAATATTCTCAGTTTACAGCCTCTTTCTTTTTTCTTTATTCCCTAACCCTATGCCTAATTCTTCAACAGTAGCCATTATATTATAATCACATTTCATCATGATATAATTGCAGTCCTATGCTTTGTTGATGTCTTAAGCCCAATATCCTTTCACATCAATAGTTATTTTAATGGAAGGTTGTGGTTGTAGGTGGATAAAATGAATCAGTGATAGTTTGTGTCAGCAGTCTTTACAGTCATTATTAATGGCGAATTAGATTTAACTTGGATTGTAAGGTGTATAGCAAGGCAAGGCGACACTTTCCTACTTTTTTCCTTTACTGTGGTTTATTGATGTCATGAATAGGATTATAGAAAGGGTTCCTATGTCTGATTGTTGTTGTGGAGCCCTTTAACTTAAAATTGTCCTGTTGAACAGTCCTTGTAGAATTTGGAAAATATTTGCCCGGTTATTATGGATGCTGAACTGGCTATGCAGAAAAGCACTAGACTTTGTACCTTCCAGGAGTTATCACTTTTATAACCTCTTGAGAAGATTTGAGGGAATTTAATTAAGGTTCCTATTTTGTAACTTCTGGACAAATGCAGTATACATTATATTTGTGCATTGCAGTGGGATTACTAGCTACAGGATGGCATACTATTGTGCATTTTGACGTTGTCATCTGAAGAAACATTGATAAAGATTTAAAACCAATTAACTGATGCGTTTTTATGCCCTTGTATATGTTAATGCAGCTTCCTAGAAATTGGATGCATTTGCATTTCTTGCGTGCAATAGGGACTGCAATGTCCATGAGAGCTGGTATAGCCGCTGATGCTGCAGCCGCTTTGCTTTTCCGTATACTTTCACAGCCTGCATTACTTTTTCCTCCTCTTAGGCAAGTTGATGGAGTTGAAGTTCAGCATGAACCTTTGGGTGGTTATATTTCTTCCTACAAAAAGCAGGTGCTGTTAATCTTTATCCTTTTACGTTTTTATTTCTATCCTCATTTTGTAAAGCAGTGCAGATAGATTCTATGTACTGAAGATCTTTAATATTTGTTGTTGATCAGATAGAAGTTCCTGCAGCTGAAGCCTCTATTGAGGCTACCGCCCAAGGCATTGCATCAATGCTTTGCGCCCATGGTCCAGAGGTTGAATGGAGAATTTGCACCATTTGGGAAGCTGCTTATGGCCTGATTCCTACAAGTTCCTCAGCTGTTGATCTTCCAGAAATTATAGTTGCGACCCCACTACAACCTCCCATACTATCATGGAATTTGTACATACCCCTACTCAAGGTCCTGGAATATCTTCCTCGTGGAAGCCCATCAGAAGCATGTCTCATGAAAATATTTGCTGCTACAGTGGAAGCTATTCTTCAGAGGACATTTCCATCTGAGTCCACTAGAGAACTAAACAGAAAATCAAAATACCTCTTTGGCATGGGGTCTGCCTCTAAAAACCTTGCTGTGGCAGAACTTCGTACTATGGTTCATTCACTTTTCTTAGAATCTTGTGCATCGGTAGAGCTTGCTTCACGCTTACTTTTTGTTGTCTTAACTGTCTGCGTCAGTCATGAAGCCCAATTCAATGGAAGCAAGAGGCCAAGAGGTGAAGATAATTATTCAGCTGAGGAAATCATTGAGGACTTACAAGCAATGTCTGAAAGCCAGAAAGAAACCAAAAATCGGAAAATGAAGAAGCAAGGTCCTGTAGCAGCATTTGATTCTTATGTTCTGGCTGCTGTGTGCGCTCTTGCCTGTGAGCTTCAGTTGTTCCCTTTGGTTTCACGGGGGAATAATCATTCAGTTTCCAATAATGTACGAGATATAGCCAAGCCTGTTAGAATAAATGGATCTTCCCGTGAGTTGCGGAATGGCATAGATTCAGCAATACGCCATACTCACAGAATTTTAGCAATTTTAGAGGCACTATTTTCATTGAAGCCATCTTCTGTTGGCACCCCATGGAGTTACAGCTCAAATGAGATAGTTGCAGCAGCTATGGTTGCTGCCCATGTTTCTGAATTATTTAGACGGTCAAAAGCTTGCATGCATGCTCTGTCTGTTCTGATTCGATGCAAATGGGACAATGAAATTCACTCCAGGGCGTCATCATTGTATAATCTCATAGATATTCATAGCAAAGCTGTTGCATCTATAGTTAACAAGGCAGAGCCATTAGAAGCATCCTTAATTCAGGCACCTATTTGGAAGGACTCCCTTGTTTCTTTTGATAGTAAAAGACAGAAAAATAGTAGCTGCTTTGACCCTAGGCGGACATCTATTGCACCTTTGGGAGATTCAGCCCCTTCAAAACTTAACCATAAATCTGAGAAAACTTCATGTTCAAATGAAGCATCAGGGTGTACTTTGGGTAAAGGTGTCACTGGTTTCCCGCTGGATGCTTCTGATCTAGCCAACTTCCTCACAATGGACAGGCATATAGGATTGAATTGCAGTGCACAAATTTTTTTGAGACCCATGCTGGCAGAGAAACAAGAGTTATGTTTCTCTGTCGTTTCACTACTATGGCACAAGTTGATTGCATCTCCTGAAACTCAACCTTTTGCAGAAAGCACTTCTGCCCAACAGGGATGGAGACAGGTACAAGTACACATGTTATAAAATACATGTTTTTAATCTATAACTCAATTTGAGAGGAAAGTTTCCTTGATGGAACAGCTAAGTTCTTGTTAATCATAGAAGTTAGGTTCTGAGCTGCAGATGAGGATAAACATGTGTATCCTTTGTACACAATAAAGACAGAAAAGATGCTCCGAAAATTCTGAGACAGCAACAAATGAAGATTAATGTGATCTGAAATTTTAAAAAGCCGATAGTAGAGCCAGCAACATCCCTTAAAATGAGCATTGAAACTTATATTTTTCAAAATAACTAAATAGCTGTTCTTGTCATCGAAGTTAGATTATTATGCTCAAGCCAAAAATATCTACATTAAACAGAAAATAGCAGCATGCCAAGACAATCTACCCCTAAGCTAAAATATATCAGGTGTAACTTCTGAGCATCAAATGGAACAATGATAGTATATGCTAACTGGTGAGAGGTATCTAAGAATCTACATTTCTGTATTTTTGTTTAAATGCTACAGATTGGTAAGATTGAGGAGGAATCATATACGAAAAAAACCGAGCCTGTGTTCGCTTCAAACTCAACTTCACACATGGGGAGATAGAGTTTTTAAATGGAGACTATATATATATATATATATATATATATAAGGGTTAGCTAAATGAAACAAAGAGACCCAATTGAGACACATCAAAAGCTAGTTATAGTTATAAATGTGCATATGTATGCCTTGTGATTGTGTGGATCCAACTATCTCATTTATATCCCCGTTTCCACTGAAAAGGTTCATTACTGACCATTTTGTGATTTAATGTTATGTAGGTTGTTGATGCATTATGCAATGTGGTATCAGCCTCACCAACGAAAGCAGCTACAGCAGTTGTTCTTCAGGTCCAAAATTTCATCTTCTTATGAAATGGTTGCATAAATAACTCTGGCCACTGACTTGGATACCTATTCTGTTTGGCAAGAACTATTACCATTTTTATACAAAAAAAAATACCATTTCTTAAACAGACTGATAAAATTTAAGAATTACCATTTCTAATACCTGTGAGAATTGGCTTTTAATGTCTATGAAGCTCAAATATCTGATGCTGAAGATCTCTTCTAACCAATGCTTATCAGTTGTCTTTTTTGAGACTATTATTATTTCAAACATTTCACTTGTTTACTTACTTTCCTGGGCTTGTTGCTTGTCAGGCGGAGAGGGAATTGCAGCCCTGGATTGCCAAGGATGATGATCTAGGTCAGAAGATGTGGAGAATCAATCAGCGGATCGTAAAATTGATAGTGGAACTAATGAGGAATCATGATAGTGCAGAATCATTGGTAATTGTGGCAAGTGCATCAGATTTACTACTACGAGCCACAGATGGGATGCTGGTTGATGGAGAAGCTTGCACTTTACCACAGCTGGAGGTAGCATGTTACAACATTAGCTTCTCTACTAATTTTCAAATTCTCTTCATTTACCGAGTTAAATTAGTTCTGCCTTACCTACATACAACCAGAAAACGGTCTTCATGGCCACATGGTAGTAGAAAATTTTTTTCAAAAGAAAAAATGTTACATCAACTCATCAAATTTATTAATGTTACATCAACTCATCAAATTTATTTACATTAATCACATAAATTTTTCTCACTCATACGAGTATATCATATAATTTTTTTAAGATAAATATTTGTTATGGTTTGTTAGTATGCACACATCCATACATCAAGCTAACGACACTCCTTCATGGTGTCTTAATATGAAATTATAGATTTTAGAGGATTATTTTATTTCTTTCAAGAGTTAAAAGGTCAAAGGCATTTTTATGCTATATAAGTATATAGCAGAATAAACATGGTTCACGATAAAATATAATGGCGTCGTTTGATCCATATAGCCAACTCCACCTAGTGAGAAAAGGGTTTGTTGTTGTTATTGTTGGATAAGTATATAGCAGAATATTTATTGAAAGGCATTATATAAGTAAATAAATTCTTGCAACCAAGTATTGGGTGTGCACTCAACTATTACACTATAACTTCCTTTTGTAGCTTTTTAATTCAAAACTCAAAAAATTACGACTGGCATAATTCAAGTCTCTAATATAAACTTTGTTAAGGAAATAAACACACAGAGAATAGATAGAGAACTACTATATAAAGGTGTTGGGATTTTGGCTCATGTATCTTGATAAGACAATAATTAGTTTTATTTATGTTTATCCTTAGCCAGTCTTTCCTTGGAGATTTTGGAAATCTAAATTAAGGATATGGGAAATCGGTTAAGATTTAGGAAACTTTGAAACTAAGGAGTTTTGGAGACCTAGGGGGTTTTGTTATAAATATAACCAATGGCCTAGGTGTGTTGTGTGATAGAGAGAGAACAAATGACGGGTTCTTCGGGGTATGAGAGAGGGTGTACGAGGGGCTTTGGCCTGGATATGGGTTAGGTTTTTAACTCCATGATTACTCTTGTACTGTGTTTTCCTCTGATAGTGAAGGTGTTTTATCCTCTTGGGTGGACATAGGCATAATACTCTGGTTCTGCATTTGACCCTGCCATCACATTTTACTTCTTACTTTTCCAAGAAACCAGGTTTACACAACAAATGCACAATACCCCGAGGTAGCTTTCTGTTAGAACCAGTCGAATCTACGTCTGAGAAACCTTCTGCCTCTCAGTGATCATGATTACTATACAATATCCCTCATCCAGGACCTCATTTTAGGTTTTCAAAATATGCAAAACCGTCCTAGTGAGTGGACTTGGAGAAGACATGATTTGACACACCACACTCACTGAGAAAGCTATATATCATGACGTGTGACTCAGATTATTAAGCTTACGAACTAGCTTTCTAACACTATTATTTTCTAACACTAAACAAACTTAACATTTTGAGTAGCAATTCATGGAACTGTAAAGGGAAGATTTGGTATTTCATGTTTTCAATTTTATCCTTAACTTGGAAGAATAATTCTTAATATTATTACTTGAATTACAATTGTGCAGAAGTAATTTACATTATATAGACTTATGTTAACTATTTCTTAAAATAGAACTAAATTACAGGAGACAAATCTGTCCTAATAAAAGGAAATAAAGAGACAAATCTGTAACAAAGAATACAGAAATAATCTTGCCTAAAATATTACAATCTACAATAATACTCATCATATCCTATTTCAATTTTTGATAATAATGGCCAGCTATTGGAAGCAACAGCTAGAGCAGTTCAGCCAGTGCTTGAGTTGGGAGAATCTGGATTGGCAGTGGCAGATGGCCTTTCAAACCTGTTAAAGGTAAACAACTTCCCTTATTGGAGCTTCTAATTTGGCTGGGCTATGGTGAATGGAATATGCTAGTTATACATTTCATATCTGATTCTAGATTATGAGACTACTGCATATCTGTGAAAGGGCAATCAATGCAAAACTAAAGCAATTATGTGCTTGTTTTTTAGTTCTATTGAATTGTTGACTGATATGCTTGTGAATATACCATATGCAGTGTCGCCTACCAGCTACTATTAGATGCCTTTCTCATCCAAGTGCACATGTCCGGGCTCTGAGCACATCAGTTCTTCGTGACATTTTGCATACTGGTTCAATCGTATCTAATCCTAAACCACTGAGAAGAAATGGCATCCACAATCCCTCTCATCAGTACTTCAATTTGGATGTCATTGACTGGCAAGCTGACACAGAAAAATGCTTGACATGGGAAGCTCACACCCGACTTTCAAATGGATTGTCTGTTAAGTTTCTTGATACCGCTGCAAAAGAATTAGGCTGTACTATTTCCATATGAAATGATATGAAACCATGTAGAACCATCATATTCTATGACAATTTTTTACTAGACTTATAGAAACTGGCGTTATTTATGCTTTGGAACTAACGGGTTTGCAAATAAGTAACATCATTGTGCTAGTTCTGTTAAAAAGCCCCAGTCATAATTCCAGTTTGTTTGTGGAAAGCTCATTTTGTATTATGCTTACTGTACCTAGACCCTGAGCAAAATTTCACCCTCGACTTGCTAATGACTGTGCTCTCAATAGAACAAACTTGTATAGTAGCAAAAGACAAGGTTGTAACCAGCTCTTTCTTATCCTTGTGTCATTTTATGTTATGCTTATGTTGATTTGGCTTGTTATGAAATTCAGTTCTAATTGTGAGATTAATCTATGTTTAGGTGGGTTTTTCTTTTTATCTATCTTTTTAGTTTTGTGGGACTTTTGTTGGTTTTCATCTCCTTCCCCGAAGATTTGTTGTGTGATTCCTTTTTTTTTTTTTTATGTTTTTTTGTCAAACTGAAATAGGATTTTATTAAGTGGAAACTACATTACATATATTTTAAATTAAAAAAAAAATAGATTAACTACAATTTTTATATTTTGGGGTAAGACTTAGGACTCACCTTGTAGGTCTAGTTTATGCTTAATGACGCCTGGGAGACGGTGGGGAATAGAAAATAAAAAAGTGGGGAGAGTATTTGTGAGAATTGAATTCTATTACTTTCTTTGCATATATCTAACTTTTATCAATTGAACTGTGACATGCTCAGCCAAACCATGAGCTGCTTATTTCCTTCCCTCCTAGCATGACTTAATGAAAAGGAACGGAAGGACCTTGCTCCTTCATGACAATCATCCGTTATTTTGTTCAAACTCCAAAGAGACAATTAGGACATAAGAGTGCATAGCAATGAGCAGACGTACGACTCAAGCAATCAGATCATCAAAACCTAGCTCTTTCATCAAACCATGGCTTTAATTAACGCTTTTGTCAACCAATTCACATAGATATCCTGCTCAAAATGTTGTAGGATCTATAATCACGCCTTCCCAATCTCTAAAAACAAGGGAGCGAAACTACATCATCTTCTTGCCCCCAAATCTTTGCATCTGTTCATGGTGGAAGTCCCCAACGCGTGACAGTTCTAACAAGAAACAGAAGAATCGAAGGAAAACTGAAAACTGATATAAGCTGAATGAAAAACTTCATTATTATAAAATGAATCAAAAAGTTACTGAACTTCAATTACAAACAACCTTTTATATACATCAGTAACTAACTTGACTAATACTAACTAACAGCAAGATAACTAATTGCTAACTAACAACTAACTGCTAACTGATAACTAACTAACTCATAACTAAATATTGTAACAAAAACAGTTGGTGATAGTTAAAACTGTTATGTGACAGTAGTGTTTGATGGGAGATGTGAGGTTGGGGTGGATGCTGATGGTGGATTTGAATTTGATGATGTGGATTTATTAGGTGATACCTCCCTCCAAACTAGATAATGTATATCAATCATTCTCAGTTTGAGAAGATTGACACAGAAAGATTTAGGTAGAAGTGGTTTAGTAAATATATCAACTGTTTGGTTAAAAGCAAAAAGAGGTAATAGATGAATGAGGCTAGAATGAACCTTTTCCCGAATTACATGACAATCAATTTCAATGTGTTTGGTTTTTTCATAGAAAAATAGATTTGCTGCTATTTGGAAGGCAGAGTTATTATCACAATAGATGATGATTAGATTTGAATTTAAGACAAACATATCAGACAATAGATACTTGAGCCATTAGACTTTGTTGATACCCAATTTTGTCCATGAAATTTTTATTTTTTAATGCCTAATCAAGGACTAATAACTATATGTTAAATGATGTTTAACTATAACATTTTGAACACATTTTTTTATTTTCAAGTTTTATTTGTTTTTATCTTATTTTCATCATTACTTTTCCTTTTATATATAAAAAAAACAAAATTTTAATTACAACCCAAAACAAAACAAAAAAAAATAAAAATAAAAAAAAAATAGAACTCTTGCTGCTTGTTATTTTTCTACTTTTGCATGAAAACCAAATTTCTTTTTCTTGCTTTGCTTTTTTTTTTTTTTTTTTTTTATCATACACTAACCTTGCACCACCACTAGACTGTGGCACACACAATGCCACTACCTGCATTAGGAGGGACAAGTTTGCTTTGCTCCCCACTCACTCTCACGTCCCTCACTCACTCAGCACACAGACACTTTGAAGCCCTTTGATTTTTATTTTTTCTCTCCACTCACTTAATAGGAATACAAAGCTTTCTTTTTATATCTTTCATTCCTCTGGACCACCTTCAGGGATGATTCTCATATTCCACCCTTCACCTTCACTAACGATCCACATACTCCCTCACATCTTCATCTTCAACTCACTTCCATAACCACCATGGACTCCCACTCTCACCCTTCACCTTCACCACCCTTCACCTTTAACTGTCTTCACTACCACCACCAATAACCCCAATCGAGTCAACTCACCACTACTATTCATCATCTCCAACCTTCACCCATCGAACCAACCCACCAAAAACCATCACCATCTTCATCACCTACCCAATCCACTCACCACCTTCACCCAATAACCCCACCGTGAGCAGCCGTAATTTATGGCAGCCCGAAGCCTAGCTGTGAGCCACCCACAAAGCGCGTCGGAACTGCTCTAGGTCGTGCGACCCCACCACACCGCAGCCGCCATTCTCGTCGCAAGAATGACAACCTCCGCGTGGCGCCCCACTGCACCGCTGTTCGAATCGCCCAGATCTGGGTCTTATCGGCATCGCTACCCGCGCCACCAGCCCAAACAAAAACCACCATCAAAACCGCCATCCCCTACCAAAATCGGAACTCACTTTCAATCAGCCGCTGCACCAGGACCTAGCACTGTCGGACCCGTCATGAACCAGATCGCCAACCGCATCATCCGGCTGGCCAGCACTAAACCAGACGCCGTCGCGACACGCCGCAGTAGAACCGGATCGTGGCTCGAGCTCTCCGTCAGCCGCCCCACTGCGAACCCGCACTAGCTCACTAGGACCGGCGTCGTGACACGCCGTTCCGATCCCGACCAGCCTCCACCCGCACCGGATCCATCCGCGACTGCGTGCCGGAAACCACACCCAGATCTGATCGCAACCGCGCACCGTTCCGCACCACCGGTCCAAGATCCCATCCGCCAGCCAGGCCGCACGAGCCCACCGCCCTCCGTCGGAGCCGTCGCACGAAATCGCCGCCCTTTGCCTTTGTCACCGCAAGCACCGTGAGCTTCAAACCCCTCCTCTTTTTTTGGTTTTCGTTTTCTTCTTATAGAGACCAGAAGTCTCTTGCTTTTTTTTTTTTTTATGTCTTTTTTTTTGGGTATTGTTGTCTTTTGATTTCCTTTTTGTCATTTATTTTATTTTTAATATAGCCATTGCACATTCTGGACCATCCCTATTTCATTTGGGCTCATTTTGCAAAGTATGAGTTGTTTGGGCCTGATAATGACTAAGTAGTTTAAGGCTTGATAAAGAAATAAGTTTTATCTTAGTTTTATTTGTGATTGCTTAAGTATTTATATTTGAGTTTGAATTAAGAAAAAAAGGAATAATGAAAAGGTCGAACTTTGCTAAGAAGAATAAAATGAGATTAGCTGAGCTGTGACAGCTTGCTAATCTTGTATTTTTCTATAATTATTTGAGTTGTCACACCTTGAAGATTTAATTTTTAAACATAAAAATCAATCAATAAAATGAGATTAGCTGAGTTGCGACAGTTTGTTAATTCTGTAACTTTTAGAATCATCTGAGTTATGATAACTTGATGATTCGTTCTTTTTTCTAAGCATAAGAAAAAACTAATCAAATGGATTTTCAAAACAAAGATCTTTTAAAATTAAAAAAAAAACTTTGTTGTTAATATTATCTTCTTAGTTATTGATTTTACAATCTTCTTTAAAATTTAAATAAATAAATAAAATAATATCATTGAACTTTATTGAGAAGAATAAAAAAAGATTAACTGAGTTGTGACAGCTTGTTAATCCCAGGACTTTTAGAATCATTTGAATTGTGACAACTTGATGATTCAAGTTTTAAAATAAAAAAATTAATAAAATAAAATAATTAAACCCCTTAGAGGAGAATAAAATAAGATTAACTGAGTTGTGATAGCTTGTTAATCCTATAACTTTTAGAATCATCTGAGTTGTGATAATTTGATGATTCATTTTTCTAAAAAATAAAATAAAAATAGTTTTTTATAAAAATTAGAAAAAATAACCAACCCACAATTATTTTCTACAAAATTACGTGACTTTGAGTTCCCCACTGCACCCAGGAATACGTAGGAGCAGAATCTCTATTCTGTCAAGCCAAAAAATAAATTTTCATAATTTAGTTGTTTCTTTTTTTATTTTAAAAGAGGTAAAATAAATATTTAAGATTATTAAAATTTGCACAACTAATGTAAGGCATCGTTCTTAGAATGGACAATGTAGGGTGCTAATACCTTCTCTACCTGTAATCGACTCCCGAATCCAAGCACATTTTCTAAAAAGAACAGTTTTACCTATTTTAAGGGTTTTTCTAATGTTTTTCCAAATTAAATAAACAATGGTGGCGACTCCATTGATTTTCAAACCCTTATTATTTTTCGATTGTCCCATCGCGATCTCGGTTGCGACAGCTGGCGACTCCACTGGGCACACTTAGAGAGTCAGACCTGTTGTTATTAGTTATGCAAATTATTAATAATTTTATTTATTTATTTTATCCCTTTTTTGTCTTTGTTTTTTTTTTTAATTATTTGCTTGTAAATATACCTTAATTAGTTTTTATATAAATATTTGCTAACAGTTTTCTGTGTTTATCTTGACATGATTTACTTGTATATAATTTTCAACATTTTGTGCTTAATTGTTGAAACCCTAGGGTAGAAAATTACTGGGTGACTGTTGTATATATGTTTTATTTGACTGTTATTTTTGCAGGATGAGTTAATTCTTAGAATTATGAAGGTTTGTATGCTCCCTACACTCACTGCATCTACACGTTTATCACACACATTCGAGTGAAGCCCTATACCCGAGTCTGAGTGAAACTTAAGTTAGGTAGAGGTTGCGTAGTGGTAGCCATTTTGGATGTACATCCTGTTTGGTTATCGCGAAAACCTCATCTAGAGTGTGCATTTTTCATGAATGTCCCGCACCTAGTGGTTTACCTACTGTTTGTGGTCAACATTCTGAAATGGGACTTAGCTCTAGAGGCCTTTAGAATAGTAGGGTCACCCAATGAATGTTCTCACAAATCAAGGACTCATAGATCCTTATGATAGAATTCCTCAAATTTAAGGCAATTCCTTAGGACACAAATGGAGCGTACTTCTTCTTTATCTATCTCTTTCTCATGTCATTCATTCATGCATTTTTTTTATGACTTGTATTTTCCTGCCACTCATAGCATTCTTAAAAATAAAAAAAATAAAAAAAAGTATATCATCTTGCATTCTCATGGTTTGCATTTTCACTCATTCTTACTTCTATTTTTTTAAAAAAAAATTCAGCTCTAAATTTGATACATCATCTTGCACTATCATGGCATCCATAGCATTTTTTTTTAAAAAAAAACTATATGCATAAATAGTCAATGCTTTGCATACATGCATTTTGTCATTTCGATTTAGTCAATACTAATAATTGCATCATGTTTCCTCGAGCAGAAAAGTAGACATTATAGCAGGAAAACTGCTTCCACGACACCCTTACAGGACTCGTTCCCAAGCAAGGATCATGGATGAGATAGAGCAAACTCAAGAGTAGAAGATGAAGTGAACCAGCTTAGAGAGCAAATGTCCAAGATGATGGAGCTGTTGCAGTCTATGGAGAATAGAAAGAGCACATATGGGAATCCCTCAGCGGCAAACAAAGGACACCCACCCACACCTCTTCACCCGCCCGTCTTCTCTTCAACCCCTCTGCAATATCAAGGCCTCAACCCTCAAGGAGTTATGATGCCACTAACTGTTTATCCAAACAATACCACCCAACCCGCTGTCACTAGTTCTCAGAGAACTCAAGTTCTACTATTCCCACCATATGGCCTCCCTCCCAGGTATGTACTACCATTGGCCACAAATCCCCTTGATAATAGTACGTCAGCAGTGACACCAATCCCAAACCCGCCAAATACTACTAAACTCAAGTTGCTTAGCCAAGTGCTAATGAAACCCCACAAACACAATACTCATTCCCCTTCTTTCTTCCATCATATGGTTTTTCGACCGGCTTTATACCACCACAAGTGACTAATCCATCGAACGACAGCACACCCGCTACTAGCTCTTTGAACACAACCCAACCACCTACTAATGGAATCTTGTCGGCGCAGCATTTTATCCCCACTTTTATGCCATAGTACCCATTGAATTCCTCTGTCGAAAATTCCCAGTCCAAAGAGAAATTAGAAACTCTAGAAGAGAGACTACGAGCCATAGAAGGGGCAAGTAACTATAGTATCCTTGATGCTTCAGAACTCTGCCTTGTCCCTAATGTGGTGATCCCACCGAAGTTCAAAGTTCCAGATTTTGATAAATACAAGGGGACCACTTGTCCAAAGAACTATCTGACCATGTACATCTGCAAGATGGCTTCGTATGCTCACGATGACAAGCTGCTGATTCACTTCTTCTATGACAGCTTGACTGGGGTAGTTTCGAATTGGTACACGCATCTTGAGCATGCCTATGTTCGATGTTTCAAAGACTTGGCCGATGCTTTCTTGAAGCAGTATAAGTACAACATTGATATGGCACCGGATAGACTACAGTTGCAGAATATGAGTAAGAAGAAGGCTGAAACCTTTAAGGAATATGCTCAACGGTGGAGAGATATAGTTGCTCAGGTAGAACCCCCTCTGACAGAAAGAGAAATGGTGGCCACGTTCATTGACACACTGTAATCACCTTTCTATGACAAAATGATAGGGAGTGTGTCATCAAATTTCTCGGACATAGTCATCATCGGAGAAAGAGTTGAGGGAGAAATGAGAAGTGGGAAGATCGTTGAAAGCTCAACAGAGACATTTAAGGCCAAGAGGCCCCCGATGGGGAATAAAGGAGAAGGAGAAACCCATGCTGTTACTTTGACCAGAGAAACTTCACCCAAGAGAGATATAGCCAAACACTTGTGAATCATCAACCATCCTTCCAAACCCCTTTCATACCTTACCACCTGTACTTTCCCACTACTCCACTGATTCCATATCCCCAGCCTTATCACCCCTATATTGCCAACGCTTCACAAGTTCCTTATCCTCAACCTCACCACCCAATGAGGCCTCACCAAACGCCATCTCCCACTCAATACCAGGCACCCATTACCTTACCACCTCAAACAACTCAATCATTAACCTAAAATCCAAACACAAACCAAAGAAGATCACCAACTAACTAAGAAAAGAAGTTTGTCCACTTCGACCCAATTCCTATGACCTACACCGAATTACTACCCCAACTCATCCATAACTCTCTTTTGACTCCTTGCCCGATGAAGCCATTGGAACCCCCATACCCTAAAGGTTTTGACCCAAACGCCAAATGTGATTACCATGCAGGGGCTGTAGGGCATTCCACAGAGAATTACAAAGCACTGAAGTTTAGGGTGCAAGATCTAATCAATGTCAAATGGTTGAATTTCAAGCCAAATACTCCTAGTGTGGGTCACAACCCTTTGTCTAACCATAGGAATCCTACAGTCAATGCTATAGGGGAGTGCTCTGTCCAGCAGCTTATAAGACGAGCAACAGATGTCAAAACCCCCCATGAGGGTTATGTTTAAAGAACTGTGCTAATTCGGGATGATGAAAGTTCATATTGAAGAGAAAGGGGACGACGAGGATGAAATAATGTGCAATCTCCATAAGAATGTGGGGCATTCTATTGAGGAATGTGGTGAATTCAAACAAATCCTCCAAGATCTAATGGACATACAACTAGTGCAAATAGGTCATCTATGTGACAATGGTGGCATAAGCATGGTGGATGAGTGTGCTATTCCATAATTTCAAGAAGGTCAGGAAGCCATAAACTCTTTGGTCCCTTCCATTGTAAATTCGGCTATCAAACCGTTGGTTGTCTACTACACTACAAGTGCGTCTTCGCCACCCCCATGTGGCCCGAGGCCCATCACCATTCAAGTTCCTAGTCCTTTTCCATTCAAGGACACCAGAACAGTACCGTGGAATTATGATGTACAAGTCCTTGGAAATAATCTCACAAATGATCAGCCAAAAGTTTTATCTTGTTCGACCTCTATTGTCATTAATATATCGGGGATCGGAGGGATGACACGAAGTGGTCGTATTTACACTCCGGAAGAGTTGCGAAAGGGGCAAGAAGAAGAAGATAAGAGAAACAATAAGGGGAAGAGCAAGATAAGAGAGACTTACATAGAAAATGATGTGAAAGAAAAAGGAGGGTTGACAAAGCCAAATGAGTATAAGAAGGAGGTATCTGATGAAGAAGTCTGTGAGGTTCTGAAGTTCATCAAGCAAAGTGAATATAGAGTGGTAAATCAACTAAATCGTACCCCCGCCAGGATATCACTCTTGTCCTTATTGATGAATTCTGAGCAGCACAGAAAAGTGTTAATGAAGATACTAAATCAAGCTTATGTTTCTCATGACATCACAGTCGACAAGTTAGGTGGTATTATTGGCAACATTACTACTGATAATTATTTCACTTTCACCGATGATGAGATACCTACTGAAGGAATAAGGCACAATAAGGCACTGCATATTTCTGTCAAATATCAAGATCATATAATGGCTAGAGTGCTCATTGACAATAGTTCCTCTTTGAATGTAATGCCAAAATCAAATATCAAGATCATATAATGGCTAGAGTGCTCATTGACAATGGTTCCTCTTTGAATGTAATGCCAAAATCAACTCTCTCTAAGTTGCCTTTTGATTAGACTTACATAAAACCAAGTACAATGATCGTAAGAGCTTTTGATGGGACCCGAAGAGAAGTGATAGGAGAAATAGAGATCTCAGTTCAGGTTGGACTTACTACTTTTCATATACTCTTCCAGGTGATGGACATCACACCGAATTACAGTTGCCTATTGGGATGACCCTGGATTCATTCTGCTGGGGCGGTGCCGTCTACTTTGCACCAGAAAATGAAATTCATTCAAAGTAATTTTGTAATGCTCTGCTGAGGCTTTAGGAAAATATATTGTAAAAACGGGTTCACGTGTTTCCAGTGGGCAATAGGCTGGTGATCATATCGGGTGAGGAAGACCTACTGGTGAGTAAGCTCTCATCAACTCCTTACATTGAAGCAGCAGAAGAAGCTCTTGAAACAACATTCCAAGCATTCGAGGTTGTCAATGCTATGTATATGAAGGAGGGAGCTCAAGTTCCCAAACCACGACCATCTAATGCATCTATAATGACGGCTAAGGTTATGCTTGAAAGAGGATATTAAATTGGAAATGGACTCGGAATGAACAAACAAGGCATCGTGAAGTTCTTGACACCCTGTGAAAACAAAGACAAGTTCTGGTTAGGATATAAACCCACTAAAGCTGATAAGAGAAAGGTCATGGAAGAGAAAAGGGAGAAGAAGTTGGCTCGGTTTGAAAATCAGGAGCCTAAAACAAAGGGGATCTCCATCTGTGACATCTGACAGAGCTTCTGAAGTGTAGGATTGGTGTTTCTGAACCAAGTGATCGCTATCAATGAGGATCAACCCATCGATCATGGTGTCAGTCTGGTGTACCCTTGTTCTCCGGATGTAGAGCTAAACAATTGGGAGATTGTAAATTTTCCTATGATTTTTGAAACTGATTCAAAGTAATTTTGTAATGCTAATCTTATAGCTCTGCCCAAGGCTTTAGGAAAATATGTTGTAAAAACGGGTTCACATGTTTCCATTTCAATATTTGCTATCAATAAAATGCATTCTCAAATTTTCTTGTCTTTTAGTTTTTTTTCAACCATCACATTAACCTTTATTCATTCCTTTTTTTTTACTTGTGTTGACATCAATAAATGCAGATTTGAAAGTGATTCTCTTGAAAATGACAGTGTTATGACCCCATTGTATAATTTTGACTATCCCATTAATCTGCACTATGTCATGACCAGCTTTACCAGAAGAGAATGATGAAAGCCTATGCGAAAAAGGTGTGTCCGCGGCAGTTTCAAGAAGGAGACCTAGTACTCAAAAAGATTCTTCCCATTCAAAAGGATCATTAAGGAAAATGGACTCCGAACTATGAAGGACCTTATGTCGTGAAAAAGGCTTTCTCGGGAGGAACTTTGATTCTTACAAACATGGATAACGCAGATTTACCACTTCTTGTAAATTCAGATGCAGTCAAAATGTATTATGCTTAAAACAAAACAAAAAAAAAAAGAAAAAAACATCAAGAAAAGAAAAGAAAAGAAAAGAAAAGTGACTCGCTAGGGCAACCCCTTTCTCTTTGGTTTATAGAAAACACGAAAAGGTAGTCTAGGCAAAAATTAGAAGCGACCCGCTAGGTTGAAAACTTTACCTGGAAAGAAAGCGACCTAGGCAAAAGTTAAGGTCAAAGATGGTTCTTGACACATCGGGAAAAGTGGGGTTGCCTCGAATCACAAACTAGGACAGTTTGAGTTATTAATGCCAAACCTAGGTAAAAATTAGGGCGGTTGAAAACTCAGAAAGAGCGACCTTTGAATGATGGTTCTTGAAGTCTTGTCATGAATGCTCCCAATGCGTGGAAACTGGGTCAAATCATGTTCTTAGAAACAGACAAAGGGGTGTTTAGGGTTGTATACATGGGAAATTAGCACTGATCATCCTAGAGAGCATCACTGGAAGAGCTGGAAAACTCTACTCCAACATTCTTTTGTAAACCTTTCAATTCTAACCCTTGTGGTACCACCTTTCCTGTACTGTTCCTTTCCATAATGATAGTCCATTTTCATTGCAACCCATTATTGATTCAATATGCATTTATCATGATAGATTTATATTGAGATGTGAAATATGTGATCATATTGTAAAAGCATTCAGATTTGTTTTAACAATCATGAAAGGTCATGGGAAATGCGATGAATTTCCTTTAAGAGCACTAATGAGAAAATGAAGAATAACCATGCAAATCATAAATCAAATTTTGTTACTGTTCAACCTTGGTCCTGCTATGGGAAGAAGTTCTACAAGGTATTGTGGAACCAATAGCGATCCAACTAAAGCTATGATGTGTTAATTTTTGTCTACCCTTTGTCCATGAAAATCTCTATAGTAGGACATCATTGCATCGTGCATCATCTCAAGCATCACATGTATTATCCTCAGGCATCACATTCATTGCATCATCATGCATCCGCTGCATCATGCCTCATCTCAAGCATCACTTGCATTTATAAGCTCAAACACCATTTTTTTTTCTCAAGGCCTTATGCCTATTGCCTTTAATTTCTAGGTCTCTGAACCCATTGCTTTTAGCTTTCACGACAAGTCAGGGCCTTATGCTCATTACCTTGTCCTTTGTGGATCCTTGCACCCATTGTCTTTAAGTTTCTGTCAAGCTTCGGTGGATACTTGACTCCACAAAGCTTTTACCTTTCTCTACTTTAAGTCTGGATCTCAACTCTGCAAGCTTTTTACCTTTCGGATTTAAGTTTGACTCATGAAGCTTTTTCCTTTCCAGCTTTAAGTTTTCGACTAGCCTCGACGGATACCCGACTCCGCAAGCTCTTTCCCTTTCCAGCTTTAAGTTTCTTGTCAAGTTTCGGCGGATACCCGACTCCGCAAGCTTTTCTTTTCAAGGTCCTCATACCTTGCATTTCTACCTTGTTTTGATGACCATTGTGTCTTGTATCGATCTGCACAAGAAAATTCTTATGTGCAAAATTGAGTTAATTCATTTGTTTTCCGTTTAATATAAATGTAAAGCAAATGAGGGCAGCTGATGATACCCAATTTTGTCCACAAAATTGTTATTTTTTAATGCCTAATCAAGGGCTATTAACTATGTGTTAAATGATGTTTAACTACAACATTTTGAACACATTTTTTATTTTCAAGTTTTATTTGTTTCTATCTTATTTTCATCATTGTTTTTCCTTTTATATATAAAAAAACAAAATTTTAATTACAACCCAAAACAAAAAATATAAAATATAAAAAAATATTAAAAAAAATAAAACTCTTGCTAGTTGTTATTTTTCTACTTTTGCATGAAAACTAAATTTCTTTTTCTTATTTTGCTTTTTTTTTCCTTTTTTGATCATACACCAGCCTTGCACCACCACTAGACTGTGGCACACACAATGCCACTACCTGCACTGGGGAGACAAGTTTGCTTTGCTCTCCACTCACTCTCACATCCTTCACTCACTCAACACACAGACACTTTGAAGCCCTTTGATTTTTATTTTTTCTCTCCATTCACATATAAGAATACAAAGCTTTCTTTTTATATCTTTCATTCCTCCGGACCACCTTCAAGGATGATTCTCATATTCCACCCTTCACCTTCACTAACGATCCTCATACTCCTTCCCATCTTCATCTTCAACTCACTTCTATAACCACCATGGACTCCCACTCTCACCCTTCACCTTCACCACCCTTCATTTTTAACTGTCTTCACTACCACCACCAATAACCCCAACCAAGTCAACTAAGCCACCACTATTCATCATCTCCAACCCTCACCCATCGAACCAACCCACCAAAACCCATCACCATCTTCATCACCTACCCAATCCACTCACCACCTTCACCCATAACCCCACCGTGAGCAGCCCTAATTTCTAGCAGCCCGAAGCCCAACTGTGAGCCGCCCACCAAGCCCATCGGAACTGCTCCAGGCTGCACGACCCCACCACGCCACAGCCGCCATTCTCGTCGCACGAACCACAACCTCCACGCGGTGTCCCACTGCACCGCTGTTCGAACCGCCCAGATCTGGATCTTACTGACATCGTTACCCGCGCCACCAGCCCGAACAAAAACCACCTTAAAAACCACCACCCCTACCAAAATCGGAAGTCACTTTCAAGCAGCCGTTGCACCAGGACCTAGCACTGTTAAACCCGTCGTGAACCAGATTGACAGCGGCATCATCCGGCTGGCCAGCACCAAACCAGACGTCATCGCGACACGCCGCAGTAGAACCGGATCGTGGCCCGAGCTGTCCGTCAGCCGCGCCACCGCAAACCCGCACTAGCTCACTAAGTCTGGTGTCGTGACACGTTGTTCCAATCCCGACTAGCCTCCACCCGCACCGGATCCATCTGCGACTCCGCGCCTGAAACCATGCCCAGATCTGACCGCAATCGCGCACTGTTTCGCACCACCGGTCCAAGATCCCGTCCATCAGCCAGGCCGCACGAGCCCACCGCCCTCCGTCGAAGCCGCCGTATGAAACCGCCGCCCTCTGCCTTTGTCACCGCAGGCACCGTGAGCTTCAAACCCCTCCTCTTTTTTTGGTTTTCGTTTTCTTCTTACAGAGACCAAAAGTCTCTTTCTACTTTTTTTTTGTCCTTTTTTTTGTGTTGTTGTCTTTTGATTTCCTTTTTATCATTTATTTTATTTTAATATGGCCATTACACATTATGGACCATCCCTATTTCATTTGGGCTCATTTTGCAAAGTATGAGTTGTTTGGCCTGATAATGACTAAGTAGTTTAAGGCTTGATAAAGAAATACGTTTTGTCTTAGTTTTATTTGTGATTGCTTAAGTATTTATATTTAGGTTTGAATTAAGAAAAAAAGGAATAATGAAAAGGTCGAACTTTGCTAAGAAGAATAAAATGAGATTAGCTGAACTGTGATAACTTGTTAATATTGTATTTTTCTATAATCATTTGAGTTATGACAACTTGATGATTTAATTTTTAAACATAAAAATCAATCAATAAAATGGGATTAGCGGAGTTACGACAGCTTGTTAATTCTGTAACTTTTAGAATCATCTGAGTTGTGACAACCTGATGATTCGTTCTTTTTTCTAAGCATAAGAAAAAACTAATCAAATGGATTTTCAAAACAAAGATCTTTTAAAATTTAAAAAAAAAACTTTGTTGTTAATATTATCTTCTTAGTTATTGATTTTACAATCTTCTTTAAAATTTAAATAAATAAATAAAATAATATCATTGAACTTTATTAAGAAGAATAAAAGGATATTAACTTAGTTGTGACAGCTTGTTAATCTAATGACTTTTAGAATCATCTGAGTTGTGACAACTTGATGATTCAAGTTTTAAAATAAAAAAACTAAACCCCTTAGAGGAGAATAAAAATGAGATTAACTGAGTTGTGACAACTTGTTAATCCTATAACTTTTATAATCATATGAGTTATGATAATTTGATGATTCGTTTTTTCTAAAAAATAAAATAAAAATAGTTTTTTTATAAAAATTTAAAAAAAATAAAAATTAAAAATAATTAACCCACAATTATTTTCTACAGAACTACGTGACTTTGAGTTCCCTACTTTTGCACCGGGATACGTAGGAGCAAAATCTCTATTCTATCAAGTCCAAAAATAAATTTTCATAATTTAGTTGTTTCTTTTTATTTTTTAAAAGGGGTAAAATAAATATATTTAATATTATTAAAATTTGCACAACTAATGTAAGGTACCATTCTTAGAATGGGCAGTGTAGGGTGTTAATACCTTCCCTATCTGTAATCGACTCCCGAATCCAAACTCATTTTCTAAAAAAACTAGTTTTGCCTATTTTAAGGGTTTTTCTAATGTTTCCCAAATTAAATAAACATTGGTGACGACTCCATTGATTTTTAAACCCCTATTATTTTTCGGTCGTCCCGTCTCAATCTCGGTTGCGACAGACTTCACATGTAGTTGTAGTCAATGCCCTATACTCCGCCTCAGAAGAAGACTTTGAAATTGTTGTATGCTTCTTGGATTTCCAGCATATCAAAGAATGCCCCAAACAGATGCAATAATCGCTAATTGATCTTATGGTATCTTTACAACCTACCCAATCTGAATCTGAAAAACACTTGACTTGAAGATCTGAACTAGATGGGAAAAATAATCCTTTTCTTGGAGAACCTTTGATGTATCTGAGCACTCTCATGGCTTCTTGATGATAAGTAGAAGTTGGATGAGAAATAAACTGACTTAGTTGCTGAACTGGATAGGAAATATCAGGTCTTGTAGTAGTCAAGTAAAATAATTGTCCAATTAGCTTTCTGTAAGCAGAGATGTAAGCAGAGACATCACTCAGAGGGGAACCTTGATCCTACTGGACCTTGAGGGAATGATCCATAGGTGTCTTAGCTGGTTTGCTGGCCAAAAGACCAATGTTGGAGAAGATCTCCAAAGCATATTTTCGTTGGTAGAGGCTAATTTCTTTGGAGGATCTAGCCACTTCCAGGCCTAGGAAAAACTTTAAATGACCAAGATCCTTTATTGTGAACTCAGAATCCAAATATTGCTTGACTCTAAATCATTTCCTGTCAACAAGATACCATCTACATACACTAAAAGTACAGTGAAAGAGCTATTGAAATTCTTGATGAACAAAGAGTGATATGTAGTGGAAAGGTTGTATCCAGAGGCAAGCAAAGCAACAAATAATTTGGCATACCATTGTTTGATGGCTTGCTTGAGTCCATAGAAGGACTTAGTGAGTCTGTAGACTTGATTAGGACCAGAAGGAGGAAGACCAGGTGGTAAAGTCATGTAGACTTCTTCATGAAAGTCACCATGAAGAAAAATAGTATTGACATCCAATTGATGAAGATGTCAGTTAGATGCTGTAGCTATGGACATAAACACTCTGACAGTGGTCATTTTTGCCATTAGTAAAAAAGTTTCAAAGTAGTCTAACCCTTGAGTTTGAGTGAAGCTTTTAGCTACAAGTATGGCCTTATATTTTTCTATATTGTCATCAGCCTTGTACTTTATTTTGAATACCCATTGTAGCTAATAGGTGATTTCTCATGAGGTAAGTCAGTGAGAACCCAAGTATTATTCTTATCTAATGCAGACAATTTTGACTGCATGGCTTGTCTCCAACACTCATGCTTAGCTGCTTGAGTATATGTTTTGGGTTCAAAACTTGTAGAAACTGAAAGGCTAAATTTTTTGTGATTTGGAGACAACTGAATATAAGAAAGGACAAATGATAAAGGATATAGAATACCTGAATTGGATATGGTTGCTGCTGAGCTAGAGAGATTGTAATGATAGTCCTACAAATATCTTGACTTCTGTTTTTGTCTCAATGTTTGTCTTATAGGTATGATAGGACTGTGATCAGTAGCAGTTTGATCTGTAAATTGATTATCAGGAACAACAAAAGGCTCATGAACGACAGGATGTGAATAAGACAGTTTAGTGTATGGTTCTAAATTGCAGTCTGCATCACCTGATACGGCCACAATATTGCGGTTGTGGCCTGTGCCGTAAAGGCATCAGGCCGCAATTGCGTTGTGACTGAAAATCACATAAAACAGCCGCAACGTAATGGTGTTACGACCCGTTAGGGCCACAACAGGCCGCAACGGTACTCCGGTTCATTTTTCCTTTCAAATCAGAAGTGTCGAACAGTCTCAAAAGAAAAAGAAGAAGATTCTTTCATCAATAATTTCATCAACAGTAAAAAAGAAAACAAACAAATATCATCACACAGAGACAGAGTCATCAGATCTCACTCATCTCAGTCACGGACTCACCTTTCAAGCTTGGAGTTAAATCTTTATCTCATTCTCTCTGAAAATTGAAACCCTCTCCAAGTCTCCAGTCTTCATCTTGCATATCGGTGACCATCATGTGAAATTTGGGGTTGGGGTTGGCCGGTTGGGGTTAGATCTGTGAGATTTTGGGACTGAGACTAAGATTGATGAAGAGGGAGGCAGATTAGAGGAGGGAGGTGGGTGACGGTCTCTGTAAGGGGCGTAATTCCGCACCTCTGAGAGGAAGGGGAAGCAGAGCCAAAGAGGAAGAGAGGGTGGGGGCCAATTCGAAGCAGAGAGGCAGAGGGGGTGAGATGATCAGACTTCAAAGGAAGGGGAAACAGAAGTCTCAAGCACCAAACAGAGAGGAAGAGAGGGATCTGACATTTGAGGTTGAGGGTTGAGTTGAGAAACGAAGAGAAAGAGGAAGCTTCAGATTGGGACTAGAGATGGAGAGACCAAGAGAGAAATGAAGGGTTGAAGGGGGTATGGGAAAGTGAAAAAAAATAGGGGCAAAGAGGAAAGTGAAGCGGTTGGGAGGGAATTGGAGGCGAGAGGAAAGGGGGAAAATTAGGGAAAAGTGGAAAAAAATTGAGGAAAAGAATAGGAAAAATTGAGAAATAGGGAAGTTGAAAAAAAAATTTGTGAGAAGAGTGAAAATTTTGAAAATAATGTATGAAAATTAAGTTAAGAATAGTTATAATTAATTGAAATTTCGATAATTAAGTTAATTAATAAATTGTTAGTTCCAAAAAAAATTAGTATTCTATGTAGGAGATTAAAGTTAACCTTAATTATTGGTTGATAATTTAAGTATTAGGAATAATAATAATTAATTAAAATTTATGATAATTAAGTTAATTAATTAGTTATTTGTTTAAGGAAGATAATTTTTTTGTTTAAAGAAGATAATTAATAGCCTATATTAAGGGTTTAAAATTAAAGTTATTTATTGATGAGGTATTAGGAATAATGATAATTAATTTAATTACTTAATTGTTTGTTTACAAAATATTTTCAAATGAGTAAAAGTTTATAAAATATTATAAATAAGAATATATGAAGAGTTATAATAATTATATAATTTTTTTTACATTTGTGTAAATTTTAAAAAAATTCACGTCGCAACGACCGCAATCCGCATCGCAGCAGCCGCAATACTCACAACCACAACGACTGCAGCCGCAATCGCAATCGCGCAATTTAGAACCATGGTTCAGTGTAATCAGGAAAAGTATGAATGTGTTGTGGAAGAGAAATTTGTGGGGTGTTTACAGACTTGACATCAGTTTGTGAATATGCAACCACAACCACAACTACAATTTAGAACTATGGTTTAGTGTAATAAGGAAAAGTAGAAATGTGTTGTGGAAGAGAAATTTGTGGGGTGCTTACAGACTTGACATCAGTTTGTGAATATGGAAATATGGACTCATAAAAGATAACATTCCTAAATATGAAAGTTTCTCTAGATTGCAAGTCATAAAGGATGAAACCTTTACTTCTTGGCCTGAAGCCTAGAAAAATGCATTTTCGAGACCTAGGATCAAATTTAAGTCTATGAGCACATAGAGTAGAGGCAAAACACAATGAACCAAATACCTTCTTCAATTGAGAAAAATCAGGATCTTGATTGTTCAACAGTTGATAAGGACTATTGTTTTTCAACAAAGGAGTAGGGATTTTATTGATGAGATGAATAAAATGAATCACAACAAATGACAAAAAAGATGTTGTCAAATGAGACTGAAATAAGAGTGCTCTTGCTACATTTAATATATGTTGATGCTTTCTCTCCACAACAACATTTTGTTGTGGAGTCTCAACATATGATTTTTTATGAATGACACCTTTTTTATCATATAGGACATGTAGTGCAAACTCAAAACCATTATAAGTTCTTACTTTTTGGATTTTGGTATGAAACTGAGTTTCAACCATATTGAAGAAAGAATGAATATGTTTTTGAGTTTCACTCTTGGTTTTCATAAGATATACTCATGTATATCTTGAATAGTCATCCACTATAGTAAAAAAATATGTGTCCTTGTATAGATGGGACACTATAAGGTCCCCAAATATTAGCATGTGTAAGCTCAAACACTTTGACGGATTTAGAAATGCTAATGGAAAATGACAATTTTCTTTGTTTAGCCAAATGACAAATATCACAAACATTCAATTATGTACAAGGAGTGGAAGAAAACTGTGAGTGAAGCACTGTAAGTCTTTTATTGGATAAATGACCTAATCTAAAATGTCAAATATCAAATTTAGAAGCTAAAACAAAATTACAATATTAAGACTTCAACCAACCCTTCTTTACAAGACTTGTGAGGTAATACAATCCTTCCTTGCTTTCAGCTAAACCAATCCTCTTCGAGATACTAAGATATTGTGTGAGACAACCAAATGGAGAAAAAAGTTAATTTGCAAACAAGAGAGACAATTAACTTTGTAACAAAAATTATGTTGAAAGCAAACTGTGGAATGTACAACACATCTGCAAGGTAAAAATCTGAAGAAAAATGGATGGTGCCTGAATGATAAGCATTAATATGATTACCATTTGTTAATTTAACTGAGATAGGATTAATGGCTTTATATGAGCTAAAAAGATTAATATCATGAGAAATGTGATCAGTAGCACCTGTATCTATGATTCATTTGTCTGATTGGGCAGAATAAGACAAAACAGTACCTGAGTTCAAAAGGGAAAAAGAATTTGAGGTAGTTGGTGCTGCAGCACCAACATTGGTACTGACTTGGTTTGACACATGAATGACTGACTGTTGTGAGTGCTGAAGCATGGTCAAGAGACTTTGATACTATTCTGAAGTGAAGAATGATCCTGATTTGAATTATGAGTTCTGCTGAACCACCTTGGAGTCATTCTCATTAATGTTGACTTGATCAAATTTAGTACTCACAGCATTAGCAAAAGACCAAGGGTACTTTGGCTTATAACCTGGTGCATATCCGTGCTTGTTGTAACATACATCCATTGTGTGTCCCCTTTTTCCACAATGAGTACAAACTTTTCTATTCCATTTAGGTCCTTTAGCAAACTGACTAACAGTTTGAGCACTTGAATTTTTATCAGCAGTATTCACAAAAAGTATTGGTGCACCAACATGAAGAAACTGTCTTTCTTGTTGAACAACAAGTGAGAAGACTTTATTTATTAAAGGAAGTGGATCCATGAGCATGATTTGTGACTTAACATGCTAAAACTGATCCCCTAATCCTTCTAAGAAACAAATGACATGAACATTCTGCCTATATTTCTTCATTACAAAAAAGGCAGCACAATTGCAAGATTCACTACATGTGCACTTGGGAATAGGTCTGAAATTTTCAAACTCATCCCATAAAATCTTAAGCAGAGTGAAATATGATGTAACAGAAAGATCTTCTTATCTAAAAGAATGAATTTCACTAATAAGCTCAGATATTCTAAAAATATCACTTTGTGAGAATCTTTCCCTGAGTTTTACCCAAATATCAATTGCATAAATTTTTGGTGTAACCGCATGAATCAACCAAGAAACCAGCATTGTATTGTAGTGTTCCCATGCTGAAAAAGTTGGATATGAGACTTCAAGAATTGGAATTGTGCCATCAAGAAACTTCATCTTATTTTTGAAGATAAGTGTCATCTTAATGGCTCTACTCCAAGTATGGTAATTAACTCCTGTCAATGGAGAAGAAACCGACAGTAACGAATGGCTCTCATTAGGGTGCATGAATAAGGGATTTGTGGAATCAATGGAAAAATCTTTCATTGTTAAAATTCAAAGAACAAGAGAATAAAAGAAACAAGAAACAAAAAGAAACAAGAAACTAAGTGTGTGCAGCAGAGCTCTTAAAATGAGCTCTCTAATACCATAATAAGAAACAGAAGAATGGAAGGAAAACTGAAAACTAATATCAACTGAATGAAAAACTTCATTATTAGAAAATGAATTGAAAAGTTATTGAACTTCAATTACAAACCACCTTTTATATACATTAGTAACTAACTTGACTAATACTAACTAACAACAAGATAACTAACTGCTAACTTACAACTAACTGCTAACTGATAAATAACTAACTCATATAACTAAATATTGTAACAGAAACTGTTGGTGACAGTTAAAACTATCATGTGTCAATAGTGTTTGATGGAAGATGTGAGGTTGAGGTGGATGCTGATGGTGGATTTGAATTTGATGATGTAGATTTATCAGGTGATAAGTTTCAATTGCATGTGTAGCTTATTGCTATTTATGTAATGAAGATCGGAATTCATATAATGAATGCTTTGTAGGAACATCATCTTCCTCTACAATTTTATGTTAAAAAATCATCTTGTTTCTTGATGATTAGGTGCATCAAGCTATATCAGCAACTTCTTATGCCACATCACTCGGCGTATGCATTGGAGCATTAATGAACCAAGAACTAAACAACTTCCTACTAATAAATTTTGAAACTATTGACACACAATAAAGCATGTGCACATCTTAATGAGGATGGCCAGTGAAGCATTCAGTATTTTTAACCAATTGTTGATATTGAGCACAAAATATTTAGAGTAATATACTTTTCTATAACAAATTAGGGTATATTCTTTTAAGAATGATTTAATTTTTTAATCTACTATTACTTTAAGAATGACACATGTCATTCTAGACTTTTTTAAAAAAAAAATTCAAAATATCTTTTTAATTAATTATTTACATCTCTTTTATAATTTTAATAATTTTAAATATTTGTTCTCTTTTAATTTTTATTTTATCAAAATAAATTAATTATACATATATTATTTATAATTTTTAATATTTTCCCTTTTAATTTTTTTTATTAAGATTCTATTTAAATTTAAAAAAATTCGTGCAATGCACGAGATACTTACCTTAATTTATCCAAGTTAACATGAGTAGGGAGAAAATTTTGACATATTGAACACCTCGTGGTTGAATTAGAGGATTGCATCAACCAAGGTCAAGGGTATCCCAATTAGGGATGTTCATGAGACGAGTTAGGATGAGTTAGGACGAGTTTATTTTGACATGAACTCGACCCGATATTTTAATCGTGTCAATTCTTTAGACCTTGACTCAGTTCGATCATGGCCCGACAAATAACCAAGTCATGATCGGATTGACCTGATAATAAAATAAATTGTATAAATATAAACATTTGCAATGCTAAGTCATAAGATTTTAAAAGTACGAAACTAATAGTATGTGACGTTTTATAATATATATTTCGAAATAGTTTATATCAACATAAATATATTACAATATTATATAAAAAATATTTATTTAAGTAAAAAATATTTTATTATTTATTATTAATTGTCCAAAAAATTATAAATTTTAAAATTTTCTACAATACCAAATTAGTTGAGACTACAAATGTCAAATAGATGGATTGATTAAATTTTTGATTGAATCATAATGTTAGATAAAAAATAAACTACTAATTCATTTAAGATCTATTATAAAATTATTAAATTTATTCAACCTATTTATAACTCAATCTAATAAATAAATATTTAATTCATCTATTAATCTATTTTAATAAGTTAAATGTATAAAAAATTTAATCCAATCAATTAAAATTACTTTTAAAATATTTTTTCTCTCTCTTAAAATTTTCTCTAGACACACATTCTAGACACACATACACTCTCTCTCTGTCTGATCTCTCATTGTCCTGTCTCAAATTATTTCTTTTATCCCCAAGCACTGTTCCCCCGTCTCTTTCTCTCTCTCATCATTCACAGCAGCAACAGTGATTGACCACACAGCCACACCAAAACGTTATTGCCATTAGATTTGTCGCTAAGCACTATGAAACTTTTAACTTTAAAATGCAACTCCATTCCCTTTGCCAGAAAATGTCGCCGTCTTTGCATTCTCTAGCAGTTCTCTGATGCCGGTGAACTTTCCCACCTAGAATTCGTTCTAAAAAAATGCAGGAGACACTGCTCACTCTCTCCGAACAACAACAACAACAACATTCTCATCCAAACGACAACGTAGCAAAGAAGAAATCCGAAGAAGAAAATAAAGACAAAGACATCGAGTTCGTAGCAGGGACGGATTCACTTGTTGTGGAGTGGGACATATGTTGCCACTCCACTTTAATTTTTTTTTTTAAATTTTATATAAGTATATTTTTTTATTATTTTATACGTATAATTTTTGTTTTTATATATAAATAAATTAATAAATTTATAATAATAAAAAATAAAATTTATATAATATTATTTTTTATTTTTAATAATAATTACATGATTTAATACTTAATTATATTTATATAATATTATTATTTTTTTTTAATAATATTCAACTGAGTTTGGTATTAGAACACAAAATTTTTATTTTTTCATTATTTTTAATCTCTATAAATTAGTGATGATAGAAGTTATTATCCAGTCAAATTTACCTGCATCTGATTCGACTAAGAAACGTTTGATCTTAATAGTTATTACTTAAAATTTTTAGATCTCGTAAAGGTCTCACTTTCATGCCAACCAGTTCGGATCCAACCCAGTTCATGGCGCGTGATGCCCACGATCTAGGAATCCCTTCCGAGCAGTAACCTCTATGCCAGAACCCTATCGTGAACTTACCAGACGACACTAGAAAATACCTATGGTCTGATGGGTGCATTTACAAAGGGAAATAGAAGAACGACAAGGCATACAGAAAAGGAAGGTTGGTTTGTTAATAAAAATTATCCAATAAATCCAATCTAATAAATATGTTATTTTTATTCGTTGGACTAGATTAATTTAAATTTAGGTGAATTGGATGGATCACAAGTTAATGGATTTTTTTGCCAAATCTCGTTGGAATAACATAAAGTATGACCTTAAACTGATCCAAAAATTTATCATGTCTAATTCATAAAATTTGAATTCATCTAAATTAACTTCATGCTAAGACTGATTATTAGAACAAGTTAAATTTTGAACACCTTTAATCCCAACAGCACACTAATCTTGCGGGCATAGTCGTAATTGGCTACTATCCAAGAGACAACGTCAACCAACCCTTAATATAAAAATTAAATAAAAAATTGAACCAAAAAAAGAGCCCAAAGGCTGAGGAAGACTACAACACTAGGCCCCGAATGGGCCAAATGGGACCAAGACCGAAGCAGAAGTCCAGGAATTCAAACGACGACGTACTTGGCATCCTCCTCCAGGGTAAATCGTCATTCCACTTATACGTCACTCTCTCGCGGCAGCACACACAACAAAACCCTAGCGAAGACCCTGAACGCAACACACTATATAATATCGATTTGCTTACAAACCCTAGAATTTCAGATCCTCAATCGGCCAACAGTAACAGCTTTGGCGGCGATCCTCACTCTCAAACAACTCTTCGGCGTTGAAAATGGTATGTTTCCATGTCGATTGCATCTCTCTCTCTCTCTCTCTCTCTCTCTCTCTCTCTCTCTCTCTCTCTCTCTCTCTGTGCTATGTTGCTATTTGGGCACCGATTCGAAAGGTGCAATTTTGAGCAATTGCAAGTGGTAATTGGGGCACCGTATTTGAATTTCGATTATTGGTTTTTTGATTTTGGATTTGTGGGTGGTGGCAGTCTCTGGTGGCAAACGAGGATTTCCAGCACATTTTGCGTGTGCTGAACACCAACGTGGATGGGAAGCAGAAGATCATGTTCGCTCTCACCTCCATCAAGGGTATTGGCAGGAGATTCGCCAACATCGTTTGCAAGAAGGCTGATGTCGACATGAACAAGAGGTTTAGTTTAGTTTAGTTTCATTCCACATTCATATCATGTGTACTTTTGTTACATGGGATTGTTGTCTGGTCTCATAGCTATGGTTTTTGTTGTTTTGTTGGCAGAGCTGGTGAGTTGAGTGCTGCAGAGTTGGATAATCTGATGACTGTGGTTGCCAACCCTCGCCAATTCAAGATCCCAGACTGGTTTTTGAACAGAAAAAAAGACTACAAGGATGGCAAGTACTCTCAGGTGGTGTCAAATGCACTGGATATGAAGTTGAGGGATGACTTGGAGAGACTCAAGAAAATCAGGTCACTCATTTTGCATATGTATTGAACTTTTAATTTAATGGAATTTTGTTGAAATTGCTTTTCTAGTTTGGGTAAGTAACTTATTTATTAAGTCTATTGTATTTAGTTAGGGAGCGTGGTATTGGTACAGTGGTACTGGTACCCATGTATGCTGATAGTTATTTGTTCAAAACAAGCATTTGTTGACAAAGTCAAATGATAGCTAGAGACCTATCCCGAAATATATAATGTTAATGAATATGCATGCAGTCTCTGGTTGATACGTGCAACATGAGATATGTGTTGAATCATGCGTAATCTATGATCTATCATTTAGATGCAGATCTGTTGTTGGTTTTGATATGGTTTTTATGTTGTCGCTTGTCAACTTGTTCTTTTAATGACATGATTATGTAATTGTTTCCCTATGTTGTTTATATATGATATCATAAAAGCAACGATTCTCATTTACCTGATAGCAATATTTTTCTCATTAAATCATTAGTTTGTCGTTAGAATGACAGCATTGCAGTTGATAGGATATTCATCTTTATACGGGACAGATGTGTTGTGAGATGATGTAACACAAGCCATATATTTTTACTTGCCCAATTCTGTAAATAGCGATATACTCAAGGATTTCTGTGGAGAACTTACTTATGCTTATGCATTGACTGATTTCTTACTGCTGTAATAACGGGTAAGACTCACATTCATCCTATTATGCAGAAACCACCGCGGTTTGAGGCACTACTGGGGCCTTCGTGTTCGTGGCCAGCATACCAAGACTACTGGTCGCAGGGGAAAAACTGTTGGTGTCTCTAAGAAGCGTTAAGCTGTTATGTTTTGGCTTGGAGATTAGGTATTGTTGAGGAGGAAAATTTGAAGTACATTAGACATGTTTTGCATACCGACTTTGTATTGGTTGTTCAATGCTGTGACAATTTCAATTTTGTTTGTTATTTGCATTAAGCTTCTGTTTAGTTGAATGATGGCGTTCTAAGTTGTAGAGACCTTAAATAGTATTCATGGAATTACGTATTCACCTTGTTTCTAAAAGGAAACTGTTCCCCTCCCCCCCCCCCCCCTCAAAAAAAGAAAAAACAAGATGCAAAAAATTACAACTTAGCGAGTTATTTGCTTGTGGTATTGTTTAGAGTTTTCAGATTCAGAGATATTCTTTGTTTTTTAAGAATACGAGATATTCCCACAGGTTTTGGCTGTTTGAACTACTCATTGGATTAAATTTCTATTCGACCGTGGGAGCACGATAGTTATGTGGTTTTTTTATAAAATTTATTTTTTTGGAATTTGAACTAGTGTTCTTATTTTAGAGAGTTGAGATTACTTACCACCTCGACTCATCTTATGTGGGTAGATCCAGAGATATTCTAATGGTGCTACTTCACAAAAGGTGTTGAAAATGGCCAAAGGGTCATTGTGCTGACACCAAGATTATATTACAAAGTTACAAATTGCTACTAAATTTGGCCCCATAAACCACTAAAAATCTAAAATTACTAGTTTATATTTCCTAGCACTACTTTAGGACGGAACACTTAATCATGCATGTTTTGTGGCAGTTTCACACGTTGCTTCATATGCCCTACACTATTTTAGCCAGAAAGAGCATTCCAATTAATCTGCTTGTTGTGTTCACATTGGTGGAAAACGATTGAAAAAGGTACTCAAGATTCTCTTGTGGTTTGGGGAACAGATTTGCAGGCGTTAATTAGAGAAAAGAAACGGGGGAAGAAGGGGGTGAAGGTGCTCTTTTCTTTCTTCCCAAATTTCGTTAAGTGTTTATTTGATTCTTGGAATTGAGTATGAAATTAGAGTTTTGAATTCAAATTAGATCTTTTAATTCTAATTTTTATGTTTGGAATGTCATTTAGAATTAGATTATAATTTTATAAATTAATTTCATGAAATTAAAAAATAATTAAGTTAATTCTTTTTTAATTTGTAGTCTATATCTTAAGAATTATTAATTTTATAACTTAAAAATTAAATTTTCTTTTTCTTATTTTACATTTATTTATAAACAATCATATTTATTGAGATTTTATATTTATATAAAAAATTAATTTTATATTTATATAAAAAATTTATTATAATAATTATTTTTTAAAAAAAAATCATGCATTTTTTATGAAAAAGATAATTATTATGTTATAAAAATATTATTATATGAATATTTTATTAATTTTAATTTAATAAATAATTTTTTTAATATTTTAGATCATATTTTTAAATAATAAAATTATATTTTCTTATTATAATTTTTTGACAATTTTAATATAAAATTTAAGATTTTTAATTATTTTTAATTCTAAAAGAAATAATATTAAAATAAAAATTCTATATTTAAATTTAATTTCATCTAAATGACTTTTTTTTTTCATTTTTAAAAAGTTGCGTTGCACGAGTCATTGACAGCGTTTGGTTTTCAATTGAGAGCAACAAACGCACGTATTTTTTTGAACGACGTGAATATATGTTTGACTTTATTTTTGTTAATTCAATTTCAATTGATTTTTCAGCCTTAACTTACGTTTGCCAATTTTTTAGTTTTATCGTTTGGATTAAAGTTGGTCATCGAGGTTAAATTACTCAAGTCACGGTAATTAAAAGTGTGTTTGTAATAATCGTAATTTATGTTTGAAAATTTTTATTTCGAAAGACCGAGTTTGATAAAATAAATATTAAAAAAATTTTAACTGAGTTTATTGTATCGGTCTAATAAAAATATTATTATATGAATA
This sequence comes from Ormosia emarginata, assembly GCA_029884605.1. Classification (NCBI taxonomy): domain Eukaryota; kingdom Viridiplantae; phylum Streptophyta; class Magnoliopsida; order Fabales; family Fabaceae; genus Ormosia; species Ormosia emarginata. The sequence continues at coordinate 15,931,601 of JAQQTP010000069.1, read as the reverse complement.
TTTTATTAATTTTAATTTAATAAATAATTTTTTAATATTTTAAATCATATTTTTAAATAATAAAATTATAATTTTTTATCATAATTACTTTTGACATATTTTCAAATATAAAATTTAATATTTTTAATTATTTTTATTTCTAAAAGAATTAATATTAAAATAAAAATTCTATATTTAAATTTAATTTCGCTATCTAAATGACTTAAGATTTCACTTGCTTTCATTTCAATAAAAAATTGCGTTGCACGAGTCATTGAATTGTCAATAATTCTGCCAAAACTAATATACCTCAGAAAAACTGTTTTGGAATAGGAAGTAATGTGTTAAATTTTATGGTTTATGCAGTGATTTGCTTTATTTTGTCAGCACGAAAATTTCATCAATATGTGCACATTATCAAAGCACAGATTACAATGATGAGTCAAGAAAGATAATAAATATATTCTGATCATGGAAAAGATACCTAGACCTTCAAGAAAATATCCACTGGGATCCAAAACAAGAAATTTAATTTAAAGAATTACAAAATGAGGTTTAAATAATTAGAACCAATGAGGTTTACTTTCAAATAATTAAATACTTTCCTAGAATCACCTATCGTATGCTCAACCTTTTGCAAATAAAACCACCAAAATGAGTGAATGCTGTCAAACTATCGGGTTTCTGTTTTGTTGGTGGGGAGAGAGTGACTCCAGCGCTCCTTTCCACCAGGCTTTGATGAGGCATTGCCATACCATATCATTCCAACCACAGCTATTACCATCCCTAAGACCACGTGGAGATTGAGACCCTCCCTCCCAAAGAAAAGGAACCCCATGATTAAAACAAATATTGTCTTCATATGGCCTAGTACTTGAAAAGAAACAGCAGTAAATCTGCCAATGCAGATAAATTGGCTGAGGTTGGTCCCAACTGCAATAGTGCATGACAGAAATATGAACATCTGCCAACCACCAGCATAAAATATGAGATGCTTAGTGAAGGTCAATAATATCAACCAACATAAGACAAAAGCAACAAAACCAACATGAATCCTTATGATCTATCATGTTTGTCTACATTGATTGGCGTACTAAAATTCTTAAAATGTCCATTGCCAAAATATGTTGTTCAATCAACTTTGTTCTACAATTTTTCTTTCATTTTCGTCATTAAATCATTAAATTTGGTTGAATGTTTTCTTTTCCTATAAACTAATAAACATTTAATGAAATTTAGACTAATCCTTCTATGAAAATCATCACATATATTAATCATATTTATTAGCTTCCACAGACCTACCAATGCTCACAACATCCATGGAGCAAAATTTCCAGCAGTTATTTAAGTGGCCATAATGAAACGAAAACAATTAATCAAGTTCAACAGTCAGAAAACAACAATATAAATTTAGAAAGAAAAAAAAAATGAAAGGTGGATGAAACTTTGAAAGAAAAGATATAGCTTTTCTAGTCTATAATATTTTTTGATAGCAAAGATGACTTTTAGTTGGATCACGAAGGCAAATTTCAATTCCTCAGCTAAGTCATACCTTTCTTTACAAGTTTCAATGTTTCTATCTCTCCTTGTCCTTGGTTTTGGGATATATATATATACGCCCTTGTATATATGCCATTGAAATTAAATTAATCATGCAGTATACACAGAGCAAATGTTGGAAACCTTCATGTTCAACAAAAAGGACAATAGCTACTGAACATAGAAACTGATTAAGGAGGCCCTATAGACTAAATTTAAAGAATTCCCACAGGTAGTAGTAAAAAATTCCACTTATGGGACCTAAAGATTTAAAAATAATTAAAGGAACTAAGCAAATTTGTAGCAATATAAAATAAATGTAAAAAGTATTTGAGACAAACCAAGCACATAGATAAGCAGATTATATATCTGTTGTGTACTATAAAACTGAATAGATGTAAGAGCAGGAAAACCAGAGAATTGATGAAAAAGACTTTGTATTATTCGGTCTAGATTTGTATATTCTGGATTTGTTAGAATTCAAAACACAAGAAAAGAAAGGAAATAGCAGAACAGAAATTAGGAAATGAAAATGACTCAATGTAACATTGAGCCCCCAGCCTTAGGAGAGGGCAGAGAGGCCTACCCCAAAACCCAGAGCCATTCTTCACAATTTTTCTCTACTCTCTCTCCACTCCTAGACTGCCTTTTTAAAAGCCTTCCTCCCCCCATTCTGCCTTTTTGTCTTCTCTTACACTTTCCTCAAATTCAATAATCTCATTATTACCAAATTGGTCTGCAATTAATACTTTGTCAGTCCCCATATCATTAATGGATCCTTTCATTCCCCTTGTTATCCCTCCTAGTGCCATGCTTCAATTTTCTAGAATAAGTTTGAGTTATGAGCCTAACAATATCTACAGCAATGAAGCATGTCTAAATAACAGTCATGTGTAAACACACAGGCATGCAAACAAGACCAGTAGACCACATATTCATATACACAATTATTTTGAAGGTCAAATCAATATCGATTTAACACTTCAAGCCATCCACTATACTATGCACATCCATGTAAATCTACAAATGCATGCACTCATTTTCTCGTAGAAAATAAATTATCTAGGATCTACATATTTAATTTAATTTAATAGCATTGATATCTTTCTGTGATCCAGCACTTACCAAAGAGCCAGCGTTATAAGCATATCTGTCAACTCTGTTGTTTGTCAACCAATAATCTAGAAAAGGGCCTACTAACAGTAGCGATGCAGCCTGTGCAGGTGCAGTATGTCCCAAAAGGTTGAAAGAACTTAATGAATACTTCCGTTGAAGAAAATGAACATACTGCACATGAAAGATTTGAAAACCCATTAATATCAAGTGGTACAAATAAATCAGGAAAAAAAAATCAGATTATGACACCTTTCCAATTAACAGAACAGGAGTATTAATAGAAGTCTGAAACATCAATAACTTTTACAATAAAATTTTCATAAAAAGCATTTATGCGGACATATAAGCATAAAACTATATTAAGACAGAAATGATATCGCACAAGTTTGTCAGATTCCGTACCTCTCTTTGTAATGTTGTGTATGAAGGTTTTTGTGCTTGCACAAATCTATATATGATTTAATTATGCCATTTAAGTTTGAACAGATGCAGTACGTCACATGTAGAGGAATGTCACACTTACATATTGTTGCAGAGAAGTGCTCCATACTGCTATAAAGGCAGCAATAAATCCTCTTGTGTTAACACTCACATCAGTAACAGTGCAAACACCAACACCCAAAAGAACAACACCTATGCTCAGTTTTGTGTCTCTTGAATACCAAATCTTGTCCAAAACAACTTCCAATAGGCAGGATACAGGGATCATACTCAACTTAGCAATCTGCCAATAGTTAAAAAGTAAATTTAACTTCTGAAGGCATTAATGGACCAATAGCTAAAACTCAGCCCAACTCACTTGATAGAATCCAACTGAGTTCCACATTAGACTGACATTCATTCCAACAATAGAGAAGTTAGCGAAGAAAACAAATTTTAGAAGCTCTGGAAAGGGTAAATGAGAAGGCTGGATGTATCCCAGCATCCTTAATATGGCAGTCATCAAAGTTGTAGTAGCGAAATGGAGACCTGTTAAAGTTGTAGCTGCAGGCAGTATAGGCAAATCATGTTAAAAGAAGCTAAGAAATTAATATTAAAGCATGCTGATATATTAACTGGGTCAAGACAAAAAGTAGATCAATAACAGAAATGTCATTTAAGAAATTGGAAAGAGAATTTACCAAAACTGAAACCATAAGTGGCCATCAAAGCTTTGTTTACAATGATAATTCCAACAGAAGTGACAACATTGAACATCCATGCAGCTGCATCCAGTGCTGCCTTCTTTTCAGCCTTGCTAGCTGGAGCCATTTTTTTTTAAAATTTTTCACAACTTAACACTGATCTTTGCTAATTAGCCTCCATAACATTCTATCCACATTCAAATGATGTGCAGGAGTCAATCCATTTAAACAAACAAAGAAGCCTGGTAAAGTGGAAGGTCGTGAAATTTTTAGATTTGGAATAAAAAGAATTGGAAAATATGACCATAAAATCACTATGATTTAACATTAACAATCAATATTTCTATAAAACAATTACAACCTAAAATCATCTTATGGCCATCAAAAGGGTAAGAAACTGACAAATGAAAGAATATGCATGCATCTCATCTTCTTTAACAATAACCTACTGGTAATATTATTTATTGATAAAATTAGCATACATTAATGCATAACATCTGACATCTACCCCATTCCCTTTCTCCTAGTTCTGAAATAAGTCTACTTTGGTAGAAAGTTGACACATTGATAAAATGAGAATCACTAAGCCCGTGACCTCAGAGTATTGAGTTTCGAGTCACATTTATAAAATTAAAAACTGATATGCAATATGCATCAAATACAGTCAAGACTCAGAAGACTTTGTATATCCTTAATTTAAGGTTCAAAATTAAATAACCCACACCATCCCCTCTCAGGACCTTCAGCTAACATCGCACGTTTATTCTCTCACCTAGCAATCACGGCTATTCTCAGAAAATTGCATCCTCCTTTTGTTCAAGGGACTATTTACAGAAATCCCCATTGGGTATAGAACTATAGATTGATCACCAAGAAACAACTATACTTATGTATTGGCCCACTTAAGATTGTCAAAGAATAATACAAAGAAAAGAATAAGGATAAGTCTTCTCCAAAATCACACCATAGTTTCTTTAAAAACAGGCCCACATTCCCATCATGATAATTCTGACTTATTTTATCATTCATAAGTTATAAGGAACTATTTTATTTAAAATTAGGATCAGATCAGGGAGAAAACAATAGATTTAACATAAAACATGGAAAACATCATGAGCAAAAATCATTTCTATTTGTTTACTTATGGTACAATAGACCCAATTCAATAATGCTAAAAATGAATTATCACTGTGAATAAAACAGATCTTGCATCAAAAGTAACATGCCAGTACATTTCTATTCTAAACATACAAGGTAAAAAATAAACAAAATTTTGAAGACAGCATAACCCGTTTGAATGATATGCCAGTTCCAACTATAATTTGGATTTACTGAGTGATGGTTGTAAAAAACAGAACTTGTTATTACCAACCCACCCACCCCCAACCCAAAAAAAAAAAAAAAAAACTTCTAAATTCACTAAAATGTCATATCAGCTGAAACCATTCCAAATAAATTGAGCTCCAATCCATCAAAGGAACCCATAAGATTTCAGAATGCAAAACAACTCTCAGCTCTATGGAAAAAGAAAATAAGAAAAAAAAACAGCAATCCCATTCTTGTTTTAAAATCCATCACAAACAGATCCAAAAAGGGGTCTCAGATCCAGAAGGGTGGCGTTGAAAATTAATAAATAAATAAATAAAAACGAGATCAAACACGAGTAAGCTAGAATTTCACCAAGATTTCTTTTTTACCCATGAAATGAGAAATTGATAAGATTCAATAAAAAATAATAATAATGATAATAAATAAATAACAAATTCTGAAGGTTTTGATGGGTTGGGAATGTGGTGGCCAAATGGGGTTGAGAGAGAAGAAGAATAAAGAAGCTAACCGTGAATGGAGCTGGCATTGCAGTTGCAGCTTGGAGTATTGTGTTGGGAAGCGTGGGAGAATGGAAAAAGGGGAGAGGGGGATTTTGAGGTTTGAGTTGTTGTATGGATGGAGTTTGCAGATTGCAGATTGCAGTAGGAGTGGCACGCGCTAGGCACCCAACAACAACGACACAAGCACAAACATATTGAGGTTGCTATGCTGTGGTATGCTATGCTAAAGAGAGTAACCATGTCTTGTGATTCATTCATGAATCATTGGTATGGCCCAACGTGCACGTTCTCTATCGTCTTCACTTTCTTTTCGGGACAAACAAAGACAAACATGATGTGTTTGCTTTGCTTTTTATTTTTGTTTGTTTTATCTCAAATAACCACAATTATATTAAATAAACTATAGTCACAGATATTATATTATTAAACCAGGGCATGTAGCCCGTGAAAATCAATGGGAATATTAAATTATTAATTGAGTTTAAATTCCATTTAGTTTTATCTGTGTTACATGTTTTTTCATTAAGGTTACGTTTGGTACACCTAATAATATAAAATAGGATAGTATAAGATAATAAGATAAGATCTGATAGTATAAATAAGTTGATAAACTCTTATACTATCAAATATTTAGTACATATAATATAAACAACTTGATAGTATATGTAACTATTTTACATGACTATAATGTCCTTCTTCTTTCTGCTTCTCATCAAATTCCACCGTAAAATAACTTTATCATCCAGCTAAGAAACGTAAAAATTCTATGCCAAAGGAGAAGTTCTCATGCTTGGAGCATCTGCCAAATTGGGAATAATGGCTGTCGTTTGGAACTGAAGGTAGAGAATTTCCTTTTCCTCAAATTGGGAATAATGGTTGTGGAGCATCACCCAATTCCTCAGAATTTCCTTTACCTATTTGACAGTGTTGTCAAATAGCACCATCCTCGCTTGCCACTGTTTGCGTGACTCTGTTTGCGTGACTCCAATGGTTGCAAATCTGGCGCGGTGGTTGCTTCACGGCGCAGATGGTGCTTCACGGTGGCGCTGATGGTGCTTCACAGCATGGATAGTTGCCGGTGGTTGCGCATCCGGCGCGCGCCGCGGATGGTGCTTCACGGTGCGGATGGTTGTAGATCCGTCGCGGTGGTTGCGAATGGTTGCGGATTGCCGATCCGGCACGGATGGTGCTTCATAGTGGCGTGGATGGGTGCTTCACAGTGGTGTGGATGGGTGCTTCATGGTGTTTCACGGTGGTTGTTCGGTGGGGATGGGTTTTTGGCAGAGAATGAGAGGTTTGGACTGGGAGGGATGAAGTTGAGGGATAGAGTGGGAAGAGATATCTTATCAAGTCTTATCATGGGGTGAGGGAGAGGATATTGTTATTAGGTTAGAGTAGGATAAAAATGCTTGACCTGATTTGACTATAATATCAGATCAAAGCACCAAACACCTGATAAGGCCTGATAAATTAACTAATGATCGGTCCTTATCCCGTCCATCAAACGCAGCCTAACGGAACGGAATAGGTAGAGATGAATTGGAAAGGAAAGAAAAAGAATGGAACATAGTTCCTTCCCTCTTTGTTTGAAAGATTCATTAATGGAATGGAACGGAACATGTGTTCCTTCCATTCTACCTCAATTTTGGGAGAAACAAAAAATTAAACATTTGAGAGGAAGAGAGAGAAAATGATTCTTTCTGTGTTCCGTTCTATTCCTATACATTTTAAAACTCCAAAACATAAAAAGTTATTTCCGTTCCTCTCATTTCTTTTTCGTTCTCCTTTTTATCAGTCATCCAAACATAGTGTTAGTGTAAATTTTGTTAGGGTAAAATGCACATGCAACCCTTCAACTATAGCAATTGAATCCTTAATTATATATATGCGACGCTTACTGTGTTCATAATTGGTTTGGAGCATGGATGCTCACAAAAAGCCAGCCGACAATACTCAGTCAATTTTCATTAACCTATTTTTTTTTAAATGGTTTTTTAGTAATGGTTGAGAAGAAAATAAGTGGTAATTAAGAAGGAAAATAAATGTTAACAAGAAAATAAGTGGTAATTAAGAAGGAAAATAAATGTTGATTTATGTGTAAATAGTAATGATTAATGACTAGGACTTAAATTATTACATAATAAATTTAAATTATTATTTTTTATCACTCATAAATCATTAGATCATAGGTCACTGGGTTATGAATTAATACACCTGAAAACTACTAAGTAGTGATAAAGAAAAAAATAAATGATGATTTTTATGTAAGAAGTTGTGATTAGTAACTTGAGCTTAAATTACCATATAATAAACTTAAATCACAATTTTTCACCACTCATAAGTCATCAAATCATAAATTAATACATATGAAAATTACTAAGTGATGATTAACGAGAAAATAAATAATAATTCATGAGTAAGAAATGACGATTAATGGCTTGAGATTAAATTATCACATAATAAACTTAAATCACTATTTTTTACCATTCATAGGTCACCAGATCATAAATAAAAATAATTCATGTGATAATCAAATAAGTAGTAAAAACGAGAAAAATAAAATGATGATTTTATTGTGAAATATGGTGATTAATTATTTAAACTTAGTTGATGTCTTTAAAGACTTACATGTTGTATAAGTATCAAGTAATCATTTTGGACAGTTGATCAATTTCATATCAAAATCAATGACTCTGGATACTTAAAGCATTTGGAACATGGATGCTCCCAAAGTATTTTATGAGTACATTAAACTTTTCTCTATATATAATATAGCAATTAAAATTTTCATCTATGTTTGTCTTACATTTAAGGGCTGGCAAAAAAAATTATTAATTTTTTGTGGAAATAAGCTTGCCCCAAATGGTTTAATATATTAAGTTTTGATGATGACAAATACAAGACAAAAAGAATGATGCATATGCTTGATAGATGTACTTTATAGATGACAATTGCATCACAAAAGAATATTGATCATATTACATAAATGTGCTTAAAGAGATATATGTAACATTCATCATATAATATATCCAATAATATTTTATATGAGTTATAAATGAATTAATATTGGATATGTCTATGAAAGTCTTGTATGCATGTTAGACTAACTAGAGTTATACTTTTATGAATCATGCATATGAAGATATTGAGTTATGAATTTGGACTAACTATGTTTGGTTAAGTGAGCAATACTTTATAGGATAGTCCAAGTACCAAGAGTGAACATTACAACAAGAAAGTAAAAAAATCACAACTATGCTCAACTCAAGAAGGATGAAAATAATAAATATGTTCCAAGCTTGTGCAAGACATGAAGAGAAGAAAATTTCAGAAGCTTGGATTATATCAAGAAGCCAAAGGATTGAAAGTGCAAAGATTAAGTCCCAAGGTTCTTCAAGAATAGCACATAGGGCTTAGATATTATGTTAAGGTATTTAGGATTCACTCCAAAGCTCATTCAAATGGTTTTTCACTTGACTTAAATGGCTTTACAAAATCATGTTTCAAACTTGTGAAAAATTGGTTTATGTTTGAGCTAAAATGTTTTAATGGGATAACATGTTAGTGACTTGATCAAGAACAAAATACTAAATCTTTTTAAGAGCTCCTAACCAATTATGAACTCCAACTAATTGGTTATTCATCAAGTCAAAACATGTTTTTCTAATTACTCCTAACCAATTAAACTATTTCACTAACTGATTAGCATTTGTTATAAAAGCTACGTGAACCACCTTTTTTAATTGCCTAACCAATTAGGCATGTTTGCTAATTGGTTAGTGTGCTTTTAAATGTCATAGGAAATATTTTGTAAAAGGATCTAACCGATTAGAACAACTTGCTAATTGATTATTTGAGAACTCAGAATCAATTTCTAAATGTCCTAACCGATTAGAGACTTTTGCTAATTGGTTAGTTAGTATGTTTCTAAATGTCACTGGAAAGGAATTGTGAAATGTCCTAACTGATTAGTGACTTTTACTAATCGGTTAGTATATCTTTTAAATGCTACGAGAACTAATTTCTGAATGCCTAACCGATTAGGCAAGCTTTGCTAATCGGTTATTCTCTAAAATAGAAACTCAAGAACAATTTTATATACTGTCTAACCGATTAGGAGGAACCTCTAATCGGTTATTTGGGCAACCGAAAAACACGCTCAACGGCTCTATTGAGCATTAAATGCCCCATCCACTACCAAACGGCTCTAAATTTGTTTTGGCTATAAATACAAGTTGTTGGGCATCAAAGAAAAGTTGGAGAACATTCTGAAAATTACCCTTGAGTATTGAAAATGAAATTCATCATCTTTTTCTCCAAATCTTTGTTTTGAGCTAAGTGTGTAAATCCTTTATACCCATAAGCTTCAAGTTGTATTATCTACTCTTCAAGAGAGTTTCTATCTTCTACACTTTGTGTAATATATAAAGAGAGGGTGAGGTATCCTCTAGAGTAAAGTGAGGTGAGGTATCCTCAAAAAGTTGTAAAGGGTGAGGTATCCCTATTTGAGGCTCAAGCACAAGGGTGAGGTATCCCAAGGTGTGTTGAGTGCTCTCAATTGTAAAGGTTATCAAGCACCTGTTGAAGCTTGAAGATAGTGGAAAATCTCTAGCAATTGCTTGAGGACTGGACGTAGATCACAAGTGGATTGGTGATCGAACCAGGATAAACTATTGTGTTTGATCTTCTAAACTCTATCTCTTTACATTTGCACCTTAATTATATATGCTTGAGTTGAACTTGATATTTAGCTTATTTGCTTGATTTATCCTATATCTCAAGTTGCAGTTGAGTAATCTATAATAGTTGTACATTTATTGTGCATATTCCGCTGCATTTATTTATTGAGTGATTTAAAATGCATAATTTGTCAAAGTTGCATTAAAACTAGTCATCACCCAATTCACCCCCCTCTTGGGTAATGGTTGCCATGACTAACAAGTGGTATCAGAGCTTCGTGCTCTGGTAAAAGCTTAATCGCTTGGAGTTAAAGATCCTTGTTTGTTTGGCAACCATTAAAAGCTTTTCAAATGGAAAGTTTTGAAATTAATAAACCACCATTCTTTGATGGTGTGAATTTTGTTTATTGGAAAGCTAGAATGGAAATTTATATACAATCTATTGATATTGATTTGTGGGATATTGTGCTTGATGGATTTACTTGCAAATCAAAACAAACTTGGAATGCCTATGAAAAGAAATGTTTTTCTTTTAACATTAGAGCTATGCAAATTTTGAGAAATGGTTTAAATGATGATGCTTATGCTAAAATTAAGAATTGCTCTATTCAAAGTTAATCAAGAGAAAATATACAGTGCTAAAGATATATGGGATGCTCTTGATTCTATCTATCTTGCTAATAATGATTTTGTGTATAAAGTTGTATATAGAGAGCAAGAAGAGCAAAATCCTCTAGAGGAAGACAACATTGAAAAATGTCCTCAAGAACATGTTCAAAGCAAGAAAATGAGATCAATGCCTCTTGGTGATGATGGTACTCAATTTGAAGAAGAGGCAAAGCTAAACAAAATTGATGAGGAAGATGGTGATTTCCTTAAAGAGCCAAATATGCTAGAAATGGAGACTACTTCATATATGGCTAAAAAGGACATTGAGGTAAACAATGCTAAACTATATTATAGTCCCTCCTATGATGAGATACAATGTGCATATGATGAATTATTTGATGGTTTGTTGAATTTAGAAAATAAAAATTTATCTTGTTTGGAAAACATTTCCTCTATTGAAAATGAAATTGAGATTTTGAAAAATGATTATGCTTTTCTTGATGAGGAAATGCCTTTGAAATATGAAACCTCAACTTCTTGTGAAAAATGCATTGATTTAGAAAATCAAGTTGAGGACTTATCTTTTGAATTTGTCAAAACTAATGATCTTATTTGCTTACAATCCATGTGTGTTAATAAGAATGCAATTGATGTTATTTCACATGGAAATACAAGTAAGGCTTGTGGCAAAAATAACATAGAATATGCTAACAACAAAAGGCTTAAGTTTTCCAAAGATGAACTTCAAAGGACCAAACCATCATTGAATTCAATTGTTTGTAATTTTTGTGGTCATCTAGACATATTTCTTATTTGTGCAATTATAGAAGAAATTCTTATATGAGAAATAACATGGTTTGGGTTCCTAAAAGTCATAAAGGGTCTAGTACTAACATTCAAGGACCCAAGATGAAGTGGGTACCAAAATGTCCTCCTAGCGTTTCAATTATGCAGAAAACTTCTCAAAAGGATGCACAAATTGGTCAAATGAAAAAGGAATCATCAAGGGAAATGCTTCCAAAACCCAATGGTATAAGGTTAAGTTTTGGTCAAAGAAGAAAGTTGGCTTCAACCAAAGCTTCTCAAGTACAAAATGTGGAACTTGCAAAGTTCAAAATACCAAGAGAGAAGCAATGGGTGAGGAAAAGAGTTTCCTTGATTACCAAGGCCAAGGTATCAAACGTTTCTACCTCTTATGCGCATTCACTTGTAAAGTCAATGAATTTGAGGTATATTCCTTATAGGCCTTAGGTAAAGGATAGAATTATGTGTGCTTGGTAAAATTTGAATATTATGTTTAACACATGATTATGTTTATTCTTATTGTACCATAACGCATTAATTTGTTATATATCTTGGTACATAAAGTTCTACAATGCCTAAGTTCACTTCTTGTTTAGAATAGCACATTTGATGAAAATATCTTAGAACTTAGCATATTGGATCAATCATGCATCTAACTCTTGCTAAAATTCATCTTTGCTGCATAATTTGTCATGATATTGCATAATGTCTTGTTGTATCATGTATCAATTATTGGTTATTCAAATCAAACAGAGGTTATGCTTTTTCTAAACCAATAATAACTTGGCATCACATCCCCTAATCAGTTATTTCCTCATAACTTAAGTTCCCATTCCCTCGTTATGTCTAAAAATGAGCCTAACTCGATTAGGCCAATTTGGTATACTTTTATACACTAAAACAATGAAATATGTATTGGTTTCAATAAAAGGCCTCAACCTTAAGGATTTTGAGAAAACTAGTAATCGGTTAGAAGACTACACTAATCGGTTATGGGTGCTTTGGTGGTTTCCGGAGCTATTTGAAACTAAGTGCTAACGTCAAGAATGAATAATTCTCTCTCTAGCACTATTAGAGGGGCACTTGATAACCGGATTAATAAAGCTTTATAACCAATTATTGGACATCAAAAACCACTCCTAATGTCATGACCTCTTTCACATAACAAGCACCTCACTCACACCCACTCACTAACACCTTGAAATGAATCATAAATGTTTTTAATTTACAATTCTATGGTTTTTCAATTCTTTCATTACAATAATCAATTTTTTTTCAAAGAGTCCTTGATTGGCATGCGTGCATACTAGAATTCCCTACTTGAAATTACATACCTTACAAGAAATTCTTGTTTAGAGAAAAATGCTTATATAAGTTTTGATGTTGATCATGTATTTCTTGATAAACTTGAATCATGTCTTAAAAATGCTTAAATCATATTTGTGGATTCAAGTGCATATGTTCTTCCTTTATTCTTGTTAGAGCTAACATTGCATGGTTGATAATGTAATACATGTTTTACATTATATATCAACCTAATTTATGCTTGTAAATGAGACTAAATGATTTTTGATGCAACCCATGTTTTAGAGAATTTTACCATCTCTAAAGTTAGCTTTGTCAAACAGTCTCTATTGCTTCAAGTATGGACATCAAATATCAAAGTGTCAAGCATATATAGGTAAATGACAAGAATTGAATGAAAAGAAACATGTGAGACTTTCTTCAAGTGAAATGGAATACTCAATTTTCAAAAAGTCTCAAACTCAAAGGACCTATAAATAAAGAACATTCTAAAGGAGCATCACTCATCTCATCTACTCAATAAGTATCTCATCCCTAAACTATCCAACCTGGTATTTTATATGCTATGGATTATCATACTTGTTGATAAATTGATCTTAAAAGATTAGATGCTTTCCTTACATGAGAAGTATGCTTTAGCATTGACAAAGTGCCTAATTGGATAACTAACTTGTTAATTTTGTCATTGCATATATTTATGGTATCGATATTAGTTTATACATGTTTTGATCCCTATAACTTGCATATTTAATGAATGGACAAGGTGAATGTTTGATATATATGATTCTCTTGACCTTATGGTTTCTTAATGGTATAACACTTATGGAATCAGGATATGCTCTTTTTGAAAAGAATCTCTTGTTTAATTAAAAAGTTTTTTTAAAATCTCTTATCATATTTGAAAAAAGTGAAGCTTTTCACCTCCTAATTATCTTAAAAATTTGGAAATCATTCGATTTGTGTTATAAATGTAGTACTCTCTTCATTGCTTTAAAATGTTTTATTAAATCTTGAGAGAATATTTAAAAAGTTTCCAAATAAATCTTTTGAAATGTTTTATAAAGACCATTTTAATACTTCAAAAAAAGATAAGCCTTGTTCTTCAAAAGTGTTTTATCTTTTCAAAGATCTTTACAAATGAGAAAGAGAGGAAATGTACTTTCAAATGTTCCTTTGACTTGGATTTGATCACTCTCAAGGAATATGTTAAGGTTCAATATAAAACCCATCTACCATTCTAAAATGGCTTTTGGAAATGTAATGTTTAAACTTATAAAATTCTTTTGTTGAAAATGTTTTAGAAGTTTTTTTTGAAAAAAAAATGATTTTTGATTAATGGATTAAGAATATGTATCTTTGCTTTGCTTTTCTTTATGATAATGTGCTTACATAGTCTTGGCATACATGTTTCCTTTATCTATCTTGTGCTTCAATAAGGGAAACTTATCTTACTTATCTTACATATCTCTCTTCCATGTCCTTATTGACTATAAATATATGCATGACTATGTTGAACTATTAATGTTTTTGTATCTTGATAATGTGCATATTCTAATTGATTATTTGAGAGCCTATCTCTTAATTGTAATTGATTATATCTCTTGGCTAACAAGTGGTAAACATGTTATATCTCTTGACTTACATTCTTGTTTGACATGAAATGTTTTATTAATACTTAGTATCAACATGACAATGCTAAGATCATCTCTTGTTCTTTTTCCCTTATCAATGAAAGAAGGTATACATTCTTACACTTCATATCTTTTGATTCTTTCATTGAGGAATGCTTGATATATGGCAAATTATATAATCTTTCATTTGAAAAAATGCCTAAATTCCATACTCTTACACGGATATTTTGTAATTTCTAACAAGTGATATCAAAAGTTGGCACTTATTTATCATGTGGTATGCAATATATTATATGCTAGACATAATTTCTTAAGCTTATTGTTATCATATGCTAAATGTTGATGTACCAAAATGTGACAAGTATTGCATGAATAATCTTTTATATCTTGAAAGCATGCTTGTTTCATCTCTTTGACAACATGAGTTTTATCTATAAGGGGAGAGAAAATCATTATCTTTTCTTCCTAAGCCTTTTTGTTGATGTCAAATAGGGAGAGGTTCCTCTAGAAAAAGGGTGTTCTTGTGTTTAATTGCTTGATATGCTTACATGAATATCTATTCTTATATATTGCTAAACATATTTTCTTTTAGTGATTTGTCATCATCAAAAAGGTTATCAAGCACCTGGAAATAAGCTTGAAATGGTTTAAAATATTAAGTTTTGATGATAATAAATACAAGACAAAAAGAATGATGCATAAACTATGTGTTTTTCTAGATGTATCTTTATAGATGACAATTGCATCACAAAAATATTGATCATATTACATAAATGTGCTTAAAGAGATATATATCTCTTGCAACATTCATCATATAATATGCATATATATAATACCAATAATATTTTATATGAGTTATAAATGAATTAATATTGGATATGTCTATGAAAGTCTTGTATGCATGTTATCCCGACTAACTAGAATTATACTTTTATGAATCATGCTATGAATATATTGAGTTATGAATTTGGACTAACTATGTTTGGTTAAATGAGAAATGCAATACTTTGTAGGATAGCAAAGTAAAGGATGAAGAGTGAGCATTACAAAAGAAAGTAAAAAGATCACAACTATGCTCAACTCAAGAAGGATGAAAATAATAAATATGTTCCAAGCTTTGGAGAAGATCCGAAGAGAAGAAAATTTCAAGCTTGGATTATATCAAGAAGCCAAAGGATTGAAAGGGTGCAAAGATTAAGTCCCAAGGTTCTTCAAGAATAGCACATAGGGCTTAGATATTATGTTAAGGTATTTAGGATTCACTCCAAAGCTCATTCAAATGGTTTTTCACTTGACTTAAATGGCTTTACAAAATCATGTTTCAAACTTGTGAAAAATTGGTTTATGTTTGAGCTAAAATGTTTTAATGGGATAACATGTTAGTGACTTGATCAAGAACAAAATACTAAATCTTTTTAAGAGCTCCTAACCAATTATGAACTCCAACTAATTGGTTATTCATCAAGTCAAAACATGTTTTTCTAATTGCTCCTAACCAATTAAACTATTTCACTAACTGATTAGCATTTGTTATAAAAGCTACGTGAACCACCTTTTTTAATTGCCTAACCAATTAGGCATGTTTGCTAATTGGTTAGTGTGCTTTTTAAAATGTCACAGGAAATATTTTGTAAAAGGATCTAACCGATTAGAACAACTTGCTAATTGATTATTTGAGAACTCGAATCAATTTCTAAATGTCCTAACCGATTAGTGCTTCTTGCTAATTGGTTAGTATGTTTCTAAATGTCACTGGAAAGGAATTGTGAAATGTCCTAACTGATTAGTAACTTTTTTATGATCGGTTAGTATATCTTTTAAATGCTACGAGAACTCTTTTCTTTTATCGGAAATTGTCTAATTTCTGAATGCCTAACCGATTAGGCAAGCTTTGCTAATCGGTTATTTTCTAAAATAGAAACTCAAGAACAATTTTATATCTCCCTATGTTGAACCGACTTGACTTACTAGGAACTTCTAATCCTTTTGATTTGGGCAACCTCAAAACGCTTCAACGGCTCTATTGAGCATTAAATGCCCCAAAACTACCAAACGGTCTCTAAATTTGTTTTGGCTATAAATACAAGTTGTTGGGCATCAAAGAAAAGTTGGAGAACATTCTCTTCCAAATTACCCTTGAGTATTGAAAACGAATTTCATCATCTTTTTCTCTAAATCTTTGTTTTTGAGCTAAAGTGTGTAAATCCTTTATATCCATAAGCTTCAAGTTGTATTATCTACTCTTCAAGAGAGTTTCTATCTTCTACACTTTGTGTAATATATAAAGAGAGGGTGAGATAGTATCCTTGAGGACCTGAGGCATCCCTCAAAAGTTGTAAAGGGTGAGGTATCCCTATTTGAGGCTCAAGCACAAGGGTGAGGTATCCCAAGGTGTGTTGAGTGCTTGATAATCACATATTTTATTCATTAAGAAACCCTTATGTTTAGTCATTTACACTCTCCATATTCTTAATTGATTGAGTTTGGTATGATTTTGTGAGTTTGAGCTCAAATTGGTCCTAATTGAATATTTCCAGCATTATTGAGATTTGACACTGTTTCTGTATTTTGGCCATAACTTGAGTTCCTAATATCTGATGAACATGAATTTTACCTTGTAGGAAAGCTAAGAGGAAGCTCTACAACTTTGATGAAGAGCTCGAAGTCTGATTCAGATGTCTAAGGGACCTAAGTTGACATGGAAGTCAGAATACGGGTTCTGTCAGTAGAATCCGAACAGTGTGCACTCAAAAAATCATATCTCAAGATGTAATAATGGAGATGGGCTGAAATTTGGACAGTGGATAGTCAAGATCCAAATAAACAACTTTCATGAAGAACACATTTTGAGGAAAAGAAGTCTAATAGGTCATTTTGAGCTTGCAAGTCGGAACAGAGGAGCTGAAGTTGGGTTTGAGTAACCTACGGTATTTGAGACATATCTTAGGCTTAAGGAAGCCAAATTGGACGAACCAGCTATCCATTTTATAGCCAAGACAAGGATCTACAACTTTCATGAAGAACACTTTTCGTGTTTCTGAAGTATAGTGGGTCGTTTTTGGCTTCCAAGTCAGACACGAAATTTTCGTCCTCAACCATCCACTCATCCATCCACTAATCCACTCATCCACTCATCCACTCATCATCACTAACTCACCCACTCATCCACTCATACACTAATCCAACCACTTAACCACTCCACCCACTTATCCACTAATCCATCCACTCATCCATCCACTCACCCATTCATGTCCATAATTTCCCACTCACCAAAAGTCCTTTGGCATTTTTCACTAATTCAACCACTCAACCATTCCACTCACTCATCCACTAAACCAATCCACTAAACCAACCCACTAATCCATCCACTCAAACACTCCACTCACTCACCCACTCATCCACCCACTTTCCTTTGTCATTTTGTTACCTTAGACTTCTATAAAAGGCACCATTTATCATGAACAAGATGTAATTCTCCTTCATTTCTCTCTAAGTTTCTTCTTGCTTCTTCATAGTTTCTCATAGTTTTGCATATTTTGATGCTCCCCTTCATGGTAATGGAGGGCTAAGCTACTTTGGGTCAATTTAGAACTCTTGAAGAGATTGTGGTTTGGATTCTTGAGACCTTGGTTATGCATTGTATTTGATTTGTAATTGAATTCCTCTTTTCTTCTTCTTCTTCTTCTTCTTCTTCTTGATCTTGAATGCATGAATGGTGATTCTATTTATGTTGATCTATTTGATCTTAGTTTAAGATTGAGATTTGTGATGAAACTTAGAACTAATTGATCTAAACTAATCACATAAATGAAGATTGAGATTTGTGATGAAACTTAGAACTGATTGATCTAAATTAATCACATAATTGAAGAGGTTAGGTTACTTGATTTGTGCCTAAGTTAATTGAATTCGGTGCTTGAAATTAACATAGATTTTCATGAATGGTGCGATTGCGGATTTGTGTTTATCACTTGTTAATTGAATTCTAGACGATCGTCTAGTATGAATTCTGGATTTGATGCAGAGATCTCGGTTAGATCCAAATTAACAATTCAATTGCGCTTCAAGTGTTTTATGAAGGGTCTATGATTGAATCCACCCAATCTTGGATAGGTTTCTAAATTGACTCGCTTCTTTAATTGTTATTTCTTCCTTTAATTTTGTTAAGTGCGA
Organism: Ormosia emarginata; assembly: GCA_029884605.1. Classification (NCBI taxonomy): domain Eukaryota; kingdom Viridiplantae; phylum Streptophyta; class Magnoliopsida; order Fabales; family Fabaceae; genus Ormosia; species Ormosia emarginata. The sequence continues at coordinate 15,912,813 of JAQQTP010000069.1, read as the reverse complement.
TCTTAAACCATCAAACCCCCTTTTTGCTAACTTTCACTTGATTTGATCAAATTGCATTTACGATCCTTGAGGAGACGATCCGGTGTTGTCACTATGCTACAAGTTTAGGTAATAACTTCGGTTATAATTTTGACTGAGTTTGGCGCTCGTCAAAATTTTGGCGCCGTGTTCTTGGGGATTAGTAAGTGTAATCTTTTCATTTGAAGTGTTTTTACTAACTTTTGCTTTTTATTAATTTTTCTAACATTTTTAACCATTGTCTAGTGTATTTTGCTTATTTATTTGTTTTTGTGTGATGCATGACTAGGTCTGAGCCTGATAACTTGGTTGACTTTGATCCCGAGATTGATAGAACCTTGCATAGCTTGATTAGAGCTCGTAGGCTAAGTGCAAGAATTGCTTCAATTTGATCTTAATATTGAGAGTGAACTTGAGATCTTGAATAATTCTCAAACCATGGCTAATAACATGCAAAATAGAACTCTTAAGGAACTTCTTGCTCCCGATATAACTAACCGCCTTTGTGTATTCAATACCCAGATCTTGATGCTTGATTTTGAGTTAAAATCTGGATTGATACATTTGTTGCCCAAGTTTCACGGTTTTGCGGTGAGGATCCCCATAAGTATCTAAAGGAGTTCCATGTGGTTTGTTCAACCATGAAGCCACATGGGATCTCGAAAAAAGCACATCAAGTGAGGGCATTTCCTTTCTCACTTGCGATCTGACCAAGGATTGGTTATTTTATCTTTCACCAGGTTCGGTAACAAGTTGGAATGACATGAAGCGGTTGTTCTTAGAGAAATTTTTCCCCGCCTCTAGAGTCGCTGCTTTGCCATTAGAAAAGATATATGTAGCATAAGACAAATGACAGGAGAGACCTTGCATGAATATTGGGAAAGATTCAAGAAGGCGTGCTCGAGCCGTCCCCCACCACCAAATCACCGATCAACTCTTAATTCAATATTTCTATGAAGGCTTCTTTGCCAAATGACAAGCATGGTGATGCTTTGCCTCTGGAGGAGCCTTAGTAGACAAGACCCTCTGCAGAGCGAGAGATTTGATAGCAAACATGGCAGCCAACACCCAACAATTTGGCACACGAATTATTACCTCAACCGGAGGAGTCAATGAAATTCAATCGTCTCATGTAGACCAACAGAGAATGGAACACGACTTGATGAATTAACTTCTTTGGTGAGAGCGGTTAACGATGGCACAACAAGCACCAATGCGATGCTTTGCAACCGTGTGTGGCATTTGCTCTTGTTCATCTCATCCTACGATGCATGCCCTACACTTCGGGATGGTGGTTCTATTATTCCGAACAATCAATGTGTCAGCGGTGGTATTTTTCTGGTAGACCCCAATATCGGCAATCACGGTAGCAACCCGGATATGATCCATTTTCTAATACCTATAACCACATTTGGGGAGGGACCATCCCAACCGAGATATGGAAATTCCGGTCAACAACAACAAATTTACTGCCAACAAAGAAGAACCACGGTTTAAATACCAAGCTACGGGCCCCTAGCAACAAGTACCAACCACTGCATTTAGGCAAGCACAACTGCGCCGCCACCCATACAAGACCCCTCCCACTACTGTTCCAAAGCCCACTCCCGGTGAGCCACCTTTCGAAGACTTGATGAAACGGTTTCAGCGAATGTCAATGCCACAATCCGGAATTTACAAACTCAAATTGGGCGGATGGCAACCACTCGAGTGGTGAAAAGTCAAGGGTCGAACCAATTGCCTTCACAAACAAATCAACAACCCAAGAGGCAATGTAAGTGCCATTAGCTTGAGAAGTGGCGGAGAAGTTGACGGTCCTACTCCACCACAACCCGAACTACAAGTGCATCAACCGAAGGTGACCGAGAAACAAAAGAAAGTGGATAGCTCGGTCAAAAATCAGTGATACGAAGAAATGTGCGAGAGAATTCAAATCGGCTATTCCACTACCTTTTCCACACGAGTCACACAGTCAAGCATACTGCGCAAAACGAGAAATAGAAAGAGAAGTCATGGACACATTCGGGAAGGTGGAAATCAATATTCCCTCCTTGATGCAATCAAGCAATTCCCAAGTATGCCAAATTCTCAAAGAGTTGTGTACTCACAAGAGAAGACTTAAAGGCGAGAAAATAAGCATGGGCGAAATGTTTCTGCAATGATTCTACCAAGCATGCCACAAAAATGCAAAGATCCCGGAACTTTCACAATTCCTTGCACGATAGGTAACTCCAAATTTGAACATGCAATGCTAGATTTGGGTGCTTCGATTAATGTCATGCCTATGTCAATTTATCGGTCCTTGAACATTGGCACTTTACAACCCACCGGTATAGTGATTCAATTGGCAAATAGGACCACTTGCTTATCCCGCAGAGTACTAGAAGATGTATTAGTTCGGGTGAATGAGCTAATTTTTCCAAATGGACTTCTATGTCTTGGACATGGAAGATGAGTCTTCAAGAAACCATGCTCCATTAATTCTAGGCGGACCATTCCTCAAGACCGCCAAGACCAAGATAGATGTGCATGCTTTGGCACCATTTCTATGGAGTTTGGCGATGATTTGGTACAGATTTAAAATTTTTGATGCCATGAGACATCCCCTAGAGGAGCATTCTGTTTTCCATATTGATGTGATTGAGATCTTTGGTTGATGATGTTTATCTTGATTTATATCTTTGAATTCCACGATATTGTTGACTTTCTCGGATTCTGTTTCTTGTGATACATGTGTTGCTTGTGATGTTGAGCCATGTGCTTTGCATGTCTTGAGAGATTTATCTTGGTATGAGTGATGATGCAAGCTAGCCGACTTGAATGATACCGCATGTGAAAATAGAAGTCGAATCTGTCTGAATTTAATGTTGCTTTGAATTAGTTGTTTCAAATAGCTTGTCTTTGCCTTCCATTGTACAGACCTCCATCCTTAGAGTTGAAGACTTTGCCGGACCATCTTAAATATGCATATTTAGGAGATGGTGAGAAGTCACGATGATTGTTGCTAAGAATCTCAGCAACCCGAACAAGAAGAAAAATTGCTGCAGGGTTTTGAGGCGGAATAAGCAAGCCATCGGATGGACACTTGCAGATCTTCCCGGTATTAGTCCCTCCACATGCATGCATAGGATTTTATTGGAAGAGGATACAAAACCGGTAAGGCAACCCCAAAGGAGACCGAACCCCTTGATTCTAGATGTGGTGAAGAAGGAAGTGACCAAGCTACTTCAAGTGGCATTATTTATCCCATATCAGACAGTAAATGGGTGAGCCCGTGCAGGTTGTTCCCAAGAAATCTGGGGTCACATAGTAGTTGAGAATGAGAATAACGAACTTCTACCCACAAGAGTTCAGAACAGTTGGCGGGTTTGCATTGATTATAGACGGCTTAACCAGGCTACCAAAAAAGATCATTTTCCGCTACCTTTCATTGATCAGATGTTGGAGAGGCTAGCTGGCAAGTCACATTATTGTTTTCTGGATGGATATTCAGGTTATTTTCAGATTCATATAGCCCCAGAAGACCAAGAGAAGACTACTTTCACTTGTCCATTTGGCACATTTGCATACAGGAGGATGCCGTTTTTGGTCATGCAATGCTCCGGGCACCTTTCAAAGGTGTATGGTAAGTATCTTTTCGACTTTTAGAGAATTGCATGGATGTGTTTATGGATGATTTTACTTGTCTATGGTTCTTCCTTTGATGCATGCTTGGATAGTCGCTCAATTTTTACATAGATGCATTGAAACTAACCTTGTTCTGAATTTTGAGAAATGTCATTTCATGGTAGAACAAGGTATAGTTTTAGGACATGTAATATCTAGCAAGGGTATCGAGGTAGATCCTGCAAAAATAAATGTTATTTCATGCTTATCTTACCCCACATGCGTGCGGGAGGTTCGCTTCTTTCCTTGGTCATGCAGGTTTCTATAGGCGGTTCATAAAAGATTTCAAAAATTGCTCTTCCACTATCCAACTTGCTACAAAAAGAAGTGGAGTTCCATTTTGACCAGAAATGCAAGGATGCCTTCAATCACTTGAAGCAAGCATTGACCAGTACACCTATCATCCAGCCACCAGATTGGACACTTCCATTTGAACTCATGTGTGATGCCTCTAATTATGCTTTGGGAGCTGTTTTTGCACAAAGGATTAGTAAAATATCTCATGTCATCTCTTATGCTTCAAGAACTTTAGATCCTGCACAAGTCAACTACACCACCACTGAAAAGGAACTTTTAGCAATTGTTTTTGCTTTAGACAAATTTCGATCATATTTGCTTGGTTCTAGAGTGGTTGTGTTTTCAGATCATACAGCTCTGAAGTTTCTCCTGAAGAAGCTTGATGCAAAGCCTAGATTGATTAGGTGGATTTTGCTCCTCCAAGAGTTCGATATTGAAATCCGTGATAAAAGTGGAGCGGAGAATTTAGTGGCTGATCACCTAAGTCGTATTGAAAAGGAGGCAGATACTTTACCTATCCATGATGTCTTCCCTGATGAGCAGCTTTTCAAGCTACAAGGTAACACTCCTTGGTTTGCTGATTTGATAAATTTCTTAGTTCTTGGTGTTTTCCCTGCACATTTTATTAGGGCTCGAGATTGATAAATTGAAAAGTGAGTCAAAATATTATGTGTGGGATGACCTTATCTATGGAAATTTTGTAGTGACCAAGTCATTAGGAGATGTGTGCACGATAATGAATTTCATTCTATTCTTAGCTTTTGTCATACACTTGCATGTGGCGGTCATTTTGGTCCCCAAAGGACTGCTAGGAAAGTTTTGGAATCTGGATTATATTGGCCCACTCTATTTCATGATGCATATGTGTTTTGTAAATCTTGTGATCAATGCCAAAAAACAGGAAACACTTCTCGAAGGAATGAGATGCCCCAGAAATCCTTATTGTTCTGTGAGATTTTTGATGTATGGGGTATTGATTTTATGAGACCCTTTCTTGTTTCTTTTGGTTTTGTTTACATTTTGCTAGTTGTTGATTATGTATCCAAGTGGGTGGAGGTGAAAGCTACTCGGACTGATGATTCCAAAGTTGTTGTGGATTTTGTTAGATCACAGATTTTCTGCAGGTTTGGAGTTCCGAAGGCCATCATCAGTGATCAGGGTTCACATTTTTGTAATCGAAGCATGGAAGCTTTGATGAAAAAGTATGGGGTCTTGCACGAGTTTCTACACCTTACCATCCCCAAACTAATGGGCAAGCCGAGATTTCCAACGGGGAGATCAAGCGGATACTCCGGAAGACAGTTCAACCTAACGAAAGGACTGGAGCAAGAGGCTTGAGGATGCTTTATGGGCTTACAGGATCGCTTATAAGACACCAATCGGGATGTCTCCGTATCGGATTGTTTTTGGAAAAGCACACCACCTACCTAGGTGGAAATTGAGCATCATGCATTTTGGGCGGTGAAAATGTGCAACTTGGACCTAGATCAAGCGGTATGGAGAGGAAGGCTGCAAATGCTGCAAAGAATTGGAGGAGATTCGCTTGGAGGCTTATGAAAGTTCCAAACTTTATAAGGAGAAGACCAAAGCCTTCCATGATAAGTTGATTACGAGGAAAACATTTGAGATTGGTCAAAAAGTTCTCCTCTATAACTCCCGCCTCCGATTCATGCACGGCAAATTAAGGTCTAGATGGGATGGACCATTTATTGTTACTAAGGTTTTTCCTTCCGGTGCTTGTTCAGATTAAAAGTGAGGTCACCGCCAAAGCTTTCATCGTAAATGGACACCGCCTCAAACAGTATCATGAACTTCCAGAGAATGCAGAAGTGGAGGTGATGAACCTTCTCCATCCGCATTATGAATAAAAAAAAAAAGAAAAAAAAAAAAGAAAAAAAAAAAAAAAAAAAGAAAAAAAAAACAACTATATGCCCGACAATGAGGAAGGTAGTGCCATTCAATTTTGTCACTCGGAAGCAAGTGGAGGTCACTTTTTCTTCAACGACAACAACTGCGAAAATCTTGCAGTATGAATTTTATTGGCCCACTTTATTCAAGGTCTGTTACACCTTTTGCAAAAGTTGCGGAAATTGGTCAAAAAGGTTCTGCTTTGAGATTATCATCTGCACCTACTCCTTGAAAAATTGAGATCCAGGTGGCGCGGTTCTTTTGCTGTCAAACACGTGTATCCTCTGGGGCCATAGATATTGAGGATCCTAGGAATGGTAATGCGCTTAAAGTTAATGGACAAAGACTCAACCATTCCTGGAAAACCAAGTTCTTGAGTTCTTTGTGTTACCGGTTAAGTGGCGGATACGGTACTCCGTGACTCTTAAGTCGGTTTATTTTTCAGTTTCCCAAAATAACTGAATCCTTCTTCTCCTTCAAAATGGATGTCATTCTTTCAAACCTGAGAAAACATTTTCCTTCTCTTTCTCAAAATGCTCTGAGAAAAATCTACAAAGTTCGATGTGAAAGATTGAGACTGTTAATGCACAAAGGTATGCCAGAAGATGTACGATGGATAATTGAAGTGAAGGTTCGATTAGCAGGTGAGTCCTCAATTTCATTTGACTCATACATGCCAGGTCTTGGAAGAAGTTCATATTCTAAAAGGAGAAGAGCAAAAAGGTTACAAGTCTGTTACAAATGTGGACGATGGAATTGTAACAGACAATGCCGTTCTTTGGGGATAATTTCCGCAAATAAATCCTTCATTAAGAATGGACTGAGTAAGGAGTCATTAGATGATATCTTATTGACTCTTGAGACGCATTCTTATGGATTGATGCATCGTGAAATTCTTAATTTGTGGAATCTCTTCAAGGATGAAGAACAACGCTACTGATCTTGGGAATCGACTCTAAAAGACCTGTTTGCCAATTTTTAAGAAAATTGGATGGGAAGCTTATCCTCTACTCATAGAAGACGTTTAAGCCAATCTTGGACGTTAAACCAGAGGCGAGATGTGAGCCATATCCACAAACAATCATGTACATATCATCTTCTTCTTCTTCTTCATGTCATCTCTAAAAAAAAAAAAAAAACAAAAAAAAAAAAAAAAAAAAAAAAAAAAAAAAAAAAAAAAAAAAAATGTATACTTCTTAGGGTTGGCTTTGGTAACACACACCGTGAATGGGAAATGCATGCATCCCGATCCACCTTCTTAATTGAAAAACAAAGAAGGTAGATTGTATTCCACATGTGAGGCAACCAATCGTATTATGGCCACTTGTCCCTTTTGGGAGTCCTATGTTACTAGGTCTTGAATGGATCGAATACTGGTCAACAATGCTTTGGTACAAAGCCGAAAGAGCAAACTACCTCCATCCCAATCTTAAGTAAGTATACACTCATCTTTCATCAAGTTTTTCTAACAATTTCACAAAAAAAAAAAAAAAAAGGACGTGATGTCTACTGCACTCATGACGCGCAGTATAAAGATACGCCATGGAAACTGTACATACAGGTATGTCATCATTTTCTATTTCTTTTATCTTTGTATCATTTTGTTGTATTTTGATTTTTGTACAGACGATCCTTTAAGCAGGGTCCTTCAGGGGTTTCTAGACTTCTTTACCTAGATGGTTTTCTTGAAGTAAAAAAAAAAAAACAAAAAAAAACAAAAACAAAACAAAAAAAACAAAAAACAAAAAAAAAAAAAAAAAATAGGAAAAAAAAACAAAACAAAAAAAGATTTTGTGTTTCTTAATTTCAACCTTTTCGACAACATGACCAACCTACCCTCATAGGTGCAATTATTCCCTTTCCATTCTTTTTCCTATTTAAACACTCCATTTTCTCCATTTTCCTTCAACTAAGAAACACTCAAAGGGAGGAAAAGTATAGAATGGGACCTCTATTCGTAACCTCAAAAATGTCTGTGTTTTTGTGGGTCGAGTTATGGGAAGGGATTAGAATTTGTAAACGCAGCTAGCACTCTTGGTCGATCACTTGCTGCGAGAAATATTCATCTTGTATATGGGGGAGGTTGTCATGGGTTAATGGGGGCTGTATCACTTGCTGCCTTTTTAGGAGGCAGTCAGGTTTTAGGTGTTATTCCTAAACCTTTAGCTGAAAATAACATCACTGGAAGGACAATTAGAGAAGAAATTCAGGTAACATCTATGCATGGACGAATGAAAACAATGGTTGACAATTCTGATGCATTTCTTGTCTTACCTGGTGGTTTTGGTACTTTGGAAGAGATTTTTCAAATTGTCTCTTGGGCTGAACTGAACATCCACCATAAACCCATTGGTTTGTTAAATGTTAATAATTTCTTTGATCTTTTGTTATTTTTTCTTGACAAAGTCAGTGAACAAATTTATCACTCCTTCTAAGAAGACAACTTCTTATCTCTCGCCTCCACTATTGATGAGCTCATTGATAAATTAGAAGCTTTTGAGTATGTACCGATAAGGTATTAGCTCGATAGATTGGTCAACAGAAGAAATAAGGAAGTAACAAGAAACAAAAGCCCGATCTGACACTTTCTCTTTAATGGGTTTGATTTTATTAAAAAAAAAAATTTGTTTTGTTTGGAAAGTATGATATGATTGTCATGGACTTATTAAACCAATTAGTGATGACAGAGTAAGGAGTAATTTTACTCTTGAGATGCATCTTAATTGGTGGCAGAGTAAGGAGTTATTTTTTAGGTAGTAATTAATTAGTATTAAATTGTGGAAGTACTAACGTTTTCTTGTTTGATTTCTTTTCAGGGTCTGATGCGTGATAGACCCATATTTTGTAACCTTAAAATGATGATTTGATTGTGTTTATTGATAAACTTTGAAATTATTCTTATCAATCATCTTCATTTGTGCAGAATAGAGAGATAAAACATATTTGGAAAGAAAATTTGAGAAGAAACCGTGTTTCTGGGCAAAAAGGAGACCATTTTGAGCTTCAGACCATTAGGCACGGCCGTGTCCCTCTTTAGCACGGCCGTGCCTCTCCCAAAAGTGGATTTTCGCATTTCTGGGCTTAGACACGGCCGTGTCTAACACTTGGAAAGCTTCTGGAAGTTAAGCACGGCCGTGTGAGCACTGTTCACTCACGGATTTACTATTTTCACGCGTTTTTGATGACTGTGTACTAGGCACGGCCGTGCCTAAGTCAGACACGGCCGTGCCTAAGTCAGACACGGCCGTGCCTAAGTCAGACACGGCCGTGCCTAAGTCAGACACGGCTGTGCCTCCCTGAAAACTTCTAGAATGCTTTTCGATAGTGGACGCGTTTTCTGATCAATTTGGCTACTTTATGAATTAGACACGGCCGTGCCTAATTCAAGCACGGCCGTGCCTCCCTTTATAAATAGAGAAAGAGCTGCAGAAACACCAGAACGCAGCAGGGAGAATTGGAGACCCATTTTGGTGCCCCTTTGAGCGGAGAAAGGTGGAAAACTTGAGAGGAGGAAGGATTGAAGGCATAGATCAAGGCAAGATCAAGATCAAGATCAACCATTGAGTTCTCTACTTCATCTTCTCCATTTGGTTTGGAATTATGGTTGTATCTTTCCTCTTTAATCTTATTTGTGTTGTAAAAATTATGAGTGGCTAAACTATTTTCTAGGATAAGGATGAAACTCTCTATTTCCCTATTATGACTTGTTGATTTGGTTTTCTGTTGATGAAATTATTGTTCTTGATTCATTCTTGGTATGCTTAATGCTTGTGGTATGTTGCGCGCCATATTTACATGATTTTAGGCTTTAGATGAAGGATCGAAAGATGAAATCTAATTGCTTGATAATTCAGGAATTGAACTTGGGAATTAATGCCTAGACATAGGGTTAAGTCCTTCGAGGGTAAAACGGTTGTCATGAATCTTAATGGGTTAGAATTTGGATTAATTGCCATGAGAATGGGATTGATGAAGTTTTAACACGTTTTTAGTGCCAAGACATTGGGCTTTAAATAATTTAGGACAATTCACCTTCAAGAACGTAATTTAACATTAACAGAGATAAAATCACAATTTATTACAGGGGATAGTGTAGTGGATTCTGAGTCCTAGAGCTTTAATCCTTGCGGATCTCATATTTTCTAGTTTTAATTGCTTACTTTGATATTTAATTCTTTGCATTAAATTAAATATAGCTTCCACCATTATTTTTATATGCTTAAACAATTGAAATAGCCGTAAGAGTTAGTAATTAACCGATCCTCGTGGGAACGATATTTATTATACTACTTGTACGATCCGTGCACTTGCGGAAATCACAACAACAAGTTTTTGGCGCCAGCTGTTGCGGGATCGTGTTGATATTAACACGAGTGGCAAAATTTGGTTGATTTAAGCAATTTTTCTGATTTCTTTATCTTGTTTTATTTTTATCTTAAATTTTTCTCACTTTTCTTTCTTTGAATTTTCTGGAGTTGTTTCTTTCTTATGCGCAGGACGAGGAGTCAAGGAGATATTGTCACCCCAATTGATCCTGAGATCTAGAGGACACTTCGTAATATCAGAAGAGAAAGAAGGACACAGAATTTTCAAGAAAATAGCATGGCAGATAACACTAATCAAGATGCCAATGCAGAGCGTAGCCTGAGGGATTATGGAGCTCCCAGTGCTAATGCTCGTCAGTCTTCCATTGTCAGGCCACGAGTAGAGGCCAACAACTTTGAATTGAAGACATCATTGATCCAGATGGTCCAAATAGCTTGCATTTTGGCGGGTCACCAACCGAAGACCCAAATCAGCACTTGGATGAGTTCTTGGAACTGTGTGACACTATCAAGATCAATGGGGTTTCAACTGATGCTATAAGGATCAGACTTTTTCCTTTTTCTCTTAGGGGGAAAGCCAAGAAATGGATTCATTCAGAGGCCCCTAATTCACTCACCACTTGGAATTTGATGGAGCAATCCTTCTTGGATAAATACTACCCGATTGGAAAGACAATCAAGCTCCGCCAAGACATCACTACCTTCTCTTAAAAGGACGATGAATCTCTTTATGAAGCATGGGAGAGGTATAATGATCTTATTCGTTAGTGTCCACATCATGGCCTTCAGGATTTTGTTGTCATCCAGACATTCTATGCAGGGTTGTCTTTCTCTACAAAGGCAGCTCTTGATGCAAGCACTGGCGCGTGCTTTGATGGCCAAGACTCCAACAGAAGCAAGATGTTTGATCAATAAAGTGGCCTCAAACATTTATTTATGGCCAAGTGAGAGATCTTCTGCAAAGAAGCAGGCCGGAATGATAGAACTTGATGCCATTACCATGCTGAATGCCAAGTTCGATGCCTTGACCAAGTCACTTGAGAAGATGAATGTCAATGTCGTTGCCACCCCTTCTGCAACTTATGACTCATGTGGAGGAGGACATTTGACCTCAGATTGCAACTCAGTAGAGACCTATTCTCAAGACCCATCTGTGGAGCAAATGAATTTTTTGCAGAATAGCAATTTCAAGGCTCAAGGTAACCCCTTCTCCAACACGTACAATCCAGGATGGAGAAACCACCCAAACTTCTCCTACGGTAACCAGCAGAATAGAGGAGTTCCTTCCAACATTAGACCACCACCAGGATTCCAACAACCTCAGCAATCTTCTCAAGGTGCAAAGTCCAATTTAGAAGCTCTCATGGAGAACTTCATAGTCACTCAAAAGGAGCATAATCAATCCATACAAGCTCAAGTGCAACAACATGGGGAGTCCCTCAAGCATATTCATACTCGCATTGATCAAATGGCTACTCATTCAAAGATGCTTGAAACTCAAATAGCCCAACAAGCAAGCTTATTCAATATGGTTCAAGGGCGAATCCCAAGTCAACCGGAGATTAACTCAAGGGAGCAAGTGAATGCAATTTTCTTGAGAAGTGACAAACAAGTTAAAAGCCCCACAAAGGAAGAAAAGCCTAAAGATGAGGAAACTCAAGAAAAGAAAGAGAAGCAAGAGAAGAACGAAGCCAAGAAAGAAGAAGAAGATGACGTTAAAAAGTATGTTCCTCCACCAGCATATGTTCCACCTTTGCCCTTTCCTCAAAAATCGCAAAGGGCAAAGCTTGATGAGCAATTTGGAAAGTTCTTGGAGGTTCTTAAAAAGTTGTATATAAACATTCCTTTTACGGAAGTGCTCTCTCAAATGCCCACCTATGCAAAATTCTTGAAAGAGATCCTCTCTAATAAGAGGAAGCTTGAGGATTATGAAACTGTTGCTTTAACTGAGGAATGCAGTGCACTCATTCAAACAAGCTTCCTACTAAGCTTAAGGATCCGGGTAGCTTCTCCATTCCATGCTCAATTGGGGACATGAACATTAATAGGGCTTTGTGTGATCTTGGGGCTAGTGTGAGCTTGATGCCCCTTTCTCTTTGTAAGAAACTTGATATTGGAGAACTTAAACCGACCACCATGTCTCTTCAACTGGCTGATAGGTCAATCAAACATCCTATTGGCATACTAGAGAATGTCCCCTTGAAGGTTGGTAAATTTTATATGCCAGTGGATTTTGTTGTGCTTGACATGGAAGCAGATGCTAAAATGCCAATCATACTTGGTCGACCATTCCTCGCCACTGGAAAGGCAATCATTGATGTCCACAAAAGAAAATTGACTTTGCGATTGAATAATGAGGAAGTAGTGTTTGATGTTTTTAATTCTGAAAATAATTCTAATTCCTTTTATTCATGTAATCGCATTGATGCTACTGATATTGTAAGTGTGCAGGACTCAGTGACTGATGTTGTGCTAGAAAAGACCTTACCTAAGGCTGCCACAAATTTTGAGAAGGCCAAGCTCTACAAGAAAGGACCAAAGAAGCAGAATGACAAATGTGTCAAGAAGCGTGAATTTAAACTTGGGGATAAAGTTCTTGCTGATAACTCGCTTTTACGTTTCTCTCCTAGTAAGTTATGGTCAAAATGGTCAGGACCGTATGAGATTGTTCGAGTCTTATTCTACGGTGTGCTTGAGGTGAAGAAAGAAGGTCATAAGCCATTCATGATAAATGGCCAAAGAGTGAAACACCTTGAAGAAGGAGTGGGGACTGAGCACCACTCCATTGACACCACCTGAACACAGAAACCAAGTCAGGGGTCAAGCTAAAGACCTTAAATTAGCGCTTCACAGGAGGCAACCTGTGTTTCTTCCCCTTTTCATGCTTTGTTTTCATTTTTGCATTCCAAGCCTTTACATTTAGTTTGTCTGGTCATTCCTTCGTTTTTAAGCTTCCAGAAGCTTTCAAGAAGTTAGACACGGCCGTGTCTAACTGCCAGAAAGCTTCTGTGTGTTATTTGGCAAAAGACACGGCCGTGTCCTTCTTAAGCACGGCCGTGTGATAAAAACAGAAGCTTCCCCATAGTTAGACACGGCCGTGTCTAACTTGGGGAAAGCTTCTGGAGTGTTTTCGTAATAAGACACGGCCGTGTCCACCTTAAGCACGCCGTGTCCTCCCTTTTTCTGTTTAAAAAAAAAAACATTTAAAAAAAAAAAACCCCTTCGTCATTTCTCTCCCACCGTAGCCCCTCCCCTGTTCTTCTTCTTCCCCCCTCTTATCACCCTTCCCTTCGCCTTCCCAAACAACACCACCGTTACCACATTTCACCACCACCGTAAGCCCCACCCAAAAGGAGAAACCACCACTACTTCACCGCAACCACAAACTTTCCCCTTCTCCATTAAACCACCAACCTCCACTACCCCATTCCACTACCACATTTCCCCACCACCGTACCCCATTCCACCATCACCACCACCCACCCCATTCCCCACCACCATACCTCACCACCACTCCACCACCGTACCCTCTTCCATTTTCTCAATTTTTTCCATTCAATCTCCACTTCCAGGTTCTTCTTCTTTTCTTTACTTTGATTTCATTTTTTGTTAATTTTATTTTTCTTCATTTTCACTTCTATTTTCTGTTTTGCTTTAATCCCAGTTAGTTTTATTTAATTTCTCTTCGTTGATTTTTGCCATTTGTGTTGATTTCTGGTTTGGATTTAGCTCATTTTGGTTGCATTTTTCTTCTTTGCTGCATAATAATTGTGAATGCCTTGTGTAAATTTTGACTTATAATCTTGATCTAAATGCAATTTACTCCTGCTTGCTTGCTGTACTGGTTGTGTACTTGCCTGTTCAAATTGGTAATTGTCCATATGCTGCCGTTATGTTGCCAAAATTTCTGCAAATTTTCTAAGTGGCATTTTTCTGTTTTAGCGCTGCTTTGATTCCTGATCAGCTTTGTATCACCTCTGCTTTGGTAATTGTCATAATTTGGGTCCTGATGACTTTTCTACTATTATCCTTCTTTTTCAGGTACCATGGCATCCAAGCGCAAGAAAACTTCTGGCAGTTCCATTCCATTACACTCATCTGCCGAGGTTGAACGCCTCCTTCAATTCGAATCTCGTGCACATCGCCAGAGGTTTGAGGTGTTCAGCAAACTCACCATCATCGCAAACAAATATCTACATGAAGCGACGATGGTAGAGTTTGGGGTTCAGGAGCTCATTCACCAGTATTTGGCTCGCGCGGGATGGGAGTTGTTCGCCTCCATCCGCTGTGACGCGTATCTGGAGCCCACCTTGGAGTTCCTGTCCACCCTAAATGTTTCTTGTGAGTCTCAAACAATTGATCAGCCGGGTACTATCCAGTTCAGACTTAACCGGCGTCATTTTGCCATGTCATTGAACGAGTTCAATGTGGCCATGGGATTTGAGACTGAGGCATCCATTTTGACTCCTGCCTACCAGAACGCATTTCTGGACTTCCTGACATCTTTGAAGATGCCACGTTCGGGCAACCATCCGGCGGACGACACCATTACAACCCCGGTGTCTCCAAATCTTCTCTCGATTCGAGACCCCGCCCGAGATGGCTCCACCGTTTCATAGCACACAAAGATCTCGTGCCGGTATAGCGAAGATCGGAGTTGTAACCAAAACCGATCTCTTCTATTTATGGTGTTTGTACCATGGCCACCACCGCAACATCGGTTATTGGTTCCTTCAAAGATGTTCTCGAAGCTTGATAAGGCCAAAGGCAAGGCCAAATTGTTATACATTCCTCAGGCTCATATATTACAAATCTAGCCCGAACATTGATGCCTTTCATCCTCGTGCACATCTTGCCCACCTATGGAGCCGATTGATCGGGCGATGCTGATACGACTTAAACTGGTATACCAGGTTAGTCCCGGCCGGTGGGCCCTTCCTGATGCCCCCATTCCTGAAGCACCTTCTGAGGACGACGCAGGTCATGATGCCCCTATGCCTGATGCTCCCGCCCTGCCTGCTGCCGCTGAGGCCCCACAGCTGTCTCCTCATTCCTTAGCTGACTTGACCGAGCGACTTGCGCGTATGGAGACTAGCCGTGGCGCATTCCAAAGAAAGCCGAGTCCAGGAAGATTTGACCACTTTGGCGCTCAAGAGCCGGTTCCATGACCATGTCACATCGCGGTTGGACCAGATTTTTGCACTTATGCATGCTCGGTTCCTCCAGGATCCACCACCCCCACCCCCTGTATGATGCAACTATGATCTTTTCAGGGAAGTATCAAACTCAAACATGGTTTAAATTTTGATTTATTTTTAACAGTGAGGACACTGTGGACTTCTAGTGTGGGGGAATGCATTTATACTTTGATGAACTTAATTCTAATGCATTTATACTTTGATGAACTTAATTCTGTTAATGCATTCTGAATTACACTTTAATTTTGCACACAAAAGGCAAAGCTGGATTTTTACTACTGCGGTCTTGATTATTTCTGAGTTGATTGAAGCATGTTTTGATAGGGAATCCTCAACCGTGAAATCGAAATTTTGAGCAAGGCAATTTTTTTCAATTGAATGTTGAATATTTTAGCATTTTAATTGGAAAATTAACCATGTCTGCTTGCATTTATTCTCTTTACTGACTTAAGCCAGAAAGTGAGATTTGAGCCTTTATTGATTGGATTTATCATAAACTGAATCCTATTTTCTTTCTGAAGTTACTTTTCTCTTGATTTTTGTATGCTAGAACTTGCTTTGATATCTTGATTGAGACTCTAATAGTTCACATACATTCTTGGACATGATGAAGGCAAATTAGGCTTGATTCTTTCTTGACTTCCAGAGTTGCATTGTTAAAAAAATCCATTAGTTGCCTCATTTGAGCCTGAAATTTATTTCTCTGAATACCCAATTGATTAATCAGGTTGAATTCCTTGGAGCTTCTAATGTGATTAGTTGAAAAGTTTGGAAATGTCACTTCTGTTTTCAAGGGTTGATAAAAAAAAAGAGAAAAAAAATGTAAAAAAAAATAAAAAAAATAAAAAAAAAAGAAAAAAAATTGTATATATTTTTGGTGAAGAATAATGAGAATTAGTTGGAATGACCTTGTGCATATTGCTATATTGATAATCTTTTCAACTTTGATTCTTCTTTGTATAGCTTCACCCATAAATGTTCTTTTCATTCATTTATTTTTCCTTCTATTTATTTTACCCTTGGCCCCATTGCAACCCAATGCAAGTCCTTTTGATCCTTGTTATGTATGTGAGCTTGGAAGTGGAGATAAGATTGATAATCAAGCCTATGGTCATGCACTTGTTGAGAGAAACCTGAGTGATCTCTTTGCCCTTAAATACTTGAGAGATAGAAAGCTGAGTGATCTCAATTGTTTGGTATTGAGAAAAATGTGCAGGCTAGACTCAAGCTTTTAATTGTATTAAATGCTGAATTTTCTTGCTTGATTGGATTTGATTGCCAAGATTAACTAAATTTTTTTAAACTGTGGATTGTCTCTTGATTCGTATTTCTTGATGCTCAGTTTTATCTTGACTTCGATTTTTTATTCCTTGCTTGAGGACAAGCAAAGTTCAAGTGTGGGGGAATTGATAGACCCATATTTTGTAACCTTAAAATGATGATTTGATTGTGTTTATTGATAAACTTTGAAATTATTCTTATCAATCATCTTCATTTGTGCAGAATTGAGAGATAAAACGTATTTGGGGAGAAAATTAGTGAAGTAACCGTGTTTCTGGGCAAAAAGGAGACCATTTTGAGCTTCAAACCATTAGGCACGGCCGTGTCCCTCTTAAGCACGGTCGTGCCTCTCCCAAAATTGAATTTTCGCATTTCTGGGCTTAGACACGGCCGTGTCTAACACTTGGAAAGCTTCTGGAAGTTAAGCACGGCCGTGCCTAAGACAAGCACGGCCGTGTGAGCACTGTTCACTCACGGATTTACTATTTTCACGCTTTTTTGATGACTGTGTACTAGGCACGGCCGTGCCTCCCTGAAAACTTCTAGAATGCTTTTCGATAGTGGACGCGTTTTCTGATCAATTTGGCCACTTTATGAATTAGACACGGCCGTGCCTAATTCAAGCACGGCCGTGTCTCCCTTTATAAATAGAGAAAGAGCTGCAGAAACACCAGAACGCAGCAGGGAGAATTGGAGACCCATTTTGGTGCCCCTTTGAGCGGAGAAAGGTGGAAAACTTGAGAGGAGGAAGGATTGAAGGCATAGATCAAGGCAAGATCAAGATCAAGATCAACCATTGAGTTCTCTACTTCATCTTCTCCATTTGGTTTGGAATTATGGTTGTATCTTTCCTCTTTAATCTTGTTTATGTTGTAAAAATTATGAGTGGCTAAACTATTTTCTAGGATAAGGATGAAACTCTCTATTTCCCTATTATGACTTGTTGATTTGGTTTTCTGTTGATGAAATTATTGTTCTTGATTCATTCTTGGTATGCTTAATGCTTGTGGTATGTTGCGCGCCATATTTACATGATTTTAGGCTTTAGATGAAGGATCGAAAGATGAAATCTAATTGCTTGATAATTCAGGAATTGAACTTGGGAATTAATGCCTAGACATAGGGTTAAGTCCTTCGAGGGTAAAACGGTTGTCATGAATCTTAATGGGTTAGAATTTGGATTAATTGCCATGAGAATGGGATTGATGAAGTTTTAACACGTTTTTAGTGCCAAGACATTGGGCTTTAAATAATTTAGGACAATTCACCTTCAAGAACGTAATTTAACATTAACAGAGATAAAATCACAATTTATTACAGGGGATAGTGTAGTGGATTCTGAGATACAATGTGCATATGATGAATTATTTGATGGTTTGTCGAATTTAGAAAATAAAAATTTATCTTGTTTGGAAAACATTTCCTCTATTGAAAATGAAATTGAGATTTTGAAAAATGATTATGCTTTTCTTGATGAGGAAATGCCTTTGAAATATGAAACCTCAACTTCTTGTGAAAAATGCATTGATTTAGAAAATCAAGTTGAGGACTTATCTTTTGAATTTGTCAAAACTAATGATCCTATTTGCTTACAATCCATGTGTGTTAATAAGAATGCAATTGATGTTATTTCACATGGAAATACAAGTAAGGCTTGTGGCAAAAATAACATAGAATATGCTAACAACAAAAGGCTTAAGTTTTCCAAAGATGAACTTCAAAGGACCAAACCATCATTGAATTCAATTGTTTGTAATTTTTGTGGTCATCTAGGACATATTTCTTATTTGTGCAATTATAGAAGAAATTCTTATATGAGAAATAACATGGTTTGGGTTCCTAAAAGTCATAAAGGGTCTAGTACTAACATTCAAGGACCCAAGATGAAGTGGGTACCAAAATGTCCTCCTAGCGTTTCAATTATGCAGAAAACTTCTCAAAAGGATGCACAAATTGGTCAAATGAAAAAGGAATCATCAAGGGAAATGCTTCCAAAACCCAATGGTATAAGTTTTGGTCAAAGAAGAAAGTTGGCTTCAACCAAAGCTTCTCAAGTACAAAATGTGGAACTTGCAAAGTTCAAAATACCAAGAGAGAAGCAATGGGTGAGGAAAAGAGTTTCCTTAATTACCAAGGCCAAGGTATTAAACGTTTCTACCCCTTATGCGCATTCACTTGTAAAGTCAATGAATTTGAGGTATATTCCTTATAGGCCTTAGGTAAAGGATAGAATCATGTGTGCTTGGTAAAATTTGAATATTATGTTTAGCACATGATTATGTTTATTCTTATTGTACCATAGCGCATTAATTTGTTATATATCTTAGTACATAAAGTTCTACAATGCCTAAGTTCACTTCTTGTTTAGAATAGCACATTTGATGAAAATATCTTAGAACTTAGCATATTGGATCAATCATGCATCTAACTCTTGCTAAAATTCATCTTTGCTGCATAATTTGTCATGATATTGCATAATGTCTTGTTGTATCATGTATCAATTATTGGTTATTCAAATCAAACAGAGGTTATGCTTTTTCTAAACCAATAATCGGTTATCACATCCCTCTAATCAGTTATTTCCTCATAACAGAGGCATTCCCTCGTTATGTCTTAAAAAGAGCCTAACCGATTAGGCCAATTTGGTAATCGGTTATACACTAAAACAGAAGCATATGTATTGGTTTCAATAAAAGGCCCAACCGATTAGAGAAAACTAGTAATAGGTTAGAAGGCTACACTAATCGGTTATGGGTGCTTTGGATTTCCTGGAGCTATTTGAAACTAAGTGCTAACCGATTAGAGACATTCTCTAACCGGTTAGAGGGCACTTGGTAACCGGTTACATAAAGCTTTATAACCAATTACTGGACATCAAAAACCACTCCTAGTCATGACCTCTTTCACATAACAAGCACCCACTCACACCCACTCACTCAACACCTTGAAATGAATCATAAATGTTTTTAAAATTTACAATTCTATGGTTTTTCAATTCTTTCATTACAATAAGGAATTTTTTTTGTCCTTGATTGGCATGCGTGCATACTAGAATTCCCTACTTGATATTACATACCTTACAAGATTCTTGTTTACCCCAAAATGCTTATATAAGTTTTGATGTTGATCATGTATTTCTTGATAAACTTGAATCATGCCTTAAAATGCTTAAATCATATTTTTGGATTCAGGTGCATATGTTCTTCCTTTATTCTTGTTAGAGCTAACATTGCATGGTTGATAATGTAATACATGTTTTACATTATATATCAACCTAATTTATGCTTGTAAATGAGACTAAATGATTTTTTATGCTAACCCATGTTTTAGAGAATTTTTAAAGTTAGCTTTGTAAGTGTCTCTATGTGCTTCAAGTATGGACATCAAATATCAAAGTGTCAAGCATATATAGGTAAATGACAAGAATTGAATGAAAAGGGACATGATGAGATTTTCTTCAAGTGAAATGGAATACTCAACAGAAGAAAGTACAAACTCAAAGGACTTATAAATAAAGAACATTCTAAAGGAGCATCACTCTCTATCTAGCTCAATAAGTATCTCTATCCCTAAACTATTGTGGTATTTTATATGCTATGGATTATGTGATACTTGTTGATAAATTGATCTTAAAAGATTAGATGCTTTCCTTACATGAGAAGTATGCTTAGCATTGACAAAGTGCCTAATTGGATACTAACTTGTTAATTTTGTCATTGCATATAGGGTGGCTGATATTAGTTCTATACATGTTTTGATCCCTATAGCATATTTCATCAAGGTGAATGTTTGATATATATGATTCTCTTGACCTATAGTTTCTTAATGGTATAACACTTATGAGAATCATGCTCTTTTTGAAAAGAATCTCTTGTTTAATTAAAAAGTTTTTTTAAAATCTCTTATCATATTTGAAAGAAGCTTTTCACCTCCTAATTATCTTAAAAATTTGGAAATCATTCGATTTGTGTTATAAATGTAGTACTCTCTTCATTGCTTTAAAATGTTTTATTAAATCTTGAGAGAATATTTAAGAAAGTTTCCAAATAAATCTTTTGAAATGTTTTATAGAGACCATCTTAATACTTCAAAAGATAAGCCTTGTTCTTCAAAAGTGTTTTATCTTTTCAAAGCTCTTGTTTAATGAGAAAGAGAGGAAATGTACTTTCAAATGTTCCTTTGACTTGGATTTGATCACTCTCAAGGAATATGTGGGTTCAATATAAAACCCATCTACCATTCTAAAACGCTTTTGGAAATGTAATGTGTTATTATAAAATTCTTTTGAAAGGGGGAGAAGTTTTTTTTTAAAAAATGATTTTTGATTAATGGATTAAGAATATGTATCTTTGCCTTGCTTTTCTTTATGATAATGTGCTTACATAGTCTTGGCATGCATGTTTCCCTTTATCTATCTTGTGCTTCAATAAGGGAAAACTTATCTTACTTATCTTACATATCTCTCTTCCATGTCCTTATTGACTATAAATATATGCATGACTATGTTGAACTATTATGTTTTATATCTTGATAATGTGCATATTCTGAGGGGGAGTCTATCTCTTAATTGTTGCTTATATCTCTTGGCTAACAAGTGGTAAACATGTTATATCTCTTGACTTACATTCTTGTTTGACATGAAATGTTTTATTAATACTATCAACATGACAACAAAGATCATCTCTTGTTCTTTTTCCCTCTATCAATGAAAGAAGGTATACATTCTTACACTTCATATCTTTTGATTCTTTCATTGAGGAATGCTTGATATATGGCAAATTATATAATCTTTCATTTGAAAACCTAAATTCCATACTCTTACACGGATATTTTGTAATTTCTAACAAGTGATATCAAGTGGCACTTATTTATCATGTGGTATGCAATATATTATATGCTAGACATAATTTCTTAAGCTTATTGTTATCATATGCTAAATGTTGATGTACCAAAATGTGACAAGTATTGCATGAATAATCTTTTATATCTTGAAAGCATGCTTGTTTCATCTCTTTGACAACATGAGTTTTATCTATAAGGGGAGAGAAAATCATTATCTTTTCTTCCTAAGCCTTTTTGTTGATGTCAAATAGGGGGAGAGAAAATTGGAAAGAAAAATATGTTCTTGTGTTTAATTGCTTGATATGCTTACATGAATATCTATTCTTATATATTGCTAAACATATTTTTCTTTAGTGATTTGTCATCATCAAAAAGGGGGAGATTGTGGAAATAAGTCTGCCCCAAATGGTTTAATATATTAAGTTTTGATGATGACAAATACAAGACAAAAAGAATGATGCATATGCTTGATGGATGTACTTTATAGATGACAATTGCATCACAAAAGAATATTGATCATATTACATAAATGTGCTTAAAGAGATATATGTAACATTCATCATATAATATATCCAATAATATTTTATATGAGTTATAAATGAATTAATATTGGATATGCCTATGAAAGTCTTGTATGCATGTTAGACTAACTAGAGTTATACTTTTATGAATCATGCATATGAAGATATTGAGTTATGAATTTGGACTAACTATGTTTGGTTAAGTGAGCAATACTTTGTAGGATAGTCCAAGTACCAAGAGTGAGCATTACAACAAGAAAGTAAAAAGATCACAACTATGCTCAACTCAAGAAGGATGAAAATAATAAATATGTTCCAAGCTTGTGCAAGACATGAAGAGAAGAAAATTTCGAAGCTTGGATTATATCAAGAAGCCAAAGGATTGAAAGTGCAAAGATTAAGTCCCAAGGTTCTTCAAGAATAGCACATAGGGCTTAGATATTATGTTAAGGTATTTAGGATTCACTCCAAAGCTCATTCAAATGGTTTTTCACTTGACTTAAATGGCTTTACAAAATCATGTTTCAAACTTGTGAAAAATTAGTTTATGTTTGAGCTAAAATGTTTTAATGGGATAACATGTTAGTGACTTGATCAAGAACAAAATACTAAATCTTTTTAAGAGCTCCTAACCAATTATGAACTCCAACTAATTGGTTATTCATCAAGTCAAAACATGTTTTTCTAATTGCTCCTAACCAATTAAACTATTTCACTAACTGATTAGCATTTGTTATAAAAGCTACGTGAACCACTTTTTTTAATTGCCTAACCAATTAGGCATGTTTGCTAATTGGTTAGTGTGCTTTTAAATGTCACAGGAAATATTTTGTAAAAGGATCTAACCGATTAGAACAACTTGCTAATTGATTATTTGAGAACTCAGAATCAATTTCTAAATGTCCTAACCGATTAGTGCTTCTTGCTAATTAGTTAGTATGTTTCTAAATGTCACTGGAAAGGAATTGTGAAATGTCCTAACTGATTAGTGACTTTTACTAATCGGTTAGTATATCTTTTAAATGCTACGAGAACTAATTTCTGAATGCCTAACCGATTAGGCAAGCTTTGCTAATCGGTTATTCTCTAAAATAGAAACTCAAGAACAATTTTATATACTGTCTAACCGATTAGGAGGAACCTCTAATCGGTTATTTGGGCAACCAGAAAACACGCTTCAACGGCTCTATTGAGCATTAAATGCCCCCATCCACTACCAAACGGCTCTAAATTTGTTTTGGCTATAAATACAAGTTGTTGGGCATCAAAGAAAAGTTGGAGAACATTCTGAAAATTACCCTTGAGTATTGAAAACGAAATTCATCATCTTTTTCTCTAAATCTTTGTTTTGAGCTAAGTGTGTAAATCCTTTATATCCATAAGCTTCAAGTTGTATTATCTACTCTTCAAGAGAGTTTCTATCTTCTACACTTTGTGTAATATATAAAGAGAGGGTGAGGTATCCCTTGAGGGTGAGGCATCCCTCAAAAGTTGTAAAGGGTGAGGTATCCCTATTTGAGGCTCAAGCACAAGGGTGAGGTATCCCAAGGTGTGTTGAGTGCTCTCAATTGTAAAGGTTATCAAGCACCTGTTGAAGCTTGAAGATAGTGGAAAATCTCTAGCAATTGCTTGAGGATTTGGACGTAGATCACAAGTGGATTGGTGATCGAACCAGGATAAACTATTGTGTTTGATCTTCTAAACTCTATCTCTTTACATTTGCACCTTAATTATATATGCTTGAGTTGAACTTGATATTTAGCTTATTTGCTTGATTTATCCTATATCTCAAGTTGCAGTTGAGTATCTATAATAGTTGTACATTTATTGTGCATATTCCGCTGCATTTATTTATTGAGTGATTTAAAATGCATAATTTGTCAAAGTTGCATGAAAACTAGTCATCACCCAATTCACCCCCCCTCTTGGGTAATGGTTGCCATGACTAACATTTTTAATTCATCCATATTAAAATCAATTCAGTTCATCTAATTAGAATAATGTATTTTATTGGATTAGATCTAATGAATTAATTTTAGTTATGTATAGTTAGTAATCAAACTAAAGCATTCATTAGATATCCAATGGATATTCAATTAAAAACTAATCCAATAGATATCCAATATATTTTACTTTTTTTTATTCAACACTTTCACTTTCATTAAAGCCCAAAAGTCCATGACACAAAGTGTTTAGTCCCAAAGTTTTTAGAGAGAGAAAGAAATATTTTAGAGAGAGAGATTTTTTTAGATAGAGAATGAAAGTTTTTATAGAGAGGAATATTTTTTAAAGAGAAAATGAAAATTTTTAGAGAGAAAAATATTTTTTGAGAGAGAAAAAAATTAGAAAGAGAATAAAAATTTTCATAGATATATATTTTTATAAAATGAGTGAGTTAGATATCCATCCATCCAATCCATTAAAATAGATTAATGGATATAGGGGTACACACGGGTCAGATTTGAGGGAAAAAAAGGTCCAAACCAATTAATTGAAGTTGGTTCGGTTCGGGTCGATTTTTGTTAAATTTTTTCGTGTAACCCGACCCGAACCAACTCGATGGCCATCGGGTTTGTTCGGGTCGGGTGATCGAGTTGGGTGGTCGGGTTAGACCGACCCATGAAAATTTTTTAATAGGAATTATTCAAAACGACGTCGTTACTTGGGTAATCAGATTATCAGGTCGGGTCATCGAGTTGGTTCACTAAACCCATCACTCGAACTGATGGCTAGACGGCTTTATTGGGTTTGAGCTAAACTGATCCATCTACCCGAACCAACTCAAATATATATAGTCAGGTCAGGTCATTTGGGTTCACTGGTCGGGTTGTGCAGCCCTAAATAGATGGATTAAATATTCATCCATTAAATTAAGTCATAGATAGATTAAATAATATTAAATATTTTATAATGAATCTTAAATAAATTAATGGTTTATTTTAAATCCATCTATCAATCCAAAATTAAATTAATCTATCTATTTGCCACTCATTTTAACTACTGTTATAGATAATATATCTATACTACTTACTAAAAGAGATTGCCCTTTCGGTCTCAAAAGTTTATTTTTCGTTTTTGTCATTTTATTTTAGGTAGACACAATTCAAACAATTAAAAGATATGAATAAAATTACAAAATTATATTTAAATAACTATCTCCCTTTCTACTATTAAAAATTGCGTTACAACTCTCATCTCTCACTCTTTAACATCACTCACTTTTAATATTTCTCTTGCAAATTACATTCATCCTAATTGCTATCTCATTTTATTATTTCATAATTTTGCATTCACCCCAATTGCACTTTCAATTTAACATTTTACTAATTGTTGTCCCAAGTGGATGAAAAAATGTATTTTGTTTGCAATTCTCATGTGATGACTCCTACAATATAACATGTAGGATTTTCTAACCATCCCATTAAAAAAAAATTGATAATTAGACTCGATGTCTTTGATTAGGTTATTCTCATAGCATGGACATTTCCCTTACTAGGACAGAATGATTTATATGCTTAGCATCAAGTTGGACTTAAGGTAGGTTTTTGCTCAATCTAATCTTACGCCTACTCACTCCTATTAGTTTTGGAAACAAAAACCATAACCTGACCTATAAAATAATTTAAAACCCGTAGTCTTTCTGCATGGTATTGTATAAGTTTCAAACATAAATTAAAACCAATAGCATAATCATCAATTATAATCTTAAAAGTCAATCATCTCATATAATTAAAAGATGTAAAAATACTTTCACCATCTCTATCGAAATTATAATCATGTACATAAAGACATCTTAAAAATTAAGAACATAATTAACAAAATTAACTTTTAAGCTTTTAATACATGGAGTACTCTGCGTGGCAAGGTTGATTTACTTATACTTGCACACAACCATAAAAATTATAATCCACACCATAAGCCGCACTAGGTGGAAAAATAGTTGCTTAGTTACTTTTTTTTTCCCCTAAAGTTTATATTTATGGATTTAAGTTATATGTATTGTCAGTATAATTTTTTTTATACCATCAATTAATTATGTATCGTTATGTTATCAAAAATATTTGACTCTTTTAATAACTGCATCAAATATCACATATATAATCATATATGATTAATTAATGATATAAAATTTTTACACTGATGATAATATTTTTAAATTAAACTCTATATTTATTCATAATCAACTCTTATATATAAAACTTTTACATCTTATTGAAGTTCTTCCGAATCATACTTTTTTTTTTATCTAATGTCAACATATATCTCTGAATTAGAAGACATGTGTCTCTTATAATTTGATTTTTTTTACCAGTAGTATTTGAAATTTATATCTCACATAAATCTCAAAATCTTCTTCTAAATATATGATTTTCTACTTATCTCATCTGTAAAATAATTGTTATAACATTATGAATTTACCTTAAAATAATAAAATAAAGTAAAAAGGTAATATAATTTCAAACAAAATCAATATTATTTAAAATAATTATGTTAATGTTACTTTAATAATAAATATTTTCAAACATAAATTAACTTATTTATTTGTAAAATTAATTTCTAAAATATAATTTTAACACATACTAAAATATTTTTAAAAAAATCCGTGGAATACACAAATTACTTATTAGTTTATTTTGTTTAAGTGTCATGGTCTGAATTAACCTCAAGTTGCAGCCCAACTTGTTACTTGGACTTTAACAATCATCAAAACCCTAATTTTAGCCCAAAACACAAACCATTACTTACTAACGTAGAAACATTCATTTGTGGCAAAAGCCTAAGGTACTCTCCTACCTCGCCAAATCTAATCACACAACTCCTCCGACATCTACATGGTACATGGATGTGCACGTAGTAACGAGATATTTTTATATCCATATAAATGTTTATCTTTATGTATAAGAGATAAAAAAGTTAGATTAAAAAAATAGGTCTTATTAAATTTATTCATTATAAAAAAATATTTTATTTCTATAATTTTTATGAATATGTATAAAAATAATGTGTTCGTGCAACAAAAAATTTCAGTGTAGTAACAGCAGTTTCCCTCTTTCCCTTTACTTTCCGACTTTCTTCCCAATTCAAGCAACAATGATCACGTGCCTCGCATGCCCTTGATACTTACCCATGTGTCCCTTCCCTTCTCCTTCTCTTTCTCTCTCTCTCTCTCTGAAACCTTGTTTGCAATTGTTCCATATAAAAAGCCCAAAGCCACCCCGCTTTGCCTTCCCTATGTTCTTCTTCTTCTTCTTCTTCAACCCTCCGATCGCCGGAAAACCTTAACTCCCAAAAGGGTCTTCGATGGCGAAGAAGAGAAAGTCGATAGCCACAAGCCTGGACGAGGTGGATCGAACCATGTACGCATCGTTTTGCAGTGCGGCCAATTCTCTCTCCCAGCTCTATACTCAGGCCATGAACCACCAGAAGCTCTCTTTCCAAGCCGGTGAACGTCACGGCCTCGTAAATCTTCCCTCCTATTCAATCACCCCCTCTTTTTTTTTCTTCCCTTTGTGCTTCAAACACAACAAAAATCGAAACTTTTTATTATTATGATTTTTGGGTTTTCGATTTTCTCATGACTCGATGTGTTTAGCTGATAAAAGTTAGCTTTTGTAAAAAAAAAAAAAAAGACAGTGGCTTTTTCCTATTTCTGATTGTTGATTGAAATTGTTTTTTTTTTTTTCCTGTTTTGGTTTTGTTTTTCAATGGTACCTTGAAAAAGAAAACCTTTGGTTGATATGCTGTCATGGCATTTTATTCATATTTTGAGAGCAGTCTTGTCATGGAGGAATAACATGACTAATAAACTAATACTAGATCATGCTTTGCTTTTTTCTGCATTATATGTGGGAGTTAAAATGTTAAGGGCAAGGTATTTTCCCTCTTCATGCTCCTTCCTAATTGCTGGAAGCTATCAATTAATAGCCTCTTCACTCTAAGAAAACTGACTAGCAGAAACTAATATTGAATGACTGATGATGATTTTGAAAAATAAACCCATTAAGAAAGCTAATTTTTTTTTATGGTCTTGGGTAAAATTAAGCTCATACAGTATAATAACTATTACTGGAACCTAACTTACAGCTCTCTGGAATTTCCAATTTAATCAATGTAGATTTAATTTAATTTAATTTAATTTTCTTTTATTTGTCTCATTACAATTCATTGTTGGCAGTTTTTGTATGTTGGCTTGTTTCTTTGTTGTTTTTTACATAGTTGATTTAACTTTGTAACTTTACTTTGGTATCTCTTGATCATATGTTGTTGACTCTATTGTCAGATATCAGATTAATCAACCATTGATTGATTTGTTGCCTTTTTTCTTGAGCTGATAGGATTTGTTACCAGGTTTCCTTACATTGTTGTGAAACTTTGTTTTCTTCATCTGAAGATGAAGCGTGGTTGAGAAAAAAAGTTATGATATTTGGAAAAACTGGGCCTGCTTGACCATGTCCGAAAAAGAAACTGCCTCCAAATAACAGTTTCTGACTTTCACCATGTTTTCAATACTTTATGTTCTAAATATTCGCATTGATGCTTGCTTTTTGGAGGCTGGTTTCAAATTATTTCTCATAAACTCTTATGGAAGTGTGTCCATGCTCAATTTTCTGTTGGCACTTGGGATAGCTTTGGATCACACATATGCCCCTTGTTCTTGTGCCCTTTCCCCTTCTTTCAATCTTTAATCTTTTACAGCTTGGGTTCTAGTGTGAGGAATTTGAAAATTTGGGAAATTCTTCTGAGTTCTGACATGCTTGAATCACAGTATATCTACAGAAACTAATGTTCAGTTCATAATTTGAGTGGTGAGAACTTGAAAAGTAGTAGCTGTTTCTGGCATGCATGTCTTTGTGAAATTTTCTTTCATTTTAACAACTTTTACCATTTATTTTGTTGAGTGTTGGTTTCTGTTTTTTTGTCATATTTTTGGTTATCTGTTTGTTTTGACTTCCTTATTGACCTCATGTTCAGTTCATAGGTAGTCCGTGTTCTTTTTCTCACCTTTTATGGTGTTTAATTGGTTGCGATTAGCAGCAAGTGGCCATAACCATTTTTTGATCTCCTATTTTTCTTGTTGAAAATCAAATACTTTGGTTGATGACTTGATGTTTGTTATTTTTCAGAATTTTAGCATAACTTGCAAATTTCTTTTTTTTTGGCAATAGGTCATGGACTGTTATAATATAAGTCATGTGTCTAATCTGGGCTTTGCCCTTAAGTTCAGGAATTAAACCATGTCTTGACATTTCATTAATGTGGGATGTTCTTCTGATTTCAGGAAAAACTTTATCAGTGGATCTGGAGACAACAAGAGGGAGGATCGAGAGTTGCAACAGTTGATATACTTAACTACATTCAGGTTGGTTTGACTGTTCTCTGTTTTGTGTATAATATAGTATCATTTATAAATCCATACATGCTTCTACTGATTGGGAATGGCTGAGTTGGGAGCTGTGTGTGTAGCAAACACACCGATGCATGCAGAGAGAGACTATAGTTGTGGACAAGAAAGTGCATACGTATCATATATCAAATGGCTGATTAGCAATAGTGAACTGTTTACCTGATCATGGGCTGGGTTTTCCCTTGAGATTGTCAATTTTTTAAGGGCCCTAAGCCAAGCCTTACAAAATGATTTGTAGAATTTGGCCCAAATCCCACCTGTGATCAGGAGTGAGTTTTTTACTGCCCGTGGAAAAAATTTACAAGAAAATAATCTGTGTAAAATATTATATTAGTCTTGCTGTCTTCATCCATCAACTTTCGTTTGGAATTTTGAGAGCTTTAACTAAAAGCATTCACAGGTGATGATGCATGCTTAATTAATCAGTTGTGTTTTGTTTCCATAGGCAGGCTCAATGACAGAACCTTTTGTCAGCCACCGTCTTTGGCCTGCACGCCTTTTCCTTTTCTCATTTTGTTTTGTTTTCTGTCTTGTTAGCGTTGCAGCTTTTCCTTTTTATCTTTTTCTCTCCCTGGTGTTTCTGGCATGTCGAATTAGAGTGTTGCAGTTTCTTGCCTTGTTTAAAATTATGGGTTAGTTGCTGCATATTATGGGATGACTTTTTCAATAAAAATAACTTTCATCTACAAAAGGTCTGTGCAATAAATTCGGTAAAAATTTAAGTGGGAGAAAGCCATCTTGATTTCTCTGATGGATACTGCTTTTTTGTGACCTTGTCTTTGTTTCCTTTTTTCATTTTCTAGAATTATAGAAGAGGTAGCATCTATTAGTATAACTGTGCTTTCAATGTAAACAGTGAACTTGTAATTATCTGCTTTCATAAAACGAGTACTTTAAATTTTATATTCCATCTGTGGGCATTCAAGAAGTTACAAAATTTTCCCCGGGACTGCTGATTGATAAAGACAGGTAGAATAGATACTTACAAGTCCTTTTTCATGCCATATTAAAGATTTGTTGGATTGACAATTTCCCAGAAATTAAAATGGTGAATATGGTTTTGTAACTTGGGTGTTCTTGTGGCAATTTAGATATTTATCTTGAAGTTATATTACATAGTTGTAAGAGGGTAGCTGGGTAGGATAGAAAAATGACAAGTTATTTTTTTGTGCCATTTTAAAGATTTATAGGGTTGACAATTTTCCCAGAAATTATAGTAGTGATTATTGTTATGTAACTTGTGTGTGCTTGTAACTCTGCCTATGCTTAGCTTTGTTGCAAATCCCTACATAGCCGGTCCCAAGCCCGGATAGAAGAGCAGGGTTGTGTTAGGCAGTTGACAGCCAGCGTAAAACGTTGTCGAATCTTTATGATATGGAACTTGTGTGTGCTTGTGGGCTGTGGCTATTTAGTTATCTTGAAGTTTAAAAAAAAAAAGTGGGTGATAGCATAGTAGATGTTGGGCTGCATTGGGATGCCTTTATGCTTCAAGATTATTGGTTTATGTATTATTTGTCGCAAAGTGCATGTATTGAAGTTTGTTCCTCTGCTTGCAGAATGAGCTGGATTATTGTGGAGAGGAGCCATCCATGTCGCCCAGAGCACCGCTGCAGCACCAACAGTCACAACCAGTAACGCACGTCACTAGTTCAGGCTTTCCAGTAACTTCAGGATCTTCCGGCCAAACAATTGTTGGCCAGGGACTCCGGCCTGAGCACTGTGACAATCAATCAAAGAATTCTGTGTTTTCAAACGCTTTGTCAAGCCCTGTTCGTCGTAGTCTTCAGCATTATCAAATTGGTGAGGGAGGGAACTACCCTAGTGGTTTCTCCATGGGGAATGGAAACCGGAACACTGAACCCAACCTTCTTCACCAGCAAGGCAGGGATTCTACTGCATTCAGTTCCAATGATTCTGCCATGGACATGCATGCAGACTAGTCCTACCTACTGGTTTATCTTCTGGTTATATTCTTGTTTGACCATCCTTCTGCATTACGTGCTAAAGAAGTGAATAATCATTGCAAGTCCATATCTGGTTTTGCTTGTTGCATCCTACAAGAAATAGCAGCAGGGTGGAACCAGTTCTTTATTAACCTATTAATTAATATGCTTATGTCATCCGAGTGATTAGTTTGGATCTTAAATGTTCCTGTAAAGTTTTTTGTTGAAATAGTTTAAAAAAGCATTTAAATTTGTACATTGATTGTCCCCCCCCCCCTACCCTAAAGACTTTTTCAATATAGGGATTGCTTTTCTAAGTTGGCGTTTTTATTAGAATATAACTTTTTTTTATTTACTGTTCTACTGAACTTTTTTTATTATGTACAAAAATATGCTTGCTTTAAAGATGTTCAGAGTCATTATAGATGATGATGACTTCTGACTTGTATAATTCTTTTTTTAGAAAGTAGTTCAGAAGCTGTCATAAGTGATGACAATTTTTGACTTGTGAAATTTTTTTTAGTAAGTAGTTCAGAAGTATGATGGTGGCTTCTTATTTTTGTAATTTTATTTTATTTTAGTAAGTAGTTTAGAAGTTGTCATGTGTGATGGTGGTTTTTGACATTTGTAATTTTATAGTAAGTAGTTCAGAACCTACTATGAGTGATATAACATGCATTACACTAAGCATATATTATATAACATGCATTACCCAAAGCATACATTATCATACAAACATACATTATTGTCATTATATAACATACATTACATCAAAGATACAAACATATATTTTCTATTCATTTGCATTCTTTTCACGTGGGGTTGAGCAACAATGTTGACCTCTGCTATTGCGCGGTAGTTGTACCTGTCGTTCAACAGTTACATTATTTATATTGTTAGTGCCACGTGTTCGAGGCCTTCCTCGACCTTTAGCTGTGATTGCCAATCCTTCTTGTTGAATGACTTTCTCTTGTTCATGAATGATGCTTGAATGACTTACATCATGAGCATCTAAAAATGGAAAAGTGCTACTAGATGAGTCCAAATGTTGTGTGTCTAAAAATGGGAACCCACTACTAGAGATTCCAATATTTGAAGCGTCGAATAAAGGATACTCATTGGTATAAGGCCTCACAAATGATGTAACACCGAATGTTGAAGTAGGGGCCCCAAACTGATATAGTAAAGATAGAATTGCTGAACCCGAAGGTGGGGATAGGAGGTGGGCATCTAACTTAGTTGTTGGTGGCAAGGGTTGGTAACACCCCTCAACATCTTCCTCAGGGTGACTGATTGAATAACGGTGATTGGATGATAATCCATGATCATGTTCAAGTGTAGGATGACTGAATGACATTCTAGGTGCTATGAAATTATTGACATGTGATGGGTTAGGTTGACCCGTCCTCCCACTAACTCCACGTTGTCGGCTAGGTCTAGGGAGTTCCATGTCAAGTGTAGGAAAGGCTGGATTCAGATTTCATTGAGGAAATAGCCTACTCCTAACATCCTCAAATTTCGATGGTGCACAAACAAAAGGTAGACCATTATCTAAATACCAATTTATGTAATCATTAGATGGTATGAAATTATTACCAAGAATGGGATAATCTTGAGGAATTTGGTGAGAACGTATATCCTTAAACTGTCGCATAACCTTATTGGTGTGGTGCCACTCCACAACTGCAAAACATATCAGTGCTGTATTTGCATTCCATACATGACAATGCTCAAAGGCCTTCGATGGGAGGCATGCTTGAATTTCATTTGAAGAATACAACATCCACACAAACTGCAAATAATGGTGGTGAAGTCATTTTCAACCTAAACAAATCATCATATATTTAAATTCAAATGAAATCATATGATAAACCAAATACAAATAATTTCAATGATATCAAACATATCATATATCTAAAGAATTCAAGAAGCACATAATAGATGGAGAGTTCAAGAAATCCTATGCATCACGTTAATGGAAATGATATTCAGTTATAACTAGATGATATCAAACATATCATATATCTAAAGAGTTCAAGAAGCACAAAGTATATGGAGAGTTCAAGAAATCATATGCCTCATGTTAATGGAAATGATATTCACCTATATAGAGATTCATTAGAAACTCTTATTCTATTCATCTTTGCAAGAGTTCAAGAAACAAAATAGATGGAACATGGTAAAAAAAAACAGAAACGTCTTACCTAATTTTCTTGACAATGGAGTCTTTCTTTATTTTCCTTTCCTTCCTTTCTCCTCTTCCTTTTTGCTACTCTTTCTTTGTTTTTCTTCCTTCCTTCATCTGCCTCACGTTCTCTATTTCTTTCCTTTCTCTCATTTTCTTTCTTTACTTTTGTTCATATCTCTTTGTTTTTTTTTTTTACTTATGTACTTCATTATTCTTTCCTCATGTACTTTTCTTTCTTTTGTTCATAAATTTCTACAGCCTTTATGTACGTATTATTCTTTCCTTTCTCTCCTTTTTTTTTTTTCTTTTCTTTTGTTTATATCTCTTTCTAAAGTAAAAATTCTGTTTGACTTTTATGATCAAATGAAATCTGTTATATCTATTAGAGATACTTTAATCTTAACAAATTTTTTAACTTTCATAAGTATAATAAGAAATTATAAGACTTCATTTAGTCTTTATATTCATCATTCTATAATTTTTGATATACTTTAATTATCACTTAAACTCTATTACTTTTTCTCGTATTACTAAAAAAATATTACACAAATCAGAAGTCGCTATTACTCATGACGATTTCTAAACTACTTATCAAAAAAAATTATACAAGTCAAAAGCCATCATGATGATGACTTGTGAACTACTTACTAAAAAAAAAGAATTATACAAGTCAAAAGTCGTCATAACTCATGACAACTTCTGAATTACTTTTACAGTAAGCACATTTTAATACATAATAAAAAAAGTTCGGTAGAACAATAAATAAATAAAAAGCTATATTCTAATAAAAATGTCTCTATAAGTTCCTTTGTAAATCTATACTTTTCTCGCAGATTCTCTACATGGCAGTTTACAGCTTCAGGCATATTTTTTTGATCCCTTCTTTGCTTTTCATTGCTATTTTGTTATTTTTTAGGGTGTGTTCACTGTTCTTTTCTTTGTAAGGTTGTCAAGAGTTATAAAGACGCCCATTAGGCTGCAATTCATAATTCTTTTTTGGGATGAATTTTTTAACAAAGTTCCTAGATGATGATGCATATGATATATAAAATATTGCAAGGAAACAATTGATAAAAAAAAAAAAGGTCTACACTTGGAACCACAATGTTAAAGCATGGGATTGCTAAATGAGGGGCAACGAAAGAAGGGAAGAAAGGTGTTTCTAATTGGAAGGGACGATATGGAATTGCTTGTGCTGTTGTCTTTATGTGATGGCAGAGAAGGTACATTAGCATTAGCATACTTCAAGTTAAAGGTTAAGATTGTGTCTAATTGTAGAATTGCTCCATTAAAGACTCTCCTAGCTAGGTGTCCTCCGTGTTCCGCTGTTTCTAAATTCCTTGTTAGTGCATTATTCCATATAAAAATATGTATGATTTTTGGAATACCTGCACTGCACGCTATGTACAAATTTGATGACATAATTTAAAGTTTCATCAGTATAAATGTTTACACAATTCAGAGACAATTGCAATTAGTTGTTATAAACTTCTAAATTCGTTAATCGAATCATCAAATCATAGGTCATATTTTATCTGCCTGTCTAATAGAATGTATTAATCATGTAAAAATTTGTAACGACTAATGCATTTATCATTACTTGATTTGTCGATGTCAATTTCATAATTCACTTCAAATAAAAAATTAAAAAGAGTATTTAAACCATTTCATTTTTTAATTATTAAATATAAAAAATTATTAATTATTAATTTTCTTAAAATAAAGTCTTCACATGATGACAAGTATATTAGGGATAGCATAATTATTAGATATTGTTGTATGGATTAGGATGAAAATAACTATTGAGACGTTTCTCATAATTTGAGTGCTTTAATTGTGTCTCTGTTTTTAATTTTCCCGTTGTATATTTAATTTTTATATATAAGCTTTAATGGTGTGAGATTTTTTTAAAGATATTTAGTTACTCTTTTAACATCATTTGGTCATTTGGTGCTTGATTCATAATTTTTTATAATTTATATATTTGGATTTATATTTAAAAAAAAAGAGCTTGATTTTTTACTGAGTTTAATGTTTTAATTTTACATAAGCACTTTTTATTTACTTTTGTTCATAAACCTTAATAATGATATAATAAAGTACTATCAACTATGTAGTTGGGTAAATAGATTAATAAAATTTAAGCACTTTATAATTGGCTAAATGGATCAACAAATTATACTAACGCTTTTATTGATGTTAACTATTTTGCTAGACATTCAGTCAGATCAGAACGGTTAGGTGTATATAGATTGTGGTTTCGGCTAGAGTTTATAGGTTATGGCCACTAAATTGTTTGCCCACTAGAGATTCTGGATCGGGTCCAAAGGAGACGAGTGACCTTTTTCTTTAAAATGGCCATCAGCTGCTGCTCTAAAATGTCATCGTAGTTTTACCCATAACTGAAGTACATAACAGCTTTCGTGTTCAAACATTGCATGCCCGAGCTATTATCATTTATATAACACTGATTTGGATAATATTTGGCGCCACTATATATGGTGACGGAAAATTAGCATTGATACAGAGTAGGTAGCAGCCCTGACAATAGTGGCTTTTTGCCATTGACACTTTATATTAAGTATATTAAGTCAATTATATTAAGTATTATATTAATATTACAGTTGTTAACGAATTTGCAACTTAATTAGTAATTATTTTAAATTTCTAAAACTAAGATGTGATGATAATAATATTATAAGTTCAATCCTTCATACTATTTATTTAATCTATTGATCATGTGCTTAAAAAAAAAAAGAAAAAAAAAAAGCAGTGTTGACTGTTGAATTCCATAAAGACTCAAACGACAAAATTAGGTTATAATAAGTTATATACTTATTCCATTAAAATCATGAATGCAAACTTATTTATTTGTGCTTTAGCAATCAAACTCCAAATCAGGCTGCTACACTTACAAAGACACTACCTAAGCATTAATTCCACAATTTTGACATTTTTTTGCTTCAAATTCTTTCCCCCCTGCGATGGCCTTTAAATATCTGATAATGACCCCTACCAGCTATGCTTTCGAATTCAGATTTTAAATTGAAGAGTCAAAGCAAATCTATGGTCTCAGAATGTGATTATCTTATCTTTTTTTTTTTTTTTTCTTTTTTGACTTGAGAATGTGATTGTCTATTACTTCTTCCTTAACGTTGCAATCTACATCTACTCCCTTCCAATTAATGGGGGCATTGCATCTAATTGGCCCCCACAGTCACTTGAACAACATTAACTTAACCCAATCGAATATTTATATTCTATATTTATTAGCATTTGAAAGCAAATAGACGGCACCGTATAATCTTTTTGACCACTCAATCATTTATGCAACAGGGTTGGCTTCAATTATGCTCCCAAACAATCATTATCTGAATGCGGAAAGGGATTTCACATTGGAATTTTCAAGTTTCACGCTATATTACAAACTTGAATTGAGCCACTATGATAATCAAAGAGCAATTAACAATAAAAAGAACAACAAACTTATTCAGACCACTGAAAATGTTACCCACAATTAAGAATGAAGACACCTAAATTTCCATTTTTTTCCCCTTTTCTGGGTGCATAAGACACCAAAATTTCTGAACCAGCAATCTACCATGTTCCTAAAGTTTCTATTATCATGTTGTTCTTCTATATGTAACAAAAAACAAAAAACAAAAATAGTTGTTCTCCTATATTTTAGCTGTAAACTTTATTAACTATTTTTCTCTCCCATATGTATACAAAGTACATAAGATTAAAGCCATATATATGTATCTAAAACTTTGCCTACTAATTTTGGCACACCAACTTTATGTAACTAGATATGTTATTTTGTAGAGTTCAAGTACCACACTTATCGAATGAAGTGGAAAAATTGTAATAATCATTCTCATTCTTGAGATTTGTTAAAATTATACAGTTGCTTACATCACATTCTCTCTAATTTAAAAATCACACTAATCTCATCTGCTTTAAATTTAATAAAACAGATAACCTTTCTTTTTTATATTTTTACTGACACATATGCTTATTCTATATTACCTTCTCTATAGACGAAAAATTAAAAAAAAAAAAGATGTAGCATACTTTTTTTAGATAAAAGAAAAGGTAATTATATTTTAAAGACATCTAAACCAAGACAAATTGATGTATTTAATTCTGAAGGTACATGTATAGTTCAGCCCACTAACAAATAAAATATGTGATTGTAAGTAATACTAGTAAAGTAATGCATTCCACGACCCACATGCACCTCAACTCAGTAACATGAAGTATCTTTTTTGACGTTGTCGATAACCCATTACAGTGTATAATTTCACTTCACATTTTTTTTGTGTGTGTGTTAAAAATGATGGCAAAGTCTGTTATTACTTCGGGGGCCGGGAGCAATATAGGGAAATAATCCCTCCCTAAAGAATTTTTTTTCACAAGCAAAGTTCAAACTTAAAACTTCTTTACCAGGAGAATCCTAATAATATTTATCCCACATATGTAGACCTAACATGTTATCACTAGACGTAACTCACTTGGATTTCACTTCACATTATTAACATCATGTAGATTTCCACTTTTCTAGACATTTCCTCCTGCCGTCCCACAGCAATTGTACACAAATGTGATTGGACAAAAACACACGTAATTTATGCATGTATAAGTGATAAGTCAACTCAAGTAACAAATACATGGCCTATTTTATTTTATTTTTTGGTGAGGACATGGCCTATGTTTTGCTAGGACCATAAAAACACTCGCGATTACTTGTGCCTAATGTGAATTTCAAATTCATTGCAAGCTCAACCTGAGACCTATATCACACTCAAATATCTCAAGTTGCCAGTTGATGACAGATGCATATAATGTGGTCTGTGATTGTAAGGTCACCTGCATGGACCATGAACCCTGATCGTAAAGATAACGAGAAGTTAATATCTTACAATATGGGATCGTACATATTGGCTTTGGAGAGTAAAAAAAAGTGAACTCGTCATTAATCTATATGTAGCAGGGGGTGCTTTACTATTAACCTTTTTAGGAATATAGTGCATGAGCTTAATCACATGCCCTAATTATGCCTACCTACCTGTCACCGGAACTAAAACATAGCATTTCACACGTTTTCTTAGACTGAGTTTTTTTTTTTTTCTTAATTCTTAGACTGAGATTTAGTTTTTTTTTCTTTTTTATTTTCCTTCCCTCTTAAATAAGAAAAATTAGAATAAATTATCAAATTAGTCATTTAAATATTAACGTGTTATTACATTAGTTCTCTAAAGATTTTTTTCATTAAATTAGTCTCTCAAAAATATAAAATGTCACCAAATTTGTTCTTTGAAGATTTAATTAGTAGCAATATAAGGATAATTTTGATGATATTTTATATCCTCACTAATTTAGTAAACAAATCTTTAAATGACTAATGTGATGATATGATGGAAATTAAATGACCATAAAACAGAATTAATCATATTTAAGATAATAATATAGCATGTTCATCCTAACTAGATCAAGAAGAAATAGAACCTGGAATTATGGTTGGATCCATGATGCTTCTCTTTGATGTTGCTTGATCTTGATCTTAGAAGAGAGAAGAGAGAATTGAGAGTGAACTCATCCTATTACTGATGGGAGCTTGTTCAAGTGTGTTTAGAAGAGAGGTATAACCTCTTTATATAGAAACCAATAATGGGGCTCAGTTCCTATTCCCATCAGCTAAGAGGAGAGACTGATCAATGGACTTTACTATTAAATAACCCAACCCATCATAGGTCATTCATATTAATCACCCTATTGCAATATCCATATGTATGATATCATAGATACATAATTAATATATTAATAATACAACATAATAATTGATTAATGTTAATCCAATAATTAATTGTATTTAATAAATACAACATTCTCCCACTTGGATAACATTAGTCAATATCAGAGAAGAAGTATTATTATAAACTATAATATCAATTATGACCCAAAACAAAATATCATCCAATAATCTATGAAACGTTAAGATTGAGCACTACTGAGAGAAGAATAATAATACCCGATAGGGATATATATATTCATGTGCTTATATTTCATAGAAACTAAATATGGATAATGGAAAAGCATAATTAAATAAGACAAATATGCAATTCCAAAGGATAGTCTCAGCATTTTATAAATGCATCAAGAGATATGATAAAAGAGAGTGAGCATTTAATACATATCTCATAATTTCAGACTCCCACTAACCCAAAACAACAAAAGACTTAACTAAACCCATATGAGTTACATGATTCTGAAAAACTCTAACTGTTAAGCCTTTGGTTAGTGGATCTGCTAACATATTTTCTGTAGCAACATGCTCAATACGAGTCTGAAATTCTAGAATTTTCTCTCTAACAAACAGATATTTTATATCAAAATGCTTTGATCGATAAGAACTTCTGTTGTTTTGAGAGAAATGCACAGCAGCAGTATTGTCGCAGTATATCACAAGAGGTCTTGATATACTCTCTACAATCTGAAACCCAGAGATTAAATTTCTCAGCCATGATATCAATTGTTTTGACTATAGCCTTTTGCTACTAGTCTAGCTTTGTACCTCTCAACTTTACCATTTGGACTACGCTTGGTCTTGAAAACCCATTTACACCCAACTGGTTTGTAACCAACTGGTAATTCTTCAAGATCCCAAACAGCATTTTGAGACATGGAAACCAATTCATCATGCATAGCATCAAGCCAATTAGAAGCATGTGAGCTAGACATAGCTTCCTCAAAGGAGATAGGATCATCAATATCATTAAGATCAAACTCATGTTCTTGAAGATACACGATATAATCATTAGAGATGGTAGACCTGCGAACTCTCTGAGATCTCCTTAATGGAATTTCTTCAACAACATCATCATGTTCCTGTTGATCTACCAGTGGTGCTTTAAACACCATCATGTTCTGGAAGAATTTGAATATTATCACGAACATCAGGAAACATGACATCTGCTGGAAAAGAAACAACTGGTGCAGGGATAACAACCCGATCTTCTCTAAGAATAACTGGTCGTGGTGTACTACTACTCCCACTATCCAAGTCATCCTCAAAGAATATAGCACGATCAGATTCAATAACTTGCATAGAGTGAGAAGGACAATAGAATCTGCTGCCTCGAGATCCCACACAATAGCCAATAAAGAATCCGCTAACAGTCTTAAGATCAAGTTTCTTCAACTGAGGATTGTAAGGCCTAACTTCTGCCTTACAACCCCATACATGAAAGTGTCTCAAGCTCGGTTTCTTTCCAGACATCAACTCATGGGGAGTTTTTGGCACAGATTTGCTGGGTACTTGATTTAGAATATACACAGCAGTCCTTAAAGCATCTCCCCAAAGAAAATCTGGTAAGGTAGAATGACTCATCATACATCTCACCATATCCATAAGAGTGCGATTTCTTCTTTCTGTAACACCATTCTGCTGAGGAGTACCTGACATTGTATATTGAGCTTCAATCCCACATCCTTCAAGAAATTTAGCAAAAGGTCCTGGGTTTCTTCCAGACTCATCATACCTGCCATAATACTCACCTCCTCTCTCGTCGATCTCACACATTTGATCTTCTTACCACGGCTTCGGTTCAATAGCAATTTTAAAGGATTTAAAAGCATCCAAGGAACTAGATTTTTCATGGAGAAGATCTATCCAAATCTGAAAAAATCGTCTATGAAAGTGATGAAATACCTATATCCACCCATAGCAGTAGGTGTAATAGGTCCACACATATCAGTGTGAATCAGTTCCAACACTTCAACACATCTATTAGCTCCTTGATTTCTAACTTTGACAGTAAGTTTTCCTTTAATACAATCAACACAAGTATCAAAATCAGAGAAATCTAGATCATGTAGAATGCCTTGTTTAACTAATCTCTCAATACAAGGTCTAGAGATATGCCCCAAACGCCTATGCCATAACATAGAAGAGTTCTCATCAATCCTACTACGCTTATATCCAATAGTAGAATTAACAGACATATCATTCAGATTCAGCTTATATAGCCCATCACACAAAACTCCTGAACCAACTGCAATAGAATTAGAATAAACAACAAGATTTCCATTGCCGAATTCAAAAGTGTAGCCATAATTATCTAAAGCTGAAACTGAAATCAAATTCCTTCTCATAGAAGGTACATAGACCACGTCTTTTAACAACAAAACATGTCCGAAGGGCAAACATAAAGATACCACTCCTATTTCTTCTACAGATGCTCTAGCTCCATCTCCCATCACAATCTTGGATTCAAAATCACTTGGTTTCCTCGGGCTTGTGAATCCTGTAGAGAATTCACAACATGAATAGTTGCACCTGAATCTAACCACCAAGTATTGGGAGGAACATCCACCATATTAGATTCAAAACAAGCTAGAGCTAGGAGCGTACCTTGTTTCTCATTCTTATTCTTATTCTTAAGGATAAAACAAGTCTCCACTTTATGACCGTACTTCTTGCAATACTTGCAGTTCCCTTAAAGAATTTCCTTTTAGGTTCTAATTGCAACGGTGCTTTCCCTGTCTTTTCCTTTTCAAAATGAGGCTTGCCTTTGTTGTTAAACTTTTTCCTGTTTTTGATACCAGAAGAAGAAGCAGCAAATTGAACACTGTGCAGTTTCCCCTTTTTAATGGACTCTTCTTCTTGAGAAACAATTGCAATCATTTCATCAACTGTCCATTCCTCTTTCTGAGTATTATATGATGTCTTCAACACATCAAACTGAGGAGGAAGAGATTCTAAGACTTGCCAGATCAAGAAACTTTCACCAAGCTCGACCTTCAGAGATTGCAACTTGTTATAATAGTGTACCAGTTTCATTATATGCTCACGAACACCACCAATACCATCATATTTGGTTTTCTCAAGTAAGGATAGATATTGACCCTTTTGTGCTTTGTCAAAAGTTTTGAATTTTTGACCAACGGATGATAGAAAATCTCTGGCATTACTATTCTCTGGAATGCTCTGTCTAATGGACTTCTCCATGGTGTATTTAATCACCATTAGGCATACCCGGTTAGAGTATTCCCACTTTTCATAAGAAGTATTTTGAGCAGCAGTGGACTCAGGCGTAAGAGCTGAAGGCTCTTTCTCTCTCAAAGCCAGGTCCATGTTAGTTATTGCCAGATATAAATCCAGAGATTCTTTCCAGTCCTCATAATTTGTCCCATTAAGAGTTTTAACCGAAGTAGTAGAGAGAAAATTTGTAAGACCATATCAACAAGGAAACATTTAATATACATGAAAATATAATTATCATGGTATAAGAGAATTAAATGATTCCGTATGCTCAGCCAAACACAAATTTCTTAATTATTATGATTTCACCTAAGGGTCCCAAATCATAACAAATAAGAAATATAATAATAATAATAATAATAATAATAATAATAATAATAATAATAATAATAATAATAATAATAATAATAATACAATGCACAAATCTTATGTCACTAGAAAAGTTTCTCATACCGATAGGATACTCGAAACATGATTGACATAATCTAAGAATTAACATTGCATTGTATCAATAACCAATCACATTAGTAATAACATACCGATATGGTATAATTATCATTAATGCTACACATATATATTTATATATATAATAAATATATAATAAATATAAACAAAATTTTTGTATAGTTGCACTTACGATAGGTAAGATCACAATTATACAAAAACTTTACAGAATATGATTATTCATAAAATCATATGAATTAAAACAAGAATATATTTCATTTAATTCATATAAGGACCTAAAAATTATTTGATAACCATAACACTTTAATAGAGAGAGTATGATACATACAAGTGTTAAAGATAAGGTAATCAATGTGCATAAAAATTTCAAGTCCATAGCCGAGAGTACAGTATTGAAAAATACTTGATTATTCTGGAATTAATTAATATAAAAATTATAACAGTATCACAAAATTCCATAAAAATTACCAAAATTAATAAATATTAAAATAAAAATTTTTGATAAAAAATTGGGAATTTTTTGGCCTCGGGAAGAGGTCCCACGCGCCCCCACGCGCCTCAGCCCGCGACTGGGCTTCGTCTGGAACAGGTCATCTTCTGCACCCGTTTTGCCAGAAACGGGTCGCGCGAACCCGCCAGACAGACCCAGTTTTATCTCCCAAAACACGCAGCTTTGAGCCGCGATTTTCCGGTCAGGGAGGCGCCGTACGACTATGGAGGGAAGCCCCATCACAATTTCTGGAATGATCCATCATGGATCATGGAAATCCAGATCTAAGAAAACGTGGGTTCTGAAACGGGTTGTGCAACCCGTAACCCCAACCCGGTAAAATCTCCCAAAATACTCAACGAAATGCAACGATTTTTCAGTATGTTTATCGTGGTGCTCCGATCTATGG
Source organism: Ormosia emarginata (assembly GCA_029884605.1). Classification (NCBI taxonomy): domain Eukaryota; kingdom Viridiplantae; phylum Streptophyta; class Magnoliopsida; order Fabales; family Fabaceae; genus Ormosia; species Ormosia emarginata. The sequence continues at coordinate 15,868,814 of JAQQTP010000069.1, read as the reverse complement.
AAGCACCAAGTCAATTTTGAGTTTCATTGAGTGAAAAACGAGATCAAGAAAGGATTTGAAAAAACGATTCTTGGTTCGGTTTTCTTCAAAAAACAGGTTCAATTCGGTTTCAATCTCTCAAATTGAGCTTACAAATAAGCTTAGTAACAACATATGAACAATAGCCCTCAGTCAATTTTAAAGATTGAGGCCGAATTCGAAGATTTCAATTGTTAGGGTTCTTAAGTTAGTTTGTGCAAAAATAATTTCCAAAACAGCTATATTAATACCTTAATTAGGCTCTGATACCAATTGATGGAAATTAAATGACCATAAAATAGAATTAATCATATTTAAGATAATAATATAGCATGTTCAAACTAACTAGATCAAGAAGAAATAGAACCTGAAATTATGGTTGGATCCATGATGCTTCTCTTTGATGTTGCTTGATCTTGATCTTAGAAGAGAGAAGAGAGAGAAGAGAGAATTGAGAGTGAACTCCTCCTATTACTGATGGGAGCTTGTTCAAGTGTGTTTAGAAGAGAGGTATAACCTCTTTATATAGAAACCAATAATGGGGCTCAGTTCCTATTCCCATCAGCTAAGAGGAGAGAGCTAACGCTTTACTATTAAATAACCCAACCCATCATAGGTCATTCATATTAATCACCCTATTGCAATATCCATATGTATGATATCATAGATACATAATTGATATATTAATAATACAACATAATAATTGATTAATGTTAATCCAATAATTAATTGTATTTAATAAATACAACATGATACACTAATACTAATTTGATAGTTTACTCTAAAAACTGCAAGATCAACAAAGGAGATTGGCTCAGCCCAAAAAGATGAACCGCTTCGCTTATATTTTAGGTTTGATTCTTGTTACTACCAGTGCAAGTCCATGCTGAAGACAAAGCCTGATCTTGAGATTTTTTTTTTAATCAAACATTTGATAGCATTTATCCCCTTAATTTTTATCTGAAAAAAAAAACTATAACATCAAAACTAGTGTTTAACTTTTTTATTTACGACATACATCATTACCTGTGCCTATTTGTATTATTATCTATAATTATATAAATATATATGTTTCACATGAAGAGGTTTTTTTTTTTTGGTGTCTTGTTCCATGTAGAGTTTAAGTTCATAATACTAATTATGTATTGAAGATAACAGTTGTAGAGAAAGAGAAGGAAACTAGAGGGAAAATTAATGATAATTCTCAGATAAAATTTATTAAAATTTTCACATTATTTTATATTCTTATTTTTTTTATTTTATTTTTTTGAGAACATATGGATAAAATAAGGATTTTTCAGAAAAATTGTATCAACAAAAATGAAGATGAAAAAGTATATATGTTATTATTTTTTTCGTGAGATATATGTGTTTTTTGGTGAGATTTCTTAAGTGAAAACTTATAAAATGAAATGCAATAAGATGACTTTTATTTTTTAGGACAGAATTGCGAATTCTAAATCTTCTGTCAACGAAGAAAATATTTTTTTCTTAGTTGATAAACAGTATCTTATTCTGTGACATGATTAAGGACAATATAAAGGAAAACGGGTTTGAATAGTATTAGTCTTAAAAATAATATTAGGTTATTGAGATAATCAGTAATTATTAACAAAACATAATATTAGGTTATCAAGATAATTTATAATGTTTAGTCAAATTGACATGTTTTTAGTTTATGCAACAGGATAAACTATTGCACTCCTATAAATCTTCACCTTGATTCCTTGAACGACCATTGTCATTTGTTGCCGAGCGTTTGAACGAAGGATTATAATTTTCTATATATAAAAAATAAATCATAATACTCCAAATACTATCCAAAGCCATGTGAAGACATTACATGAAAACTCCATATTCGGGTTCTTCTCAAAATTCAGAAACACTTGTTTTATTTTTTGAGATCAGTGGAAGAGCCTTTTAATATATATATATATATATATATATATATATATATATATATATATATATGATCTTACTCTAATGAGAGGAGTGTTTATTGTAAGAGGTGAGAGGAGTAAATATTGACTATTGGATCTTACATGAATGGTCAAGATTAAAACATAAATGCATGTGATTTTTTTAAGTGGTCACATGACTTTCAAACAACTATTAATCTTGACCATCCATATATATGGTTGTATGATCAAGATTTACTTTTCTCACCCTCTCACAATAAAAATTCCTCTCATTAAATATGTCCCATATATATATATATATATATATATATATATATTATATATATATATATATAATATTATTAGCTTATATTTGAAAACTAAATATATATATATATATATATATAACTATATATATATATATATATATAGTTTTCCAATATAAGCTAACAACTTTTACTACAAAGTTATTAACACCAAATCATTTGGGAGTTCTCAAACTTAAACCTGGAAGCTTGGAAGAATGGAGGCGGAGCACTTTGTTTTCTCTGCGACTGCTAAGGGTGGTGTTGGTGATCGTGAACCTCCTGATATAGGCAAAAATAATGTCAAAGTTTCCTTTAAGGACATGGTTATGGGGTGTAAGACCTCCCCTGCACCGAAACAGAAGGTAGACTTGCTATCGCAGAAGCTTGCTAGAATTGAATATGAAGACGGCAACCCTTTGAAACCGATGGTGCATATTGAGGTTCGGGTTTTTTAGGGCTTTGTGCACCATGGCAAGATGCTATTAGTTAAACTGTAAAGCAAGAGTATTGGTTATAATACGATGAAGGATAGACTGTTACATGGAAACTCTCGGCCGGCTTTGAAATTATGGATATTGGCAATGATTTTTTATGGTCAAGTTTGACAATGCTTCCATCGTAGCAAAGTTATGGACGAGGGTCCTTGGATGATCTTCGACCATTATCTCACTTATTGAGACACCGGATTTCATTCACCCACAAGTGATCGACAAGACTATGGTAATCCGTCCCAGTCCTCAACCTCGTCTTTTACGATGAAAGCATTTTGTTGGCTCTCAATAGGGAAGCCAATCAAGGTGGATGTAAACACTTTGATGTTCGTCGTGGCTTTTTAGAGTTTGTGTTGAAATAGACTTGAATAAACCTTTGTTGGAAAGGTGTGGATCAAAGGTTTCTGGTACCGTGTTGAATATGAGGGACTCCATCGAATATGCACCAACTGTGGTTGCTACGGGCACTTAGCAAGGGATTGCAAGAAACCACTTGTTGTGGTTCAATCGCCGGATAATGTCACGTCAAGGTGCGTCGAGAACGGTGGTGCAACCAAACGCCGATGTCTCCCAATTCATTTAATGCGGATATTACAACTAATCCAAAGCAGAATTTGCAGGAATAATACCAAAGGTGGTAACGTTGCTAAACATCATGAATCTCTTCATGGTGAGTGGCTTGTTAAACGGAAGCAACGTAAAAATACATAAAACCATCAAAGGTTCTAACCGGAAAGGTAATGCATTAATTACCAATCAAGAGAGGAAAGAGAAAAGACATGCTAAGGCAACCACGTCCCAATTTTCATGCAAATTTTTCTGCTCACTAGGAGGGAAAATCGTCGAAATCAACCTCCAAAGATACCAAGGTTAGTTTCAAACGCCATAACAAGCGTCAACGAAATGATCTGACTCTCTTACTCAACCATCTCAACGTGAGTTTTTTCCTGATGGCGAACGAAGTTTCAAATCCAGAGCACGTCGACGCTTTTCAAATTTCAACCTTTGTTATCCATAAAAGTGGCCAACATAGCAAATTTTGCCTGTATTTATGATCTTGGTCGTGGAGCAAAGAGCACACTTTACAAGATCAAATATCACAAGATTCTAGATTCACCCTTTTTCATGATGATGAGGAGGAACGAAATGTAAGTGATATGGCTCAACCTAATCACGAGGACAACATCACGACATCCTTTGACAAAAAAGACATTGGTTCCGTAGAGAAGAGGATGCGTTTTAATGGCAACGTAGTGCACTCCTCTTTTGTCCTCTTTGTCCTTTGTTTTTTTTTTTTTTTTTTTTTTATGGATTTGTTCAAAGATATATCTATCTTATCGTGGAATATTCGCAATAAATAACCGTGTTAGAAGGAGACATATCAAGGACATTGTAAAGCTTCACCAAATTCTAACTTTTTTTTTTTTTTGTTTATGAACCTCACGTGCCCTTTTCAAAGGTGGAACGTCTTTGGTCCTCTTTGGGTTACAAGTTGTTATTTGTTCAAGAAGCCCGAGGCCACTCCGGAGGCATTTGGGTTTTGACCTGTAGAGATGATTTAGCTTTTACTTTGGTGGATAATAGTCTTCATGCCATCACTTTCTCTATCAAAAGACGATTTTTCGAATGGTTTTGTTCATGTGACCTTCATGCCTCTCCTATTTTTTCATATGTTAATTTTTGACATTTATCTAATCTAAGGCTCGACTAACGGAGTTGGACTATTATTGGTGATTTAAATGAGGTGCTTTATGCAATGAGGTCTCTCGAGGTTCCTTCTCTCCATCTCGAGCATTTTTTCCATGATATGATGGATCTACAATTTCATGGACCTCGGTTTGGTGGGTGGCCATTTTACATGGAGGAATAATGCTTCTCATGGAACGCATGTTAGGAAGAGGCTTGACAGGTGCCTAGCAGATGTGGAGTGGCGTCTTCTATTTCCACATGCAATTGTGGAGGTGCTTCCTTCACATAGTTCTGATCACAATCCTCTTCTTTTGTTCCTTAATAGGTATCAGACTAAGAAAACTAGGCTTTTCCACTTTCAAGCGGCCTGGATTTCTCATCCTGAATATGAGGACGTGGTTACCAACTCTTGGAGATCGACCCAAGGCACGGTGGTTTGTAAAATTGACGAAGTCCGCAAGCATTCTATTACTTTTAACAGGGAAGTGTTTGGAAATATTTTTAAGAATAAGAGGAATATTGAATCCCGTATCAAGGGTGTTCACCGCCAGCTAGATTCCTACCTCTACCCTGATCTCATTAGACTTGAACGTCATCTTCAGCAACAGTATAATGAGGTTCTTGCTCAAGAGGAAATGCTTTGGTATCAGAAGTCCAGGGAAAACTGGGTAAAATTTGGTAATAAAAATACTAAATTTTTTCATACCTAAACAGTTATTCGGAGAAGGAGGAATAAAGTTACAGGTTTGAATATTGATGGTGTTTGGTGCACAGAGGAGGAGGTGCTTAAGAGAGAGGCCGTTACCTTTTTTAAACATCTTTTTCAATCCAATGATCCTTGCCACCCTCAGAATTTACGCCTTCGGTACATTCCTCAGGTTGATAGGGAGCTATATCAAAGGCTACAACAACCAGTCTCTTTTGCTGAGGTACATGATGCCTTGTTCTCCATGAATGCTTACAAAGCTCCTGGTCCGGATGGTTTTCAACCTATTTTCTACAGAACATATTGGCATGTCATTGGTAGTGATATTCATAAATTTGTCTATGATGCTTTTCTCTATGGTACTTTTGATAGGAGCTTATCTGAGACCCTTGTTGTCCCTATTCCTAAGGTTGATGTCCCTCTAACCTTGAAGGACTTCCGCCCTATCAGTTTGTGTAATGTCCTGATGAAGCTCATTTCTAAAGTCTTGGTTAATAGACTTAGACCGCATCTGGACACCCTCATTGGTCCCCTTCAGAGTAGCTTTATACCGAAACGGGGAACTTCAGACAATGCGATTATTGCTCAAGAGATAGTCCATCACATGCACAAGAAAAAAGGCAAGTCTGGCTATCTTCTTTTTAAAATTGATTTTGAAAAAGCTTATGACAGGGTTGACTGGGATTTTTTGAGGCTTACCCTTACGGAGTTTGGCTTTCCTCCTCATATTATTCATCTCATTATGCATTGCACTACCTCCTCTTCTCTTTCGTTGAAGTGGAATTGTGAGAAGCTTGAGCAGTTTGAGCCAAAGAGAGGTATGAGACAAGGCGACCCCCTTTCACCCTATCTCTTTGTGCTTTGTATGGAAAAAAAAAGCTCCTTATCCATGAGCATGTTCATGACGGTAAATGGAAGCCGGTGAGAGTGACACGTGGTGGCCCGACAATCTCTCATTTATTTTTTGCAGATGATTGTCTCTTATTCACCCAAGCAAAAGCTTCACAAGCAAGGCTGGTTCAGGAGGTTCTTACAGCTTTTTGTGATGCCTCTGGCCTCAAAGTCAATGTGCAGAAGACCCGTTTTATGGCTTCTAGGAATATCTCTCGTGAGAAAATTAACAAATTTGCCTCTATTACCTGCTTTAGCCACACAACTAATCTTGGCAAATATCTTGGCTTCCCTCTGATTACAGGTAGAATTACTAATAATGACTTTGGTTTTATTCTTGACAAAGTTCAAAGTCGTCTTGCAGGATGGAAAAGAAAATTACTTAATCGTGCAGGACGTGTCACTCTTGCGAAGTCTGTTTTGTCTGCAATCCCGATCTACTCCATGCAACATTTCGGTTGCCAACGACCACAACTTTGATCGGATCTAGATGCTTCCATTAGACATTTTGTTTGGGGAGGCAGTCATTCTCATTGGGTGAAATGGGATACCGTCAAACTTCCTAAAAGCCAAGGAGGGCTGGGCATACACTCTACCAGAGAAACGAATGTGGCCTTGCTAGGAAAGAGAGTTTGGGACATGCTCAACAATAGGGACAAACTCTGGGTCCAACTATTGTCTTCCAAATACTTAGGGGACAACCATATCTTTGCGGGTTGATCTTTCTTATGAATGCTTCTCATGTTTGGAGAGCCATTGTTAAATCAAGCACACATGCTCAAGGAGGGGTTCAAATACAATATTGGTAGAGGGGACATTTCTTTGTGGTATGATCATTGGCTGGATGCAGACTGCTTGTGCAATTTGGTGCCATACGTACACATAAATGATATTAATTTCAAAGTTAGAGATATCTTTTATGACAGTACCTGGCATTGGGAGCTTCTAGTGACTGATATTCCCAATCATATAAAGCTTCAGATGCAAGGCTATTTCTTGGATGATAACCTTGACGATACTTTGATATGGGCAGGCTCTACGTCGGGCATGTATTCTTCAAAGGCTGGTTATGGTTGGATGACTACGGATTCCTTTTCACTCCATGCCCATGTACATTACGGGTTCTTGGACATGGCTCGCAGCTCAAGCTACCTGAGAGACTGTTAAGCACTTTCTTTGGATTTCACTTCATAATTGTCTGCCCACCAACTCTATCCGCTTTCGGAGGCACGTTTCTAATGACCCGTCTTGCCAGAGGTGTGGTGCCCCCTCTGAATCCATCCTGCACACTCTTCGGGACTGCCCCAATGCCAGCCGTGTTTGGGCTACATTTCGTTTATCTCAGGATCCAAATTTTTTCTCCCTACATCTTCAGGACTGGCTCAGGAAACACGTCACCGATACCCAGCAGGGTGCCTTTTTTGCAATCATTTGCTGGTTTATCTGGAAGTCACGAAATGCATAAATTTTCTCTGATAACTGCTGGTCTTTTTGGCATCATCTTAACCAGATTCACACCTTGTTTAGTGATACAATGAAGATGTATTCATCCAGTAAACTTGATCAAGGCCCTCGCGAGGTCAAATGGACTCCTCCAGTAACGAATCAATGGAAAATAAATGTTGATGGGAGCTCTCTAGGCAATCCTGGGCAGGCGGGTTTTGGCGGCCTTATCCGCGATGAACATGGTCAATGGGTCTCTGCTTTCTCTGGTTCGTGTGGCATTGCATCTAGTCTAACAGGTTGAACTTCATGCAATTTTTAATGGCCTTCGGATAGCGTGGCAAGGCCTACGTAACATCATTTTGGAATCTGACTCCTTGACAGCTTTATCTCTGGTGCAAAATGGAGTGACTCGTTTTCATCCTCATGCATCCATGGTTAATAGGATTCGTTTGCTCATGAACTTGAATTGGTCTCTTCTCTTCCAACACACTTTGAGAGAAGGCAATGTGTTGATTGTTGGCCAAGACCGGTGCTTCTTCTGCGCAAGGAATGATACTTTGGGACTCTTGTCCGCCTGCCTTGTCTTCTGCTTTGTTGGCAGATGCTGTGGGTCTCATGAGACTTAGGCTGTAGTTTTCTTGCTTTCTTTATTTTCATACCTGATCAAAAAAAAAACCTGGAAGCTTGAGTTAGGTGCTTCTGAGGCCCGTAATTAATATTTTCATTTTTAATTAGTTACCTTGTTTAGATGTAGAATTGTGAACTTGCATAAAAGAGATGTCTAATAATATCTCTGAAGCAAACTCCACTTGGTGGTAACCATTGTTAATTACTTAGAGCATAGAGATTCTAATCTATTTTACTTCTTGAGCTTGAAAAGAATATTTAACTGTAAAGCACACAGTTCCTTTCCAAGAACTTTAAAAAATGTTTGGAAACCTTGCTTTGTTTACATTTATTTATTTATAGGTGTTGTTCCATATTAGGATTTGAATTTTATTGGGCCAAATCCACTTATAATTGAGATAATAACATTACACAAGTGACAAAATGAATGTCTCTTTACTAAGAGACATAGAGAATATCAATTTTAAAGAAAGAAGGTATTGTGAAGTTTTTTCTCCTTAGTGAAATGACTTTATTATCCCTCTCTATCAAATGATACCTACATAACTTTTTCTATATAAATAAGGCATTATAAGTTCATAGTAAGGATCTTATTCCTCTTATTGCACCCACCATAACTCTAATTTACTTAAACATTAAAGTGTCTTTATAAGTATCAAATCCTTCTATTTCAACGTTCGAAAGAGTTGTTAAAGTGAAGTTCAATTCCATTAAGATATTTACAACTACCTCAAAGTTCAGGACACATAAAAGGTGGTATAATGCCTAATAATAATAATAATAATAATAATAATAAGGTCTTCCATAATAATAAATAAATAAATACATAAAAACATAACTAAATAACTAAAATTGAAACTTAAATAAATAAGTGAAAGAGAGATAAACATCACTTAGCCCAAATCTAATGATCACTAGCTAGAAAAGAATATTGTTGATAATGCTAGCCACTTCATTCATTCCCATTCAAATTTTGATTGATCACGTATCATTCAGCTAGCCTGATGTTTTTTCCTGAGAAGAAGTTTCAAAGCCAGCTGCCACGTCGACGCTTTTCAAATTTCAACCTTTGTTATCATCTAAATTAAGTATATTATGATGTATTGGTTATTGATCTCTTGCCTTGGTTAAGCATACTTTACGAAAATCAAATCCCACAAGTTTACTAGAAAATAGAAACCCTCATTGTTCATATTCCTGAAGAAGGAAAGAATTAAGAGAAAAATTACCCAAAAAGAATTTATGATAAAATACTTATCATGGAAAAATAACCACATTTTTGTATAGAATATCATATGTTTTACAGAAGCACCATGTTTTGTTTCTTCATTTATCGATATTTTCGTCAAGAGTTTATTTTTTTTTGTAATTTTTGCAATAAATAATCCTTCATAATGATTAGTTTTTACCATGTAACTTTTTTTTTTTTACCAATTATTCACAAAATTTCAAGTTTAAGGGTAATGATTAAATAAAGTCTTCTCCAAAATAATGATTCCAAGATTTAAATCTTTAATATTATAAATAAAATTTACTTGAAGTTGCAATCGACTTTCACTATGACCAATTACTATTTAGTTTTTTCCCATGTGACCTTCAGCTCTTAGTTCATATGTTAATTTTTATAATAAAAAAAATAAAGTGCTATAATGAGTGCTAAGTTATTTTTGGTGGGTTTCCAATTAATGATATTATTGGGGAATAATTATAATAGGATCTACAATATTCAAAAGCAGATTAAACTGAAGGTGTTTGATTTAGTTGTAAAAACTTTAATATTATTGGAGAATAATTATAGTTGATTATTGTATAATCGATTATAATAAAATTAGTGTTATGTTTAGATATATTAGTTGAAGAGTAATTTTAAAATAATTTATTTCGTTTGATTAGTATAAAAAATCTCTTTTATACATTAAATTACTAAAAGAAGTATTAAATGATTAAAAAAATTATTTGATTGAGGACAAAATGATATTTATATTTTAAAATTTTTGTAATAATTTATAATCTAAAATTATAAACTTCAAGTTTATGAAAAAAAACTAATATAATGCATTAGATTTTGCGCAAAAACTGAAGTAAGATTACCCAAACATACTATGAATAGTAAAAAAGTTTTTAGCTAAAAAAAAGCTATTAGTTTAAGAAATAATCTCAACCAAACATATATTTATACTCTGAACCTATTATTTAAGCTTAATAGCTTGAGTTTTTTTTTTTTTAGGTGAAATGATATTAGCCTTTTAAAACCAATTATTGTCTCTAGACTTCAATCTATGCTTGTGTGCACTCAATTTCAAAAAATTAACGTAGTTGATATTTGAACTCGTAACTTTACGTCTACTTACACATTACATGTTCATTTACTATTAGGCTAACATAGGGCGATTTTCATTTACAAAAATTTCAAATAACACATCTCATTCTATAAGGGGATTAACTATACTATTTTATTCATAGGCTCTAATTTTTTAGTCTGAATTCCTATAATTCCCCAAATTGGTCAGGTGCTGACAGGATCTATCAGAGAGTAGAGCTGCAAAATTGACCCCTTTTTCTAGTTTAATGACACAATTAAGGGAAATTTTGGTATCATAAGAGTGAGTAGTTTAGGAGTTAAATCTTCATATATATTTTTAATTAAAAAATCTAAACTTTTCCTCTACAAATTTGTTCTTACATAATTCATATTCTTTTTATAATTCTCCTCCATTTGTAAGGTAAGCAATATTTGGTCTTAGAGCACTTATTATTAAAAATTATCTGAATTAATTATAAATCTTAAATATAGTTCTCTCATGTCAAGAGGGGGTAATAGAGTTGCTCATGCCTTAGCATCACTAAACTTCCTCTTATATGGACATAACTTGGGTAGAGTATGCTCTTTATTCAGTCAATAATCTAGCTATTCTTGGTGTATTAGCTTTGGCTTCTGTTTGATGAATTATTTCCATGTAAAAAAAATGGTTCTTTCCTAGTTTGCAACTTAGCATTGATCACACTTAAGAAACGTATTTGGTAAATTACAAACAAATTAAAGAGTGGGACGAATTTATAAGGTTACGAAAGTATTGCAGTGGTAGACTAGTCAAGGACAAGTGTAGGAGGAGCATATAAAAAGTGGGAAGAAAGAACAAAGAAATAAAAATAACGGACAGAAGTCAGAGGGGGACACACCAGAAATTGACACAAACAAATATTTTTGGATTGACTTGACTCAAATTTGAGATTTACAGAAAGAATAATGTGCACCAAACACATATATGTGTAAAATAATAAAATTATTGTATAGTGTATAAAAATAAATTATATAAGTATAAATATATGTGAGTAAATTAATCGTTCAAAAAAGAGAAGAAAAGAAAAGAAAAAAACCCTCAATTTTGAGGATGTAAGAATCAAAGAGGAATGGGAGATTCTCCGGAAGATAACAACTTTTCGTGGCTTGTGTTGCATGAAAATTGGCACCCAATTCTGGTGAGATCTCCTCGTGGGATGAAATCTCTCCCATGTGTGCTCACGCTGAGGATGCTCGTCACGAGGTCAAAGTCTATGGATCCCAACGTGAGAGGTTAGTTTTAGAGTGCCAAATTTGGACCCTTGCTTTTCATTTCAGACTGCAAAATTTGGACATTTGCTTTTCAGATATATATATTCCAATGCTCACAGTTTAGGACTATTGGATTGATTTGGAAGAATTTATAAGAATTAGATATGTTCTCAAAGAGGACAATGTCAGCTCCTACTGCTTCTAAAATGGCACTTGTGTGTGCTTTTTTAGAAGCTAACCATTGCAGTGAAATTGGTCCAAATGAACGCAATTTATAAATGTTTAGCTAGTTATGTTAAAAATGACAAAATTATTTGTGTCTGTGAGAATTTATGAGAATTATTCATGATGAGATGAAAAAAAAAAGATACTTATTTAATAAATAAAAACAAAGATTATAATATTTATCGTACGAGTACTCATAAATTTGTAAGGTATAATTTTTTATTTAATATATATTATATATTATAATTTTTTTACTTTAAAATGAGATGAAAATATATATTTTTATTATTTTACAATGATTTTTTTTAATGAACTCATAATGATAAAATTTGTTGAAAAAATATATATCATTTATGTAATAGTTATTTATGTAAACCGATTATTACAAAATATAATTGAATTTAATTTGTTATTTGTAATATTCTTTTAATTCAATAAAAATATTATATTGTTGAACAAATTAAGTTATAATATGTAATGTTAAAGTTTATTTTATTTATATTTTTTTTGTAATTTTTAAGATCTTATTTTAAATTATTAATTACTTGCAGATACTCATATATCTATAGGGATCACAAATGAGTATCAAGTCTCCATTCCCACCCCTACCCGTTGACACTTGACATCCCTAGTTAGAGTTGGACTAGTTGGATTGTTCAACTGTGATTACTCATTAGTTAAGATGAAAGGTAGTGTGATTGCATATGGATCATGATCCTCTCTATTTGTAAAACAACAGGAGAGGAGAGGAGTCTGTTGTTGATCCAATTGCTCACTTTGATGCATAGGAAGGATCCAAATGCTCACTTTGATCTAAATGTTGTGCTTTCTCCATTGAATCAACAAGAAGATCCTCTCTTGTTGTTTTACAAATGGAAAGGATCCTGATCCATTGCATATATATGTCAATATGCGTGCGCGAATGTTACACCTCACCATACAAATATATATATATTGAATGAATAAGAAGTTTTGTTGAAGATATTATTTCTTTGCGAGAATGAAGTTATTATTTATTTTGATAAAAATTATCACATTTTAAAGTAATTTTTTTAATTTAAATGTAGTACATCTTTTACCTATTGTTACAAGAATTACCTTTTAAATTAGATAAAATAATAATTTCTATATTTAAGCTTATATCTTTTTGAATCATCTTACTTAACTTTTATTTTAAACTCAACTATTCTATTAGTATATTTTTTCTATAGTAATAATTGTTTCACAATTCACACTTCTTTTAAGATATTTTTAATGTATATTACTTATAATGGCGATAGGAGTTTTTGGTGTCCAACTTTTTTTTCCCTCAAAACGCCACTACCTATATCAGAGTTTAGAGTAAGAAACCAGAGAAAAATAGAAGAAGCAACTGTGTTGATTGATTCAAATTGGTAATGTACAAAGTGGAGCTATATATAGAAGTTCAATCATCTAAAGCTACGACTACTAACTATTATAACAGAAATAATGAAATTACTGACTATTTAACTAACTCTAACTAACTGTGAATAAACTATCAGATTAACTTAAATATTCCAGCTGGATTTGTTACCAGCTGATTTGAGCTATGTATTAGCTTACATACCCCCCCCCCGCAAGCTAGAGAATGGATGTTAAGCATTCTCAGCTTGGAAATGAGGAAATGAAAAATGCTTGGTGGCAGAGCCTTTGTACAGATATCTGCGATTTGAGCAGCAAAAAGAATTGGGAGAAGATGAAGAATGCCAGCTTGAACCTTTTCTCTTATAATGTGACAATCGATTTCTATGTATTTGGTCCGCTCATGGAATATTGGATTGGTAGCTATGTGTAATGCGCATTGATTATCACAGTATAGGAGACAAGGAGTGAGGAAAGGTACTTGGAAATCCTTCAAGAGATATAACAGCCACTGTAATTCACATGTAGCCGTGGTCATTGCTCTATATTCAGCTTCGGAGGAAGACTTGGAAATTGTGGCTTGTTTCTTTGATTTCCATGAAATTAAAGAATCTCCAAAAAATACACAATATTCGATGACAGATTTTCTGCTATCCACACAAGAAGCCCAGTCCGAATATGAAAATCCTTTCAATTGTAAAAAAGAGGATTTTGGAAAGAATAAGCCTTTCCCTGAAGATGCTTTTATGTATCTGAGAATGCAAATAGCAACTTGGTGATGAGATATCATAGGTTTGGCTAGAAATTGGCTTAAGTGATGGACTGCAAATGTGTTGTCAGGCTTGGGCGTGGTGAGATAAAGTAACCGTCTAATAAGTCTTCTATAAGAGGAGATATCCTCAAATGGATGGGCATAATCATTGCATAATTTTTTATCAGCAACCATAAGAGTTGAAACTGGTTTGTAGCCAAGTAATCTAACATCTTCAACAAGTTCTAGAGCATATTTTCTCTGACATAGAGAAATTCCAGTGTTGTTTCTAGCAATTTCAAACCCCAAGAAATATTTAAGACAACCTAAGAAATTCCAGTGTTGAATCTAGATTTTGCTTGACATTGGTGATTTCTTGTAAATCATTACTAGCTAGAATTATATCATCAACATAAATGAGTAAAGCTGTAAAGAAAGATGCTACTTTCTTTGTATACAAAGAATAGTCAGCTTTACTTTGTGCATATCCTTGTGCAATCAAAGCAACTGAGAGCTTGGAATACCGTTGTCTACTAGCCTGTTTTAATTCATAGAGATATTTTTGAAGCTTGCACACTTGCTGAGGATTTGAAAAGTGGAATCCTGGAGGTAGAGTCATATAGATTTCTTCATTTAAATCTCCATAAAAGAATGCATTGTTAACATCTAATTGATGCAAATGTCATTCCTGAATAGAAGCTATGGCCAAAAGTAATCACACAGTTGTCATTTTTGCAACAAGAGAAAATGTTTCAAGAAAATCTAACCCCTCTGTTTGTGTGTAGCTCTTAGCTACCAATCTAGCTTTGTGTCTTTCAATGTTGCCATCAGATTTATACTTCACTTGATACACTCATTTATAGCCTATTGGCTGCTTATTAGGAGGTAATGTGGTTAATATCCAAGTACTGTTTTGTTCCAAGGCATGTATTTTAGAAGCCATAGCTTTTCTCCAGCATTCATGTTTGACAGCTTGTGCATAGAGCTGTCAAAATGGGTCAAATCCGATGGGTCGGCCCGAATAGCCCGACAAAATAGACGGGTGGACTAGTAAAATATCAGCCTGAAATTTATATGGCCCGACCCGAATGGACTGAGCCCGAATGAGCTAGGCCAGCCCAGCCTGAATACATTTCATAAGACTGAATTGGACTAGCAAAATGCCAGCCCGAAATTTACATGGCCCGATCTGGCCTTGCCCAAAAATAGCTCGGCCCGAATAAGCTGGCCTGACCTGTTTTGACAACTATACTTGTGCATAGGACTTTGGCTCAGATTTAGTGGTGATATTTAAGGCAAAGGTTCTGTGATTTTGTGATATGAATAAGAAATGAAATTGAAAATTGGATACAAAATACCTGAAGACAACTGGTTAGCTTGCTGAGTTGAGGTTGACAGTGAACAGTGGTAATCTTGTAAGTATGATGGGGGTTTTCTAGGTTTGCTAGATTGTCTAGAAAGATTTTGAGACTAAACATTAGAAGAAGGAGGAACAGATGGATAAGGTAACTGAGGAATAATGTGATCAATAACATTTGGAAGAAACAAATCATCATAGTTAGTAACAGGTTGAGATATGATGTTGTTAGATGGAGGGATATCATAATCAGAATGAGCATGAGAAGAAAAGAAAGGAAAAATGTTCTCATGAAAAATAACATTTCTAGACATAAAGAAAATTCTGTCATAAACATCATATAACAAATAGCCTTTAACTCCTTGTCTATATCTTAAGAATACATATTTTCGAGCTCTAGAATCAAACTTCTTTCTATGAGCAGTCAAAGTTGTGGCAAAACAAAGAGAACCAAACATCTTAAGATCTGCAAGAATAGGTACTTGGTTATAAAGCAGTGTATAAGGACTACAATTTTAAAGAGTGACAGATGGAAGTCTATTAATGAGAAAAACAGAATGAACAATAGCAAAGGACAAAAACTTTTTGAAATATTAGACTGAAACATAAGGAATCGTGCCACATTTAGAATGTGTTGATGCTTGCGCTCAACAACAACATTCTGTTGTGGACATTCTACGCAAGACTTTTGATGCAAAATGTTTTTTTCTGCATAAAATTGAGAAATAGTGAACTCAGGACCATTATCAGACCTGATCACCTTGACTTTATGTTGAAATTGAGTGTCAATTAATGCAACAAAAGACTTTATGTGAGATGTTGTTTCAGACTTTGATTTCATAAAGAAAAGCCAAGTATGTATTGAAAAATCATCTACTACAGTCAAAAAGTATTTATAACCGTGAATAGATGGAATTGAAAATGGACCCCAAATATTCATGTGCAGTAAATCAAAGGCATTTTCATATTTATTAATGCTGACAGAATAAGGTAACTGTTTCATTTTAGCCATGGGACATATATCACATACATTGTAATGATTACAATTGATAAAAGGGAAATTGATTATGCAAAAACTTCAATGTGGTGTTAGAGGGATGACCCAAGCTATAATGCCACAAATCAGGTTTATGAGACACAAGAGCATATGAGAAATTATAACTTTGATCAGAATCAACTTTACAAGATGGCTTCATCACATACAACCCTTTGATAACTTTAGCTAATCCAATCTTCTTCAAGGTATGGTGATCCTGTATGACACAATCAGTAGAAGAAAAAGTCAAAACACAATTGAGAGAACTTGTTAATTTTATGACTGAAAGCAGATTGAAAGTGAACTGAGGTAGATAAAGAATATTGGAGAGGGTCAGCTTATCTGAAAACTTGATTGTGTCAGAGATGGTTGCTATGACTGGATTTCCATTTGGTAAATTAACAGTAATTGATGGAATTTTACTATAGGTAGTATACTGATGCAGTGTGCAACAAATGTGATCTGTTGCACCTGTATCTAGTATCCAATGAACAAAAGTTGAATGACAAGAAAGAACAAAATTTTCACCTGAAACAATGTTAGAGGATTGATCAGGATTAAAAGACAAATTTGATTCAGTGTGAGTGGTAACATGATTTGCTAAATGTGGCTTTTGAAAAAGATTCAAGAGTGTTTGGAACTGTTCAGTGGTGAAGCCTGGATGACTACTTTCTTGTGTTTCTGTCTTGTCATGTGCAGTATCAACATCTTCTGCTGAAGAAATATTGTTCACAAGATGATTAAAATTTTGAAATTTATTTCTTGGGTGACCAAGTGGAAATCCATGCTTTTCATAACAAACTTCTATAGTATGGCCTGTTTTGCCACAATGTGTGCAAACTTTGCCTCCATTATTGCCCCTTCCAAATCCATGTTTCTTTGTAAATTTCTGAAAACCAGAATTTTTAACAGTAGCAGCAACTGCAAAAGCTATGGATTCCTCATGAAAATTATTAAACTGTCTTCTTGCTGAACAACTAGGGAGAAGACTTTGGCAATAGGTGGCAGAGGATCCATCATTAGAATTTGAGACCTTAATGTTGAGAATTGATCGTTCAAACCCTTCAAGAACCTCATTATTCGATCTTGCTGCCTATAAGACCTGATAACATGAAGTAATTCACAAGTACATGGTTGTAAGCATTTACAACCTGGAATTGGTCT
Source organism: Ormosia emarginata (assembly GCA_029884605.1). Classification (NCBI taxonomy): domain Eukaryota; kingdom Viridiplantae; phylum Streptophyta; class Magnoliopsida; order Fabales; family Fabaceae; genus Ormosia; species Ormosia emarginata. The sequence continues at coordinate 15,851,271 of JAQQTP010000069.1, read as the reverse complement.
ATAATTCTCTAATTCCTCCCATAGAGATTTCAATTAGTATAAAACTGACTGACAGTAAATTTCCCTTGTCTGAGTGCATAAGTTCTTCTTGCAAACATGTAATTCTGAGTTTATCCCCTTGTGAAAATCTATCTTTAAGATCTAACCAAATTTCTGATGCAGTATTCATCCACATAACACTATTTGCAATATCTTGAGAGAGGGATCGTGTAATCCAAGAAATTACCATTGTGTTGTAGCGTGACCAGGCCAAGAACAATGAGTCTTATGCTTCAGACATTAGGATTGATCCGTTCACAAAGCCAATCTTGTTCTTTGCTTGCAGTGCCACTCTCATTTGCCAACCAAGAATGATAATTGCTCCCATTGAGAAGTACAAAACCAATGAAATTGCAGGATTCTCATTAGGGTGTAAGAAATAGGAACTTGTAAGATCCAACATCAGATTTACAGGATTTGCCATTGCAATTAAAATTGAGATGAGAAACAAAGAAACTTTCACAATTAGTGAGGCGCAATAGAGCTTTCACAAGGAAAGCTCTGATACCATATCGGAGTTTAGAGTAAGAAACTAGAGAAAAATAAAAGAAGCAACTGTGTTGATTAATTCAAATTGGTAATGTACAAAGTGAAGCTATATATAGAAGCTCAATAATCTAAAGCTACGACTACTAACTATTATCATAGAAATAATGAAATTACTGACTATCTAACTAACTTTAACTAACTGTGAATAAACTATTAGATTAACTTAATATTCCAACTGGATTTGTTGCCAGGTGGTTTTAGCTCTATGTTAGCTTAATAGCCTAATTTATTTAAACACAAGTGAAAAATGGGTAGAAATGTAAATTTTTCATTTAACCAAAATTTCACCCTCAAACCCACCCAAGCACCACGTACTAGCCTGCTAGAACTGTCTCAACTTTTGTTTTCCTTAACTGCCTTCTAGAACTGCACTTTTCACATTAACAGGCACGTTCAAGCCTGTCCTAAGCAATACAAATTCATTCGGATTGCCTTAAATATTTTTAAAGATAGATAAAGGGATAAGTAGTCATTTAAAGGTGTAGTATTTCATTGTACATTTTAGTAATCAAGAATATATTTTTTAAGAAAAATGCATATGTAGGGTGAATTGTTTTATATAAATGCAACAAAAGTTAAAAAAATGTGTTAGTGCCTGCGAATCCACTAATAAACATAATACATTTATTTATCAAGCGGGTCAATAATAGTATTTAATTAATTTAACAAACTCCTTATTTTGCGGTTTAAATATAAAAATGTCAAAGTTTATGATGTACTTCAGAACTCAGAAGACACACTTTGTATCCATCACTCAGTCAATTTCTCCTTAGTAAACGTATATTCACTATCCAAATTAGACATCTTTCTTCAAGTGATCTCTCTTTGTTGTCAAAAAAGAAGCATGCAACAACTTCAACATATCAATTTCTTCATGTCTCTCATTTTAGTTGACGTCTTATCTTCACCCTAATATTCATCCCACAAAAAGTAAAATGAGTTTTTTTTTTTAATTTTTTTACGTGGAAAAAGTAAAATAAGTTAGAGAGACGTGCAATTACTATTTGGCTACATTTATTATTCAAACTATATGTTTATATAGCACTAAAATAATTCCTTTTAAAATTTGTTGCCATCAAAATTTCTCAAGAAAGAAATCATAAACAAGCAAACAAAACCAGTCTTTCTTCAGCTACCAATAACAATCTCAGCACTTTTTTTTTCTCTTTTGGAGTAATGAATTCAATTTTGTATTTAACTTATATAGCATGAAGCACAGACATAAATACAGACACGATATATATATATATATATATATATATATATATATATATATATATATATATATATATATATATATATATATATATAAACTATAAAATTTAAAAAAAATAATTCATAATTTATTAATATCATTTATATAAATTTGAAAATTTATAATATTTTAATATATATCATATATGTTAATATTTATTACCTAGTAAATTCCTTCTAAAAAATATAGAGCATAATTTCTATTAACATATTCTAAAAAATATCTTAAACTAACTTCTTCTAATAGAATTAATCATGTACAAGTACATGTGCATAAAAAAAATTAACTAGAGGGAATATTGGTATGAGATAATTTTCAATGACCAGGAAGTAAACGACTTGACACAAGCAGAGTTAGAAGGAGTAGATAAAAATAGTGATGTGTGAAAAGATAAAATTTAAAAATCTAATAATAACGTGTGAAAAAGTAAAACTTAAAATACTGATATGTGAAAAGAGTGGCTTGAGATGTCAATCATGTGATTAAATTTGAGTAAGTTACGAACTTACTAATTAAACGTTAATATAAAAATTAATTTTTTTAAAAAATATTAATGAGTTATATCCAAATTATATTCAACTTATATCTAAATGTATTTAAAAAATATTTAAATATATTTAAAATATATCTAAATTAAAAAAAATTAATTTTTTTAATCAAATACATAAAATACATGTATCTATATATATATATATGTCCGACACACGGACATGACACGCAGACACGTCTGCTTTATATATTAGTACTATTTTCCTGAAAGTGAGTTTTAAAAAAAAAAACACTTGCATGCGATTGCGCACATTGGAAAATGGGGCCACGTCGCTATCATGCGCCGTGTGCATCACTTTCCCTATCATCCTTTTAAATAATTGGAACCAGAAGAAAAGAAATACCAAACCGTTTTTTTCCTCCTTTTTATTCGTCGTTCAATTCAATTCATCGCCGAGTTTTTCGTCCAGGTGGCGACCGCAGATGCTACTACTCGTCGCCGTTGATCCACGCGCCGGTGACCTCCGTTGATTATCCGGCACTATTTCGGTACTGCAAACTCGCTCCTTCTTCTTCTTCGATCTAAGATTTTCCGTTTGTTTCCGAGAAAGTGAGGGAAAACCGACTCTTTGAAATCTCGCTTTGCTTTGTTCGATTTGTGTGTGGAAGTCATTGTAGTAAGGGAAAACTCTCCATTTGAGTGTGATTTCAGTGTGTTCAGGGCTTGGTGCCTGTGTTTATGATTTTCTTTCTCATGCATTTGCACGGAACTCTGAGGCTTTGGTGATTTTTTTTTGTTTTTTGCAATTTTTTTTTGTTTTCTTGAAGTTATGATTGTGTGTGAGAAATTGCCTGCGAACGCGTTTTGGGAGCGGTTACATTGAAGCAGAGATCTTCTTTTTTTGCCATTTATCTATAGTGATTTCTATATGGTATTTGTAATCTTTTGTTTTTGTTGTGTGTGAATCAATAGAAATTGTTTGAGTTTTTTTTTTTTTGTGGGTATACTGTTTCTCAATTTTTTTTTTCTTGTGCATGTTCATTCGGTTGGTCAGAAAATATATATGACGGTTTACATTACATTAAGATGGTTGGGAGTATTGAGTATGTGAGTTATGTTTTGGTATAGAACTCGTTTCTGTATAAATATTTTGAACAATTTTGATAATTTCAGTAAAACAAAACTCAATTACTTTGTGGCCCCTTTTTAGCTGTTTGAGTTTTTATAACAGATTCACCACGTTTTTGGAGCATCTAGAAGCTTGAGGAAGTCTTAAAGTGGTTAATCCTGTGTGTTTGTCCTTGTCTTAACTCTTAAGGCTTTCCAAATCTGTATCTTCACTGTGAGATGTGCTTTGGTTATCATATCAACATTGAATTTGTTCAATTAAGCATATTCTTTCTTTTAAGAGTTGAAAGGAATAAGTGGAATATAAAATACTGTTAAAAGAAGTTATGGAAGATATGAAATGAAAGATTTTGAAACTATGGAAAGTCATTCTGATCTCTGATTACTTTTGGTTGAAAAGGCTGTAACTTTGGTTCTTCTGAGGGGAGGGAGCTATATATAGAAATCATTTTATGGTGCGCCGATGAGCAGAACTGATGTTATTTGCAGTAGAAGGAGGAGGATTCTTCTCTTCTTCGGCTTCAGGGTACAGTAAGGGCCTGAGCCTTCTCCTCTTGGGTCAGAGGAGTGAGGATAAACCCATGAGAGTTGCGCCGTGGAGCCAGTACCAGTTGGTAGACCAAGAATCTGACCCCGAGCTCCAGCTGGCTTCCACAAAGAACCGCCTCTCCCGCGGGTGTGCCTCCTTTGTTTGCTTTGGTCGCACTTCCGCAGGGCTTGATACTCCATCTCCTCTTAAAGTGGGCCCTGCTCAACAGCATGATGTCTCACCAGGGCCACTGGTTTCCAACAAGGGAAAGGATCCTTCTGCTCATGTAGATGATGATAATGATAATAGAAAGGTTGCACTTAAAAGTAGCATAAAAAGGGCACAAATTAATAAGTCAGTTCCTGTTGAGGCTGCTAATGAACATGAAGCATCGGGTGGAAAGGGGATTGATGCTCCTGGTGGTCAAACAGAGAGAAGGAAAGTGCAGTGGACAGATGCTTGTGGTAGTGAGCTTGTTGAAATACGAGAATTTGAGCCCAGGTATTTGAATCATTTATTTTTTATATCAGCTATTATAAAAGGAGAAATCTTTCTCTTTGTTCTATTGCAAAATTTAAAGGTCTTGTTTGTCATATTTTATCATTAGGAGTTCGTGATACTTAATTTTGTGTGATTGACAGAAGTGAATCAGATATGCCTGGATGGCCTTTTCATTCACCCTTTTCTTTATTATAAATGATCTAAACCTCTGATATTTATTGTGATAAATGATGGAAGAAGGTTCTAGCACTTTGGATTGAGGCTTAGTTGAGTGAAATTGGTTTTCGTTTTTGCGAGATGAATTGTGAACTGAATTCTGATTAGAAAAGGTGCATATATGGCTTCTCCAAGCCCTAAGGAGTTTTACGTTTTGTTCATTCCAAATGCTATTAGGTCAACTGAAATTGCTTCAGATAAACTAGTACTGTGCTTGATAGGAGTGAAAATGTAGGATGCATTTAGACATAAATTGTGTTGAAAGACTAACTTTTCATGCCTTCCATTTTCGCTTTAACAAGCACACCCTAGATAATCGAAAAAAAAAGAGCAAAGTGAAAAAAAAATGCTGAGCTCAATCATATGTTTAGGAACTATAGAAAGGTTTTTGTTTTTGACCTTTTATAAGAGGATGCCTTACCCTCTATCATGGTGTTCTTATTCCGTTATGATAATATTTCTTCTTTTATCCGCAAGAAGTATATAAAAGAAAGAGATTCCTAATTATATCTAACTTTTTTTAAGTGTGCAATTACTTAATTTCTGTTATTTTTATTTGTTGCACTTTATTGATCTTTTCAGAATTTGATCTTATCAATTATCGTTAAACAGTTGGCTCCTTTCTCCTTCTTTGTAACTTTCTATTATGCACATAATGCTTATGTTATTTCTTTAGCATTCTAAACCCCTATTACTTTTGTGATCTTTAGTGAATTTTTGTGTTACTTGAAGATTTCCACCATTTAAATTTAACAATACCTTTTTGCCATCTCAAAAAAAGAAAAAAGGGAAGAAACCTTTTGCTGGTAGGAAATAGATATTTTACTCTATGGTTGATCTGTAGGCTTCTTGTATATACTATTGGTTTGGCATGAAATGTAAATTCTTCGCAATTTGGCTTGTGAGATTAACTTGGAAGTAGTACAATAATGGAACTTTCTTTAGATTTTTCATACTCGATACTATGAATGTTGGAGAAATATGAATAGAGTCATAGACTCATTTGGCATTATATGCTCGTATAAGATCTTTTGTATATCTTGTGAACAGCAATACACTTTTTTTTTTTGGTAAAGAACAGCAATTCACTATTGAATCTACTTGTCAGATATAGAGTTTGGTAAGGAGGTGCTCCTAAGTCCACTGCACAGTTTGCTTTTCTGCTTGATCCTATAGAGGCTATGGCAGGTTTTACTTGGGAATGTGGTGGTGTTTGATATTTTTTTTGGAGTGATTTTAAAATCCACAGTTGCTTACAATAAGCTCACGGGGGATGTTTTTCAATGCTGCATGACTCTTGAAAATAAGAAATATAAAAAAAAAATCTATGCTTTCATAGGTCTTTGATATTTTAGATAAGAAGTGCACACTGGGGATGTTTTTCTAATTTGAACTATATGTATTCAACTTTGCAAATCTCTGTTTTAATATGTCTTTGATATTTTAGATAACATAGCAGTTTTACAATAATTTTTACCAAACGCCTTATTAACCTGTGTACAATTAACAATCACTTTTAGCACACTTTTGTTAAACAAATTTTGGAACATTCTTACACGGCAAATTTTTTTGGAGGCTAAATCATGGCCTACTGAGGCTAAAACCTGAAGATGTTATTCGTTCAATTTTTTGGCCTTGCATGATTTGCCTACATATGATCATAATACTCCAGACTCTCTGTATTTGCGTAACCTGTTTGTGTTTTTCACATGTGTAATATTAATTGCTCTGAATCAGTATTGATCAATTTGATTTACTCTTACTGACTTTATTTTTTTCTCGGCGTTATAAGGCTGTTTTTTTGTGTAAGTAATCTTGTAATACACTCATAGCTTCACTTAAATTTTAATTTCCTTAATTGAGTTCCTATAATATTATTTCGTTTTTGATTGGGTCCATGCTGTCAGAAGAAGTTATAACACAGTCAAAATATGCTGAGGTGGCACTGACAGACTGAACGTCCACATGTGTGTACACTAGACTAATTTTTTTCCATTTCAATACCACATGTTGGAACTCAATTTTTTTCTTCATTCTCTACTTTCCCTCCCCTGTAGAGCTCTTCAATGATCCTCATTGCAACTCCACAGAACAATCAAAATTTAAAATCCAACGCATTAGAAAGAAAGTAGTGGTAGCACCTATTGAGGAAAAGATGGTAGAATCTCATTTAAGGTGGTTTGGCCAATAGAAGACTTGGTTAGAAGAGTGGATCAAATGAAGGATAACTCAATAGTTAGAGGTAGAGGGAGACTAAGAAAAACTCTAGATGAAACTAATAAAAAATGACTTAGACTTAAATGGACTTTCTAAATACTTAGTTTATGATAGAACACAATGACATTGTTTGATCTATATAGCCGACCCCACTTAGTGGGAAAAGGCTTTTGTTGTTATTGTTAACAACTGCTTCTAAACATTGAAGCCTTGTGGCTGAATGCTTGTGGTCCTATTCAGGTTAAATGCAGCTCCTTCTGTGCTGATTTGCTGCCTTCAGCACCTTAGTCATTGACGATCTGGTGATGGAGTATGTTCACAACCCAGAAAATAGTCCTGTCTAGATTTGTAATGCTATTGCCTATGGTACACCCATCTACTAATTGCCTTGATTTCCATTCTGAGCCTAGTAGGATGCAATTCCTCTTATTCTTGTGAGGATAAAGAAGGTCTTGTTTTTGTTTGTCGTCATCTTTTGCCTCATTGGTTTCAGTTCAACAATCCATAGAGGGATAGACTTTGGAAAGTATACTGTATATGCATCTTCAGTGACAAATGGTCCAATCTAATGCATCTGTTTCTGACCCTTGTGGTCATTGTGGAGATCACTAGACTGGATATGGCAAAGAACGCAGCTATGGTTGGTACCCTGGCTGACTTGTTCTAATGGCCCTGTGAAATGGTTGCAGGAGATGATTTGGAGATAGATATATTGGGTATTGACCTGAATTCACAATCTGAGCTGCGCCTGTGAGGAATGGTTGGAGAGGGCGATGCTGTGACATATGCAAGGGACTTTGCAAAGGAACATATTTTGGCTGTTGGAGCTGAGCAGGTTTAGTTAATTCTAACTGAATGATGAAAAAATTGAGCTCTCACATGGTGTTGATGTGGAAAAAGTTAGCCAACGTGGACATGTGGACATTCCATCTGTCACATCTGCAAATTTTGAGAGTGTTATTACTTCTACTTACAACAGGGATCGAATTAAAAATGGAATAAGATTATAGGAACTCAATTACCAAAAAAAAAAAAAAAGAAATGGAAGGACTAAGACTTAATTAAAATTGAATGAAATTATAGGGACTAAAAAATTAATTAGGTCTTTTTTTTTTTTCCAATACCGTGTAAGCATATTGTAATGACAGGAAACCTTGAGATTATCTCTCTTTTTCATGCACTATTCTTATTTATATCTTTATTAAACAAGTATATCATAAATGAGGCCGTACTACAGTTAGTATGTTGAGAATGTTTGGTAATGAAGGCAGCTAGTACACCCATCTACTAATTGCTTGTGTGTACGCTAATTTTTCCTGTCCTGTACTTTCCTAGGTTCACAACCATTAATTGTATGGATTCTGTTAGACCTTTTTATTATACTTATCTGATGAGATGGTTGTGATGAAAGTTTATATAACCTTGTCATATTTCTTTCTTTGTTTTTCATTTTTCATGTTTTATTACCTACTTGTAATTGATTCTATAAGATGGAATTTTGTCATTCAACTGCAGTGAAGTGGATGTATCAGATGATGAATTTGATAATGGAAATGACAGAACTTGTTCCTGTGCGATTATGTAAATTGGAGTTTCATTAAGATGATAGGGTCATTCATCAAGTCATTCAATGCTAACACAATCCATCACTCGGCTTGAGGCAAAAGGAGCAAAGATTTTTCAGTCCTGTGGAGATTTAAACACCAACATGTTGCCTGAGTGCTTATCTGTGTCTATAATTGCTTTCTGCGGCTCTAAATTTTGCTCATCTGCTCCTCATCAATTTGTTGTATAATTCTTGTCATGTGTGAATTCTTTGCCTTTGATTCTTCATTTTTATGCTACTTTATGTTCTTATTTTTATATGGATTAACAAAGTTGTAGTTCTTTACTTTGGCGTTTTCTAGAAGAAAGATAATACAAATGTAAGATTTTGTATAGAATTAGAGTTGTCATGATGGGGAAGTGAACTTTTGGTGAAACTTATGGTCTTACTCTATTACTCTACCATATTTTAGAGCCAGGTTTCAATATATTAGATAAGACTAGGATTTGTTGAGGTTTATCTGTTGAAAGTATAGAGAAAAGCTCATGTTATTGGAATTGCGTAAGAGGCTGTGGTGTGATTTTTTGGTGTCTGAAGAAAAATTAGCGTTCATCCATCACGTCTAAGGTTGAACCCATTTTCTTGCAATTTGGGATTTGGAATACAAGTTGTGACCTATATTTCTTGACCATTTTGTTACTTTTTTCGTGTGCTAAATATGAAAACAAAACTGCTAAAGATGATTCCTCTTATATATAGTGAAATGTTCCATACACCAAGTAGTTAGTAGTCCGCTGGAATTAGATTGTTAATTTTAATTTCAATCACTTATCATGAATTATCAATACAAATAATAAGTGGTCGATTGAATTGGTAAGTGGTTACTTCAAAATATAAGTAATTAGCAAAGTAATAAGTGACTAATCCTAATATAATTGAGAAAACAAAATTTAATTAATTTAAATAAAGTGTTTTAGTCATAGCCATACAACTAATAGTCTCGTAACCTATTGAAGCCTGGCTGACTGCAAAAATATTCAATATCGGGTTTGATAATCTATAGATTTTAATATTCACATTTAATTAACTCTTTTCTATTTTTATAAAAAATGATGGGAATACAATGCATGTTAAAATTGAAATTAGAATACAGAATTTTTTAGTACAATTTTAATTGGAATACAAAATTTTAATTCAGTTCTAACTGTTTTAGAATTGATTCATAATCTTATATTTTATGTATAGGTTTATAAAAGAATTCGAATATAAAATTATGATTCTAACTTCAATTTTAATTCTATTATCTTAAATTTCATAAATTTATTTACAAAATTAAAAATTAATAAAAAATTAATACAATAATAATTTTTATAATATTATAGTATTATTTTTTATCATAAAGATAATTTATTATAAAAATTATTTGAAGAAAAAATCATTGGAGTCTAAGCATTTTTTTATATTAAAATATTTTTTTATAAAAATATTGAATGTAAATAAATATGATTACATGAAAATAAATTATCAAGAGAGACTTTAATGGAGAGAGAAAAAGAGGCTTTAATTTTGATATTTTAGAATTAGTAATTTTTTGAATATGAGTTAAGAATTAAGAATATTTTATGCTAGTTATTTTTTAATTTTATAAAATTAATTTATTAAATTATAATTTTAAATAATATTCTAAATATAAAAAATAAAATTAAGAGATTTAATTTCAATTTCAAGTTGAATCCTTAAACCTAAACGGACCTAAAAGAAATTAAAAAAATGTGAGAGTATTATCACGTCTTCTCCTTAGTCAAACACTAGCCAAAATCCAATGGTTGATGCCAGTTTGCTGACTCTCACGAGGTATACGACATTCATGGTGCAGGTTAAGGGTCCTGTGGCAACTTGGGCATACCTTGTCCACACACTAGTCTCTGATTTTGATAAGACAGACATGTTCATATCCACAGGTCCAAACAAAAGGCAATAGAAGAAAAAGTTGAAAGTAAGGGGAAAAAAAAAAGAAAAAAGAAAATAAAATCTGAGGATTGTGGGTATCATCAGGCAAAGAAAATGTCCGTGACATCTTCATTCCCATGCATCAAAATCCCAACTTGTTCCTCCTCTCCATCATGTACATCTTCATCAACTTCATCCTATTCTTTTAGATTCTCTTCTTCCAAGTCTTATGCTGTTACTATAAGGAACTCTCAGACTGAAGGGCCTCTGAGAAGACCAGTGACTCCTCCTGTGAGAGAACCATCTAGTGTACCTCAGCCCCTGAAGCCAACACCTCCTTCTCAGCCTCCACCACCGCCTACGGTGGTGCCTCAACCTCAGAAGGCAGCTGCTGTTTTTGGGGATTATAAGAATGGTATTACATTAGAGTTTCAGAGGCAAAAGGCTAAGGAGCTGCAGGAATACTTCAAACTGAAGAAGCTTGATGAAGCAGATCAGGGTCCTTTGTTTGGCTTCATTGGGAAAAATGAGATTAACAATGGAAGGTAAAAGCTTTTTTCTATTGGGACTCGTTAAAGTTGGAGATTTACTTTATGTGGGTTTATGTTAATTGCATTTTATTTATGTTAGTAGAACTAGTCAATTGTGAGATTCTATTTGGTTGAATGATGGGGTGAAGTGCTATTCATCAGAATATTGGGTGAACCTTAAAGCTGTCTCAGTTGTAATTTGTGATGATAGGTTAGCAATTTTCAAGGGATATTACTTCCAAATCCATTAGATTTATGATCTTTCCCCCTTCACTGTGACCAACACCCGAAGCAATAGCAGCCTTCAATGTGATGATAATCATAATTCTGTAGTTATGAAGGAGAAGGAAAATCTAGATGATTATGAGAAGAATGATATTGCTAACAAAAATAAGGAAAGGGAAAACATTACAACAATTCAATAGTTTGAGACCAAATTGATGCAACCAATGGAGGATTAGATTGTAATGTAAATTAAAAATTAGGAACTATTTTCATTTGGGTCCATACAGATGTGACAAGTATGAACTACCTAAATATTAGCATTTCGTTGTTGTTTCCTCTTGCGTTAGGGATATCTTAACCTAATCAAATTGTGTGAACGCATGTAAAACATGCCCCTTTTTTTGGGTTACATAGGAAGATCAAGCACCTGAACATCTGGCTAGAGGAGGTGGAAAGGTGGCTTGGGGCTGGATCAAACCTTCCACGTCAATATCACACTCAAATCTTAATGACTTGGGTGGTGCCATTGAGCTACAAGCTTGTTGGCAAAACTTGTCCTTTTTCTGCACCCCAAAAAAAAAAAAAACCTTGTCCTTTTTTAGTGAATCTTTGAGAAACAACTAGTGAAGGTTCGGAAATAGTTCTGCAAGAGCTTCACTCTTTTATGATAATTAGAGAGTAGTTATCAAAGACTGGTAGGAAACAATAACTCATTTGCATATTCAGATGCTGCAATTTTGGAATTGTAACTTATGTCCTTACTCATTTGACAAGCAAATCATCTAGAATACCTTTCTGGGAAAATAAAATAAAATACCCTAGCATACGTCTGACAGGCAGGGATGGTGGTCAAATTTTAGCACTAAGGACTAAATGTCACTCTGTATTGTATCATTTCCCAAGTGAAGAGAAATTAAGGAAAATAAAATCCTTGTGAAATGTCTAGGATGCTCCAGAGGAATCTCTAAGGGTGGCAGTCAAATCCCTGTATCATTTCAATTTTGTGTCTTGAGCCTTTTCAGGCTCCTTTTGAAGAAACTTTATATGCATATGTCCTTGATGCTTTCTATATCATGATAAAGAAGAAACCTTCAAGGTAAGTCCTACTGAATTCATATTGAAAGACAGACCAATTTAAGATTTTTTCCGCAGTCAGTAATTGGTAGAAAAATCATTTCCATAATTGTTGTAAATCCGATTAATAAGAGAAGTAAGTATCGGTGTGGAATTATTGGTATTGTTTCTAATCTTTTTTCTGATATTTTAGAATTTCTATATTATCTTTTCATTCAAAATGGCTACTTGAAGAATTATGTTTAATGATATCGTATTAGAAATATAGTTTTATATACAATATAGTTTCTTTGTGTGAAGGTCAAAATGAACAGAAGCAGTTGATTGGTTATATACTTATTTACTCAATCATTTATCTGCATCCTTGTCTTTTAGTTGAAACCTAAGAAGTTCAGAATAAAATACAGTTAAAAAAGAAATCAAAGTAATAACTCCAATTTTTTTTTAAAAAAAATCCTATCCACCACTCAAATGAGGTTGAAGCTCATTTTGTCTTTAAAGTGCTTTTATGTATGAAATATGAAAGCAGATATAGATTCTGCAGCATTCTTTACTCCTTCAGTGGTAGTGCAACGGCTGTTGGTTACCTGACTGATATTCCAAGCCTAAGCTTGTCTTAAAGAAGCATCTTTTCAGCTACTTGCCTACTAATTTGTATTCTTTTTGCGATGATACCTTTACTCTTGTATGGAATATCTGCATATTTATGCAAGTTCTGCCTATTTATTTGACTTTTTTAATATGGAATTTTGTTTCTGCAGATGGGCAATGTTTGGTTTTGCTGTTGGTTTGCTAACAGAGTATGCAACAGGCTCAGACTTTGTTGATCAAGTAAAGATCCTTCTCTCGAATTTTGGGATAATAGATTTGGAATGAATACCTTAATATTCTATACTGTCAATAGTTTCTTGCTACCTTCCTTAGTGTAAACAACGTTGATCAATTTGTTTTATCTTCATTTATAGCAAGCAAGCTTGCTTTCTCTTCACACCCATGAAATAACAAGGATGTTGTTTTCCTTTTCCATTAAGCTCAACTCTGCCTATAGATATGATAAGCCTTTAAGTGCATTACAATTTACCAACACACCAGATACCAGATGAAATGTGTAAAATTGTCACAATTTAAGCATCAACTGTTCTCTTTGGGAACTGCATTGTTCATTCCCCTTACCTGGGGATCATTGTCATAGCACCTGAACCTGCAACATTGTCTTTTCACTGTTTGAATCTCATTGAAAGCACGTGATCAGATGTCTGAGCAAAGATTAGTCTCACATCTAAAGCGTATGGGAACACCTCGTGAGAGACTAATAAAGTAGTAAATGATATTTGAATGCATGACATTTGATACATTTTAACTAGCAAGACATCTTGCAATGCCAACTAAATTACTTGAGTTTGAAAATATTACCATCTGACAAGGTGTCCTGAGCTGACTATAAATAACTTGAGATAACCACACCAAAGTTATACTCTTTTCTTTTATTTATTGTTTCTAGAACTTTGTTGACATTAGACAAAAATATAAGCGGCAAGCAATGATACCAATGACCTTGTATGCAATGCTGTAAGAATATTATTTAGAACAGTCAAATTGGTTTTTGAGCGAGAGAGTAAGCACAACCTTCTCCTTGTAGTTTTACGTCAATTTCAGATGGATTAGAGAAGAATGGGTTAAAATAAAATTTGATCAGTTCAGTGTTGATGAAGGACTGCCTTGGCTTCTAGCCATTCTCTCCACTAAACGCCTCTTATAGTTTTCTGAAAAGTCACGTATTTTATAGGGTGTTAGTTGGAAAATACTTACCATTCGACTTGAACTACGTATATACAATAATCGACTGCTTATAATTGGTTGGTTTCTTCTTTTTTTTTCCGCATCATACTAAGTAACAAATACTTTGAAATCTAAGTTGAATATGGAATTATTAATAATGGATTTTTATCTCTTGACACGGTCCTTAAATGAAGTAATTCTTAGTTAGTCACATTATCATTAATACTCAAATCATTATTTAGTATATGTAAGGTTGTTGGATCATGTAAAAAATTTACGAATCTTTAAAATTATTTTTTACACATTGTCAAATAATAATTTTGGTGCAATGATGTGGCAAACCATGCATATCTAAGAATCTCTTCCTTAAATGATAAATTTGTGCTTAAAATGTGAACAATCTTTATGCTATACTTGGATGTTTTTAAATGAGGGGAAAAGATGAAAAGGGAATGAAAGGAGAGAAAGGGAAAGGAATAAAGGGGGAGCTATTTTCCTTGTTTAGACAGTTTGTCATGAAAATATCCAACATCTATGAACCAAAGTTCTATCACCAGGCAGTTAAATACCCAGAGTGGAGAAGGGCAATGGTTGATGAATTGAAAGCTATGGAAGCAAATCATACGTGGTCAGTTGTGCCTCTGCCTCATGGCAAACATGTCATAGGTTGCAGATGGATTTTCAAGGTGAAATACAAATATGATGGAATTCTGGATAGGTACAAGGCTAGACTAGGGACCAAAGGTTATACACAGCAAGTTGATGTAGATATCATGGATACTTTTTTCCTAGTTGCAAAACTAACTACTATTAGAGTTTTACTTTCAATAGCAACTATTAAAGGTTGGTCAATGTTGCAATTGATATTAATAATGCATTCTTAAATGGGGATCTTTTTTAAGAAGTCTACATAGAGTTACCTTTGGGTTATTCTAGACAAGGGGACAACTTGGTATGTAAGCTTCATAAATCCATTTATGGTCTTCATTAGGCTTCTAGACAATGGTTCCACA
Source organism: Ormosia emarginata (assembly GCA_029884605.1). Taxonomy (NCBI): domain Eukaryota; kingdom Viridiplantae; phylum Streptophyta; class Magnoliopsida; order Fabales; family Fabaceae; genus Ormosia; species Ormosia emarginata. The sequence continues at coordinate 15,836,230 of JAQQTP010000069.1, read as the reverse complement.
AGTTTTCTTCAGCTTTAATCACTAATGGTTTTAAGCAGTCTAAAAGTGACTACTCTCTTTTTATTGTTGGTTCTGGCAATACTATGGTATTCTCCTTGTTTATGTAGATGATATCATCCTTACAAAACCGAATCAAGTCATGATTTACAAAGTAAAAACAACTCTATAAAAATTGTTTAAGCTAAAAGTATTGGGTGATTTAAAGTATTTTTTAGGCTTGAAGATAGCTCGATCATCCAAAGACATTTGCTTATCTTAGAGGAAGCACACCATGTCCCTTCTTAAAGATACTGGATTTCTAGACCCTAAGCCCACTACATTGCCAATGTATTCCAATATCAAGATGACAACATTTGATAGTGACCTTCTACCTAATGCTTTCTTGTACAAATGATTAATTGGTCGCCTCATGTATCTTACTATCTCCCGACCAGATATCAGTTATGTTGTTCATCAGTTAAGTCAATATATGTCCAATCCTAGGACACCTCATTTACAAGCAATTCATCATCTACTTCAATATTTGAAGAATTCACTAGAACATGGTTTATTGTTTTCAGCAGCTGTTAGACCATTTGTGTACTGCAAGTGCACGGGTCGTTCAAGTAATACAGATACAGAGTAAAAGTTCGTTCTCACGAGGACATATGGTTTCCATTACTAAGTAACAACCAATAGCTTAGCTAAATTCTATCCAAGGACATATAAAATAAAGAAAGCATAAATAATCTAAATCTAACTACAAAAGCAATAAAGATACGAGTTTAGAGATCTAGGGAATCCTTCTTCACCTCCTACTTCATACTAATGATATCTGATAACATTATATTTTATACATTTTATAATCCTCTCACTAGGCTTCTTAAAGTTTAATTAAGCTTAATTAAGTTGGTTTTGACACATTTTATGATATTAAGCTGAATTGGATCATTAAACAAATTATTGCATAAATTAACCTTAATTATCTCTTTGGCAATATTTAGTAAACTAGCTAGAATTTGAGTTGTAAATATCTGTTTGATGTGATTTTGGTTTTGTAGGAAAGCCAAAACAATTCCCTACAACTTTCATGTTGAACACTTTTTCAGATTCTGAGGTTTAACTGGTGATATTGGGCTTTGAAGTCAAAATAGATGAGCTGAAATCGGGCCTAAATACTTTGCAATAATTGGACTATATCTTGAGTTTTAGGCATGATTTTGGACTCAGACCAAAGCCATTTTAAAACAAATATCTAGGCCTACAACTTTCATGAAGACCACTTTTCTCAAAAAATAAAGAAAATAGAAGACACGGTTGTATAAGTTTGCTTAAGTATTATTATAAAAATAAAAAAAAATAAAAAGAAAAAGCGTCATCCGTTACGTTTTTTTAAAGTTTTACTATGCAGGTTACTGTGTAATACTTAATCGTTAAGTATTACTATGCAGGTTACTGTGTATATGCACAGTAATCTCAAATTTTCTATAAATAGGGGTGACGCTGAAGAATTCTATACAACAGGAGGAGGAGGCAGACGCTGAAGAATTTCTCCTCTCTTAAATTTTTAGTTTTCTTTTCTTTTTCTCTTTTTCTTCTTTCTAGTCTATGTGTAAATAAGTTCCAGTCTACTTGAGTAAAAGTGTGAAGCTCTTGGTAATAAAATAATGTTATATTATTCTATTTCTTGTGCTTTAATGATTTATTTTTTTAATAACTATTATACATGTTATATTTTGTTTTTGATAACTTAGAAACCACACTTGTAAAGAGGGGTTATTGATTTATTATAGACAATAAGATTGGCACAGTAAATGCTTTAACACATTTACAAGTAGTGGTAATAATTAAACGAAACATAATATAATTACGTAATGGACTTTTAATGTTATATTTTCTGATTGAAATCTTCATTATGCATGATTTCAATTGAGTTATAAAAAAGAATTAATCTTACCTTTATTTTATTTACCAAGAGTGAATCTTTTTACCCTAGTAAATATTTTTTATTGTAGTAATAAAATATTTACCTTACCTTAATTTTTCTTTATCAATTCCCTGTGAATCAACCTCGAACTCCCGAGAATTTATTACTTGAGACAACCTACACTTTTTTGAACTTTTAAATATAATTATATCCCATCAAGTTTTTACTGTAGTTATGAGAGACTTGTTTTGAAAAATAAATTCTGGTGTAAATATTTTTGTACGTAGTAAAAAGTAAATAGTAAATAGTACATAGTAAAAAGTAAATAGTAAATAGTAAATAGTGATAATGAATAGTAAAAAAATAAAAAAAGTTTAAAAATAAAAAAATTAACCTTTTGCTATTAACTCAAATGGGAGTAATTCTCCTTTTATTTTCTTGTATGCGGTGGGGTTAATTCTCCTTTTATTTTTATCGCACTAACTTCATGGAATCTTCTCCTTTTTACTTTCCTGTAATTTATTTTTGTATTTTTTGTTTTTATTTGGTGGTTGGTTTATTACCCCATTTTTGTAAACATTTTTTATTTACGCTATCTATTATTATTATTATTATTATTATTATTATTATTATTATTATTATTATTATTATTATTATTATTATTATTATTTACGCTTTATCTTACTAACTTTCTAATTTTGTCGTTTATTTTTCGCAATCTAACTTTTAAATTGGTCATTTATTTTTCCACAATCTAACTTAATGAAATAATCTTTCTTCTTCTCTTCTTTTCATTTCCTGTAAATTTCTGTGGGCTCATTTCTTCACTCATAGGTTTCATATTTTAAAATTTACTTTTCGTGACTTTATTTTCTCGTATTTTATTTTTCGTATTTTATTTTTCGTACTTTATTTCCTCGCATTTTATTTTCTCGTATATTATTAACTCTTTAACTATCTAACTTTTTATTTTATCGCTTATTTAACTTTTTACTTATTATTATTATTATTATAATATATATATATATATATATATATATATATATATATATATATATATATATATATATATATATATATATATATATTGGGTAGTTTATTTATCCACACCCTTGTTAACATTTAATGGATAGTTTATACCGCCAGCTTATACATTTCTTTTATTTTATTTTACGTCACTTATTTATATTTATTTGGTATCGTGATTCAAATTCTGATCGTTTAGTTAAAATTAATCATGGTACTTTATATATTGATCCGATTGAATCACAATCACACACAATTGACATAATGGATGAAAATCAGCCACCAATAACTGAAAATGAAAGTGTACATGATAAACATGAAAATCAACTATTGCAAACTATGCGTGCATATTTGCAACCACCTTGAAATTCTAGTCCATCATGTTTTGTCTTCCCAGCTAATGCTAACAATTTTAAATTTAAGCCGGATATGATTTCTTTACTTTCAAATTTACATGATTTAGAATATGAAAATCCATATTTACATATAAAAGAATTTGAAGAAATCTGTATTACTTTCAATGATAAAAATTACACTGAAGAGATTGTTATGCTTAAACTGTTTCCTTTTTCTTTGAAAGATAAAGCAAAAACTTGGTTTAACACTTTGAAACCAAGATCAATTAAAACATGACAAGAAATGCAATGTGAGTTTTTAAAGAAATTTTTTCTAACACATAAAACAAATGCTTTGAAAAGACAAATCCAAAATTTTTTCCAAAATTCAAATGAAGCGTACTTTCAATGTTGGGAACGTTTTAAAGATTTGTTAAATTCTTACCCACATCATGGTTTTGAAAAATGGTAGACTATAAGCTTCTTTTATGAAGATTTAACACCTGAAACTAAATAATTTGTAGAAACGATGTGTAATGGTGAGTTTCTTGATAAAGAACCTAATGAAGCTTTAGATTATTTAGACCAATTGGCTGAAAATTCTCAATCTTGGCATGATACTAATCCTTCTGAAAATTCAATTAGATCTAACCTTGCAAATGCTAATAAAGGAAAATATAATCTTAGTCAAGAAGAAGATCTAAATGCTAGGAATGTCAGTTTGGCTAGAAAAATTGAAGCAATGGAATTAGCGAAAGTAAAAGAAGTCAAATCTGTGCAAAGTGAAAAAATTTGTGTCATTTGTGATGAATTCGGACACTCAACAAATGAATGTCCTAATATTCTTGTTTTTAAAGAAGTTGTGCATGAGCAAGTAAATGCAATGAACAATTTTAAAAAGTCATTCACCTCTTCTTTTTCAAATTCTTACAATCTAGGATGGAGAAATCACCCGAACTTCAGTTGGAGAAATAATAATTAAACACAATTTACGCAACCACCGCCTCCTCATGAACAACAGGATTCTCAAAATTCTCAAGGATATGCACCTTATGTCTTACCATATAGAAAAAACTTTGAAGGAACATTGAATGCATTCATAGAAAAGCAAGATGTCATTAATGAACAAAACACTCAAACCATGATTGACATAAAGAAACTCTTGCTAAACTTGCTTCTGCACTCACCATTCACGAGAAAGAAAATTTTTTTTCTCAACCTCAATTAAATCCCAAAAGTTAGTACTGTCTAAATGATGGTTGTTCTGAAAGCAAACAAATAGATCAAGTCAATTCGGTAATAACTCTTAGGAATGGAAAGGTTGTTGAAGAAAGTAAGGAGATAAAGAGCCAACTGTCTAGAATGATGAACTCCTTGAGTGTGAATGAGCTAGAAGATATGAAAAAGAATCAAGATAGTAGTAATGTTAAACTACCCAAGGAACCTGAGGTGACAAAGAATCCTGTTAAGCCAGAAAATAATGACAAGGGTCACCAAACATACATGATTGACTAAATCATGGAGAAGGGACTTTCTACAATATTTGATTTTGATCCCCTTGAGAATCTTCTTATTAATTCTGAGTTTAATTTTATCAGTAATCCATCTAATGTATTTGATAATTGTACTAACTTTTATTTAACTCAGAATCATGACACTCAGGGATGGAGTCCAAAGTTTAAGGAGTTACTTAATAAAGGTTGGAGTTTTCCTGATAAAAAATGTGGTCATCTCCTGGTCTGTTCTCATGAAATTAAATTGGAGGAAGGTAAATGGTCAGTAGTTGAAGCCATAACTTGAGTTGAAAGATCCAGATGTAGTAGAGACTTTGGTAGAAGATCCTGTCTACCAAAGCTGATGTAAGTTTTTAATATTTCGTTTGTGTTTTTGAGTCAACTTAAGTGCCTCCCAGATTTTGGAACCTTTGTATGGGGATGTAAATAGTATCGGCCAACAAAAAAAAATGAATGAAAAAAAAATGTATACATCTTGGGTTTGGCTTTGGTAACACATAACGTGAATGGGGAAATGCATACATCCTGATCTAGCCTTCTTAATTGAAAAATAAAGAAGGTAGATTGTATCTCACATGTGAGGCAACCAGTCATATTATGGCCACTTGTCCTTTTTGGGAGCCCTATGTTGCGCTGGTCTTGAATGGGTCTAATACTGATCAACAATACTTTGGCACAAAGATGAAAGAACAGACTACATCCATCCCAATCTCAAGTGAGTATACATTCATCTTTCATCAGGTTTCTAACAACTTAAAAAAGAAGAAGCAAGAAGTGGTCCAAAAGAAATGTTGCGAGAAGCAGTAAGAAAATGAAGTCAGTCAAGACACTCCATCTGTTTAAATAATTTCAATCTTTGGTCGTACTTTGTTTCTATTTATATTTATGTGAGGTTTCTCTTTTCAATAATTGCAGTAACAGGTACTATCTTCTTTCCTTTACCTTTCTATATTTTAACATTGAGGACAATGTTGTGATCTGGTTGGGGAGAAGAATTGTTGTGTGAATAATTGTTTAAAAAAATTGTTTAAAAATGCTTGGAAAAAAATTTAAAGTGTGTTTATTTTTGTCGTATTTACTAATAGCTAAACCAGTTAGGGATGACAGAGTAAGGAGTTAATTTTGCTGTTGTGGTAATTTTACTTTTGAGACGCATCTAGATTCGGGTAGATAACTATTTTGTGTGGAAGTAACAAAGTTTTTGTCTTTTGATTTCCTTTGTAAAATTCAAGTAAATGCACTTTCACATCCTTTTAAAGCAATTGAAATTCAAGGATCGTATGGGTGAATAAATTGTCTTTTTTTAAAAAAAATTTCACATGCTTAGTTATGAATGTTGAATTGATGGATTGAGAATGATAGAAAGATGCCTTGTGAGATTTTGAGCCTATTGATGAATGGATTGAACATCTATACTATTCTTTTCTTTCTTGTGTGATTTTCACTCATGGAATTGTTACTCTAGAACTTGCTTTGATTCTTTTTTAGGCTATATTTTCACATGCATATATAAACATGATTGAGGCATTTTTCTTGAAATAGCTACTTTAACCAAATAGTCAGCCTGACTTTTAATATGATATCAAGCACTCTTATAACTTCTTAAAATTCTCTGATTCCTACTAACCTTGTATATTTTCCTTTGCTTAACCCCTTTGAGCTTGTTTAACCATTCCTTGTTTTTAGCTCATTACGTGCCTTAAATGAAAAATTATGTTTTTACTTGACCTTAGGGAATAAGAGAACATTAGCTTTGTTAATGAATGAGTTCTTGAACAAGTGTAGGGGTGTGTGTGCAAAATGGTTGTTGAAAGTTGAAAGAGGAAAGAGTGCCTAATTGAAAAAAAAATGTATGTGTATAGTTATGTTAAAAAAAACAAATGTGTAAAAAAGGGCCAACAAGGCAAAAAGGGAAAGGAAAAATATGAAAAGGGAATATATATCAGAGTTGGGATGAACTTTCATGCTTGTTAATTGAACTCAGCTCTCATGTTCTTTTATTCTCTTTGGTTTTTAACTTCTTATATCCATATTAATCACCTCTCCTTTACCATTATCTCATTACAACCTTGAATAAAGTCCTCATGATTTGTGTGTATATGTGTTCTGAGTAGCGGAAAAGTAGAAGATAAGCAAGCTTATGGTAGTACAATTATTCATGAGTTGAATAGAGAGAAATACTAACCTTTTTAAACACTTGAGAGATTGAGAGTGAATTCTGTGAGGATCTATCATTCTTGATTCATTCTTTTCAACTGAAATTTCTTTACTTGTTGGTTTAAAATGTGAAGATATGTTACCTCATGACTGTTTTGATCCCTTGAATGTTTGGTTGCTCTTCTTGAGTCATTAAATCTTTTAGAGTTTTTAATTTTTGAGTCTGTGTCGTTTTTCTTTGGTTTTTGTCTTTTGTGTTTTGCCCAGGAGTGCAAAAGTTAAGTATGGAAAAATTTGATAACACTATATTTTATATATTTTATAATCCTCTCACTAGGCTTCTTAAGGTTCAATTAAGCTTAATTAAGTTAGTTTTGACACATTTTATTATATTAAGCTGAATTGAATCATTAAAAAATTATTGCATAAATTAACCTTAATTATCTCTTTGGCAATATTTAGTAAACTGGCTAGAATTTGAGTTGTAAATATCTGTTTGATGTGATTTTGGTTTTGTAGGAAAGCTAAAACAATTCCCTACAACTTTCATGTTGAACACTTTTTCAGATTCTGAGGTCTAACTGGTTATATTGGGCTTTGAAGTCAAAATAGATGAGCTAAAATTAGGCATAAATACTTTGCAATAATTGGACTATATCTTGAGTTTTAGGCATGATTTTGGACTCAGACCAAAGCCATTTTAAAACAAATATCCAGGCCTACAACTTTCATGAAGACCACTTTTCTCAAAAATGAAGAAAATAGGAGACACGATTATACAAGTTTGCTCAAGTATTATTATAAAAAGAAAAAAAAAAAAAGAAAAACGTCATCCGTTATGTTTTTTTAAAGTTTACTATGCAAGTTACTGTGCAATACTTAATCGTTAAGTATTACTATGCAGGTTACTGTGCAGTAACCTCAAATTTTCTATAAATAAGGGGTGACGCTGAAGAATTCTGTACAACAAGAGGGGAAGGCAGACGCTGAAAAATTTCTCCTCTCTTAAATTTTTAGTTTTCTTTTCTTTTTCTCTTTTTCTTCTTTCTAGTCTATGTGTAAATAAGTTCCAGTCTACTTGGGTCAAAGTGTGAAGCTCTTGGTAATAAACGAATGTTAGATTATTCTATTTCTTGTGCTTTAATGATTTATTTTTTTAGTAACTATTATACGTGTTATATTTTATTTTTGATAACTTAGAAACCACAATTGTAAAGAGAGGTTATTGATTTATTGTAGACAATAGGATTAGCACAGTGAATGCTTTAACACATTTACAAGTGGTGATAATAATTAAAGGAAACATAATATAATTACGTAATGGACTTTTAATGTTATATTTTTCGATTGGAATCTTCATTATGCATGATTTCAATTGAGTTATAAAAAGGAATTAATCTTATCTTTATTTTATATACCAAGAGTGAATCTTTTTACCCAAGTAAATATTTTTTACTGTAGTAATAAAATATTTACCTTACCTTAATTTTTCTTCATCAATTCCCTGTAGATCGTCCTCGGACTCCCGAGAATTTATTACTTGAGACAACCTACACTTGGGTTTGAAATTTTTAAATATAATTATATCCCATCAATATCCAATCCTTATAAGCAACATCAATGATTAGTTAGTTTAGCTTGAGAATCTGATTTAGTCAAAAGCCTATGTCTAGGTCGATCAACCCTGGTGTCATTTACCTAATCCACTATGGTTCTTATGGTTGCATGAGGGCTAATATAAACTCTACTAATGAACGATCTATTCTCAAACACACGCTAATACATGGCTAAAAGGTATATTTCTATCCAGTTAGCGAATCAACTCATCCAAGCCAATTGAACTCGTTGAACATGCATCAACCATACCATGTCCATCTCCACAAATCCATATGTCTAGTTCATTTGCATTAATTAAGATCATGTAATTGTTGATCAAACAGAAGCAAACATTAAGTATAGGCATGGAAGAACAAAGCTAAACATCAATAAAAACTCAAAAGATAACATAAACATTAATACTCATATAAAGATCCAAAGTATTTCCTAAATACAGCTACCAATTCATTGAACACGAATTACAAACAAAAATCATGCTCAAAAGATAGGAAAGAGAAGAGAACAAAGGAAGAAGAGGAACAAAGGGAGAAGATGAAGAAATCCATAGATGTCATCCTTGAAGCTTGAATCTCCTTCCATGAGGAAGATGACATCCAACCTAGCCTCCCTAGGCCTCCAATCAGCCCAGAAATGAAGTACAGGCCGAAGCCTCTCTAAAACCTACGAAGCTCTCTAAACTCTCTTCTAAAAATCTATTTATAGACTCAGCAAAAACAGAGACACGCTGCGGCATTCACATTTCACGCCGCGACGCATATCAAATTAGGTCACTCACGCCGCGACATTATTTTCCTTGCACCGCGGCGTTCAATATTTCGTAGCCTCTGACTTTGGATGCAGCAGATTATCACGCCGTGGCGTACGCTCCTCAGCGCCGCGACGTAACAATTTTGCAGCCAACTTAGTTTTCTGCTGCTTTTTGCTCCTTTGGTTTCCTCTTGGGCTTTCTCATCTGTGTTGGTCCAAAACTTTCACCAATCTACTTATTTGCATCTCTTCCTGCAATAGAGAAATTACCAAAGTATTAGTAGATACAAAGTCTACTTAATCCTTTACACAATACGCTCAATTTGCTCAATACCATACTGGATCAGTCTCAATATTGGATTTATCAAATATAAGCATAAAACTATCCCAATATGCATCATAACAAGGACTTAAGCAACTAATAAAGCATAAATATGGGGCACAAATAATTACACTTTGTGAAGTTATCACACCCCCAAACTTAACCTTTTGTTTGTCCTCGAGCAAAACAAAGCATGACCAAGGAAACTCATTTAACAATTTAGACTCATTATGCATTCAGCAGCTAACAAGTTTCAATCTTTCTATTCTTTAATTAAACTAAAATTACTAGTATGTAATGATTACTTCAATTCATAAAAAGTGTAAATGCCCCTAAACCAGCTTCACATATACACAATCTTTCACATGTTAACAATCCAGATTCCTTCCATGCAATTCTCATTATCCACAAACATGTAAGATAAACTTCTTCAACTCAAATTATACATATCCGGATAGTTTTATAAACATACATGCATCAGAATCATAAAATCTGCAAAATTGATCTTAAACTCTTTCTCCACTAATGTAAACCACACATAATTGAGGATCAAGAGGGTCTTTAAAGCTTGTAATGTCAAGCCATGGTATGGGTGTAAGAAAAGAAGAGAAAGGATACATACAAACATTGAGAAACATAATCATGCTATTTCAAGACTTGAGTCACTAACTAAGATTAGAAGGGTATTCAACAGTGAAGGATCACAACTTGACAGAACCATACAATGCTTTTCATTTTTAAGCTTTTCTTCTTTCTTTTTCTTGCTTTGTTTTTCTCTCTTTTCGTTTTCTTTTTCTTTTTTACTTTTTACAAAGCACTTTTTTTTTTCTTTTGATCGCATTTAGTTCCTTCAGGCTCATTTTTCTCAAACATACATATCCCTACTCACTGACTCACTTCAAGAAATAACATATCATGTACTCAATAGACAATAAGGTAGGAAGAAAATGCAATGCTTTCACACGCATTAGAATGGTTAACAGAGTAAAGAATACATGGGTGAATGAAAAACATATAAGGCCAAACAAATATCAGGCTTCAAAAGGGACCTATAGATATAATCATTCAGGGTAGGCTTGAAAAACTCAATCGGTCCAAAGAATGCCCTAATCATTTCCTCAGTCATGCACAATCTAGGATTTCGTCTCAAGAGAGTTTAAAAACAACTTCTAGGATAATCGAAACTTTACATGTACATCCATAAACTTTCTCTAAACATGTACTCTTATCATATTCAAAGTTACACTTGCATCTAAGTGGAATGTAAATCATACATAAAAAATAACTGAACTGTTTCACATGCTTCAGATCACATAAGGTTTCACTCATAAAGGGGCAAATAGCAACCTTTCATATCATGATCAACCAAAACAACACCACCAGTCTATTGCAATAACACATGCATTCAATTAGATGAGACTTTTCAATATGACATGCACACATCATTTGCATAAGAATAAAAATTGAAACTTCTTTTTAACCCCATAAGTAATAACCAAATCAAATAAAAACTCATTGAAACATGATGACTATCACAACTGCATCAAGAAAATATCATCACATGCATTACATACTACATCATAGTAATCCAAAGCCTGTAATGACACTCCCCCAAACTTAAGTGAGACTAAGTCCTCACTTTCCATGGCGGGGGACCTGAGTCTATAAACATAAAAAAAAAATGAGAGAGCTGAGTAATAAAAACAATAATATTAACAAAAGAATGAAATATAAACAAGAAAAATTGAATATAACAAAATATACATAAAACAGAGCATCACATCGCAGCACACAGCATCCATGCCACGACATTTGATCAGAATGGGTGCCTTCAGTAGCACCCAAAACAAGTAACTTTTTTTTTCTTTAACAAGTTTAGCAGATGGGCGCCACGACATTACAAGTACACGCCGTGGCGCCGAGGTCTCTAGATTTTGGCTGGAATGAGCAAAATAACTGTCACGCCGCGGTGTGCAACAACCTCACGCCGCAGCGTGAGAAGCCAGCCTGCAGAATTTGCTCCAAAGAGGTCCTTTACACCTTCCAAATTTGTCCAAAAGGCTAAAAATTAAAATGGATAACTAAAATATATAAAAACTCAAAATCCTAATTACTAACCTATATATATCCTAAAACTAAACCTAAATATACAATCTAACTAAACTTACTACAATCTAACTAAACTTACTACAATCAAACATAGTAACATATATAAAACCTAAAACTAACTAAAGATACTAAAATCAAACTTACTAACATACTTATAAGTTAAAATACAAGAAAAGCCTAAAAACTAACTAAAACTAGAAAACTAAACTTACTAACATATTTATGAATTAAAACTTACTAAATACATTCTAATTTACAAAAACATAAAAAACCTGGGTTCCCTCCCAAGAAGGGCCTAAGTTATAGTCCCGACAGGACTTTGTCAAGGCAAACCCGCCAACTCTTTCGATTATAGCTGGTTTGATCCCAAAATTCATGGATTGGATAGTAGGCCTTCCTTCGCCTAAATGGAGGTCTCCGGTCTGAGGTTGCGACACCCACAAAGGCCTCGAATGATGAAGCTCATCCTCTAATTATTGTACCTATATACAAAGAATGAAGACTGAAATTAACATAGATTATTTACAACTTGAATTAAAACTAACCAAACTCATTGTTGATATTAGCAATATGAAATTAAACCATTATCCTCCAGCAATTGCTAAGGAATAAGGTTAAACTCTTTGGAAATACACCATTATCCCCAGCAACGACGCTAAAAACTTGTTAGACCATTTGTGTACCGCAAGTGCACGAGTCGTTCAAGTAATACAGATACAGAGTAAAAGTTCATTCCCACGAGGACATATGATTTCCATTACTAAGTAATAACTAATAGCTTAGCTAAATTCTATCCAAGAACATATAAAATAAGGAAAGCATAAATAATCTAAATCTAACTACAAAAGTAATAAAGATACGAGTTTAGAGATCTAGGGAATCCTTCTTCACCTCCTACTTCATACTAATGATATGCAATCCTTATAAGTAACATAAATGATTAGTTAGTTTAGCTTGAGAATCTGATTTAGTCAAAAGCCTATGTCTAAGTCGATCAACCCTGGTGTCATTTACCTAATCCACTATGGTTCTTATGGTTGCATGAGAACTAGTATAAACTCCACTAATGAACGATCTATTCTCAAACACAGGCTAATACATGGCTAAAAGGTATATTTCTATCCAGTTAGTGAATCAACTCATCCAAGCCAATTGAACTCATCGAACATGCATCAACCATACCATGTCCATCTCCACAAATCCTTATGTCTAGTTCATTTGCATCAATTAAGATCATGTAATTGTTGATCAAACAGAAGCAAACATTAAGTATAAGCATGGAAGAACAAAGCTAAATATCAATAAAAACTCAAAAGATAACATAAACATCAATACTCACATAAAGATCCAAAGTATTTCCTAAATACAGCTACCAATCCATTGAACACGAATTACAAACAAAAATCATGCTCAAAAGATAGGGAAGAGAAGAGAAATAAAGGGAGAAAAGGAAGGAATCCATGGATGTCATCCTTAAAGCTTGAATCTCCTTCCATGAGGAAGATGACATCCGACCTAGCCTCTCTAGGCCTCCAATCAACCCAGAAATGAAGTACAAGTCGTAGCCTCTCTAAAACCTACAAAGCTCTCTAAACTCTCTTCTAAAAATCTATTAAAATATATTTATAGACTCAGAAAAAACAGAGGCACGCCGCGACATTCACATTTCATGCCGCGACATTCACATTTCATGTCGCGGCGCGTATCAAATTAGGTCACTCACGCCTCGGCGCGTATCAAATTAGGTCACTCACGCCGCGACATTATTTTCCTTGTGCCGCGGCGTTCAATATTTCGTAGTCTCTGACTTTGGATGCAGAGGATTATCACGCCGTGGCGTACGTTCCTCAGCGCCGCGGCGTAACAAGTCTGGCTGTAGAATTCTGCAGCCAACTCAGTTTTCTGCTGTTTTTTGCTCCTTTAGTTTTCTCTTGGGTTTTGTCATCTGTGTTGGTCCAAAACTTTCACCAATCTACTCATTTGCATCTCTTCCTGTAATAGAGAAATTACCAAAGTATTAGCAGATACAAAGTCTACTTAATCCTTTACACAATACACTTAATTTGCTCAATATCATACTGGATCAGTCTCAATATTGGATTTATCAAATATAAGCATAAAACTATTCCAATATGCATCATAACAAGGACTTAAGCAACCAATAAAGCACAGATATGGGGCACAAATAACTACACTTTGTGAAGTTATCAGCAGCTTCTACCCTCAAGCTCACTACCTTTGCAGATGCTGATTGGGGTAGTTGTCTGGACATAAGACGAGCTACCACTATTTTTTGTATATTTTTTGGAGACTCTCTTATTTCTTAGAAATCAAAGAAACAACTAACAGTGTCAAGGTCATCAGCATAAGCTGAATATCGAGCTCTAACTAGTGTGACAAGTGAACTGATTTGGATTCAACAATCACTTATGGATTTTGAAGTTTCAACTTACTCAGCCATGATTTTTTGTGATAACTAGACTGTCATACACTTGGCTTCTAATCCTACATTTCATGAGCGTTCCAAATATGTATATATTGATTGTCACTTCATCCATAAAAAGATAAACACCGATTTCATCAAACTTGTACATGTGAAATCTCAGCATCAACTAACTGATTTACTAACAAAACTAGTCCAAGCCTCGTTGTTTCATAGTCTATTATCCAAGTTGAGAATCTTGAACATATTGCCACCTTAAGGGGGACTATTACAGTATGTATAAGTTTTCGTGTCAGATAGTTCTCGAAAGTTGGTTAGTTTCTCACCAAGTCAATGCAACTGTATTTAGTTACATTAACTTATTGTAATAATGTATATAAAACTTCACTCAGTGCAATACAATCATCATGTGATTCATTTCTTCAATTCTCCAAGTCTAAATACTCTAACCAAAAGGCATTAGAACCCAGACTATAATTTTTATTGCTAGTTTGACGAAGCATTGTATTTGTTGGTTTATTTTATTATAAGAATCAAAACACTTCACTTATAAATCTTAGTTTTTTATTTTTTTATTTACTAAGGTGTCTCCATATGCATTAACGTGGGATTAACCTCCAAGTCGTGAGAGTGATAATTATAAAATTTGGTTTAAATAAGATTTTAATCCTTATAATTTTTACTTATTTAAATTTTGATTCATATGTTTTTTTACTCGGTCTTTATATTTTTATTCATGTAGGTTTTGGTTTTTACTTCTTTATATTTTAATTCACTTAAATTTTAACCTCTATAATCTTTGTTCACTAATTTATAAATCCTTTTTTTTTTTTTATAAAGTATTAGATTTTATAACTTATTAAAATATTAATTTTTTAAAGACTAAAATTTAAATAAATATAAATATAGAGTTCGTCAGATAGATAAAAAGAAATTAGATGAATTAAAATCCCAATACATGAAAATCATATATTTTTTAAAACTTTTCAATATCCAAAAATTACATATTGAATCCAATCAAATATAAAGTTCTCGTAATACTGATTTAAATATATATTTAAACCATAAAATGTACAGCAAATAGGACAATATTAAACTCAAAATACATAATAGAAAATAGTTATCCTCCTAGCATCTACGGAATCTTTTCTGTTATCCGTACTTTTTAGTTGTGATGAAGTCTGACGAGGTTGCCGGCTGTAGGAGCTAACAACAGATCATAGGACCCCCTGTCTCTGCCAAACACAGACACGTGTGCACCACGTGACTTCACTTACTGTACCATGCTCATTGCTGACACAAGGCTTTTTGACCAAACTGCCATTTTTGGCAAAAAATATTACCAAAATGCCACTGCTTTTTGGTAATTATCGAAATCGCCACCGCTTTTGTACGGTGGCATTTTTTATTTTTTGTTGGTATCGCGTTGATATCTGCCTATCGTGGCGTGATCCACGCGGGAATACGCCATTCGCTTATCGCGTATCATCGTTGATACGCCATCAGCTGGCGTATTCCACGCGATACGCCAGCGAATGGCGATCAACGCGATGGCTATCGCTAAAGCGATGGCGTATTCCACGCGGATACGCCAAGCAATAAGATTCCAAGAAACTCCTATAACCCGCTCCCCTCACCCTCTCACTTCGATCTTCATTCATTTATCAAATTTTTCACTATCTCTCTAGATTTCATTCTCTCTAAACTCTCTCTAAAACTCTCCTGTGATTATAAAACATTTGTCAGAATCATATTCGTAAAGTATTTCTATCGTTAGATTATTATTGTTATTGTTATATATATTATTAAATATTTTAAGTATTAGAATTATTATTTATGATCTTGTGTTATTTTATTAATTATATTTTGTATATTTGTTATGTTTTTAGAATTATATATATTATATTTTGTATATTTTTTTAATTTCTATATTATTTATGTATTATGTATATTTGTTTAATTATTAGAATAATTGATTATTATTATTATTATTATTGATTACTATTATTATTGATTATAATTATTATTATTATTGTTATTATTATTATTATTACTATTATTTCTTTTATTATTATTACGAATTGTGTATGTATGATATATGTTTTATTGTTATTTAGTAGGTTTTTAGTATTTGTTTGTTTCTTTTATTATTATTCTAATCACAGTGTATGTATGATATATGTTTTATTGTTATTTAGTAGGTTTTTAGTATTTGTTTGTACAAAATTAAATTATTTGTGTTGTTGTTGTTATTCGTAAGTGTAAGATGAAGAAACACCTTGTTGTTCTCATTTACTACAATGGGAGAACGTATGAAGGTGAAGAGGTCCCAATGTACAAAGGTCGCCGTCGTCCCAAGTCTATCATGATTCAACGTGACACGACTATCGAGCTTTTAAAAAGGAGAATTCATTTAAAATTAAGGCTCCAAGAAAATCAAGTTGTGTCTAGTGTTGTGTCTGATTTCCACAATGGAGTAATGTTCTAAGATGGATAGCTCTTCCATTGAAGATGATGAAGATGTTGCTTGCATGATTGATTGCTTTGATCAAGATCCTAACTTAACTTCTATGGAGTTGTATGTCGAGACGGAAACAAGTGAAGACAACGAAAGCATCTCAAGCTCCTTCAAACAGGTTAGTTCTGGTGGTCCTTCTAATCTTGTTTGAATCATCGTACCCTATCAACACTCAATTCTCCATGACACGTGCTCCCGTCCTAGTACAATCTCAAGAAGTTGGTACGTCTGCAATGCCCGAAGGGAGTTCATTTAGGTTGGACCTTGAAATCGATAACCCGCTTATGGCGGATGCATTATCCGACACAAGCGATGATGAAGGGAGATGCCCGAGGGTGAAGATACGGACACCGACTTAGAAGAAGATGAATCGACCACTGAAGTAAATATACAACAACTAGTCCCTCCATTGGTAGTTGCTCCTGAATCTACATATGTGCCTCCATGCCCTCAGTTTTATGAAATCAATTGGGATCGTTGAATACATCTGATAATCTTTGTGAATTAGATTCTCGTGGTATTTGGAGTCCAGATGAAGAATTATATGTCGGATTACAATTTCCCTCTAAAGAAGCTGTCAATTTGGCCCTAAAACATTATTCCATTATTAGACACCAGAATTACAAGGTTGAGGATTCTGATACACAGCGTCTAATTGTTAAGTGTCCTAGAGCTGCTGATGGTTGTAATTGGAGGGTTAGGGCCATTCTAAGCAAGAAATCAAACTTGTGGGAAATTCGAAAATATAATGGGCCTCACAACTGTGTCAACCCAGCCATTTCACAAGATCACCGTGTTAGACTCTCGTATGATCTGTTCTTGCATTCTCGAGAGATGGTTAAGCAAAAAACCCGATGTACCTGTATGCTTAATTATTGAAGGGTTCGATGTCAATTCGGATATGACGTGTCCTATCGGAAAGCTTGGAAAGCAAAACAAATTGCCATTGTGAAAGTATTTGGAGACTGGGATAATTCTTATGCGGTATTGCCTAGATGGTTACTTGTCATGCAAAGAGACATGCCAGGCACTGTGGTGGAGCTGCAAACCGTTGATTATGTCGAGGCCAATAGAGTTGACCGTTCAAAACATGTATTCCATCGGTTGTTTTGGACATTCAAACCATGTGTTGTTGGATTCCAATATTGTAAGCCCATTATTCAGATTGACGGCACTCATTTGTATGGCAAATATCGTCATAAACTATTGATTGCAACAACACAGGATGGCGATAGAAAACCTCGCCCATTGCATTTGCCATTGTTGAAGGGGGAAACAAAGGATGCTTGAGTTGGTTCTTAGCATTGATTCGAACACATGTCACACAACAACAGGGTCCGTCAGTGCTTGATATCCGATCGACATCAAGGCATCATACGACCGATGGCGAATCCACATTTGGGATGGCAAGCACCGCGTGCGCATCATGTTTTCTCGCATCCGGCATATTGGTAGTAATTTTAATAGCGCCTTTCGCAACCTGGCACTAAAGAAATATCTGATTAACACGGGTAATTAAATATTTGACATTGTTTACTCATTTACTATACTAATTATCAAACTACAATTTAGTTACTAACATCAATTCATTCCATATTTTAATATCAGGGTATGAACCAATGGCATTCAAATTTGAGGCTAGGTTGGAAAAGTTGATTGCTACTCCGAAATGGCAAATTGGATTAATTCGATTCCAAAAGAACAATGGAGTTTAGCATATGATGGTGGCCACAGATTTGGTCATATGACGACGAACTTATCTCGAGTGTATGAATGGGGTATTGAAAGGTGGCGAAACCTACCAATAACAAAGACTTGTTCGGATGACATATTACAAATTGGTAGAGTACTTTGTTAATCGTAAGGATGATGCAAACGAAAAACTTGTTGATGGGGTAGATTGGTCGATGATTTTTGAAAAGTTGGAACGTAAACGTCTTCAAGGCAAGCTCTCACCAAGTTCGTAGATTTGATATACAATAACCGATTTTTGGTCGAAGAGGCATTCAACCCTATAACACAAAGGGTGGAGTTAAATATTCCCTAAACCTTCAACAGGGACACGTGTGATTGTGGCTATTTCAAGCGTTGCATTTCCCTTTGCTCTCATGCAATTGCAGCATGTTCTTCCAGGAGACTTGACGCTTTTCAATATGTGCACAGTGTTTACAAAATGCATTCTTTGTACAAGGTGTATGAGATGGACTGGGGTATCATTAAGGATGAACCATGGTGGCCACCAGCTCCGACGATTACATTGGTACCCGATCGTCAATTGCTTCGATCTAAAGGTCGACCCAAATCAACTCGACTTAGAAATGAGATGGATTGGCGCGAACCAGGACCGGGACAAAGATGTAGAAAATGTGGTGAATCTGGACATAACTCTCGTAGTTGTCGTCGTGGTGGATCGACTTCTTTGAGGAATGACCAAGCAGGGCCATCCACTTGATTAGGACATAAGTTAATTCGCACTGTATTGTAATGAATGACTATTTATGTGTAACTGAATATTTTCAGTATGTAATTTGATAATCTACGTTATTGTGCTTTTACTGGTGTCTATTAATTTATGCTTGATACACTCATATTTAATATGTATATTCGATTCTATAGAATGTTCTATTATTTGAAGACTTACCTAATGTCCTTGTCGGTTGCTTGATTACAACATGAGACATGGCATTCCACTCCGCGCCTGTGCCCGGAGGACCTATCGGTACTAGAGATGCGGGACTTTCATGTATCACAACATGTATGGCAAGGAAGACCAGATCGTCATCCGCGTGTCGACGTGCCCATAAATTCGGACATATGGACCCGGATCGGCGGATCTTGCCATACCTAGAGCCGGCCGGTTTCGTGGGGGTTGCCCATATGGGGTATTGCACCATCGATCACTCCTCATTACAACGATTAGTTGAGAGATGGCGGCCGAGACACACACATTTCATATGCCTACCGGAGAGTGCACCATCACATTGGAGGACATTGCTATCATCTCGGGACTTCCCATTGATGGCGATGTAGTTACTGGTCGTACATCCCATCCAGATTGGATGCAGCTATGTGAGACCTTGTTGGGATCGCAGCCGCCTGAGTCACACGTATTAGGTGGACGTGTTGATATGTCGTGGCTCTGGAGCGCATTCCGTACACGACTTACCCCGGCTGACGGAGACGATTATGTGATGTGGTGTGCACGGGCGTACATACTTCGGTTGATCGGGGGATTGCTATTTCCTGACCATTCTGGTAGATACGTGCACATGATGTTTCTTCCTCTGTTTGAGGACTTTACCGTTGCTGGGAGATACAGCGGGGATCGGCGGTGTTGGCTATTTGTATAGAGAGTTGTGCAAGGCCACAGTTACGGTGTGCACGAGATTGGAGGTGCTTGCATACTTGTTGCGATCGGGCATGGCACGATTTCCGCCCTTGTCCCTACACTCGTGGATGATGTTGATCCTGTTCTTGTGGCTGCCTACATTGCTGCCCGTGGTCCCCTACGTCCACTGGGATTTCGGTGAGTTCCTCAACATATCTTTACATTAGTTTATTATATATATTATTTGTCTTGACATCGTATGACCTTGACATATATATAGGTGGCATAAACATAAGGTGTTGATTGAGACACCGATGGGGGTGCTTCCATATTACCGTCAGTTTTTTGATCAGATGAAGAGTGATGAGGTCAGTATCTATTTATAGTGATTTAAATAAGTTAATTGTTTTGCATTATAATTCTTTATACATTTGTGATTGCAGATAACATGGCGGCCATATACGGATGAGATTGTGGCTTTCACCGCGGCGTTACGTGTCGCGGTAGGGACATATATCCGGCGGTGGTTCCACTCATCTTTTTCACATTGTTGAGTGGCACCACCGCAGACGGGGTGATGCGTCGGTTTGGTGCGACCAACCAATACCACGGAGACCACACCAACCTGACGAGTTACACTCGATTACATTGGCCGGACGTCACGACGTGGATTGGCGAGCCACACACCTTGCACACATAGCCATCTGGGATGCGCGGCGGGAACGGTGTGTTGATGGTTGGCCTTTGGAAGCTCCCCTTACTGCACAGTCTGAGTACATGCGCTGGTACAGACGGATTACCAGGCGTTGGATTTCCCGAACTGGTGCATCCATTGGGGTTGTGGTAAGCTTTTTACCAATATGTTCTGCTATTTGTTTTGAACATTTTGTATTTTATATTGATAATGACGTGTTATATTTGTATCTTAGGCTGACATTGCAGAGAACGTCTATGGGTCGGCTAGGAACCCTAGTTCGGGATTTAGTATGGCTAGCCTTCAACAGTCCATGGAGGACATCTTATCTGCAGTGAGGGAGCATGATCGCATCACATTAGGTCACCTACGTCCAGCTCCTCCTGCAGATGAGATTCCCGGTCCATCCGAGCAGTCCGATGAGCAGCGACCGCGCCGTAGACGGAGAGGGTTAACCAGTACTCGATCACGACTACGTCTTCCAGATGACTCGGTTCTTCTCGCTAACCCTAAGTACTCAGCCACCGCCCACTTCTACTGCTACTTACCGTCCGTCTCACCCACCACCTCCCTCGTACCCGCCATATCCAGGTTATCCACCATCTACATCATACCCACCACCTACTTACCCTTACCCACCATATCCTTAGACTTTTACCCTGACACCGTCATTTCCATATCCACCGTATACGGGTTACCCACCATATCCTCATCACTCACAGCAGGGACCTTCTTCCGATCCCCATCACGACCCCCACATTCCGACCCCTGCCTCTTCTCATTGATGTATATGTACTACTACATTTTATTACATTTACTTGATTAAGGATTACTTGTATTTATATGTACTGATTTTTCTCGTTATGTTTATGCATCTTATATGTGTTTTCTTGATATGAATTGAATATATATAAATATGTTTCATTATACGAGGATGAAATATTTTTGGGAACGTCTCGATTTTTAGGGGAAACTCATCAATTTTTTATAGAATCGGTTAAACTATTAACGTAAATTAATTTTGTAGAGATAGGACAAATCAATTTTTATATCCTATCTAAAACTCATTGTTTGGTGAACAGCAGGATAGGATAAATCAATCCTATCACCTATCTTATCCTTTCTATTTAGTTCAAATTCTATCCTGAGAGGAGGGCTGGGTTAGAACTCAACATGATATGATAAGGAGATTTAAAGTATAATACAATTAAAGTGTAATAAAATATAACATGGTTATAAAAAAAATTGTATAACAAATATAAAAAATTTAAAATAATAAAATACTAATAATTAATTTTAAAAATTATTTTTATTTTGTCTCAAGGCTAATTTTGTTATTTATATTATTTTAAAAATTTTAAAAATATGCCAAAAAGGATATATTGGGTCGTCTCAACAGTATTAGCGTCAAATTTCACCCAGTCAGGTCCATTATCTAGAACCCAGGTTCATACGTTCGGCTACCATCTCAATTTGGATCGATCTGGCCCATTCATCTGTCTTAGCCTCCACCATTCGGGTAAGTCCCAACATATTCGAGTCACTTAACCTAACCTGGCCAAGATTTCGGGCCGGTCCCTAACCCATTTGGGTCGATCAGGTCGGATTCATTATAAATAGTCTCAATCCATCCGACATGGCGGCCGTTCATCGTGGATACGCCATCGGGTGAAGCAGCGTGTCCATCGTTGATACGCCATCGCGCTGGCGTGTCCACGTGAATACGCCAGCTCGATGGCGTATCCATCGTTGGATACGCCAATTCTGCTGGCGTATCCACGTGGAATACGCCAAGCTCAATGGCGTATCCAACGCGATGATACGCCAGCCTTGATGGCGTTCCACGCGGATACGCCAGCAGCGCGCACCACAGCGTGTCCAACGCGCCCAACAAAAAATAAAAAATGCGCCACCGCGCCAAAACGGTGGCGTTTCGATAATTAGTTTGAAAACAGTGGCATTTTGGTAATATTTTTTGCCAAAAATGGCAGTTTGGTCAAAAAGCCGCTGACACACACTCACTGTGATGACTTCAGTCTTCTCAACTCATCTTTCAACCTTAATTTGCTTTCCCATTCCATACAGTGACTCTGATCCTAGGAACTGCGCATTCACATTCTCTCTCTCTCTCTCTCTCTCTTTCTCTCTCTTTCTGCGGAGAAAGCAAAGAAAGAAGAAAAGGTGTCTACTCTCAGTGAATCCGAAGAAATTAGAATAGAAAAGGTCCCATTGGCAAGGCATTGTTTGTATACCCACAGCAACCTTCCAAATGTGCCGGCCATGGGCGGCTACACTCTCTCCCTTTTTTCTCCCATCCCTTTCTCTCTCTCTCTCTTCCCAACATTCCCTTCCCCTTCTCCTTTTCTTTCTTCATTCTTTGAACCAACTGCAACCATAGAAGGGCTGTTACTGTTATGGGCTGTGTTCAGGCTAAGCCATTGGAATTGGAAGCTTCAGATCATTCCAGGGTCCTAGACAGGTTGAAATTGGAAAATGGGTATGTTGCAAGTGGTGACTTTGTTCTTCATAGAAGATCCACTGGTCAAACACATGAAGCTAGGGAGTTTGTTAGGCTGCATCAGATAGAACCCAGAAAGCATAAAGTTGAGTCTGGTGTTGCCAATGTTGAAAGGCAAGACCTTGCTAGAGGTGGGGGTGATAAGGGGAAATTGGGTGGTAGAGAGGGAAGGAGAGATGCTGATGTATATGATAGTAAGAAGTTATCAAAGAAGGCTTTTGAGGATGAGAATGAGATGGTTGATGGGTGGCCCAGATGGTTAGTTGATAATGTTCCTAGACAAGTGTTGGCTGGCTTGGTTCCCAAGAGTGCTGAATCATACAAAATGATTGATAAGGTCTTTGCTTTTTCAAAGTGTTATCTTACAAAATGATTTGAGCATTCAATGCCTAGTGTAGATAGTTAGCTCTAGCCCATGAATATGCCACATCGTATTTAAAGATGCTTCCAAACAATTTTCATGATGTGGCTTCAGTTTTCAGCAATTTATATTTTTCTCTGCTTGAATCATAAGGAGTTCCAAATTTATCTATATTTGCATTTGGGTCACAAATTGAGAAAATGTGATTTCGATTTAGTAATTATTGTGTGAAAAGTAAGGTACAAAGAGACGTTTCTATTTTTGGTGTAATGCATGATTATTGAAGCCTTATTAGTTATAAGTGTGTACTAAGTTTACTCAAGGATCCGATCAATTATATTATGAAAACTTTAAGTAATCATGGAATCATGATATTGATTTCTATCTAGATTAAAAAAGTTATTATCTGGAATGATATTCAACTACGACCTAAGTTTATTGGTTTCCTAAACATTGACAATCTAATATGCAAGTTTTAATAAAGTTTATTAATGTATGGTTTATTCACAGACAATCAAAACTGAAAGCTTATCCTAACTGATAATGGCTGAAGGGAGCAAGCTAGTTGACTTAGCCTATGTTATTTACGTTTTGCAGGTAGGACAAGGAACCTACAGCAATGTGTATAAAGCTCTAGATCGAGACACTGGAGAAATTGTGGCCCTTAAGAAGGTCCGCTTCAATACATCAGAGCCTAAAAGCATTAAATTTATGGCAAGAGAAATTATGATACTACAGAGATTGGATCATCCCAACGTAGTAAAACTTAAAGGATTAGCCACTTCAAGAATGCAGTACAGTATATATCTAGTTTTTGATTTCATGCAAACAGATTTGGCAAGAATTATTGCTCGTCCCGAAGAGAGACTAACCGAACCACAGGTTAAAAGTTTCTCTTTGATGCTTTGGACATTTTAGCATTTGGATCCCTTGATTCTCCTTAATAATCTTAAAAAGTTAATGTAGGTCAAGTGCTATACGCATCAATTGCTTTCAGGTCTGCAGCATTGCCATGATAGGGGAATTTTGCATCGAGATATTAAGGGGTCAAACCTTTTGATTGATAAAAATGGGATGCTTAAGATTGCAGATTTTGGGCTTGCCAACTATTATAATCCAAACCAAAACCGGCCTCTCACTAGCCGTGTTGTGACTCTGTGGTACAGAGCTCCTGAATTGTTGTTAGGTGCCACAGATTATGGAGTTGGTATTGATCTATGGAGTGCTGGATGCCTACTGGCAGAAATGTTTACAGGAATTCCAATCATGCCTGGCAGAAATGAGGTGATAATGCCAACATGATGTCAAAATCTTTTCTTTTTGTACTCACTTCTGTCTTCTATTTCCGCTTTGTGTAATTTTGTGTTATGTTGTCTGCATATCTTACTTCTGTTTTCTAGTTCTGCTAATCATGAAGTTTCCCTCCTTCCAGGTTGAGCAACTTCATGGAATTTTCAGGCTATGTGGCACACCATCAGAGGAGTATTGGAAAAAATTGAATCTTTCTACAACTTTTAGACCTCCGAAGTCTTATAGACCCAGCCTTGTAGAAACTTTCAGGGATCTCCCCCCATCTTCTTTAGGTCTTTTATGTACTCTGCTTGCTTTGGATCCTGCATTCCGTGGCAGTGCATCTAAAGCTCTTAAAAATCAGGTGAGTGATGGCAATAATGGTTGTGACACTGCACAATACTTTTCCATAAGATTGATTTTTTTTTTTTTTCAATTGCAATTTGTTATGTATGAATTTGCAATTTTGCATACAAAATACACAGGTCATTATGAGGCAGTTTACATATTTATTTATTAGTACTGGTATTATTAATATGGGTGTTTCTTTTCAACTTCTTTTTGTAGATTCAAAATAATGCATACTAGTTACATAGTTAATAGTTTTATAAGATCTTCTATCTGAAAGGCTTCAAAACATTGACTAATGGTTGTGAGCGACCAGGTTTGATGGGGTAGATTTATCTTCTCTCCCCTAGATAATACTTTTGGTCTATCAATGTGATCTTTCACCTCTCTGTTTCTCCCCTAGTTACTTTTGGTCTTTCCCCTTGAAATTTTTTTATGTTTTATGTAGTTCTCATTATAATAGCTTTTGTACATGCATATATATTTGAATATTCTCTTTTGGAACATATATCTGTTAATCACTTTGATTGTGCAGATATGCTCAACCATGTTCCATTTTTATTTTAAAATATGAAGTTCCTGAAGAAATCCTTTTTATTATTATGATTATTAATATTCCACCCCCTGAGTGAAACATTACACTACGCTGTATTTTTCCTTTCTTTATTTAAATGCCCTTCTTTTTTGGTGATTTTCAAGCCTCAGTTTGGAATCACATACATTTAAAAGGCAATTCTGATAAAGTATATTAAATCATGAGTGATTGTATACTAGTTGTGACTTGTGTGATTCTTCTACTTCATGTAAAACTGGGTTGTTTTGCACTTCTTGTGGGGCTTGATTTTACAACAACCATAATTAGATTTATAGCCCTTTTCATGGAAACGAAGCATAACCAAAGATGAAGAGCATTTAATAGAACAAATGCTTGTGCTAGAAAGTATAATATAAAAATTTGGAGGCATATCTGTATGAAGTGTCCCAATTTTTTTTACTAAAGAAGAAAATTTATTACAGAAATGAAAGAGAAGAAGCAGAGAATAAGATATCCTCCTAGAAGTTACAGAAAATTAAAAAAAAAAAAGAGCAGCAAAGGAGAAAACACTTAATCTAAGTAGAGCCTGCCAATCTCTTTGCATATCCACCAAAGACACTACTTTGAAGTACCATTAGTTGAGAATCACAAAGAAGCTCAGAAACCACTTTATCCCATCAAAGATGCCAATACATGTACCTGTCCTTGAAAATTCTAGCATTCCTTCCCCAGCCATAAGTCAGCAAATAGCAGAAAACATAACACACTGCCAAAGTACCTTGCACTCCTTAGTTCTCCCAGAACCTCTAAAAATTCCTCATGAGAAAATGCTCCAAATTCTCTGGCAAACCCAACATTCACCAAAAACACCAAAAAGCTTACACCAGAGACACCTAGCAGCTGGACAGTGCAGAAATAAATATCTGCTCATTTCAGACTGAGAGAAACTTACAAGTTATAACTCAAATATTAGGAGAGATAAATTGCCCCAAAATATTTAATCACACTGAAACTTGTTGAGCATGGTTGACATAATGAGAACTTGTATTCAACTCCTGTTTCTTGAAAGGAGTTTGAAATAATTAACAAGAGATGTCAAATTTGTACTTTCGCGTTGAATCAAATGAATAATATAATTACGTATCTATATATATGTGCTTGTGCATTAATGGTCTGATAACTTTGTGCATTTTGATTTCACCAATCATTTTCATAATGAAAAATACATTATATAGATTTTGTTGTTCTCAGGATGATTCTGTATTGGTTCCTTTGCTGATCATGTAGCACTAGTAGACTTAGAAGGTCATGCACAAGTTTGTGAAATAATATTAAGTTCAGATTGCAATTCCTAATGAACAGTTAGGAAATAATTACATGCCTAAATTATTCCAAATTTCCCACATACAAGTATCTTTTGCCTGCAGTTTTTCTTTACAAGCCCGTTGGCATGTGACCTCTCTGGTCTGCCTGTAATCTACAGAGAAGATGATGAGCTTTATCAAGCCAAAGAACAGATCAAGTAAGTCATTTTTTACGATAAATATTTTGAGAATGGCTTTGGTCAAATTTTGAACACACAATTGCTTAAACACAGATACATCTGCTTCTATCATTACATATGTCTACTTGTACATGTAACAGTGATTGATGGTATATCTCTTATTTTCATAGTGAGAGTTGTGCCATATGCACTACACAAGCATGTTCCATGAATTTTTGTTTTCAGAATTTAGCAGGCTATTGTTTCAATTGAAGCAGTGTAAAGTGCAGCAAGTTGACCAAAATACCTTTTTATGACCTAAATATTGGATGCCAGTTTTTTTCTATCATGAAGGTCATTTGCTAATATCTGTTGCCATCAATAAAGTAGTGCTATTTAAATTTGCTAGAAGTTGAATGCAAGACCATGCCAAATGCATGTAAACCTATATACATTCCTTTTTATTGTTGACGTACAAGATAGTGGAGATTTTAGACATGTTCTGATGAGATTAACTTCATATACTTACCCCTTCCCCTCCCCCCAACCTCACAAAATGGGCAACTTGATTCAGTTCATATATAATTTGTTATTTGTTTTTCTCTCCATATTGGTACTTGTACTTGGGTTGGATGATTTCTGACATATGTTTAACTATGGAATTTTGTTGTTCAACATGTGGCATTGAACAATTAATCCAAACTTATTTTTCTAGTTCAATGATTGTATAAAAAAAGAACTGATGAAAAGATTTAAATTCTTATTTCTGTGCTGGCAAAAATATCTTACTGTTCACTAATATTTACAGGTATACGAACTCTAAAATCAGACGTTCTCGGACATTGCTGGAGCGTCGTAAGAATTTAGCATCTAAGAGGCCAATAGAACATACTGTATCTTCTAAAGAGGTAAGTACTAAGTATTAAACCTTGTGCTCTAGAAATCTTCAATTTTCGTTTTGATGTAAATTTATATCCAAGTTAAATTGACAATTAGATGGTGGCCAATGATAAATTGCCCACTCTTACGCTTGATGGGGTTAGATTCAAATTTATGTTTTGCCCACCTTGAGATAGAAGCAAGGACTTCTATTAAGCTTCCTTCTATTTGTTAAGTTTCCTTCTATTTGGTTTCCCAACAGCCGTGATTGTGTTGACTTGTTTTTGCATTATGCCAGAGAAAGCGTTTGATTGAAAGGTTAACGTATCTGGTCCACCCACTTGTTACAGTTGGAGTATTGTGCACATTACGGTAGACCACATTATAAAATTGGGCTGGTGTTGTGTCTCCAGGAACATCTCTCCCCCCCCAAAAAAAAAAAAAAGATAAATACATCAATAATTTAAAGCTATAAAAGTTGTAATGTGGTAAATGTCTTCCTATATAAAGGGTGATGTTCATTCATGCATTTGATTTTAAATGTTGCTATTACAACTAATTTGATGTATGATTCATTGGTTGATTGTAGTGGTATTTGTGTTCACATATTATTTCAGGAATTGAGAAGGAATGTTGAGCCTGAGCCTGAGCCTGAAACTTATGTTCCAAGTGAAGAACTGGGTAGCACAACCACAAGTAGTACCTCATCTAGTGTAAACCCAGCTGGGGCTAAGGATCACTCACCTTTCTTTCTCTCTCCATTTCTGGCTTCAGATCAAAAGCCTTCCCCCAAAATCCATCATCATGCTAATGTTGGTGAAAACATCAAGAACCTTCCTCCATTATCCATGTCAAAACCAAATGCTACCAAGAAAGATGACAACAGATACAGACCAGACCATGTTTTCAGGTCTACTTCCACCAGAGAATTTAGAAACTTAAAACGGGAGGAACATTTACTCTTTGAAATTGGTGATTAGGCAATCCTAGATTATGTAAACCCGAAATGGTTATTTTCATTTATCATTTGATGTATTAAGAGTGTTCCTCTACATATTCTTTTCCCTCTTGGTTTGACCTGATTTGTCAACCCATTCTCCTAACCTTTCGTTCCTTCTGTTTCAATAAGCATCAATTTACTTGCTTGGCCGTTTCTCTTTGACTAGCTTGTAAATGAACTTTACTATTTGTATTATATATTTCTATGCAAATGTGAACACTTGAGGGGAAAACATTTCTTAGTTGTAATGTTATGCATATTATTTACAGAAAAATATCTTCAACGAAAGAATTAAAGAAAAATGATTTGTTCAAATTTTTTGAAAATGAACTAGAACTAAATTGTTCAAACCTCTGCTGCTTCTTTTTTCCACAATTTGTATTGGATGTTGTAAAAGCGTCGTGCAATTAGTTACTTTGTTATATCAAATATTGACCCTTAAAATATTGCAACTCGGAAAAATGAAGCAAGGAATGACTGCACATAGAGCTAGGGACATGCAATTGGCACAATTGGAAGTTGTAACTGATTATTTTCCACTGAGGTATCAATAATTAAAGTAAGTATTTACTTATTCATATTATTATCTTTATGGAGCCTAGATAATTTTAGTTGTCCACATCATACAAGACGTGCAGTGAGTTGGGGTGTCACTTTCTATGATAGCCTAATCTAAATCTCTACAATCCTTCCTACTTGTTTGTTTTACTCCTCTGTCGTTTTTTGCTTCATAATCTATTGATAGAGTTCAGGACATCCATTGATTTGGATTCGCTAATTCTAAGATATGCAGAACAAAGAGTCAACGATGAGTAAGGAACTGTTGAGTGCTAATCACTAACTAGCCTTGGTGCCATCTGTTGAGCAATGAAACTCCAATGGTCAAATCAAAGTTCAAATTTCCAAATTGTAACAGTGGCAGGTTTACCTACGTTTGTTATGCATGTTTGGCTAGGATGAAAAGAAGATTTTTAGATCAGCTTCTTGATAGTATTTCAAAGGGAGGTCAGGTTAAATTGGGCTAGACCTGGCTGCATCTTGGAAAAAGTCAACAACAAAAACTGAAGCCCCTAAAGTACTGTGTTTAGATTGCAGATATTGAAACTTGACATAAACCATCACCAAGAACAAAGAGTTGAAAACTAAAGAGAAGCAATAAAAATTTATGTGTCTTTGTAGAAGTGAATTATAAGTGCAAGGTGGCTCCTATATGAATGTTCTAAGTTACTTTAATAGCTGTATTGGGTAGAATATCAATAATGAGATATAAATTAAAGGTTCATTGTTAAAATTATAAAGTCGAAACCCATATTAGGACTTCTACTATCTCAGATGTCAGATCTTTTTTAGGATAAGAAGTTAAGAACAAAGAGCACACATCCAATCCAAAAGAAAAGAACTAAAGATAAGAATAAGAGTTTATTACTAATCTCAGTTCTTAGAAACATTTTGAACTCTTGCTTGTTTGATACAAAGCATGCTGGTTTGGTCTTGCTCTCACAAAAGACCAGCCAAGAAACCCTTGATGACATTTTGATTGCAGAACATAGATTCCAACACAGCATGCCCTCTCATTCATTTTTTATGTAAAATATCTTACCTCACAAATACACCTCTGCAATATTTACCTTTATAAAGAAAAGCTCTTTGGTTTTCTTTGATTTTACCTTCAAACCTGAGATTACTGAACACGTGCTAGCCCACTGTAAGCAATTCTAATTGTTGGTCATAGTTCACACACCAGAGCGAATATCACTGAACTTGTTCTTGATCCACTTGAAGCTGTTTCTTACACTTGTTTTAAGCTTCCCCTCCACTGTCAACACGTTATAGGCCTTGATTCTCTTCTTCCTCTTAAGCTCTGGATCATTTGCTGCACAAAACCCACTTCCCTTCTCACTTGGCCCATTAAAATTATATGAGTTGGATCGTTCTCTGAACCCAAATTCAGAGTAGGAGCAGGAGTATTCAGGGAATGACTTACTTTTCTCCATGACCAAACCCACCCAGTTTCAGAAAGAAACCTTCTCTTTGGTCTCTCACTGCATGAAACAGGAAATATTTGTATTACATGAGCAAAAATGGGACAAGCTGGTTATGGGTTTTTAGAGGGAAGGGTTACATCATGATCCAGTGTGGTGGCACCCCATGTGTTATGTTGGATAGCTGCCCTTTTGGATTGTGGGAATCATGAGGGTCATTGGTAGTGTGGGAAGTGGGACACACTTGTAGAAGTAGGAGATGCCACCATCTAGAGAAATTCTTAAACTTCATGTACACAAGTTGTATGTATTAGATTAATTATATTATTAATTATTAATTATGATAATTAATTAATATTATTTATTAATTAATTATAATAAATATCTATCAAGTAATGATATAATTAATCTAATTCACTCCATTTGAATTTGTCAAGTTTGCATAAGAATTTCTCCACCATCTACTAGTGATGACACAATATTAATTCACATGACTGGGGTACGGACCCACCATTTTTAGTGAGGGGGACCAAGTTGGATGCTTTGTTTAGTTTTTGATACTGCGATAAGGCACTAGGTTTTGCTTTGAACAAATGCCAATTTGCCATTTGCAAGCTATAATACATTCACATTTATGTTGTTTGGTCCTGCGGAACTTCTAGTGTCCCAACCATTTCTTTATGAAAAGAAAACGGGAGTCATCCCCCACTTTATGTCAAAATCAGTGGCTTAGTGCTTTGTGGGCCTTGGAATTTCATGCAGATCAAAGATTGAAAAAGATTACCTTGATCCGTCTGCTTTAAGAGAGAAATTATCTAAGGCAATTATGATCTGCTATATATGATTGACCAAATTCATATCATTAATCATTATTAGTTGTACAAATTGGGACAAAACCATTTGTGCTCAACATTTTCTGATCAAATGTTTGATGAATGAATATCATAAATTCATTTCCTTCAAAACTGCCCAGTATATATCTTATCTTATCTAACATAATAAATTTTAACACATATAATTGAGGGAGTCTTCAGGTTCTGCTATCACATATCTATATGTTCAAATCCAGCTTTCATTAATGGAATTCAATATAATAATATTTTATAAAAATATAAAGGGAAAATAGAGTCTCTGTATGACTTAATGTAGATCTATAGTGATTCCAAAAAGCTAGAAAACTGGAAATTAAAGATTTGTGAGATACAAGTACCCAAAAAAAAAAAAGATTTGTGAGATACATGTAGACCCACATGTATGGCACCAAGCATGCCAATTCAACTGGCCTATAAAAGCTTTGGTTATCCTATTCCAATAGACTTCAAAATATTTATAGCTCCTAAATGATCAGTTGGTCCATTTGGTCCATTCAGCAACTTCATGAATCTTCTTAAGTTGAAAATTTAAGAAGAAGGATGCAAAAAAATAAATAATAAAAAAATAAAAATTGTGAGTTCTGAAAGCTCCACTGGATCATACTCCTATTCTCAACATGGTCTGAATTCTTCAAGAATAAGCATCTTATCAATTTGCAGTCCTGACTCCAAAACTAGGAAAAACTTGCAAGCCTCTACAAAAAAGATACTCAAAAGGGACCACATGCTGATTCCTGATTACCATCATGGATCAATTGGGCAACCTAACCATCAATATGAATGAAGGTTCATGACTTTTTTTTTTTTATTTTTTCCCATTTTATTCTATGTGAGCCTGTGATTCGCAAAATCACTTTCCAGGTAATGCTATAATGAATATTCTAAATGCTCTGATTTTACATTTTATATACTGGGGATAAAATCCAAAACTTCACTTAAGCATTTGTTCATATATTATTGTTGATAAATATTTTTAAAAAAATTAAGATAGTCTAATCAATATTAAATAGTATCTTTACGATTTTTTGAAACAACAAATGATACAAAATAGTTAAACTAAAAAATTATTTACAAATTAATTGTGATCATTAGTTTTACTGATTTTATGATTTACTTAAAATTATTTTTAAAAAAAATAATTTTAAATTTAAACATTTAAATCTTTTGAATTATCTTTTTTCATTATTATATCAAATAATAATTATTTTGTTGTACAATAATGATATTTTCAAGCAATTCTTTACGTAAATAAAGACTAAGCCATTTCTTAAAGTTATAGCTATGCGTATGATTGGAGGGGTTACAGAATACTGTGTGAAGAAGGATATGTGTCAAGAAAAAAATAAAAATCAACCAGGAAGTATAAGGGTAGGTTCACAAACTTCATATTTTTTCGATTAATTTAAAATCAGAGGACGTCTAGGTTTAGATTACGCTAAATCTCATAAAATAGTTAGTGTAATTTTCTTTATGATTGAAATTGTAAAATCAGCATTGCATCAATTATGACTGTGGACCACAATTTAAGTCAAGACAATGAGAACACTCCCCCAATGTGTGAATATTTTTCATGCTGAAAGCAACCATACAACTGATAACAAAAGTAGGGGTTTTGCCTTGACTAAAGCTGGGTGAGTACTCATAGCAGGGGTTGGCCCTCATCCAAAGTTCATTACAGCAAAGTCAGACATCATAATGCTACATATGACACCAGAAGCATCCCTTGGCGCTTCAGAATGCACTTGTGATTTTAATTTTTTTTTTTTAAAAAAAAAACACCCTTAAATAATGACCTATGCTAGTTATAACAATGATTCCACATTCCATTACTCAACTACCTGTTCTATGTTTATTGATTTGAATTGCCTAGATTTCCTTTTCTGATCCAATAATGATCTGCAATCATTTATATTGTTATGTTAAGTTCAGCTGGACTTTCACCTTTTTAGGCAGGCATGCAGATGAAGACTTCATGACACAAGCTTTCTTTAAGTTCTGTTCATATGCCGTGGAGTAACTCTGCTGCAAACTGCTATCATGTCTTACAGTAATGGCTTTCTTTAACACTGTTATAAACATTATATAGGGGTAAAAACTATCAAGCTGTAGTGAATACTGAATATACTATGTAGTCTTATAATGAACATTGCAAAGCAATGTGTTGCACTTGCATATATATCTTGATGTGATGAATTTTTCTTAAAAAAGAAATAAAGTAGTAATAAAATATTCGAAAACATAGACACAGACACGCCCAGTGGGACTCGAACCCACAATCGCCTGATTAGAAGTCAGGCGCCTTATCCATTAGGCCATGGGCGCCACAGCTGATATAAGGGTGAATAAAATAATTAATATATTTTTTATCCTTGCTTTTTTTTTTCCTTTTTGTAAAGCACGCAAAATAAAGGATTGAGACTATTAACTTATAACTATAATTATTATTTTTTGTCATAGGTAGTCAAAGCTAAATTTCTAATCTGGGACATGAGTAGTAAGAATTTGAACCTGTCTTCACCGTACTCCTCAACTATTTGTGCTGAGTGTGCATTGTTATTAACTGTTAGGTTTGATTGAATTAGGAGAATTTTATAATATAATTCATGTTTTTATTGACATAAAATTGATAATTTTTTATAGAAAAATGTAGATTCTATTCACATAAAAAAAATAGATTCTATTATTTTAGTAATGACGCGCGATAAAAAATAAAAAGTGTAGTCTACAGCCCAAAAGTAGAGTCTGAATGCCCCTTTTTTTTTTCAATTTGGTGTGGAAAGCCACCTTAATTTAAAAACACTATGGTATTTTTGGGCTAACATTTTTCTTATCTAGTCCTTACATATCATACTGTTACCTCCACACAAAAAAAAAAAACCATGTAGTACTGTTACTTCCACAAATTTGAATGGGTGTACAACTAAATTCAAACACAATATTAATTGTAAGAAATTAAGGTACCATGGCAGTATCCCTCGTCTTAATCTATGTAAAATCCTGTGTGCCCTCATCACAAATAACTATGAAGTCATCAGTTTTTTTTTTGGGGGGGTTCTAAAGATGATCTATATTTGTATATGTGAACATGTGAGTAATTAATTAATATACATAAGGAAAAAAATGTCATTCTTACATTTTCAGGAGCTATTAAATTTCTATAATTTTGTGTCAAATCATTCATCTGCATATGTGGATGATTACTAGTGCATGCAATTAAAGCAATTTTGTTTTGTAACACAACCTTTGTGTCAATAGTAGTACTCGTGAATGAATAATGATATTTATATATTATTTTTTTTATTTTTTCAAACAATAAAATAAAAGAAATATATATCTTAACATATATTCTATTTTTTTTCTTAAACAAGAATAATATAAAAAAATGTAAAAAAAAATGAGTAATATTCATTTCCCCGCGTAAATAAGTTGTGCTTTCTCCCAAAACAATTTTAGCTAGTTGTCATTTTTATGTCAAATACTGCCACGTTTAATTCGGTGTGTTACTTCGTAAGGAAAGAATGGTGAAAAGGTACAGCAGTGTTCCATTGTGGTGGGCTTGCATCCACAGTGAACAATATCAGTGCATGGGTGAAATTTAAAGTTGTCAAAATAGGTGAGGTTTCGAATAATTCAATAAAATGTACAGATTGGATTAAAAAAAAAATTGTGTTATGATACATTTTTTTTTTAATATTTGAGTGTATTATTTTATTTATAATTGTAAATTTTTTTTGTTGTTGCAAGTTTTATATATATATATATTGCATATCACCACCACCATCAGAGGACGATGGCAAACGGAGGACGGTGGAGGGCTATGAGCGGCAATGGAGGCAGTCGGCAGTGGAGGGCCGCGACCAATGGTGGAGGGAGTCATAGGAGGGTGGTCGGCTACCGACAGTAAAGGGTGGTGGCTAGCAACTGGGGGCATCAGATGATGGTGGAGGGTGGCAGTCGACGGTGGAAGGCAATGGCCAGCGACAGTGAAGGGTGATGGCAAGTTATAAGTCATTTATAATAGTCATTGATGTGTTTTTCAACACAATCAACGACTATGATTGAATAGGTGTATCATACACCTTCCTTTAGATGGTGTATATTAGATTTTCCCTAAAAAAAATTAAGTTTGAACTTTATTTAACTCGACTCAAAATTGGATTAGTTTGTTTCAAGTCAGATTAGTCAGTTGATTTAAATTTTAATCATTTTTTAATCTAATAAGATGCATCTAAAAGAATACTATTATTTAAAAAAATAAAACTCAATTGATAATTAGATTAATTATTTAATTTATTTGTCATTAGTTCAAAACTAAATAATTTAAATTTTTTATTATTCATTGATTTAATTTTTTAAAAAATTTAATTTATTATTTAAAAAAATTGTTAGACTGATGGGCCGCCTACCTAACCCACAGTCTTCAACAAATTAAGTTGAACTAGTAAAATATTAATCAAAAACATACTTTGACCTGATTTAACCTTAATTGGTTGGACTGATCCATTTTACCATCTCTTAATGAAATTCATGTAGATAAATTTATATTGAGGGAGTGAGGGTAATATTCTCAATTATTGAAATTTAATTTAAAATTTATTAAATAGTATTTCAAATTTAATTTATATTTTGGTTGATAAAAATTTATGATGAAAAAGATTCTTTTCATTTCCAGAACAAATCACTAACTTTCAATAAAGATTTATAGTAGTTCAACTTTAATTTTATGACTTATATAATTATATAACTCAAATATTTTTTTATTAGATTTTGTGTGTAATATATATATGAAAACTTATCCTTTTTCGGGACATAACTTTTCCTTTTTAAAGTAGGTATTTTGTTTCCAAGTGAGACAGGTTGATTGACTATAAGTTATCAATATGTACATTTTGAAAAAATAAATCATGTTTGTGTTGGATATATATTTTATATCAAACTTAATACAACACTTTAGAATCAGTTAATTTGAATATTCTCTTTATCTTAACTTAAACATATCAGTATTGTGTTATGAAATAAAAATACAAAATTATTTTGTGTAAGATTATAATGAACATATGTAAAGATAAATTCTCATATAGAAAGATATTTTTTTCAAAATATAACACTATCATGTTCTTTAAAAAAATTAAACTCCTTTAAAATATATCTAAACACATTAAATTTTATTATTGATGTAATTACTTGTCAATTTTCATATTTCTTATACGTACTATTAAAAACAGACAGAATGCAGTCTTTTCCATGTCCATCACAGCAGCTCATTGCTCCTTCTTGGCAAACATACGCTTCGATGGGTCTTCTTGTCTTTCCACAGCTGAATCAGGACACTCAATTAAACCAACCTTTTCTTCAATAATTTTAATTAGGAAAAAAAATACTTATACAAATTATATAAGATATGTATATAATTCGATCCATTCAAAAAAGTCATATTAAGATTATGAAGTTTTTTAATGTCTTGTACGAGAGCATGTTGTCTGAAAATATGATAGAGAGAAGAGAGATGAAAAAATATGGTATTAAAGGTGACATGAGAATTCACAAAATATGTTGATGAGAAGAGAGTATGTAGTTTTTTTAAATTTTGATTTTTTTTATAAATTATCACTATAAATTTTAAAATTTTTTAATTAATTTTTTAATTTTAATTAATGTTTCAATAAATTTTTATGTTTAATTTAGATATATTAATTTATTAACTATAAAATTATATAGTATTATTTTATTTATATTTATTAATTAAGAATTGTTTATTAATTTATTTATTAAAATTTAATTTTAAATATATTTTATTTTTTACAAAAAAAATAAAAAAAAATTATTTTAAAAAACAAATTTATTTTATTTATTGAGATGTCAACTTTATTAAATGATGGGATAATATATTATTATATATAAGTCTAATTATTTTTATACTGACACTATATTAAAATTAAATTTTTAATAAAAAATAAAATTTCCTAGATGAATTAATCATTATTCCCAATTTATGCATAACACTTCCAACATGAAATTGATGGTGTGGTGTCTTGGGATATTGCCACTAGATCTCCTTTTTAGGTGTATGTGAAATAAGTTTCAATTCATTCTCAAGTTTAGTCATCCTAATGTTAGCTAAAACTTTCATTATAGTCCATATTAACTACAAGATTATTAATATTACTCAAAATCATGAAGCAATAGAAATTTTAGTAACTTTCCATTAATTTTCTCTTTTATTGTACACAATCAGTAAAATTATGTATTTAAAAAAATCAAAATTTTCAGTTTTCATATCCGAACTCTTTTATTCACATGATAGCTTAAACAGTCGTCAGAATTGTTGATTGTGATGAACTAGTCTCTAGTTAGGAAGGTGGGTGTTGCTGCGAACTTAAAGCAGCGAAAGAAGGCGTCGCTCTCAGTTGGCCATGGTGAGGTTAATTAGGATGAGTACTTGTGTGTCGTAAGTGGATTGCCGTACATTTTGGAATGTCTACTCCGAGTCCCCCAATCCCACTACAATCTCATTCAGCCACCCACCTTTTTTGTTTCTACATACATTGCACTTTTCTCTATCTTCTTTTTCAACCCCTTTCCTTTATTAATTTCGATCAAGATAATTGGCAAGTTTGGTATTAATTTGGACACTAGTTCTTCCTCTTCCAAACATGGCGGGCAGTGGCCTTAATTAAGCTTGTACCTAATTGTGGAAAGGTTTACAACACTCTTAGGCTTGTTTATAAATCATTAACTCATTACTGATAGTTTTAGGGTGGTTATATATCAAATCTAATCAAAACAGTTAAACGAATGAGATTGAGTATAATATTAGACTCGTTTAATTATTCAATTAAGTTGACATCTTTTTTTTGGGTGAACTAAAAGGGCTAAAGCCCAAAATAGAAAACAAAACTAAACAACGGTAATTACACAGAATATATATAGTGACCCCAGACAAATAATCCTAGACAATTCCCTTGGAGGCCCACTTAATTCCCGAATTCCACTCATTTAAATTCCCACTCAAATATGTATATGTGTGTAGTAAAGAATTTACAAACACAAATAAATCATATACGTGGACAAATATAATATATCCATGAACTGCTATTAGTTAAGTTTAATTTTAATGTACTATGAATATAAAATATTTTTACGTAATCAATCAATCTTAAATTAATATTTTATTTAATAAGTCTGACTATGTCTATAAATATATGAGATATCAAATTTATAAAATAATATGTAATATATACAAGTGTAAATTTTTTTTTATATTAATAGTATATTAAAATTAATTTTTTATTAATAATTTTTTCTTTATATTACAACTTACAAAATTTCTCTCATAACCTTCGATTTAAATGTGAAACTAATTTTAACTCGGCGTATTGTGATTGTCCCTCTTCACAAGTATTTTTTGTGTGGCTCAAACCCTTAACATCGTAGAAGTCTCTCAATTATCAATTCAAATTTACTTATTAATTAAGCCACCCCTTATAATTAACTAATAGTCGTATTTTAATATAAATGAGCATAAATATAAGCATGTGTGCATAAAATAGAATTACAGTGAGATCATCGTAAGAAAAGTAATTGTGATACTAATATGTTATTTGTACACCAAGTTTTCACATCATTATTATATTAGTTAATGATGGCTTATTTATTAATTAATGTGTATTAATTAACTAATAAGTTTTCAATAGAGTACTAACTTTTTGAAAGTGGGTTATTATTCTATTACATCATTTATCAGCGTAATAATAATAATTTAAAAATTTCTCATGAAGAACAATGATATAATTA
Source organism: Ormosia emarginata (assembly GCA_029884605.1). Lineage (NCBI taxonomy): Eukaryota > Viridiplantae > Streptophyta > Magnoliopsida > Fabales > Fabaceae > Ormosia > Ormosia emarginata. The sequence continues at coordinate 15,796,452 of JAQQTP010000069.1, read as the reverse complement.
ATAAATATAACTTTCATGATTATGCTAACCTTTGGGTTAATTTCTTTTATGGAAATCGGAAAAATTCTTCCCTTGACTATTCCTTGAATCATAAAACATAAAAATGCATCTTGAATTTTTATCTGCACATCAAATGTAAGAAAACTTTTTTTAACTACGTGAGAAATAAATGAAAATATTTTTATGAGATTTATTTACTAGACCAACTAAACCGTCTTAAGAGAGCACTTGTTTAAAACTAATTCAGCTTAAACCTTCCAAATTTTAACCCTTGAGAAAAAAAAATAGGCTTCTTGTCACCTGCCATCTATATATTAGGAAAGTAAAGCCAAAACACACAGATGTACCACAAAAAAGTAAAAAAAAAAAAGTCAAAACACAGACTCAAATAGTGAAATTCCTTTTTATTTTTTTGTTGCAATGGAGGGCCAAGGCCCAAAAGAAAGAGAAAACACTAACGCATTGTTTGGATCGAGAGAAAATGGGAGGAGAGAAGTTGGGGAAGAGAAAATGAAGAGAGATTGTAATTTTCTCTCCGTTTGGAAGAAAACAAGAAAGAAAGAAAACCCTGTAGGGCAAAAAACTTTTCTCTCCAAAAATGAAGAGAAAACGAAAGTTACTTTGCACAAAAAATCAAGAAACAGAAAATTTATGTTAAAATATTTTATTATTTTTGTAAAAAAAGTTATGAAAAATAGAATATTTTAATATTTTTTACATTTTCTTTCTTCTTATTTTCTCTTCATCCAAACAATCAATTTTTCTTTTTTTCTCTATTTTCTCTTTTCTTATTTTCTCTCTTTCCATTTTCTCTCCTCATCCAAACAAAGCATAAGAAAGGAGACGGGACAAGAAGGCCCCTGAGTTGGGTTGAATCACATGTGGGTAATGATCGAACAACTTCGCATGTAAGGTTTATATTCAATTTTCGTTGCCAGTTCCTCCTTAATATGCTATTTGTAAGTATAATTTTAAGTTTTTTTCTGAGACTTGTTTCATGTCCTAAAATGAAATAGCCGACCTTCGCTTATGTTTAAAAAAAAAAAAGATTCTACTTGTATGTATGCCATACATACGTACTATTTTTTGTTTACATGTTATCGTTGCCAATTTTCAGCCGTTTATAGACGACACTGTTGACTTTAGGAATTGAGAAGTGAGAACTGGGACGTGCCTCAAAATATCATATATACAGGATGTAAGAGTAGTGAAGCGTATCGAAAGCAAAGATATTGCTACATAGTTTCTCTGGATAGGGAAGCGTTCTGGAGTGAAGACATGAATTCTGTTCTTCCAGGAAATTTGGTTTTTCTTCTGATAGCATTCTTATTTATATGCTTCTTTTCATCATTTGTTATTGGGGGTATTTAAGAGCTGAAAACTTTTCCCCTCTACACCTCACTTTTACACACTTGACCACAGCTTTATATCAATATTAACTCTTCAGTTATATATCAAGAAATGTCCTTGACTATTTTCTTTATGTGGCAACTAATTCTAGCTAGTGTGATAAAAGCTTCTCTGTCCTAATTTGTTTATTCGTCTAGCATCTGCAGGAAGTGTCAGGATCGACCCATACGCGTTTCATGCTAGTCATTTGGGTCGTGATGACCTTGTTAATGCAAAAGAAGAGAAGAAATTTAAATTTGATGAGAAAGATTTGGTCTCAATGGATTATAATAATCATTTGGTGCCCTTTAATATACTTTTTTTTTAATCACGAGATAACTCACAAGTTCAATCTTTTTGAACCGTCTGTAAAATTAATTTTTGTTCGATTACAAAAGTATAAAAATTATGCGATCTTCTCAAAAGTTATTTTTATGAGATTAAAACTCACGTCTTCATTTCAGAAAATTGAGATTGCTTATTTTTTCAGCCCACCTTATGTGGATTCTATATACTTATTTAAATACGAGAGTTTGAGGATCAAGGTATTGTGAAAGATCAATAATTAGTGCTGTGGTAGAAATCTCTGCAAAGGTATGGAGATATTGTGATTAATTACTGTGCTCTATTTATTTAAATAAGATCCATCTATAATATAAATTATGAATTTTCATTGAGTGAACCCATCTTAACGTGGGGTTTTAACTTACCTATAATCCATTAATTAGTGGCATTGCTTCCTTCCTTGTTTCCACGATGCCTCGTGATGGCTGTGTGTTCAGTTGGTATCCTTTTTTTGAACCACAGAAATTTGGATTTTTTGTTTTAGAAAATTTCTTCCTTCTTTCCAGTTTTTGTCCAACCCTGATAAAGATGCAGTCTATTCAAATCACAAATCATCTAGTTCAGAATTAATGACTAGTTCAGAATTAATGACTCCGATTTATTTTGCTATATATTCTAAACTTTTATTGATATATTTAACATTTAGACACAATACAAGCTTCTTCTTTTTTTCCCAAACTTTTTGACAATAATAAGTATACAAATGAGACATGTTAGGAAATCAGATTAACAAACTCATGTCTTTAATATTTTATGAAAATGAGCGGAAGTGTATTCAAATTCATGAAGAAGAATCGATAAAATAATAAAGTATATGAATAATACTTTTACAGTGAAACTCACTTGTTATTACTATTTGCACTAGCAAAATAAATTAAGAAGTACACTTGAAACAAATTTAATGTGGAAAAACCCTCTTATACATTAAGGGAAAAAAAAATCACAAGTCAAACTCTGAAAATATTTCACTATATTAAGAATAATTACAATATCATTTCTACACTCTCACATACAAGAGGTACAAACTATAGTATTTTCAAGTGAGACCATTTCTTACTACAATTGTAGTATTACAAAGGCTAGAAAATACACTAAAAAATCTCTAGTGTATACACACACACACACACATACACACAATACACTCTTGAAATTTCCTTACACTCTTTATTTTTGCTCTTACTCTTAGAAGCTCGTATTGCTTCTTGCTTTTGCTTGATATATTTTCGGATGGAAACTTAGCTATCTATTTATAGAGATTTCAACAAGCCTTGCATGTAATGCAATTAGCTTCCCAACTATCATCCACCACTGAAAATGACTCTATATCAAGGAACAAAAAAAATCTTCCCCCCTTTGTTGACTTTGAAATGCAAGTCACAATCAGCAATTCTCCACCTTGACTTACATTTCACTATTATCTAGAGTTTTCAACCTCTGCAAATATTGATCAAGTCCAAACAATGCTTGAACTTATCAACCAACAATGATTTCGTCATCATGTTTGTAGAATTCTTAGTTGTGGCTATCTTCTGAATTACAATTGTACGGGCGCTGATACTTTCTCTGACAAAGTGAAGTCTGACATCAGTATGTTTTATCCTTTCATGGTAGACTGGATTCTTAGTCAGATGAATGACACTTTGACAATCACAATATATGATTGGTACTTGTTTATCCAATTCAAAACACCTTGCACCCATATGCTCTCTTTCACAGCCTTGGTCAATGCCATATACTTAGCTTTAATAGTTGACAATGCAACTATGGATTGTAATATCGCCTTCTAACTAATAGTACATCTAAAGACTGTAAAAGATATAACATGTTAATGACCCACTTTTGTCTAAATCACTTACATAATCAGAATCTACATAGCCTACGACCCCACAGATATGTTAGCCATCAAACATCAAACAGACATCGATGGAACTTCTCAAGTACCGTATGATCCATTTCACAGCTTTCTAATGCACTCTTCTCTGTTTGCTTATAAATCTACTCACCACACTTATTGCATGTGAAAGATCTAGTCTAGTGCACACCATGGCATACATGAGATTGCCAACTGCACTAGAGTAAGGTATATGAATCATATGCTCCACCTCCTCCTCATTTTTTGAACATTCCTTCAAAGATAGCTTGAAATGTGCAACTAAAGGAGTACCAACTAGTTTAGACTTATCCATATTGATGCGTTGCAACACTTTCATAATATAACTTTGTTGTAACAAGCACAATCTACCACAATATCTCTTCCTATGAATCTCTATACCAAGAATCTTCTTTGTTGCACCCAAGTCTTTCATCTCAAATTCTTTTCCCAACTGAGTTTTCAATATACTGATTTCAGCCTTGTTACGAGCTATAATTAGCATATCGTCTACATACAATAACAAATAAATCCAAGAGTCATTTGAAAACTCCTTAGAGTAGATGCAATTATCATATTGATTTTTGTTGTATCTATTACTAATTATAATTGCATCAAACCTTTTGTAACACTATCTCAGGGACTGATTCAAGTCGTACAATGAATTTCTTAACAAGCAAACAAGATCATTTTTTTCAGGAACTACGAACCCCTCTGGTTAACTTATGTAGACCTACTCCTCTAGTTCACCATGTAAGAACGTCGTCTTCACATCAAGTTATTCTAACTCCAAGTCAAACGTACTTACAATAGCTAATAGGATTCAAATAGAGTTATGCTTTATATAACATCCCAAATTTAATAACAAAGTATAATCTGTATTATACCACAGTAATTAAATCCAAGTATACTATTAACTATGAAAACATTTCTAATATAACATAACAACATTATATAAGAAAATATGAGCTACGAACAAAAGAAAATATACATAACATCGGTATTTCTTATAAATATAAACTATGTACAAAGTTTACAGCTAGGCCTCTCAAGGCACAAAAGATACATAAAGATAAACTAATTAAGCTATGCACTCCAAGATCCTGCCTGCACCTCATTTTCTGTAAATCTTCCTCCTTCTTCTTTCAAGTTTCTCTTTCTCTTTTCCCTCATTTCTCTCTTCTGTTTTTGTTATAAGAAAATGAAGAAAAGAAAATAAATTTAGCTTCTTATAGATAACCACTAATGTGGTACTAAAACTTCCAATATGTTAAGAACACTTAGATTTCACCAAATCAAGTTTCCTAACTTTCAATAAGTTTAAAATAAATCCTAACATTCATAAAAATCTTGCTTCACCATTTTCATATTTTTTCATATCTGCTAGTAATCAATCTGACATTAAAACACACTACCAGTATGCTTAAAAATATTAGACTAACTCTAAGTAACCTCAAATTTAAACTACACCATCTTCAACACATTTGTGACTTAGAAACAAATCATCCACATTTATTTCTATTAACTATGCAGTCTAAGCCAGGGTTAATAACAACTATTTTTCACATATAGTGTTACAACAAAATGACTAAACATACTCATAAAGTCATAAAATTTAATAGGCTTGTTAAGTAAGTATTAAGCTACCTTTGTAACTATATACAAGTCTAACATGTTTTCACGGGTGTTACATTTCTCCTCTCCTTTTTAGAATTTTGTCCCCAAAATGTGGTCGTCTCAAAATTTAGTCTCTCGTTACCAAAGTTCCAAAATCTCTATCAGATATCACACTCAAAGGAATCTCACCTCCCTTAATGGTATCTAACTCATCATTCCCAATTCCTAACAAAACTCAAATGTTCTCAAAACTTGTTTACCTCATATCAAGAACTCAAGATAATACTGCCTCATGCGGGTCTCCAACTCCTAAGTAACCTCTCTAATCAAACCTAAGCAATATATTCTTCACCTAAGAAATTTGTTTTCCACAAAACTCTTGGACTCCTCTGTCCATAATCCTTACAAGTATCCAACTAACTCTCTATCTGTTCCATGGGTTCTACTAACTCTAGAGGTACCACTCTAAAGGGTGTAAATGTAAACAATTCCTAAGCGAGTTCAGTCACACCAACTGGTCCCTCACTAGAAGAATTCCTAATTCCCCTAATTCGCCTTGTTGAAGTCATAGTCTCTTGTGCACACAGAACCATACATATTAAATCGATCAGTCTCCAATATCATGTAACCGTGTAATAGTAATTAATAACAATCCAACCTAAGACAAGTCATACAATTCTATTTGTGAACACCCAATCTTATCTAGACTCCAAAAAAATAAAAATAAAAAATAAATAAACAAAAAAAAATAAAAAGATGACCCAATTTCTCTAAAACTACCTACATTGAGCCTAACCCAATAGAAAATATGTTCAAGTCCATTTAACTACCTTAGGCCCATTTGTCTTAAATTTCTTTTAAAAAAAGAAGAAAAGAAGCTAACGTTGCAGAGAAATGAACCAAGCCAAAAAGAAAAAACAAGAGCATGCTTTTTTAGAAAAAAAGAAAAGTGTGATGCTATTTTTTTTTTCAAAATGAAACACAAAAAAAGAAGGGATATGCTGCCATAAGAAAAACAAAGCCAAAAAGGACGAAACACCAAGGAGGAAATGGAGCAGCTGCAACTCCTACAACACTTGCTAGGCATGCAAAGTCAACCATGAAAAAAAAATGAATTAAGGGACTAAACACAGTAAATGGGAGGGTTGCAGCTCAGCAGGAGAAAATAAAAAATGAAGCAAGCTAAGAAGATAAAGTGGAAAAGGACTACATAATATGTTCTAATGCAACCCAAGGGAAGGATTTTTTGTTTTCTTTGTGCTTATATAGAGGAGATTGATTTACAGAGGATAAAAAAAGAAAAACTCCTCCACCTTCAACCACCATCACCTTCAACCACCATCACCTTCTGCAAAACCTCAAAAGCAGCAAACCTTTACCAAAATACCCTCACACCATTAAACCCAACATCAACGTGAGACCACCATCACCATCTTTCTCCAAGCAACCTCCACCAAGCTTCACCACAACACCCCACTTCGCCTCCAACCTTCACCCATAACACTTCATCACCATTCTCATCTAAGCTATCTTCATCACCATCATTCTTCACCACTAAACAACCTTCATTATCCCACTATAACCACCTTCCTCACCATCAACCATCAAAACACGCACCATCTTTCTCACCATCAACCACCAAAATACCCACCACCTTCAACCTCCATCACACGCGGAACTCTCACACCTCCACACACGCGCAGTCAGGTCCATCTCGTACTCCACCATTCCAAGCTAACTCGGAACCAGCCTCCACCACACCGTCCTCTATGAGTCAAACCCGGAATCAGCCTCCACCACACCATCCACCACCGGCCAAAAAACCAGCCAGATTCGAGACCTGCGCAGCCACGCTCCACCGTTTCGTGCCAGATCCGAGCCGTTCAGCCACCACCCGAGGCCACTGTTGCACCACCGCATCAAGACCCAGCTCTGCCCATACAATGAGCTGTGCAGTTGCTCCTCTTTCCCTCTGTAACTTTGTCACCTCTGTTCTTGTGGTTTTTTTTTTACCTAATAGTTCATTTTCTTTTGTTTGAATGAAAAGCCATTTTTTTAAAATCTAGTCATCTTTTTTTTTTACGGATAACTAAAACACAATCACATGGGCCAACAACCCATGTTTTTCACTTGTTTGATTATTTTAGGCTGTTGAATGGCTTTTAGTCTATTTGGGGTTGGGTTTATTTTTAATGTAACTTGGGTCAAAGTTTCTTGTTGAGATAATGTTTTGAGTTAGAAATTTCCTTTATTGAGGTTTTGTTTACTCTTGTGTATTTATGTTTATTTTACTTGTCAGAATGTTGCTAATATTATCTTCTTAATTTTTGATTTTATAATCTTATTTAAAAATTAAATAAATAAATAAAATAAAATCATTGAACTTTATAGAGAAGAATAAAACGAGGTTAGCTGAGTTGTGACAGCTTGTTAATCTCGTAGCTTGTAGAGTCATCTAAGTTGTGATAACTTTATGATTCGTTTCTTTTCTAAACCAAAAAAAAATCAAATGAGTTTTCAAAATAAAAATATTTTCAAAATTAAAAATAACCAATCCACAATCGTTTTTCTAAAGAACGACGTGACTTTGAATTCCTCATTGCACCAGAGATACGTAGGAGCAAAATTACTATTCTGTCAAGGCAAAATTAAATTTTCATAATTTATATGTCGTTTAGTTTATCTTTTAATAAATTGGTAAAATAAATGTTTTTAAGAGTTATATATTTTTACACAATTGACTTAGGGTAACCATTTTAGGACAAATGCATCAGAGGTGCCGTAGAGTTAAGTCTTCTCCCTTCCCTGTGTATAATTAGGCTCCCGAACCTGAGTTTTTGAACATAGATCATCTTTTTAGGTTTTCTAATTTTTCCTAATAAAAATAAAATTAGTGGCGACTCTATTTCTTTTCTTAATTTATTTATTATTTTTAGCCACTTTCGTTGCGATCCCAGTCGTGACAGTTGACGACTCCACTGGGGACCCTTGAGAGTCAAGCCTTTATAAGTTGATTGTATAAATTTTATAATATTTCTATGTTTGTTTTACCCTTTTTGTATTTGTTTTGTTTTTCTATTTTATTTAATTTGTTTATTGATTATTTTAACTGTGATTTTATTTTATTATGCAAATATTATGATAGAGGATATTTTGGAATTTGTGTTGTGTTTGCTTTGTTTTGCAGGAGGTGGGTAGTTTTAGGATTATAAAGGTTTGCACGCTCCCTACACCCACTGCATCTACACGTTTATTACACACATGCGATTGGAGCCCTATAACAGGGTCTGAGTGAAGCCTAAGTTAGGTAGATGTTGTGTAGTGATAGCCATTTTGGATGTACATCATGTTTGGTTATCGCGAAAACCTTATCTAGAGTGTATCTTTTTCACGAATGTCCCACACCTAGTGGTTTACCCACTATTTATGATCAATATTCTGAAATGAAATTTAGTTCTAGAGGCCTTTAGAATAGTAGAACCTCCCAATAAAAGTTCTTACGAATCAAAAAGACCCATAGATCCTTAGGATAAAACTCCTCAAATTTAAGACAATCCATTAGGGTACAAAAGGAGTGTACCTTTTCGTTATCTTTAAATTTATCCATGTCATAATCTCTATTGTACATATATATTATAAGTAGTATGGTCCGTTAATGTGATAAGTCATAATCACCCCTTTTAAAAAAAAGGATTTTTGCTAAAAAAATTTCTTTACAAAAAAAAGGGTGTGCAAGTCACTATTAAAGAACCAACTATTGCATTCATCCTATATTCTAAAATAAAAGAAAAAAGTAAATTTTCATCATGCATTCTTGTATATGTTCACATTTAAAAAAAAGAAAATTCTTTAATTCCATTTAATGTTCTCTTTTTTTAAAAAATAAAATAAAATAAAAACTTGAACCACTGCTCGTCCTCGGAAAACGCAGATCGCACAAACTCGGACCTACAAGACTAAGTCGCAAACTAGGCTGCAAAAGATGTCAAACTCAAAAAGAAATTTGGGTCGAGAGATAGATGAAATGAGGGGAAGAATTGATGCAATGGCAAGAGGATAATCAAGGGTTAAGAATTTACTGAGACAATTAATTAAGACCGTTAGAACAACAAATGGAACCTCTACCGGCACTAGAATAGATGCAAATGAAGGAGATAGTTCCATGAACAGAAGTCCTGAATGGGAGAATAATAATGCAGAAGCCACTCATGAGCAACCAGTGAAGATATTCCTGAATAGTAACTCAGAAAAAAAAAATCAAGAGATGAATTGATTGGAAAGATGTAAGAGCAAATTAAAATCATTCAATGCCCTAATCTGTATGGCTCGATGAGAATCGATGAACTGTGCCCGGAGGTTGAAGTTAATTTCCCTAAGGACTTCAAAATCTCGAATTTCTTAAAGTACGATGGAAACATCAATCCCAAGTTTCATTTGAAAACTTACATCACTAAAATGGCCATTTGGTCGTGAGATAAAAAATTCCTAATTAATTTTTTTTCATGAAAGCCTGACCGGGCTGGCTTTAGAATGGTACATGTAACTTGACCATTCAAAGGTTTCTTGTTGGAATGATTGTTGGGGCAATATCGATTCAACATCGACGTTGCACCTACTCAAGAACAGCTAGGGGTAATGCAAAAGAAGAACGATGAGACTTTCAAGCAATATGCTCAAAGATTTTTGGCAACCCAAGTTCAACCACAATTGACTTCGTCAAAATTGAGTTCATACTTTATGGGGACCTTATGAGCACCTTTTATTAGGCTGATGGTAAGGGCTGACTATAGGGATTTTTTTTTATCTAATTTCGGCTGGAGAAAGGATTGAGAACCTTGCAAAACCAGGTAAGTTACCTGCTGGACTTATAAAGAGTAATTTTCCTAAGATAATGGCACCGACAAGAGAGGATGAGTCATAAGTCAGTGCTTACCAAACCTCAAACCAAGTCATTAATATTCCCTCGCTGCATTCATATGTCTCAACTTATCCTATCTGTACAAATCACCCGCCAGTAACTCGAAATCTCTGAACAATTGGTGATTTGAAGCGTAATATGATTGCCATCTTAAACTTTTGTGATGTTAAACTTATGTTAACTTTTGTGAAGCATTAATGGAATGAATTTGCATGAATTTTAGTATATATGTTGTCTTTCTTATCATTTATTTTTCTCTCGTTCATTCAAAGTGCCTTTTTATATTTGGACCTCGTGAACTCTCATTTTAGAAAACTTTTGGTGGTCATGAAGTTCACATGTGCAGGTGCCCTTTGCAAAAAACAAAAAAAATAAAAAAAAGAATCGAAAAGAAAAATAAAATAGAGCAAAGAAGTAATCACTTGTTGTGCACTATCTTTTGGTCTCTAAATTAAATTTTTTGAAAATGAGCAATCAAGATTTGAAATAAAGATTGACCATATTTCTCTCTCCTTCAAAAGAATTCATATTTTCACTATCTCTTGTTGTCCTTTTTTGAGCTTGAAAGTTTTCTTCAATAAATCCTAGACAAGGATCAACCCCTACACTAGGGGATAGCATAAAAGAAAGATTGATTGTCATAGTGATTATTTTGAATTATAATTAAAAAAAGGAAGAAAAGGTGAAGAGGGCAGGAAGTAAAAAAATGATGAAAAACTAAAAAAAGAACAAAAACGCAAAAAAAAGAAGTGAAAGAAAGAAGGAAAAAATTGAAATAAAATGAGTCATGACAAAGGTGAATGACTGAAGTGAAAAGAAAAGGGGAAGAAATTGAGAATAATAAGAGAAAAGTATGATTGAAAGTGCAAAAACAATTGACAAAATTTAATTTCGAATAAGGATCATTGGTCTCATTCAACCCTTAAACATTTGTTTGAACCTTATATCTTTCATTTCATAACCACTAACCTTGGCCACATTATACTCCTTAAAAGTCTATTCTGACTAATGAATGATTGCTTTTACTTTCATAAGTTTCAATTTTGAGACAAAAGGTCATGCTTATCCAAGTATCTAGTTCGTTGCTCTTTTAAAAAAAAAAAAAAAAAAAAGTAAAAAAAAAGGCTTACACTGATGTAAGTTTCTATCATGTTTGAGTTGGCCTTACATCGAGGTAAGTTTCTATCCTGTTCGAGCTGGCCTTACAATGGAGCATTTTTTTCTAGGTCAGTTTGACCTACATTGGGGCAAACCTTTTGATCACTAGGGCAAGTTTCTACCCTATCTAATTCAATCCTAGACTGAGGCAAATTTTTCTTTGATTCAATTTGGCCTTACACTAGGACAAGTTTCCCTGTTCGATTCTACTCCAAATTGGGGCAATTTTTCTTTTCATTAGTTCATTTTGACCTACATTGGGGCAAATATTTGTCACTAGGGCGAGTTTTCTCCCCTATTCAATTCAGTCCTAGACTGTGACAAATTTCTCTTTGGTTCAATTTGACTTGATGTATATGCTCAGCAGAAGGAAATTATTGGTCATAATACCTAGTAGGCAACTAAAGATCATTTTCATGAAAGTCAAACTAATCAATATTAGGGCAACACCTGTTTGAATTTCATACCATTATTTGTGTCATTTTCCATATATTCATCCTTTATAAATATCCTTTTGTGCAGTTAAACTTCCAAGACCAATCTGAAAGATGTTCATTTCTTTTTTGTTGTACTTTTGAATTCATGTTTGTCTGTTATGTAATGCTTCAGGTAAAGTGAACATGAGTACATTACTATGATTTGACCATCTAAGAGTAATATCCTGATGAATAACTCAGATTGAAAAGAACTTGTAAGTTCTAATTGAAGGGGAAATATTATCCCAAGGGATAATCTCGAAACAAGAGGTACCCAAAAAAAATGCAAGTGAAGATTGTGAAGAAAGTATGAAAAAAGAGCATAAAAGTGAGTTTAGTTGCATAAGCTTTTCCGAGGAAGCGCATGGTTCAATGAAATCTTAATTTTACTAAGAGACTTTTTAAATATACTTTTTGTCTTTAAAAAAAAAATCAAATCCTTGACTTGATGACTCAAAAAAAAATTCCAAGTCCTTAACTTGAGGGCTTTACAAAACTCCGGGTTCATGGCCTGATGAGATGAAAAAAATTTCAAGTCCTTGACTTGATGACTTTAACAAGATTCCAGGTCCATGGCCTGATGGTGTGTCAAAAAATAAAATAAAATTCAAAGTCCTCGACTTGATGGCTTTACAAAGCTTCAGGTCCATGGTCTGATGAGATGTCCAAAAAAAATCCAAATCCTTGGTTTGGTGGCTTTTTAGGTTCATGACCTGATGATTTGTCAAAAAAATAATAAAAAAATCTCAAGTCCTTGACTTGATGACATATTTTTACAAAATTTAGGTCTATAGTCTAATGTTCTTTCCTAAAAGGAAAAAAAATGATAAAAAAAAAAGAAGAGACAAAATAAGAAGAAGAAAAGAAGAAGGAAAAGAAGAAGAAGAAAAAAGAAAAAATCTTTTGGGTCAAGCCTAATGTATTTTCAAATTTTGGGTCAAGCCCATTATCTTTTCAAATTCTGGGCTAAGCTTGATGTCATTTAAATTATGGGCCAAACCCACTGCCTTTTAAATTTCGGGTCAAGCCCGCTGTATTTTTAAATTCCGAGTCAAGCCCACTGTCTTTTCAAATTTCGGGTCAAGCCCATTATCTTTTTTAAATTCCAAGTCAAGTCCACTGCCTTTTAAATTTTGGGTCAAGTCCACTGCCTTTTAAATTCTAGGCCGAGTTCACTGTCTTTTGAATTTTGGGTCAAGCCCACTACCTTTTAAATTATGGGCCAAGTCTATTGTCTTTTAAATTCTGAGCCAAGCCCATTGTCTTTTCAAATTCCGGGTTAAGCCCACTGCCTTTTTAAATTTTGGGCCAAGCCCACTACCTTTTAAAGTTCAGGCCAAACCTATTGTCTTTTTTAAATTCTGGGTCAAACCCACAGTCTTTTAAATTTTGGTTCAAACCCGCCACTTTTTTAATTTTAGGCCAAGGTCTTCTAAATTTCGGGCTAAGCCCACTATTGATAATCACATATTTTATTCATTAAGAAACCCTTATGTTTAGTCATTTACACTCTCCATATTCTTAATTGATTGAGTTTGGTATGATTTTGTGAGTTTGAGCTCAAATTGGTCCTAATTGAATATTTCCAGCATTATTGAGATTTGACACTGTTTCTGTATTTTGGCCATAACTTGAGTTCCTAATATCTGATGAACATGAATTTTACCTTAAGAGGAAGTTCTAAACTTTGATGAAGAGCTCAAAGTCTGATTCAGATGTCTAAGGGACCTAAGTTGACATGGAAGTCAGAATACGGGTTCTGTCAGTAGAATCCGAACAGTGTGCACTAAAAAAATCATATCTCAAGATGTAATAATGGAGATGGGCTGAAATTTGGACATTGGATAGTAAAGATCCAAATAAACAACTTTCATGAAGAACACATTTTGAGAAAAAGAAGTCTAGTAGGTCATTTTGAGCTTGCAAGTCGGAATAGAGGTGCTGAAGTTGGGTTTGAGCAACCTACGGTATTTGGGACATATCTTGGGCTTAAGGAAGCCAAATTGGACGAACAAGCTATCCATTTTATAGCCAAGACAAGGATCTACAACTTTCATGAAGAACACTTTTCGTGGTTCTGAAGTATAGTGGGTCGTTTTTGGCTTCCAAGTCAGACACGAAATTTTCGTCCTCAACCATCCACTCATCCATCCACTCATCCATCCACTAATCCACTCATCCACTCATCCACTCATCCACTAACTCACTTCCACTCATACACTAATCCAACCACTTAACCACTCCAAATCCACTAATCCATCCACTCATCCATCCACTCACCCATTCATGTCCATAATTTCCCACTCACCAAAAGTCCTTTGGCATTTTTCACTAATTCAACCACTCAACCATTCCACTCACTCATCCACTAAACCAATCCACTTAATCCATCCACTCAAACACTCCACTCACTCACCCACTCATCCACCCACTTCCCTTTGTCATTTTGTTACCTTAGACTTCTATAAAGGCACCATTTATCATGAACAAGATGTAAATTCTCCTTCATTTCTCTCTAAGTTTCTTCTTGCTTCTTCATAGTTTCTCATAGTTTTGTATATTTTGATGCTCCCCTTCATGGTAATGGAGGGCTAAGCTACTTTGGGTCAATTTAGAACTCTTGAAGAGATTGTGGTTTGGATTCTTGAGACATTGGTTATGTATTGTATTTGATTTGTAATTGAATTCCTCTTTCTTCTTCTTTTTCTTCTTCTTGATCTTGAATGCATGAATGGTGATTCTATTTATGTTGATCTGATTGATCTTGGTTTAAGATTGAGATTTGTGATGAAACTTAAACTGATTGATCTAAACTAATCACATAAATGAAGATTGAGATTTGTGATGAAACTTAGAACCGATTGATCTAAATTAATCACGGAAATTGAAGAGGTTAGGTTATTGATTTATGCCTAAGTTAATTGAATTCGGTACTTGAAATTAACATAGATTTTCATGAATGGTGCGATTGCGGATTTGTGTTTATCACTTGTTAATTGAATTCTAGGCGATCGTCTAGTATGAATTCTGGATTTGATGCAGAGATCTCGGTTAGATCCAAATTAACAATTCAATTGCGCTTCAAGTGTTCTATGAAGGGTCTATGATTGAATCCACCCAATCTTGGATAGGTTTCTAAATTGACTACTTTTTAATTGTTATTTCTTCCTTTAATTTTGTTAAGTATGATCTTAAACTGTCAAACCCCCCTTTTTGCTAACTTTCACTTGATTTGATCAAATTGCATTTACGATCCTTGAGGAGACGATCCGGTGTTGTCACTATGCTACAAGCTTAGGTAATAACTTCGGTTATAATTTTGACTGAGTACGGCGCTCGTCAAAATTTGAGATTTTAGCATTTTTCTTTTTTGTTAAAAAAAATCAAAAAAAGGGGTTCATTACATGATTGAATAACTTTTCTCCCTTCTTGAACTGATATGCTTGGTGATGGATGATTGAATTGATGAATTGAGCTTGATGGATGCATACCTTGTGAGATTTTGAGCCTAATGGATGGATTCAACATTTATGCCATTCTCTTCCTTCTTGTGTGATTTTCACTCATGTTAATGACCACTCTAGAACTTGCTTTGATTCTTTTTGAGGCTACATTTCACTTGCATGCATGAACATGATTGAGGCCCTCTTTCTTAATTAGCTAGTTTAACCAAATAGCTAACCTTATTTTCAATATGATATCAAGCACTCTTTTGACTTCTTGAAAATTCTCTTATTCTTGCCAACCTTGTATATTTTCCTTTACTTAACCCCTTTGAGCTTATTTGACCATTCCTTATTTCTAGCTCATTATGTGCCTTAAATGAGAAATCATGTTCTTACTTTACCTTAGGGAATAAAAGAACATTAGCTTGGTTAATGGATGAGTTTTTGAACAAGTGTGGGGGTGTGTGTATAAAATGGTTGTTGAAAAAGAAAAGAGTGCCCAAAAAGAAAAAAAAAATGTATGTATATAGTTATGTTCATATATATATAAGAAAAAGAAAAAAAAAAAAAAAAAAAAACCAAGTGTTTAAAAAAAAAAAAGGATTGGGAAATGAATATGTAAAGGGATATCACTAGAGTTGGGATGAACTTTTATCTTGTTATTTGAACTCAGGCTCTCATTTGCTTTTATTCTCTTTAGTATTTATCTTCTCATATCCATTTTATCCTCTCCTGTTACCTTGACCTCACTACAACCTTGAATAAAGTCTTCATGATTTGTGTGTGCATGTGTTTTGAGTAGTGGAGAAGTAGAAGATAAGCAAGCTTATGTTAGTGCAATTTTCATGGGTTGAATTGAGTGAAATACCTACCCTTTAAACACTTGAGAGATTGAGAGGGAATCTTGTGAAGATCTATCATTTTCGATTCATGTTGAAGATACCTTGCTTGTTGGTTTGAGATGTGGAGAATTGTTAACTCATGAATGTTTTGATCCCTTGAACTTTTGGTTGTTCTTCTTGATTGTAAAATTTTGGTCTTGAGTTTTGCCCAGAGTGCAAAAAGTTAAGTGTGGGGGTTTGATAATCACATATTTTATTCATTAAGAAACCCTTATGTTTAGTCATTTACACTCTCCATATTCTTAATTGATTGAGTTTGGTATGATTTTGTGAGTTTGAGCTCAAATTGGTCCAATTGAATATTTCCAGCATTATTGAGATTTGACACTGTTTCTGTATTTTGACCATAACTTGAGTTCCTAATATCTGATGAACATGAATTTTACCTTGTAGGAAAGCTAAGAGGAAGCTCTACAACTTTGATGAAGAGCTCAAAGTCTGATTCAGATGTCTAAGGGACCTAAGTTGACATGGAAGTCAGAATACGGGTTCTGTCAGTAGAATCCGAACAGTGTGCACTAAAAAAATCATATCTCAAGATGTAATAATGGAGATGGGCTGAAATTTGGACATTGGATATTCAAGATCCAAATAAACAACTTTCATGAAGAACACATTTTGAGAAAAAGAAGTCTAGTAGGTCATTTTGAGCTTGCAAGTCGGAACAGAGGTGCTGAAGTTGGGTTTGAGCAACCTACGGTATTTGGGACATATATTGGGCTTAAGGAAGCCAAATTGGACGAACAAGCTATCCATTTTATAGCCAAGACAAGGATCTACAACTTTCATGAAGAACACTTTTCGTGGTTCTGAAGTATAGTGGGTCGTTTTTGGCTTCCAAGTCAGACACGAAATTTTCGTCCTCAACCATCCACTCATCCATCCACTCATCCATCCACTAATCCACTCATCCACTCATCCACTCATCCACTAACTCACCCACTCATCCACTCATACACTAATCCAACCACTTAACCACTCCACCCACTCATCCACTAATCCATCCACTCATCCATCCACTCACCCATTCATGTCCATAATTTCCCACTCACCAAAAAGTCCTTTGGCATTTTTCACTAATTCAACCACTCAACCATTCCACTCACTCATCCACTAAACCAATCCACTAAACCAACCACTAATCCATCCACTCAAACACTCCACTCACTCACCCACTCATCCACCCACTTCCCTTTGTCATTTTGTTACCTTAGACTTCTATAAAAGACACCATTTATCATGAACAAGATGTAAATTCTCCTTCATTTCTCTCTAAGTTTCTTCTTCTTGCTTCTTCATAGTTTCTCATAGTTTTGTATATTTTGATGCTCCCTTCATGGTAATGGAGGGCTAAAATACTTTGGGTCAATTTAGAACTCTTGAAGAGATTGTGGTTTGGATTCTTGAGACCTTGGTTATGTATTGTATTTGATTTGTAATTGAATTCCTCTTTCTTCTTCTTTTTCTTCTTCTTGATCTTGAATGCATGAATGGTGATTCTATTTATGTTGATCTGATTGATCTTGGTTTAAGATTGAGATTTGTGATGAAACTTAGAACTGATTGATCTAAACTAATCACATAAATGAAGATTGAGATTTGTGATGAAACTTAGAACCATTGATCTAAATTAATCACGAGAATTGAAGAGGTTAGGTTCTTGATTTATGCCTAAGTTAATTGAATTCGGTACTTGAAATTAACATAGATTTTCATGAATGTGCGATTAACGGATTTGTGTTTATCACTTGTTAATTGAATTCTAGGCGATCGTCTAGTATGAATTACTCGGATTTGATGCAGAGATCTCGGTTAGATCCAAATTAACAATTCAATTGCGCTTGAAGTGTTCTATGAAGGGTCTATGATTGAATCCACCCAATCTTGGATAGGTTTCTAAATTGACTTCTCTTTAATTGTTATTTCTTCCTTTAATTTTGTTAAGTGCGATCTTAAACTCCAAAACCCCCTTTTTGCTAACTTTCACTTGATTTGATCAAATTGCATTTACGATCCTTGAGAGACGATCCGGTGTTGTCATTTGTCTTCTACAAGCTTAGGTAATAACTTCGGTTATAATTTTGACTGAGTTCGGCGCTCGTCAACTATCTTTTAAATTTTGGGCCAAGCCCACTACTTTTTAAATTTCAGGCCAAATCCACTGTTTTTTAAATTTCAGGCTAAGCCCACTGCTATTTAAATTCTAGGTCAAGCCTATTGTCTTTTAAATTCTTGATCAAGCCCAATGTTTTTCAAATTTCAAACTACAAGGTCACCCAACGTCATTTAAATTCTAAAAAAAAACTATTTTTAATCAATAAACGTCAATTGAACTGCGATAGATTATTAATAATGTGGTGACGTCTCTGGCTTTACGCTGAGCTTCACCCTCATAGGATTAATGATGTTGCGACAACTCGTAAATCCACGTTTGAGCTCACTGATTTTTAATTAGCATCTTTGCCTTGTTCATTCACATTATACCATGTATTGCCAGACAAAATTTAAGTTCATGTCTTTACTTGTTTCTTACAATGATAATATGAAAATTATGATTTTTTCTAGTATCTAGTAAGAAACAAGTAAAGAAGGGTAACTGTGAACACAAAATCTTATCCGAGCTCCCAAAAAAAATAAAAAAAGGACCAAATTTCTCTGAAACTACCTACATTGAGCCTAACCCAATAGAAAATATGTTTAAGTCCATTTGACTACCTTAGACCCATTTGTCTTAAGTTTCTTTTAAAAAAGAAAAAAGAAGAGAAGCTAACGTTGCAGAGAAATGAACCAAGCCAAAAAGAAAAGACAAGAGCATGCTTTTTTGGAAAAAAAGAAAAGAAAAGTGTGATGCTGTGTTTTTTTCAAAATGAAAAACAAAAAAAGAATGGATATGCTGCCATAAGGAAAACAGGGCCAAAAATGACAAAACACCAAGGAGGAAATGGAGCAGCTACAACTCTTGCAACACTTGCTAGACATGCAAAATCAACCATTAAAAAAGAGAATTAAGGGACTAAACACAGTAAAAGGGAGGGTTGCAACTCAGCAGGAGAAAGAAAAAAATGAAGCAAGCAAAGAAGATAAAGTGGAAAGGGACTGCACAATCTATTCTAATGCAGCCCAAGCCAAGGATTTTTTGTTTTCTTTGTGCTTATATAGAGGGGATTGATTTATGGAGGACAAAAGAAGAAAAACTCCTCCACCTTCAACCACCATCACCTTCTGTAAAACGTCAAAAGCAGCAAACCTCTACTAAAATACCCTCACACCATTAAACCCAACATCAACGTGAGACCACCATCACCATCTTTCTCCAAGCAACCTCCACCAAGCTTCACCACAACACCCCACTTCTGCCTCCAACCTTCACCCATAACATTTCATCACCATTCTCAACCAAGCCATCTTCATCATCATCATTCTCCACCACCAAACAAATTTCACTATCCCACCATAACTACCTTCCTCACCATCAACCATCAAAACACCCACCACCTTTCTCACCATCAACCACCAAAACACCCACCACCTTCAACCTTCATCACACGCGGAACTCTCACGCCTATACCCACACGTAGTTAGGTCCACCTTGCGCTTCACCGTTCCAAGCCAACCCGGAACCAGCCTCCACCACACCGTCCTCTGCAAGTCAAACTCAATAAGCCTCCACCACACCGTCCACCACCGGCCAAAAAACCACCCAGATTTACGACCTACACAGCCACACTCCATCGTTCTACGCTGGCTCCTTGCCGTTCAACCACTACCCGAGGCCACCATCGCACTACCGCGTCATGACCCAGCTCCGCCCATACCACCAAACTCGACCCAGCGAGCTGTGCAGTTGCTCCTCCTTCCCTCTGTAACTTTGTCTCCTCTGTTCCTGAGGTTTTTTTTTTACCTGATAGCTCTTTTTCTTTTGTTTGAATGAAAAACCATTTTTTTTTAATCTAGTCATCTTTTTTTTTTGTTTACAGATAACTGAAACATAATCACATGGGCCAGCAGCCCATGTTTTTCACTTATTTGATTATTTTAGGTTGCTGAATGGCTTTTAGTCTATTTGGGGTTGGGTTTATTTTTAATGTAACTTAAGTCAAAGTTTCTTGTTGAGATAATGTTTTAAGTTAGAAATTTCCTTTATTGAGGTTTTGTTTACTCTTGTGTATTTATGTTTATTTTACTTGTCAGCATGTTGCTAATATTATCTTATTAATTGTTGATTTTATAATCTTATTTAAAAAATAAATAAATAAATAAAATCATTGAACTTTATAGAGAAGAAAAAAACCAGGTTAGCTGAGTTGTAACAACTTGTTAATCTCGTAGCTTGTAGAGTTATCTAAGTTGTGATAACTTGATGATTCGTTTCTTCTCTAAACAAAAAAAAAATATAAATCAAACGAGTTTTCAAAATAAAAATCTTTTCAAAATTAAAAATAACCAATCCACAATCGTTTTTCTAAAGAACGACATGACATTGAATTCCTCATTGCACCGGGGATACGTAGGAGCAGAATCACTATTATGTCAAGCCAAAATTAAATTTTCATAATTTATTTGTGTAACACCCTCCCTAGGGTATCACATGTCTTACTCCTGACTCATAATCTGAAAAGAAGTTCACACAATGTTTGAGTTATAAAAAGATGGGTTTTAAAATTTCTTTCTTTACTGAAACATAAACTTACTGAAATTCATAAGTATTACTGAAAATATATTTAAACTGATTAATATACAATATTGACACCAATTAATATTTCACAATTTAAATAGAAATATAAAATTAACAGACTCTTTTTTTTAACAGTAGCAAACCCCATGACGGGTCCTACTTTATAGCACGGTACAACACTAACGTTAAAACTTAACATACTTATTCTTGTTGTGTATCCATCTTGTTGCATCAGACATTTGTTCTACATCTACTCTTTGTCAACACTGTACACCTTCGAGTCCTGAATGTCCACTCCTTATTGTTGTCACCAATCACATAGTATCCATCGCTCATTATGTCTAAGACAACTCGATCTTTCTATTATTTGATTTTAACAAAGATCTGATACGTGAAAATAACATAACAAAGAGGTGAGATCACCTACACCAAGATCAAACGGCAAAGCGACAGAGCTAACACAAACAACATATCATACGATATATCATACCAAATTCCAATAATGCACTCAACATTAATCAACTATCATCATCATACCATTAACATTATTATCATCACACAATAATGCCAAAGAACATGATTATCATCATCATCATCCAAGTATCCAAAACAATTGTCATAGCCAATATTCCTCAATTAATATATCACACGAGATATAAATGTTCGATTATGCATGTACACAAGACTCGATTTCCTACTCCATGGAGCTAAAACTCGGTCGGAGAAATGATCGAAAAGATCTGTTGGTACCACATGCCTCGGACCACGTGCTATAATCCTCATTTTGATTTTGCACATCTAAGCATATACACGACGCAGTTTTATCGATCTTGATTAAGAATAGTGTCTCGGTCGAATCATCGGTGTGTTGCATCGGTCTAACCTACGGGAAGAAACGCGACCAACCACCAGGTGTAAGCAACCCGCACCCCGATGCCCCAAGGTCAACAAGTGACCTACACTACGCATATCCCACCCATTCAAGAGGTGTACTTTTCCGAGGCAATCAGCCATATCCAGTCCCCATCGGACCATTCCAATGCATGCATAATGCACCAAATCCAATCACAGACAAATATGTCATTTTCTCACAAACAGTGTATGGACACTGGTTCAACAGTAATCATACTGTACTTTCAACAGCGAAAATCATGTTATCACGTTTTCATAATTGTAAAATAATTTTACCATATTTACACAATTGCGTAACATTTCTGTTACGTTTTCACAATCCAAAAATGTATCTGTTATGTTTTCACAATACCATAACACTTCTTTTATATTTTCACAATACCGTAACACTTTTGTTATGTTTTTAAAATTCCAAAACGTTTTTATTACGTTTTCACAATACCGTAACACTACTGTTACGTTTACAAAATTTCGTAACATTTTTGTTACGTTTTCAAAATGTTGCAACTCTTCTGTTGCACTTTTAAACCACATACTAATTTTTAACGTTTTTCTCAATCGCGTAAAAATATACGTTTCTCAAACCGCATAGTATTTTTCATCGCTTTTCAAATCGCGTAACTTAAAAATCATTCTTTTACGTCACATAAATCATTTTCTATCATTCTCAAAATATTTAAAATACTTTTCCAAATCTCATAACAATTTTCTCCCATTTTCACAATCGCATAAAAAAAATATTCTATCACTATTCAATCACGTAGTAATTTATCAACAGTAGTTCAAATCACATAAAATATTTAAACGTAAATTCAAATCGCGTATAAATATTTCAACGTATTTAAAATCACATAGAAATATTTTTCCATATCACATAACTTAAAAATCACGTTTTTAAGATACGTAAATAATTTTTCACCACAATTTCATTACAGGAAATATTTCTTGACCTTTAAAAATTTCTTTTTAACTTTTCTCAAAATAATATAACTTTATACTTCATTTAATATATTTTCTTACTCAAGAAAATATTTTTTCACAATTCTTTACTCAAGAAATTCTTTTCGAAATATAATTCACAAAATCACTTTTCCATTTATGTAAATCAATGTTTCAAAATCTTAAATTTTCCTAACGTACTCCAAAACTTGAAAATAAGTTATACATTAGTAAATTCTCAAATCACCATTATATTCTCTATTTTTCTCAAATCAATTTTAAAATCAATTCTCTTCAAAATAAATTGAAGTTAAAACATTTTCAACCTCTCTTTGTCTTTCGTTTACAAAATTTTCTCAAGTAATAAAACACTCTGATTCCCTTTCCAAAATCCTTGTACTAAAACATTTTGTTCAAACATTTTGTTTCCACTTTAAAATTACTTTGTTTCATAAACCAAAATTATTTCAACCTCCAAAAATCGTAGAGTCTTTGGCTATTGAAGTCATCAAATATTTTTCTTTCTAAATCGATATGGTTTTACACAAACAAAACCATTAAAATTTTGTTTTCAAAACCGTGTGATTCAAGGTCATAAAAACCAAACCCATTTCTTCAAATTCATTTTTACTTCCTTTACAAATCTTTTTTTTTAACTTTCTTTGCAAATCCTTAAAATCAACGTTGTCCGTTTCATTCAAAACTCATGTTTAGAAAAACACTAAGGATCTTTTTACACAAAATAAATCAATAAAAATCCTTCCAAAAACTATGTTCATGTTCTCTTGAAAAACAAACCCTTTGTTTATTTTCCATACTCTTCAAATCAATCCAATTTTATTCGTCCATGAAAATATTAATTTGTAAACACCTATGTTGAGGTGTCTTGACCAAAATTCACTAAGTTCTAGGGACCCAAAAATCAATTCCCTTGTTCTTGAAAATTTTCAACATGAACCCTAATCAAGGGCATCAAAACCGTAGCTCTTCCTTGGCCATTGGGACCAAAACTAATTTTCTTTCCATCATCAAATCATGACATACACATACATACACAATATATATATATATATATATATATATATATATATATATATATATAAAAGTATACCATATTATCATCATGCATAGTATAAGCATACTATCAAAATCATAAACTCATGCAAAGCATATTAAGCATAGACAATTAATCAAAGCTCATAAACACATATAAATTATTACAGGACCATGGATATGAATCCTCACATGGATTCACCATCCATCAAATATAAGACCATCTCTCACCACCATGCTTGGTTGGTGAGATGGATCTCCCTCTTACCTCTTGAAGATCCTCAAAAACTTCTTGATTTGCTTCTTTTTCTAAGTCCTTCACCACCAAGGGCTTCTCAAATACAAAACAAAATACATAAAAATTAGTATACTAAGCTTGATTGAGAAAATCATGGATCAAACATGGTTTAGATCATGAAAAAGAGAGAAGAAATGAAGTTTCCTTACACTTCACCATAAAAACCCAATAACATGGATCTTGAAGAAAGTCCATGAAGATGAATGATTTAGAGAAAGTCTCCAATATGAAAGTTATTTAGAATATCATGTAGATTCAAGATCTATGGTTGGATGAAATTAAAAGAGATTGGAGAGTGGTTTTAGGGGTCTTGACCGAATGGTTCCTCTTGAAGCACAAAGATGGAATTTTTTATTTTTGATAGAAACTTGAAGCTTGGATTTGAAGTCCAAGATGAATGATTTTGGAAAAACTCATAACTAGAGATGTTCTTAGAATGGTGTTTAGGTTTAGAAAATCAAGTTGGATGAAATTTTTGAGTGATGGAGGGTGTTCTTGATGGTCATGGCCGAAACTTGCTTGGAGGAGAGGTGGAGAGAAAAGTTTGATGAGTTTTTGCTTTTGGAGGAGACAAAGATGATCAAGAATGATCAATAATGACCAAGATAACTAATAATGGTCTTCAAAGCTCCCAAAATCAGACCAAAACTGTGCCCCCCCTTCATGCATCCTCCTTGAATGCAAACAAAGCAATAATGAAACAAAATTGACTAAAGCAAATCATAATTGACATAAAGCATCAAATAATGTCATAAAGCTTTTTCTTTGTCTTCTAAACAAGCCAAAACCGTCCCCTTCCTCTTCATAATGCATTCGATAATTTCAAGCCATCATTTAGAGCCATTTAAGCCATTGATTAGATCAATGGTTAGAATTTAGGTAGACTTAGGTAGGTTAGAAGACTTAATCTAGGCCATTGGATCTTTCTCCTTTAAATTCTAGCCATTAGATGTGTCTCCAAAATAAAGGGTCAAGATTACTCCTTCAAACTTTTAATCCAAGGGTCCTAATTAGTCTTAACCATTTTAGAAGACTAAAACTCCACCCTTAATTTTCTTCATCTAATGGTCATAAATGGTCTTTGTTACTTTTTAAGACTAAATCTTCACCATTGATTAAATTAACATCCAATGGTCATAAATGGTCTTTGTTACTTTACAAGATCAAATCTCCACCCTTGATCACTTCTAAATCCAATGATTACAAGTGGTCATAGTCACTTTATATGACCAAATCTCTACCCTTGATTTAATCTCCATCTAATGGTTATAAATGATCTTATTCACTTTTAAGATCAAATCTCTACCGTTGATTAAATCAAGATCAAGTCTCCATCATTAATTAAATCAATGGTGGATATCCAAACTACTAAGGTTGACTTAAGCAATATAATTTCTATTTTTATCTGCTAAAACCCCACGAAATTATATATTTACTGTATTTTTATCGTCCGATAAATAAATACAGTACAAAATATAGTACAATAAAATTTTCTAAAATTGTTTCTGGATTCAGGTTTACTAAGATCCCCTATCTCCGTCTAAACAGCACAAATTTTTCTATGCGTGGAAAAAATTTTGCTTTGAGGGACCCACCTGGGCCCACGTATGGCCACTGGGCCCACATAGGACCACCTGAGCCCACAATCAGTAAAAAAATTCATAAGCATCCACAAAAATCACAAAAATTATAAAATGTATAAATATCAAATCAGATTACGTAAAATAATTACCTAACGGTAAAAATTAAATTGCGTAAAGTTTTCCCCAGCTCGAAAATTTTTATTTTCCTGATACGGAGTAAATCACTCAAACCGATCAAATACGCTGACGGAATAAACAAAATAATTTTACAATGCACAGAAATTACTAAATAATAAAATTTTGTTAACTGTCAAAATTACTGTTTAAGAGATACGGAAATTTTGGGATGTTACAATTTGTCGTTTAGTTTATCTTTTAATAAAGAGGTAAAATAAATGTTTTTAAGAGTTATATATTTTTGCACAATTGACTTAGGGTAACCTTCTTAGGACAGATGCATCAAGGGTGCTGTGGGGTTAAGTCTCCATCATTCCCTGTGCATAATTAAGCTTCCAAACCTGAACGTAGACCATTATTTTAAATTTTTCAATTTTTCCTAATAAAACTAAAATTGGTGGCGACTCTATTTCTTTTCTTAATTTATTTATTATTTTTAGTCGCTTCCGCTGCGATCTTGGTCGCGATACTATTCAAACATCTCAAACAAGAGACAAAGAAATACATAACACATAAAGGAACTCCTAAACATGCCCAAACATAGTCAGTCCATACCTCGGCTCAATAGGATGAACTGCTCTGATACCATAATGTAACATCTCAAATTTAATAACAACAGTATACTCTATATTATACCACAGTAATTAGATCCAGTCATGCTACTAACTACTAAAACATTTCTGATATAACATAACAACATTATATAAGAAAATATGAGCCACGAACAAAAGATAATATACGTAGCGTTGGTAATTCTCATAAATACAAACTATATACAAAGTTTACAACTAGGCCTCTCAAGACACAAAAGATACATAAAGATAAACTATGCTAAGCACTCTAAGCTCCTGTCTGCACCTCACTTTCCATAATTCTTCCTCTTTCTTCCTTCAAGTTTCTTTTTCTCTCTTCTGTTTTTTCGTGAGAAAATGAAGAAAAGAAGTCAAATTTGGCTTCTTGTAGATAACCACTAATGTGGTACTAAAATTTATGATATGTTAAGAACACTTAGACTTCACTAAATCAAGTTTCCTAACTTTCAACAA
Source organism: Ormosia emarginata (assembly GCA_029884605.1). NCBI lineage: Eukaryota > Viridiplantae > Streptophyta > Magnoliopsida > Fabales > Fabaceae > Ormosia > Ormosia emarginata. The sequence goes on along the minus strand of JAQQTP010000069.1, from coordinate 15,769,648 downwards.
GTTTAAAATAAATTCTAAGATCCATAAAAAAAATCTTATTTCACCATTTCCATATTTTTTCATATCTGCTGATAGTTAATCCGACATTAAAACACACTACCAGTATGCTTAAAAATAGTAAAATACCAAACTAACTCCGATTAATCTCAAATTTAAACTACACCATCGTCAACACTTTTGTGACCTAGAAACAAATACTCTACATTTATTTCTATTAACTACGTAGCTTAAGTCAATTTCGGAGTTAATAACAACTATTTTTCATGTATAGTATTACAACAAAGTGACTAAACGTGATCAGAAAGTCACAAAATTTAACAGACATGTTAAACAAGTATTAAGTTACCTTTGTAACCATATACAAGTCTACCATGTTTTCACGGGTGTTACACTTTATCACATGAGAGAATACTTTATGGAAGTCAATACCCTCCTTCTGAGTATAACATTTTGATACCAATCTCGCCTTGAACCTTGGAGGCTCAATACCTAGGATTCCATCTTTCCTTTTGAAAACTCATTTGCAGCCAACTATTCTTTTTCCCTTTGAATGTTGTACCAACTCCCACGTCTGATTTTTCTGAAGAGATTCAATCTCTTTATTCATTACCATTAGTGATTCCTTCAACTCCTTGTTGTCTAGTGCATCATGTAGGTAGATGGTTCATCTCCTAATGCACCATCTGCCATAGTCAAGACAAAGGCTATAGGATCTGTATCTGATAGTCAAGTACACAAGCAACAAAATTCAAATATCTCTAAGGTTTTTGAATTTGTTGTCATTCTCTGCTAGTAACAATACTATATGGCTCTACTCCTCTAATTTTTTCACCAGCACTCTTGTTGCCAGGTTCACCTTGTTATTCTACTTCAGGTTAATGAGTGCCTGAAGTACTTGACTGATTTGTGTTTTCTTCTTGCTTCATCTTCCCAATGTCAATCTCTAACTCTATTTGTTTCTCAACACCATGATCTATCTCTGCCTGATCTACTTCATACTCTCGCTTTTGATTATCAAATGTGATATATCTGCTAATAATGATCTTGGGTGAACTTGTCTTTTCTGTATACCATAGTCTATAGCCCTTCACCCCCCGTGCATACCCCTAAAAATATACACCTTCTTGCCCTTGCCTCAAGTTTATCATCACTCACATAAGTATACGCAGGACAACTAAATATTTTCAAATCAAAATAGTTCAAAGGTCGACCGAACCATACCTCTTGCAGAATCTTTAGATCAATTGCAGTTGATGGAAACCTATTCACCAGGTATACATATGTATTGACCACCTCAACCTAAAATGATTTAGGAAGTTTAGCATTAATTTGTATGCATTGAGCACGCTTCAGAAGTGTTCTACTCATCAGTTCTGCAACTCTGTTTTGTTGTGGTGTTCTATGTACAATATGGTACCTTACCATACTTGCATTCCTGCAGAACTCTTCAAATTCTTTACTACAGAATTCTTCATCATTATCGATTCTTAGTTGCTTAACTAACCGCCCAGTACACTTTTCGACCATGACCTTTCACTACTTGAATTTGTCGAACATCTCTTCCAATTGCTTCAAGAAATAAACCTAGACCTTCTTGGATTAGTCATCTATTAGAGTAAGAAAATAACGAGCTTCATTCAATGAGTTAACAGGGGCTAGACCCCAAACATCTGAGTAAACATACTTTAGAATGCCTTTGTTGGTGTGTTTTACAAAACTAAACTTCGCTCATTTCTGCTTTCCAAATACACAATTTTCACATGAATTGAGTTTGCGATCTTTTACACCTTTCATCAGTCCTTTGCCAGCAAGTATTGTCATTCTCTTCTCACTCATATAACCAAGTCGCATGTGCCACAACTGTATAACATCATCTTCTTATTTTTCTGAGGATAGAACAACAGTAGTCCTACTAACTGTGCTTCCTAATAATAGGTAGATTTTCCCTGCAGTTTTTCTTTCATTATCGTCATTGAGCCTTTGGTCACCTTCAATAGACCACCATTTTCCAAAGAACTCATACCCTTAGTTGTCTAGGGCACTCAAAGATAGTAGGTTCCTACCCAACTTTAGTACATGTCATGCCTGAAATGTCCTTGTAGTACCATCATCCAATTTGATTCATACATATTTATCACCTTCAAAAGTAATTACCATGTTATCTTCCAATCCGACCTTTCATTCTCGCTTTTGATAGGAAAAGAAAAAACTTAAATTATGTGTCATGTAAAAAGATGAGTCAAAATCCATGATCCACTTGTTGTCCGAATCACTAGTGGAAACTATTAGGACAGACTCAGCATCACTATCTTCAGAACTTGCAACTGTTACATTGGCAAAATTTCCTGATTCTCTTTCTTCTTTGGGCAATTTCTTCATATATGCCATGTCTGGTGACAACGAAAACACTTTAGTGACTTGTGATTTTTGGACTTTGATCTTTTATTGCTTTAGCTTTCTAACCCTCTTTCTTAACTATGTCCTCTCGTCACGAACAACCCATCTGCAATATTATCAACATCTGATCCTGATGTTAATTTCTTATGCTCCTTTGTCATCAACGCCTCCTTGAAGATTTTGACGGTGATGGTGAATCTGTTATACAACATGGTATCACAAAAAAATTTCATAAGACGAAGGTAGTGAAGTCAGTAAGATCATAACTTGATCAATATATTTGACTTTAATTCCAGCCGCTTGTGCATCAGAGATCATCCGATTGAAGTCATCTATATGGTCTCAAATTGGTTTCTCTCCTGAATGTTTGAATGTGTACAATTGTTTCCTCTGGTAAAGTTGATTTGATAAGGTCTTTATGGAGTACTTTTCTTGCAAAACTTTTCAAAGTTCATTTGTAGTCTTCTCGTTCATAACTTCTCGCAGCATATTATATGTCAGACTCAGTTGTATTATACTACATGCTTTGACCATTATCTCCTCCTTTTTATCAGGAGATAATGTTTCTGACAACTTACTCTTGCCCTCCAACACCTTTGACAGATTTTGCTGGTCTAGCAATGTGTGCAACTTCAGCTTCCTTAGACTGAAGTCGTTGGACCCATCGAAGTTCTCCATATCAAATTTTAGCACCGATATCTTTGATTTAAAAATTTGATCAAGTGACTCTGATATCACTTGTTAGGAAATCAGAATAAGATACACCCAAGTGTCTTGAACATTTTATGGATGTGAGTGGAAGCATTGTGAACACCCAATTTTGTCCGGGTTAAAAAAATATAAATAAAAAAATAATAAATTAATTTCTTTTGAAAAAAAAGAGGGGGAAAGGATTTTGCAATTACGTTTCTATTTTCTTTGCTTATTAGGTCCATCTGACTCATTCAAAGTATTTTAACAAAACCAAGTTTAAGTGTTTAACTAGTAGTTGAAATGCAACCAATATCCCATTATCCCATTGTCAAGTTTGTCACATTTCTGCAAACCTACAGAGCTCAAGGCTCAAGAGAAGCACAAAAATGGCAAATTGCAGGCATGAAAACTACCCAAGGAGTCACAAATCTGAAGACAATACATGAAAAAGGAAACTCAGCTAGAAAAGAACAGGCACCCTATCTGCTGCCTAAGCTTACTGGCGGTGGCAGAGGATCCAATTCTACAAGTGCCTACAAGAAGAGAACACAGAAAAGAGGGAGCGGCAGAGCATTTTTGAAAAAAGGCAGTATCCATCCCACACACACATTTCACCACCTTCCTACTGCCACCTTCAACAAAAACCACACAAATCACTATTCATCATCTTCTTCATATCAACCCCCCATCACCACCACCAACCAACCTCCATTTTCAACCCACAACCTTCATCAACCAACTATCATCAACGACCTCATCACCAACAACTCACCCATAAACCACCCAACGAAAACCTCGCAGTGTCATAGATCCATCACCACCGGAGCCCCACCGCAGCCGCGCAGCACCGGCACGCCCAGGTCTGAAGTCGCACCCGCGATCACCGTTGTTGGGTAAGTCGGCAACCAACGCGTCGAACCTCGTACCGCGGCACCTCCCATGCAAATCCGAACCAGATCTGGTCGCACTGCATGCCTCGCCGCCGCTAGTCGCACCGTCCGACCCTAACCATCACGATACATCATTCCTCCATGACCCGCCAACCACAGATCTCGCTCAACCGCGCCATGCCGCTGTCAGCCTCACCTGAACCGCTCCAACCCGCTGGCCGTCGTCCGCGAACCATCGCACGACCTGCTGCCTCGAACCAAACGGTGCCGCCTCATCGTTGTCACCGACCCGCACCACTGTTCAGAATCGGCACCGCAACCCACCGCTCACGCCGCTGTCAGCCTTTTTGCAAACAGTCGTGCGAGCCACCACCCTTCACTACCTGAGGTTACTGTTATGCCTCCCATATGTTTGTGATGCCCCCTTTTCTTTTGTCTAATAGGTTTTAGTTTGTTATTTAGGTTAATGTTAGGTTGTTTGGGAATAAACGGTTGGGATAAGGCTTAGTTTGTTTTTTTTTCTTCTGATGGTGGGCCTGTATTTTCCTATTAGTGGGCTGGTCACTTTAAAAAGAAAACTAAACAAATAAATAGATAATGAGTTTTTTCTATTATTAGAAGTGGGGAAAATAAGGTTTAGGATAATGATATAAGTAGATAAATAGGAATTGGTAAATAATGGAAAATAAAAAATTTAATTTAAAATGATAAAAAATAAAAATTAAAATTAAAAAAAAATTAACTTCGTTGAAAAAAATAAAACATGATTAGTTGAGTTGTGACAACTTGTTAATCTTGTAACTTTTAAAATCATCTGAGTTGTGACAGCTTGATGATTCATTTTTTAACATAAAAAATCAAATGAATTTTCAAAACAAAATCTTTTCAAAACTAAAAATAACCAACCCACAATCGTTTTCTAAAGAACGACGTGGCTTTGAATTCCTCATTGTACTCGAGGGTACGTAGGAGCAGAATCTCAATTTTGTCAAGCCAAAATTAAATTTTCATAATTTATTTCTTTGTTTAGTTTATCTTTTAATAAATAGATAAAATATTTTTAAGAGATATAAAAATTTACACAACTGATTTGAGGTAACCGTCTTAGGGTGGATGTATTAGGGGTGTTGTGGGGTTAAGTCTCCACCCTTCCCTGTGCATAATCAGACTCCCCGAACCTGAGTTTTTGAATGCAAACCACTTTTTAGGTTTTCCAATTTTTCTCAATAAAAAATAAAATTGGTGGCGACTCCCTTAATTTTTGTAATTTAAGTCGTTATCCCGCCGCTATTCCTGTCGCGACAAGCGTACTCAGATCCATGAAGAAGAATTAATAAAATAATAAAGTGTGTGAATAGTATTTTTACAGTGGAACCTACTTGTCATTACTATTTGCACCAGGAAAATAAATCAAGAAGTGCACAATAAATTTAACGTGGAAAAACCTCATTGTACACTGAGGGAAAAAAACCACAAGCTAAACTTTAAAAATATTTTACTATATCAAGAATAGTTACAATATTCTTTCTACACTCTCACATACAAGAGATACAAACTATAGTATTTCCTAGTGCGACTCTCTCCTACTATAATTATTATATTACAGAGACTAGAAAGTATACCCAAAAATCACTAGTGTATACACACACACTACACTCTTGAAATTTATTCACATTCATTATTCATAACAAGAAATTCGTAGATTAGCGACAGATACGTCCATCAGTCTTTTTTTTCTCACTAAGAAGCGACAGAATACATTTCGTCGTTAAATACAAGTAGCGATGGGGATTTCCTTTGTTGATTCATCGCTAACCCCTCGCAATATTTTAGAAAAAAAAGTGTCTATATTCCCCTGTAAATCAACAAGAAAAAATTACATCCCTATAGTTTGAAATTTCATACTAATTTTAGATCTAGTACTACCAATATCCCTCGCAAATCTCTCGCTAATTGCCCTTGCTAATCCCTCGCTAGTCCCTCGCAAACTACCTTTCACTCTATTATATAATTCCCTCGTCATTCCCTCGCTAATCCCTTACAAATCAGTTTAATTGATTTTTTTGTCAATTTTAAATATAAAAAATTAATTTTTCGTATTTAAAATACACATGTATAAACCTCTCAATCAAAAATAAAAATTCAATAAATAAATTTATGAAAAGCTACAAAATTGTTATATACAAATAGTCCAAAATAAGTATCCTAATGGTTCAAAGTTATACAAATAGTTCATAACATGTCTTACAAAACAAGAATAAAAGCACTAGCAATCCGTCGAAGTTTGCTTCATCTTCATCATCATCCTCTCGACCATCCCTAGTTGTTTTACCTTGCGATGGTGCTTGTGGAGCAAGATTTACTGCTTGAAACGTAGATAGAATGGACGCCAACATAGGGACTAGTTGAATCTCGACAAAGGAAGCCATCGTTGTTGTCATTGCTGCATTTACAGCTTCAGTTATGTGTACTCGTGTTAAAGATGTAGAGCGGGAAGGACCCACAACCTCCGAGAATGAAGCATGCACGGTGTTATTAATGCTAATGTGCAAACTATTACCTGTGCCATGGACCCGTCCCTTCTTGTTGGGACCTGCCACATCCAATCACACCTCTGAGTAAACCATAGGATGAGTCGAATAGTTTTCTCCATACTTTTCTGACATCACAATGTCATATGACTGCTAAAATAACAAATCAAGAGAAATATAACTGTTAAATTTGTAAGTCCAACATTGCTAAACATCATAAATGAATTGACTTTCGCAATTCACCGCTATCAAGGACAAGGCATATAAACAAGTTCTAGAATTACAAAAAATTAAAAAATTAAAAAATTAAAAAATTAAAAACAACCTTGTCATATGCACATGCATACATATATAACTCCATGTGTGTGAGTTTTCAAACACAATAAAAAGATTTCAAATCCAACATGCAAAGCTCAACTTATAACTTCATTCTTGAATTCTTCACTTACATAGTCAGTTGGCCAATTTCTTCGTAACATATAATTTTGATCGGGTCTCATGATTGTTAAAATTGGTTTAGTACATTAATACAATAATTTTTAAAATCTTCACTTCTCTTTTAACATGGTAAGACCCTATCCCATTCGAAAAGATACATTTTCAATACTTGGTTGATAGAATTCACAAAAATCACATCTTATACTTCACGAAATTTCGACAACATTTCCCTTTGGTCTTCAAGTGCACGACTCAAACATGGTGACATCTACCACGATCAAGTATCCACCCAGAGAACAAAAGGAAATATAACAAAATAAAATTTCATCAAGTATAAAATATAAGATTTAAGGTTTAATCATTAACCAAGTGAAGAAAAAATTTCTTCCCAAACTTTCCAACTTGGACAATTCAAGATTCAATACAATGAGCAGTACCTTAAAAAAATACACGCGCTCACTAATATTGAATCTCAAATGGGAAACTAAGGCTTTGTTCAAATTGTTAAAAAAAAAACATTAATTTCAACCATGCAACATGCAGATATATAAGTACTTGAGATGAGACATCTAATAAGGCTATGGTCGAAAACACAATATAGACTACTATGATTTACACCATGTGGATCTTACATGGAGTGATGCATGATAACTTATTTTATTTGTATATTAAAAATCTTTTATAGATTTAGTGAACATAAATTGTATAGATATTGAGCCAATAAAATGGTACCACTTCATATGATGTTTTTTATAAACTAGCAAGATATGACTCTCAAGTGTCAATGAAACTCTATGGGTCAATGGAAGCACACAAAGCAATTAACCATAAAGCAACAAGCATACTAGTACAAGTAACAATATACATGGAATTAATAAGGTGTGCATTTTACAATCAAGTCTCATTTCGTCTTAATTTTTTTTTACGGGCTCATTTTCTTCTAAGTTAACAAGAATAGTAATAGTTTCATTTTGGAGATTAATACAAGATAATAGTTGTCCATGAGGTTTTCATGCACTTAAGAGAAGATCTTCTTGCAGCAATAACTACTTGGCTATTAAAGTGGATATGAATAAGTCATATGATAGGCTTAAATGGAGTTTTTTACAACAAACTTTGTTAGCTTTTGGCTTCAAAGGGAAATGGATGCAACTAGTTATGTCATGTGTTTCCAGTGTGATTTATAGATTTAAAGTTAATGGGGTCCTATCTAAGCCAGTTACTCCACAAAGAGGATTAAGGCAGGGAGATTCTCTTTCCTCATACCTTTTTATTCTATTAATGGATGTACTTTCACGTATGATAAATGGGGCAATCATGAATGAGAATGTGGCTAGTCTCAAATTATCTCCTTCAGGTCCTCAAGCTGTAAGGAATTCTCAAAACCATTGATCAGCACCAATATGCAGATGCGGCTCATATACAACAGCTTCATGAGTCACAAGGCATTACTTGAAGGAATCATCTTGTACATGCTTCTACATGGTGTCTATTTACACATGAATGTATAGATGCTTCTTATTTAAGTAGATTGATGAGCTTCTTTATAGACAGTTAGAGTTCATCTCAGTTATAGATGCTTGCATATAAACACTTCATCACAGTATCAATAATAATAGAATTTCATTTTGGTGACATGCAAATAAAGTCTTAAATATTTTCCCTTAAAGGTATTGGGCCATAAAATTTTCTGATACTTGATCTCAAGTGCACATCACATAATTTCAGCTCATATCTACTCAGGGCTTCCCAAAATTTCTCCTTGTGGCCATAATATTTGCACTTTAGATATTAAGGATAATTCATTATTCTCATTTTCCCTCTATATTAGCAAAATTAAAACAAATTTGGTGAGAAACGAAGTGAAGGAACTGAAAATTCTGGTTTAGGAAAAAGTTTCAAGCCTATTGGCAAAATCTTGAGCACATTTTACTCCTTTAAACCGAAACACAAAGGGCATAAAATGAAGCTTTAACCGTTACTTTGTTTTAAGTATAGCAAATGATCAACTATAGTAAAATAAAGCTTAAACCTTTTAAATCATTGGCTGATAACTATTTTGGACAGATTTTGATATGAAAACTGAAATAAAATCCATGAAAGATCATGTTAATTAAATTAAAATAACAACTACTACTAACTTGGACAGAATTGATAAGATAATTGAAATTAGAATCATAGAGAATCATTCTAATTAATTTAAAACAGCAACCTGGATAGGATATTTAGAAACAAAATCATATAAAATCATGCTTATTGAACCATAACAGTAACCTTAACTAGTTGAACAGAATCATGATAAATCATGTAAGTCAAGCTAAAACAGCAACCTTAACCAAATTGATAGGATAATTTAAAACAGAATCATAGTAAATCATTTTAATCAATCTAAGACAGCAACCTTAACCAAATTGATAAGATAATTTAAAACAGAATCATACTGAGTCATTTTAATTAATTTAAAACAGCAACCTTAACCAAATTGATAAGATAATTAAAAACAGAATCATAGTAAATCATTTTAATCAATTTGAAACAGCAACCTTAACCAATTAGGATAGTTTTAATAAGGTAACTTGGATCAAAAACAGAATCACGGAGGATCATATTTCCTTACTCAAAATCGCAGCCCTTAGCAAATTAATCATCAAGCTAACCATCCAAGAAAATCACGTTTTTTTATGAGGAAGCTAACCCAGAAAAATAACTTTTCTGCAAAATTCTTCTTGATTTTAAACAAAAACTGGTGCTATTTAAGAAGTTATAAAAATCTGAGATTTTTATTACAAGAAGTTTTATGTCTTAGCTTTCAAATAAAACTAGTTTCATAAATTTTTAGTTCCTATAGACCAAGTTATGCAATAAACTATCTAGGCTGCCAGTCCATGATAGCAAAACACTACTTTACAGAATTTGACCTGTTTTCTCTCACAAACTGGGACTTCTTGGTTGGTGCTAAAATCCGAAAATTTTTATTACTTATAGCCTTATATCTTAGCTTTTAAATGGGACAAGTAGCAACTCATTTAGATTTTTATAAGTCAAGATATGCATTATTGACAACATGCTGCCAGAATGTGTTTTCTGCATAATATAACTTTAACACTATATATATATACTTATGCCTTTCACGATGGCCAACTTAACAATCATATTCAACATACCCATGTATGCACATTCAATCAAGCTATGGTATTATACATAGTCTTATCATCTATGTCAGTTTTAAACTTGGAACTTATACATTTATGTATTAAGAATTTAGTTACTGTATGTCAACTTCATTTCTTATAACTTTGAAACCAACTATAAATGGAAACACACAAGGTTCCCAATTTGCAATTCTCAAACATCTGTAAATCATTGTATCAGTACATTAAACACATGGATTTAAATAACTAAGTTCTTGGCCGAATGTTATACAAATACATCATTAACTTAAATTTCCAAATAGTGCATAAATAAACTCATAAAAAATATAAACAAGCTCAATTGACAATATAAGAAAACGCACCTCAATAATATAAGCAAATTCATCCATCACATAAGCAGATTCACAACAGATACCCAATACGCTCATAGGAGCTTTCCATATTTACATGAAAAGAGCAGAGGAAGAATGCTTACCTGTAGGGCTATGGTTGCGTGGTGCAGAAATCTGAAGAAGCCACGAGAGGGAAGATGGACACATGGTTATGGCTGTGGCTGGGAGAGAACAGGTGGGAGAAATTGGTCGCGTCACTGGATTTACAAAACAGGTGGCAGTGACAGGGTTGTGGCTCTTCACTCACGTCGCTGTCGTGCATTGCTAGAGGGGAAGGGATTTGCAAGGAAGGGAAGGGATTTGCGATTTACAGTTAGGGATTTTACTCTTTCTTTATTTATTAATTTGTATTAAAATTTAAATTTTAAAATTTTACCAAAATTTGCGAAGGTTTGTCAGGAAATTCTTTCACTAAAAATGTACTTGCATTAGCGAGGGATATTTCTCTCACAAATATTTTAGCAAGGGACTTTTGTTAATGAAAAAAAATTTTCTTCGCAATTCCTTCGTTATTCATTAAATGTTTCTATCTTAAATTTGTTTTTGAAATTTAGCGATGATTTAATTTCTTTTTACTAATCTCTCACAATTTTCTCATTAATTAATGATGAAATTATGAGAAAAAATTTTCTGATTAAATTCTATCGTTAAATAGCAAATTTCTTATAATGATTTTTGCTCTCAGTCCTAGAAGCTCATATTGCTTTTTACTTATGCTTAATATACTTTTAAATGAAAACTTGACTCTTTATTTATTGAGATTTCAACAAGCCTTGTATTTAATGTAACTAACTTCGCAACTTTCATCTACCATCGAAAAGTGACTCTGCAACAGGGAAAAAGAAAAAATATCTTCCTCCCTTTAATTATTGAAATAGAACTTGACAAACTACAAAGACTCCTTTTGATATATGATCATGCTTCAAAAAACCATTGAAACATCCAAGAAAAAGACACGTCACACCAATACAAGGATCCAAGGTTTTAAATCTCGGTCGCGATCGCGTCGCGACTGATGCGGCCTGTAGCAGTCACGGCGGTCGCCGCGACCGTTTTGTCTCGGCCGCATCACGTGATGCGGTCCGAGATTTAAAACTCTACAAGAATCAAGTCATTTCCTCACAAGCTATTCATGTATCTTCATCACACACACACAGAGATATATATATAGCTTTTTCCTTTTGCTTAATATACTTTCAAATGAAAACTTGACTCTTTATTTATTGAGATTTCAACAAGCCTTACATAATGCAACTAACTTCGTAACTTTCATCTACCATCGAAAAGTTACTCTGCAACAGGGAAAAAGAAAAAATATCTTCCTCCCTTTAATTACTGAAATAGAACTTGGCAAACCACAAGACTCCTTTTGATATATGATCATGCTTCAAAAAACTATTGAAACATCCAAGAAAGAGACACGTCACACCTCTCTCTCTCTCTCTCCCTATATATATATATATATATATATATATATATATATATATAGAGAGAGAGAGAGAGAGAGAGAGAGAGCTTTTTGCTTCTGCTTAATATATTTTCAAATGAAAACTTGACTCTTTATTTAATATATTTTCAAATGAAAATTTGACTCTTTATTTACTGAGATTTCAACAAGCCTTGCATTTAATGCAACTAACTTCGCAACTTTCATCTACCATCGAAAAGTTACTCTGCAACAGGGAAAAAGAAAAAATATCTTCCTCCCTTTAATTACTAAAATAGAACTTGGCAAACCACAAGACTCCTTTTGATATATGATCATGCTTCAAAAAATCATTGAAACATCCAAGAAAGAGACACATTACATCTCTCTTTCTCTCTCTCTCTCTTTCTTTCTCTCTCTCTCTCTATATATATATAGAGAGAGAGAGAGAGAGAGCTTTTCGCTTCTGCTTAATATACTTTCAAATGAAAACTTGACTCTTTATTTATTGAGATTTCAACAAGCCTTGTATTTAATGTAACTAACTTCACAACTTTCATCTATCATCGAAAAGTGACTCTGCAACAGGGAAAAAGAAAAAATATCTTCCTCCCTTTAATTATTGAAATAGAACTTGACAAACTACAAGACTCCTTTTGATATATGATCATGCTTCAAAAAACCATTGAAACATCTAAGAAAGAGACACGTAACACCAATACAAGGATCAAGTCATTTCCTAATAAGTTATTCATGTATGTCCATCACACACACACATATATAAAGAGACACATCACACCAATACAAGGATCAAGTCATTTCCTCACAAGTTATTCATGTATCTCCATGACACATATATGAGCCGGTTACATTTGTATCAATTCATCCACCACATCTTCCACCACTGAAGTCAAGAAGGATTTGTTATCCGTATTCCTCATGGAGCAATTGGCACGAATTTCCCCTTGAGCTCCAGTCAACACGCTAAGCTGACCCATTTTGAGCATAGCAGTCACAAACTTCTCAAAGAAGAGATTCTGGTTCACAGCAAAGCTGGTCACAATGCCCTTGGTCCTCTTATCAGTGTACAAGTCTTGGTCAGAGGTGAACAGGCCCTGGCGGTTCAACAGGTCCACATAGTACTTGTTATCGAACTTGTTAGGGCTTCGGATGTCTAGCACTGTGGTGTTGTCTGTGGAATTAGTGGGGCAAGTGAGTTTGAGGTTTTTTCCAAAGGTTTTGTCCATCACAGGGTCTTGGCTAGGGTAGAGCCTGTTGGTGAAAGAGCTACAGTGGCCGATGCCAATGGTGTGGCCACCTGAGAGGGCTACCACATCAGTGGGGTCAAGGTTTTTGGTGGCAAGAGAGTTTAGAATTGTAGTGGCGTTGCTTGTGGGTGATGGAAGGTTTTCCAATGTGACATTCGTTGTGGCAAAGGTTAACCCATCTCTCCTTCCCAAGGGAATTTCATACTCTGGTCCTCCTGACTGTAATAAAGAAATTAAAAAAAAATTGATAATACATAGAGAAAGAGATAAATTTCTATTTTCTAAGGCTAGCTTGTAACTAGTTATTAGGATAGAGAATAAATATAATAAAATAAGTTAAGAAGGAAAGAGTGAAAATTAGCATTTTTTTTTTGTTAAAGAGTGAAAATTAACATTTTATTAGATCAAGTATGAAGTCTAGTGTCTAGATATAACATCAATTGTTACTCATTTGACTTCTGTCATTTATTTTATGCACGCACAAACATAAAATTATTAGTAAATTTTTTTTTCAAAGATGTATTAATATCGTTTCATTATTGAGTCTTCCACCTTTTTTCTGTCTCCTCTTCTAGTTGCTGTATACTATTTGTAATGTGTTGTCTAATCTATGCTTATTATAAAAAGAAATTCCTCTATTTTTTTAAAATTATAATTTTAAATCAATTATAAAAGTTCACATCTTACATTAACTTTAAAAAAAATTTAAGTAAAAGACTTCCTAGGCAGGGCAAGTAGCTAGCTAGAATATGCATGATTAAAAAATAAAATAAAATAAAATCAAACCTTTATATTTCCCGTAAAATGCAAGGTAAACTTTTTTCTTTAAAGTGTGAATAACAGACGCTAATAAGAAAATTAAATACTTATTCTTATAATTAATAGATTTTTTTTAACATTTTTTTCCATTAACTGTTATCTATCCTACATTTTATCTGCGAAAATACATAATATACATCACAATAACTGTGTGAAATAAATAAATAAAAATATGAATATTATCACTTCACAATATGAATATTGTTATGCCTCCACTTTATCGAAGATGAAAAATTTTAATTTTTGAGGTAAGTTATGCTTTTTAATCAATTTAGTTTGGTCAATACTTTTGAGAACTACCGTAGAAATTGATAATTCCAATAATTCAAAATAGAAGAAATGATATAATTTTTTATTGAAATCAGAAAAACCAAGAAATATTTAACCAAAGTTTATTAAAAAAGAATATCATAAGAGAATATTCAACCAAAGAAAAATATTGATATGAAATGGCTGGCAGTGGCACTTACGAGGAAAACAGCATCACGCGCGGCAATGGCAGTGATGTCGGCACAAGAGACGACTCTTCCACATTTCTTCTCTACACGACCACGAAGCTCTTCGATGATCTGAAAGGCCTTAGCCCTCAAAGTCAAGTTGGGTGGTGCATCTTTCTCACTTGGCCCACTTGCTGATCCATCCAATAAAACTGACCCATCACAACCCTGCATTTTTTTAATTTTATCTAACCACATTAATAACCAATTGTATTAGCTAACAACTCTAATTTTTTTTATCACTTTTTATATTAATTAATAAAATATAAAATTATAATTAATTATATATATAATTTAATTAACAGATATTCTATTAATTAACTACTTTTTACATAATTTCTATTAATCAATAATTACACATGATTAATCACAAAAAATAATATAAAAAATGGTGTATCTAAATTTTGCAATGAGATAAACATTTTCCATTCGTTAATGCATGATCACATATTTGCTATGCAAATCGACATATATATGTTTTCAAATATAACTAAATGTTGATTATTTTTATTGTTAATATTAATAGTTATTAGTATAAATATAAATTAGAGTTTAGTTATTTATAAACTATTCGATATCGACTTATAAAATATTCAATTTTTTTAATTAAATAAATAAGTTTAAACTTGAATTTATGCTTGATTATATAAAAAGATCAATATCAAATTTTAAAAGTTTAAAATTAAAGATTCATGAATAACTCGTATATATATACAATAAGAGTCAGACTATTTATAAATTATTCGAGATTGACTCATAAAATATTCGATTTATTTAATTAAACAAATAAGTTCAAACTTGAATTTATGTTTGATTATATAAATAGGTCAATATCAAACTTTAAAAGTTTGAAATTAAAGACTCATGAATAACTCGTGTGTGTGTATATATATATATATATATATATATATATATATATATATATATATATATATATATTGTAGGAGGTAAGAGAAGTGAATTTTAATTATTGAATCTTACATAATTGTTAATATTATGACATAAATACATGTGACTTTCCTTTAATCAATTTTTAATCTTGATTATCATGTATGATTATCATATCAATTTACTTTATTTCACAATAATAAAAGCTCATCTCACTCTATATATATATATATATATATATATATATATATATATATATATATATATATATCATAAAACAAAATTTGTAATTTTACATAAAAAAGGTATAAATAATAATAAAATATATATTACTATTACTTAATAAATTTGAATTTTATTTAGACAATTATAGTTTATATATTGCTATCTACCACTTGCCTAGTAACTCTAATTTTCAAAAAATCTTTTACTATCTTTTCATTTTTACTTCATCTTATAGTATAAATACGTTTATCAACTACTAAATTAATAAATTTTAAAAATATTTTAAAAAAAATTGATAAAAGAAATGAAAACAATTGAGTTATAAACAAGCTAGCCTAGATCAAGCTTCATAATTTTTAAACAAAAATCTCAAATTTTAAATTTTACTCATTTTAATAAATGAGTCAAGATGAAATAGTATATTTTTTCACAAACTCATCTAATGTGAAGTTTGGCTAGAGAAATTTATGCTAATTGTCTGTCAATAAAACATTTTGGATGCCGTAGTTTTCAATGGAAACAATAATGAGGCCAAAACATCTGCTTAATTGATACAAGTGAGCTCCTAGCTTGGCCATCAATATAATATGTACTGTTTACCTGAACAAAGCAGTCATGGAAGTGAAGGCGAAGCAAGCCAGCAGCTTGACCAATGTCCTTCTGGAAGACCTTCTTGAGCTCTGTTCTGATGATAGATTCAAGCTTAGGGCAGTTTGAATCGTAGAAAGTCCATGATAGTCCCTCCACTATAGGAGGCTTGGCTTGTACTGCCTCAGACAGTTTGATGTGTGAAACCAAAACAAGTGCAAAGATCAGAAGAAGAAAGGTGAAAAAAGAACTTCTACAAGAAGCAGAAGCCATGATATGTATCTAGGTAAATAATGACTTTAGATGTAGCAGGCAACTCTTAACTCTAGTATTTATAGATAAGTGATGACTTTGAGTGCATGAACTTGTGCATGACAATAATGGACCACAGTGTGAATATATTCATAAATTCTTTTGGAATTCAGCATATTAATTTAAAGGCACTTTGGCAAGCATTACCTTTACATAATTTTCAGCAGCCGTATATGGTTGATTAAGGACGTCTCTGCAAGCAAACAAATTAGACAATTACATGGTTGAAGGAGCATTACGATTTTTGGATCCTACGATGAAGATTGGTCGTTGTTGTAGAATAGACTCTAGGGTCAAGGATAAGCAGAAGGGCACGTGGTGAACACGGCCCCCACTAAGGCTGAGAGGGTTAGATTGCTTTTAGTGCAAGTGGGTAGCAATTGTTGAAAGTGCCCTTAACCGCCATTGTTGAATTAACAGTACAAAACAGTAAGAACAAAATGGCACGTCTACAATTCCTTCATCAGGAATAAAATCAATTCAATTTGATGGCCAGTTAACCCTTATTTTCATATGGCTATAACTTCTTACAAATTATTTAAAACTCATCACCATATCTTGAAACATTGTACTGATTATGAGACTTTATTGTTAGGTATATATCGCTGTATACATACCAAATTAAAGAGTGCATACCCCCTCGTCAGTGTTGGATTTCCACTATGTATTAGCTTCCTAGCTTGTTCCCTCTTCTCTATGATCACTATATTAAGAATACATTTTCTTAAATTCATGAATAAAATTCTGCACTTGAGTACTTTGTTCATTTCATATAAAAGATATGAATATGTTCTATTCATTTTTTTAGTAAAGCAAATATGTGAAACTGATCTCTTCTTAGATTTTGTAACCGAAAATAATTTTTATCGTTCATATTGACAATCAATTCTCTCGAACTTCTAAAAACATTTTAATATGTTCGTTTATTCAGATTTTGGTTGTTAATTCATATTTGTTATTACTCCTATAGGTGAGGTCTAAATTTCAACCATCAAAAAATTTATTATTATCTTAGTAAAATAAGTTGTCTGGTAACCTAATCATAAAATAATAGTTACTTTTCATAATAAATTATCATGTTGCTCGGTAAGCACAATCTTAAATAATGCTCCAAAAGTATTCAATAATTTTTCTAGATAAACATAAGTATATGTTGAAAGATTTATAAAAGTACGAGAGATTGATTACTGAAGTTAAAGTTTGATCTGTCAAAATCATGTATATGTATCATAAATTTAAGTCATAGGTAACATTCTTTATTATAAAAAAGGAAATCATATGCCACATTTTTGATATCCAAGTTCTTTGTTTGAACTATGGAATCCAACATTATTGTTCACAGATACTCTGTTCCTTTTTTATTTATTTTTTCTTTTCTTCTTTCATAAATTTTATCATTACGCTTTGAATTATTGATATTCCAAAGTTGAAAACTAACCGTGGAAAAGTAACTTAGTAACGAACAATCAACTTTGATTTTCCTCTGTACATGCTTTCATATCTTTTTACATGGGAAAAAAACAAATAACGCCGCCATTGGTAACTTTAAATGAAGTCTTGGAAATTATAGATGCAGCCCATAGCAAATTTTTTTCTTATTTTTATCTATATAAATCTATCTGCAAAATCTTTAATCTAGAGTGCCATTAAACAAACTTTTGTGCTTGATTTCCATACACACCATTTTCTGACTTGCTTGTGAGATGAGTTTTAGGAGTAATATATATATCGTCAATTGACTGCGCGCTTAAAGTCATTTAGAAATATATAAGAAGTCAACTCAAAAAGAAAAATGTAAGAATTTATTCGAAATTAAATAAGGGTATCTCATTGTTACATTACCTGGCTAGTTAGATTGACTATTAAATAGCCAAAAGGAAAAAAAAAAGTTGTTGACTACTAAAATTTATATAAATACGTTGTAACAAAATAGTTACCACGCGTTGTCTTTCCACTGAACTTTCAAAAGTAGCATCTTTTATGGAAAAAATTCTTATTTAAATATGATGTATTTAATTAAGATACATTAAATTAATTAAAATTTAATATTTTAATAAATTTTTATATTTCTCAATTAATTTTATAATATTTTATAAAAATATTAAATCTTAATTGACTTAATACATCTAACTAAATATATCATATTTAATAAAATTACTCCTTTATACATCCTTCCGGGTATTGTCACCTATCGTCGTAATTAAGCTTTGATTGTTCAAAGTTTTGAAAATCCCAGCAAACGAACAAAAGCATATTGGCGTTTTATCTTTGCATAACACAATTTGTCTCACATTTATTGTGGTGATAAAATTAAAACTTAAGTATATAAAAAATAGATAAGATCATATATAATCATATAACAAAAATTATATAAATATAAGGTAATGCGTAATAATGTATAATTTCGTTAAATATCTTTTCCTTAACCCATCCTACTTTTACATTATTAAGAAATAGTTACTGTAACACAAACGATAACGATGTGCACAATGTGTTTGTGGTTAAGTAATGATTAATGAGAAGATATAAATAGAAAAATTAAAAGGATTATAAACCAAAATGATGTGCACCATGTGTCACACTGATGAGATTCACCATCTTACTTTCTTATTACACCGTTCATGATACACTAGACACGAAAACATTTCATACAACCGGCAACAGAAAGGATTGCAGGTGTGACAGGTAGCAACACACGTGAAGAAACTTCTTCTTTATGTAACTCATTAGTCTACTAATTAAACATGGCCAGTAATTGATGTTTCATTTTACACCTGACCAGTTAATTCCACCACCGAGGTCACCAAAGATATCTTCTTGTTTGGGACCGAGCATTTGGCACGAACTTGTCCTTGTTTTCCAGTCAACACATCCAACTGGCTCAACTTGACAACAGCATTGGCAAACTTGTCAAAGAAAAGTTTCTGGTTGGAAGCAAAGGAGTTAACTATTTCCTTAGTCCTTGGGTCACTGAACAGGTCTTGATCCGAGATAAACAGGCCCTGGCGGTTCTGAAGGTTGATGTAGTACATGTTATCGAACAAGTTGGGGGTTCTCACGTCCAGCACAGAAGTGTTGGTAGAGTCCTTACTGGGGCAAGTGCCCTTGAGATTGTTGGCAAAGGACTCGTCAATGGGTGGGTCTGATGTGTTGATCCTGTCAAAGAATGAGCCACAGTGGGCTCGGCCAAAAGTGTGTGCTCCTGAGAATGCAACCACATCTGTGGCATCAAAGTTTCTAGCTCCAAAAGTGTCTAAGAGCTCACCAGTTTTGAAAAAAGGTGGTGGAAGATTTTTTGTTCCATTTATGCTAAAGGTTAGGCTATCCTTTCTTCCCAGTGGCACGTCAAATTCGGGGCCCCCTGACTGTCCAAAGTGAAAGCAAACAAAAGTGAAAAAGAGAATACTAATGAGTATATTCGTGGCTTTATGATTCTTATTTTGTTGGGCTGCTTCATGACTTTATTTTAAGTTAGGCTATCCTCACTTCATGTCTCTTTAAAAAAGAAAAAAAAAACAGTTTGTTAACATGGGTACTAAATACATGTTAATTAAGAAAAAAAAAAATAAAAAATAGTAAATAAAAAATAGAAGCATTTAATATCTTAAAAATTTAAAATCCATTTAATACTTTTATAATATAAAGAGTAATAAATATTATTTTTATTTCTTAATATGTGTTAACAAAACTCATAATATAAAGAGTTTTATTAAGGATACTTATTAAATATATCAAAATAGAAAATTTTAAATAAAAAAATTTACTTTTTTAATTTATAATATATTAAATGTTTTATTTCTATCTAAATTTTTTTTTATTTTAGTATCTTTAATAAGTGTTTTTAGCAAAATACTAATATAATAATAATTTTATCATTAAAGTTTTATGGCTCTACCATAAAGAATAATTATACTTTTCTTTTTGTTGAAAATATTGTATTATAAAAGTAAATTTTTAATTAAAAAATACTTAAGGTATCCCCATTAATATTTTTGTGTGACTAACCTTCCCGTTAAGAGTGTTGGTTAAATAAAATCTTAAAAAATATTGTTTAATAGAATAAATATATTAACTTTTAAAAAAATTATAAAATAAAAAAGTAGAGTTGAATCATCTCACCGTTTTCCTTAAAAATATAACAGATCTCATCATTGATCATATCTTTCATAATTCTACTTCCGTTGCTTGTGTTCATTAGGAGTAGGACTTCAAAATTTTCCCACAGCAATAAAAAAAATCTTTGCCTATGAACTTTCCTTAACGTATTACATATAAGTTATGATTATTTTGGTTGATTTCACTTATGAGAGAAGAAAAACACAATAACTACTTTGTTTGATTAATAAGAGCACATATAATGACTGATCTTTGAATAGAATAGTTGGAACCTTTATCCTTAATATATAACGTATAACAATATCATATTATGAAGAAAAATTAGAATATGTAAATATAAAAGGGGAAAAAAAATAAGGACTATATGAATAAAGAGGATGGATTAATTACTTGGGAAACAGCTTCGCGTGCGGCGAGAACAGTGAGGTCAGCGCAGGAGACAACCCTTCCACACTGCCTGTGGACAAGAGCTCGAAGGTCTTCAATGGTCTGCAAGGCCTCTGGCCTTATCCCTATGTTTGCTGGTTGATCCCTTTCACTTGGACTTCCATCCAACAATATTGACCCATCGCAACCCTATACATATGCATTCAAAAATGTCAATCAATGGAAGATTAGAATTCACACACAATAACCTTATAAGAAATTCTTAATTAGGTATTATGGAACAAGAAATTTCTCTTATTTTATACTATTAATTTAATGTGTACCACCTTAATTGTATAACATAAAACATGTAATTAAAGTGTGAATAATAACTCATATAGCTAAAGTAGTTAACATTAAATGGTAGAGACAAGAGGAGCATTTAGGAATTTAAACATATATTGTGAGAATGACAGTAAATGTTTGTTTGTAATTATTGATTACTCTTACCTGAACGAAGCAGTCATGGAAGAAGATCCTGAGTAAGGCAGGAGCTTGGCCACTGTCCTGCTTGAACACCTTCTCGAGATGCCTTCTCACTATCATTTCAAGCCTGGGACAGCTCAACAAATAGTAATTCCATGATAGTCCGTTCACAATTGGAGGCCTTGCAAGTGCCTCAGAGGATGCCTGGATGTGGGAAGGAAAAAATAATGAAGAAATCAAGAGCAAAGAGTACAAAGGAGTGCTTCTGGCACTAGCTCTAGCCATCTTTGTTTTTGTTTAGTGTGACTTAAGATTAGCAGCTTCCACAATTATTTATAGAAGGACTGGTAGCTAGGCTTATATTGCAGAGTCCCACATGTTTCCCATATATGTTTGTTTCCTAATAAATTAGAGAGTGACACATATCTCCCACTTCTTTCACATGTTATCATTTCATAAAGACATTAAAATATTAAATAAAAGTGGAAGTCAATACATATACGAGAACTAATAATAGGCAATTATGCATATATAGCAGAAGAAAAACTATAAATACAGAGAACTTAAATCCTTGTCTTAACCATTAAAGTTCAAACTTTGAACCAACGCTTGTATAAAATAATTAATTATCTTAAATACATCCAGCTCTTAAATGAGTGGGCTCCAATATTGATATCATTCTGAGAAAGACAGAATCTCTATTGAATTGAGTCAAGAATATTCTTATTGTGCAAATTAAAAAAAAAAAAAGAAATTAATCAGTACAAACCAAAGTCCAAAACTAAGTATCTTTTATAATTGGAAGCTTAGCTTATGCTTTAGACATTCGAAAATGGAAAACCATGCTCTTATTATTATTTTTCCGTCATTAGAAAACCATACTTTCATTTCATCTCTAGACAATTGAGAGAGGCATGTGACGTTCGGTGCTTGACATATCAGAAATTGACACGTGTTCTTAATTAGGAGGTTTGTGTGGGTTTTTAGAGGACAAAGCTTAGCTTTTAATATATATATATATATATATATATATATATATATATATATATATACACATATGTGGAACATTATTCTTTAGTCTTTCTTTAACTTTTCATAATTCTACTTTATTAGATGTAATAAACAATAGTCACAAAGGGTAATGGTGAGGTAAACTCTTGATGGATCGATGATCCGTTCATTATATGATTTAGATATGTTCTGGTTAATTAATGTGTGTTAATTTAAATAAAAGGAGTTTGAATTTTTAAATATGTAGTATTAATTTAATTTTAAAATTTATGATATAAAAATAATTTTATTAAAAAAATCTTTATTTAAATATTTAACTATATCATTAAAAATTAATTTTTTATTTATCAAGTAAAAATACTCAAAAACAAATAGTCTAAGTGTGAGATAATAAATACAATGTAAATTATTATTTGGTCCATGCACCATCATGAACCGGGTACCAGATCCATTTCCCCTGGATTACACAGTATCGTACTGAAACATGGGGCATAAATTTTGAAGGCCATATATATTATAACATTTCTCACATAACCTTCATCAACATGGATAAAATCATAAAAAGGGAGAGACAAAATTAAAGAGAAATAAACAGATAGTAATAATTAAGGATATGTGAAATATATGAAAAATATTATTCCGTATATCATACTGGTTTTTTTTTAAAAAAATTTAGTTAAAAATTTAAATAAAATGTAAATTGAAAAATAATTAGTTAAAAAATAATTTAAAAAAATTAAAAATAATACATGTGATTCTTTGAAAAAAAAAAAAAAATAAAAATAATATATATCATTAAACCAGAGAGATTTAAATTAGATATTAACGCACTTTTAAATAAATGTACTCAATTTCAATATATGGAGATTGATTTTCGAAATTTGAAAGTCTTACCCATCCTATTGGGAATCGTTTTCAATGCTCTTGAAAAATGTAGGAGCATGGATGGTATGGGTAGCACAACCGTAGATATTGAAGGAAAATGTGATCAACGGCTGATAGAGTTTACCAATGACCTGGACTAACAGTTAAATGAGGTGAGAGGTGGATTTGCATATTTGGTCATTACACAGGATATTTGCCTTACGAACCTTATAATATTTTAATGATTTTTACACAGGGTTACAACCGTTGAATCTTTAATGGACAATTTCAATAAGTAAAATAAAATAAGAGTCATAGTGCAGACAAGGCTTTAATGGCGGCGATGGACAATTTTGTTTTCATCGGTGATAGAAAATGGAGTGCAGGTGAGAGATAATGATTTGTTAGTTAGTTGGAGGATCATATACTTGTTAAATAAAAATAAAAAAATAAAAAGAGATTGAAGCAATGGTGAAAATTGCTGCTAATTGGATTAAAGGGGTCGCCTCTTATATGCAAGGTTTTTCAGCTACACCGCAAATCTTTACACGTACCCCATTAACCCACTGATATTCACCTTCGATCCCCTAATCTCTCACCACACCTCACAGTGTCTTCAAAAAACCATCTTAGATACCCAATCTTTATTGCCACCACGGTTATGCATAAAACTAGCCAAACCCGATGTCACTGTTACAGCTCATCGGTGAAACAACCACCATTGCTACCACATTTTTCTCAACTCGATGAAGGTTTTCACGTTGGACTCCCTAAACCTTAACCTGTACACGAGTTAGGCATACATTTACTACAAGGACTACTATCAAATTCACAATACTATGTCTTTATTATTGTTTTATACATTTAAAAAGGACAGTCAACTCATGTTACCTGCATTTACAGGTAAAGTCAGCAGAGCTTCCCTGCTCTCAAATATTTCAGGAGTAGGTTAAACGGACCCATCTCATTGATTCCGCAAAATAATTGCCATTGAATAAAAAGGCAGACAGGACGCAGGAGACTTCATTGATCTTATCCAAAGAAAAGTTTTCAAAATTGGCGCTTAGCATCATGTGGCATAGACCCGCTATTCCCAAAAGGAGCCACATGCACTGATGCATGAGAATGATAGTACCTGGCGGAAACCACACATTTATGCTACTTAAGAAAGAAAAAAAAAAAAAAAGAGTAATGCTGCATCATTTTTAAAATCTTTTTAATTATTTAAAAAACATTAAATAAAAAATTATTTATTGTCTTAAAGTATTATTTATATAGGATGACTCAACTCCTAAGTATTGGAACACCAAAAAAAAAAAATAAAAAGAAATACTAATAACATATTTTTTAATACTTATTTTATTATTAATTCACTCTTTTAAAAAGTAATATTGTATCATTATAATATCTTTTTAATTATTTAAAAATTATTAAATAAAAAATATTTATTGTCTTAAAGTCTTGTTTTTATGGGATGACTCAACTCTTAAGTACCAAATAATTTTGAAGAGTATTTAGTAAAAAAAATAATAATTTTGAAGAGTAATGTTAGTAATATTTTTTAAAATATTTTTTAACATTTATTTTATTATTGATTCACTTTATATACTTAAAAAGATTAATAAAAAATAATGTTAGCAATACTTACTTTTAGATTAATAATAAAATAAATATTTAAAAAATGTATTGTTAATATTTCTCAAATTTAAAATCATTGTAAATAATAATAATAATAATAATAATAATAATAATAATAATAATAATAATAATAATAATAATAATAATAATAATACATTTGAAGTCACCAATTGAGAAATTTTTGTAATCTCAAGCTTGATGCAATGTATGTATTATTATCTTGAGCCCCTCTAATATTAACTTTCCACAATTACAAGCCTAAATCTGAGATTAATCTTTCACATCTTCCACCACAAACGTCAAGAAAGTTTAGTTATCCGAATTCCTAATTACCGAGCATTGGGCACGAATTTCTCCTTCAGTTTCTCCTAACACCCTCATCAGATATAAATAACACTAAATTGTTAACATAAATAAAAGAAATAAATATTTTCTTTCCCGTGAAATGATAATATATTTAATTTATTGAAATTCAGCCGCAAAAAATATTCTTGTAAATCTCATAATATTAATATACAAAATGACTCAAATACTACTTAATTACAATATAAAAATAATAATAATTTAATTTGAATTTAAACTTAAATACTTGCGAGGCGCATTATCAAAGTTAGGTTTCTTTGTTGCCTATACGAATTTCAAAATCTTTCCTAGCTGTAGCAACAAGATCTAATATTTATTCTTCAAGACTTGTACAAAGATATAAAACTAAATAACTTTCCATAGCTTAAAAAATAAACAAGAAAGTACCTTGAAATTTAATTTATATATACATGTATGTGTACAATGTAGAAACTGGTAATTAACAAGATGCATTATATCTAGCTATTAGTAACACTTTGCACTAAGAATTGCATAAACATGAGCTTTGTTGATTGCAAAGCACATGAAGTCACCCATTTAAAGGATGCATTGCGAATTTGAGGCAAAAAAGGAAACCTTGAGATATAATACAACCATGTGAGACTTTTAGGAACTGAAACCTAAGTCGTACAGAAAGGCATGCTCCTAGGAAAATTCGTAATATATCAAACACGTCAAGAGCATATGTTAAAGCATTGTTAAGCAAATATAAATAAAAGAGACCCCCCAAAAATGTGATTTTTTTACAAAAGCTTCAAGAAAAGGGACCCTTTACGTTTCTATTTAAAAAGACATAAATAGTTAAAACATGCTCCTAGGGATAGGAATAATTAATCATGAGTTTGTTTAGCCCACTATGGCCTTCAAAAGCTTTGTTTTTAAGTCCCACAACCACGTTCTCTACCCAAGCACACGAACCAAAGATGACAGAAAAGTGATGTTGATTCACTGAATTGATCGCAACTTGAAAATCTGGCCAGTGGTATTTGATGGAATGGCCTCTGCCAAAGTGCGTTCTCTTATTTTAAGAAAGTAGATGCAACTCACTCTTCCTCAAAGGCACTCTTCTTTTTTTGGGGATGGCCTCTAAAGAAGTCTTTTCTTTTCTCTCTAATTTATGGGATGGTCCCTAGAGAAGTCTTTTTTTTGTTCCCTCTCTTTTCCCTCTCCTTCGTGTAAACAGTCTACTAGCCTTTTGATAGCTCTATAATTAAGGTCTCTACATTTATGCAAATCGGGACCGCATATAAGACACTTATCCACGAGTTTCTCATAGCAGCTCCCGAATATTTAACAATTTATCATGATTGTGAAGGGAAGCTGTCAAATATTTATCGTAAAATTAATAACCAATAAATATTAGAAAATGATTAATACTATTAAATCTTTTTGTAAAGTGAGTACAAATGGTTTAAGCGGTTAATTCATTTTTATTTTTGTTTTGAAATAGATTCAGAAGATGTCTGAGAAGACACGTATCGGTAGTTTCTTCTTTTTTGTATAGTGGTCTCCTCCAAGAGTCTTGAACAGAGAGGTTGATACATGCGAAAGCGATTCCAACGCCATTCGATCGATTAAAATGAAGACATACACCGTAGTAGAATTCAAAGTTACCTTTTAAAGAGTGTTTGTAATACTTATAGTGCGTGTGTATTATCGCGAAAGATTTGTCTCGGCGTGCAGGTCTCCGAGATCGTGGCCGACGGGGAGAGTGTGTCTCTCCTCCACGATCGTTCAGGCAGAGGCCTGACGGAGGTACTTCTCTCCATGATCACTTTGGCGATCTCTCGAGATCGCGCGGCTGTCACGTTAGTGGCCAACCATCATGAAGAGGCGATCATAAATCCCCACATCAGTAAAGTATTCCATGGAAATGATCGATTTGACGCAAACTTATGAAGTGTTAGTTGGGGAGTATGATTAGTATCCGCGTACGGATCTCCAGCTGAGGGACGTAATCCGAATCACGGTGGCATATGTACAGTGTTTGCCCCTAAAGAAGATATTCCGAACCATGGTCCAGATAAGTTTTTAAATTTTTTAATTGATTGAAAATAAATGAATGTAATACGCAACTGTTGCTATGTCTGACTCGTGAGGCATTTCACGAAATTCTTTCGTAAAGTATGGCCACGCTCATAGATATTTAACAACTCATCTACTAAGTGAAGGATGTGAGTAGACATGAAAACTAGTTAGGCTAGGCTTTGTCCTGAAAAAGTCAAATTTATTTTTCAAACATAATTTACATTAATACCTTCAAATAGACCCTAAACCACACATTAATACCTTCAAATAGACATATATATATATATATATATATATATATATATATATATATATATATATAAAAATATTTATAGACTTAATCTTAACAAATTTAAAAAAAGCCATAAGCTCCTAGTTTAAAGACTTAAAAATCTTAACTAATCTCGTATATTAAACAGATTAAGCCATAAGCTCCTAATAAGTCGCTTGATTTATTCTCACATCTAGTGAGTAGCAAACTGCATCAGATTGGTCATAGTTCAAGGAGTAACTTGGTTAGATATATATATATATATATATATATATATATATATCTCAATCTGCAATTAAAAAATAGGACTAGAAATTCTGAACAACAATGCCAGCAGCCTTTTATTCTCACATCTAGTGAGTTAAACTGCATCAGATGTATTGCCTTGAGAAGGTCACACAATCCTCAGGCTTCAAGTAGTATGGCCATCACCCCAGGCTTCAAGTAGTATGGCCATCACCCCAAGCCCAAGTGCTTTGTAGCTTGGGTCCTTTTCCAATTTCGTTTTCTCCCATGTTTCAAATTCTACCTTTTTTTTTTGGCACTAGACTTTTGAAGCCCAAGTTCCTTGTAGCTTGGGTCCTTTTCCAATTTCGTTTTCTCCCATGTTTCAAATTCTACCTTTCTTTTTTTGGCACTAGACTTTTGAAGCCCAAGTGCCTTGTAGCTTGGGTCCTTTTCTAATTTCGTTTTCTCCCATGTTTGAAATTCTACCTCTTTTTTTTATGGCACTAGACTTTTAAAGCACCCATGTTGGACGAATTAGTAGACATAGATAGTGATGGAATTCCACCTAAACGGACTGCATGGACCAAAAATTAATTGTGCCTGTTTTCCCCAGTATTTAGAAGTTCACAATCTTTTATTGCACATATGAGCATATGGGTTGGAAAGATTAAGAGACATTCTGTTCATTTATACGCTAACTCTGTAAAAGAGGCACCATTTTTACAAGATAGCTTTGGGACTTGGATGTCCTATGGCTTGTTTAAACTCTTATCGCATTGTATAGCAAATTCATTAGGAACAGCACATGAACAAGATTTTCCTGAAAATGATAGCATAAACAAGATTCCTATATAAAAGTGAAAGAGAAGCATTGTTTGATTATTTATTTAAATTAAAATACTCTAAGGGCTAAAGTGCTAAACTAATTCATGGAGGCTTTTACAATGCACTTAAAATGTTTTTGAATATTGATGCTCTCATTGACTTTACCTATTGCAGTGGGTAAAAACATTTGACTCATTATATGTTTTTTCTTTTTTAAAGGCTCCTCCTTGTCTACAGTTTTCATTCCCTGCAACTTCATTTTGAACTGCAATACCATCACTGAATCATTCATATTTATATTCATTGTAACACTTCAAAATTTATTTATTTAATTATAAATATTTATTTTATAATATTTGTGATTTTTTGAATTTTTTTGAATTTTTCTAAGAATGTAAAATATTTTAATATTATTTCTTGTTTTACGTGTAAAAAAATGAGATATTTTTTTTCGAGAACCTTGATCTGTGAAAATGTCGACCGGGGATCTTACTAAACCCGAGATTGGACACGGTTTACGAAATTTTACGTTTTTTCAAAAATTTTAACAGATAAAATAATAAAACGTTGTATAAATTTCATTCGTCAGATTAATTAATACTGACTTCTGTCGACTGTAACTATTGTCCATTAGATAATAACATGTAATAAAAATTCTATCACATTATTCTAATGCAATCTACTTTATGTCTAATCAATCTCACTTTAATTCAAATTTTTGTACCCTAATTAAGAAGCTTTTTTGAGAAGCTTTGACCAACTAAAGACCACCTTGCCCTTGGCTTGTCAAGGAAGCCAAAAATCCTCACCCTTCTCTCTCCACTTGCCGCGGCAAGCATAGCCCAAAGGGGAGTGAAATTTTGCTCCCACTTAACTCACTTAGTTACACTTTCATTCATTTTCAACTATCCACTTCTCTCTCTAACTTCATCTTCTTCATATTTTTCTCCTCCTTCTCTCTACACCTCCTCCATAGCCACGGTTTGTAGCCCCCATCCTCCACCATTTTCTTCACTTTTTCTCTTCACAAATATCACTTCCTTACTCCTCTCTATCTTCTCTAAAACTTTTATTTACAAAGTTCCTTAAAAAATCCAACCTTTCTCCATTGTCTTCCAAGATAAAGTCTCTAACTTTGAGGTCAAGCTTCAACATTTCTTCCCTTTTCTCTTCATTTTCGTGCTCCATGGTCCCTTTGATGACCATGGATCTATTCTTTTTCATGTCTAACATTGATTCTTGATGATTGAAAATCTTATAGTTTTTGGAGCCTTGAAACCGAATCTTCAAGAGGCTTAAGGGAGACCATTTTCGTGATTTCTCCTTAGGTAAGAGGGAGACTACTCACTTCACCCAACATTAGTGATGAGGGAACCCTTGTATGTTCATGTATTTTGTGAGTTTTGTTTGTTCATGTATTCTTAGATTTGACAAATGTTTGATTTGTAATCTTGAATGGATTGGAAGTGTTAAATGAGCTTGATCATGTTAGGGTTGCTAAATGAAAATTTTGGAGGTTCCTACCCTAACATGGAGGCCACGGTTTTGAGGAGATTTTTTATGAGAAAATTTGTTTTGTACACTAATACATAACACTTATGAAATTAAATGTTGAATGATGATAATAAAATTTATGAATGGAAAATTCTAAGGGTTCATTACCCTAACTAATGCCATGGTTTTGGCTTGAACAATGAGGGATTGGAATGATCATGGTGAACTAAAAATTTAATTGAATTGATACTAAGAAACTAATACATAAAATGGAAAGAAAAATTGAAACTTAGAAGACCTATGATGCCACATTTTTGACACTTGAAATTAGGGAATTGGATTGGTCTTGTGAGAAATGAAATTTGAGTGATTAAGTATCAAGTAATGAATACATGATGTGGTAGAAAAATTGAGACTTTGATGACCTATAATGGCCACGGTTTTATAGTGAAAAATTTGGGATCAAGTGATGCCTCGGTGCATCCTTGGAAGATTGAGAAATTAAAAACTTGCATAATCTTTAACAGGTGGTAGAATTAAATTGGATAAAAACTCTTAGAGGACCATGGTTTTGAATGGACTCATTGGCCTAAAATTTGTCATAATTAATCAAGCATAAGACTTTGAAAATGTAGATCCATAGTGAGGACTTGTGATAATGAATGAACACTTGAATCATGTATCAACATGGAAATTGATTCTATGCTATTGTGGACCCCTATGTGGGATAAGCACTTGTTGATCTTGTACTTGAAAATATCATGATGTGATGATGTTAAGAAATGAATATGTGTATGTGTGTGTGTGTGTGTGTATATATATATATATATGTGTGTGTGTGTGTGTGTGTTTATACACCATCGTGATATGCTTATGATGAATGCATCATTAATGGACATGCATGATTGAAATTGAGTCGTCATGCATATGTGTTGTCCGTTGGACACTGTTAGAAAAGCTATATGTGCCTAGGAGTTTGAATAACACCTATGTGCGGTTGCAAGTAGACTAAGCGTAGGGGCATATGTTGTTGGCCTTGGGGGCGTCGGGGTGTAGGTGTCTCACAATAGACAGTGGTAACTCCACTAGGGTCGTGGGATAGACCATTGCGACACATTGACGATCCTGACTGGGACGCTGTCCTATATCACGATCAACTGTCGAGGTGTCATGTATAAGCTAATTGCGCAAACATTTTTATGAGATAAAGCACACTATATTTTAAGGCTAATGATATATTGACATTACTTCTTGATCATTCACTCCGAAAATGTTTATGTCTAGCTCCATAAAGTAGGAATTTGGTACCTTGTGCATTGTGAGTTGTCAGTCTCATAGTGCATTGATCATGAGCATTTATAATTGTTCTTATTTCCTTAATAATTGTTTGAATATCTGAACTGTTGACTGCTGATAGTATTACTGTTATTTATTTGTTGTTGGTGACTTTATTGTTATCTGCGATTATTCTGCCCTTACTGTTAATTTTATTATTATTGTGATTAAATGTTTGAACTGTGTTATATGTGGGCGTCCAGCGCCGTTTTGTTTTCTCGCTGCTAATTTGGTACTGAAAGCTGGGTGGCTCACGTCTTGCTGTGTTTCCTTTATTTTTGGTATTCTGTTGGATTGCGTACTTCCAAGAAGACGTTCGTGAGGAAGATAAGGAAGCTCATGAGTTTCCAGGCTTCTGGCCAGACTACGATTGAAGTTATAAAGGATGACGTCACGCCCCCTGCGAATTTTTGGGCTACACACGGATCTTTTTTCACGAAGGACCTGACTCCTGGCACATTAATGTGCAGACGGATCGATGCGTGTATCATGGGAAGCTGACGGTGTCCCTAGCATGAGGTTGTTATGACGCCCCTGTTTTAGATTTTCATGCTTTTGTTTGGCTGGAGTTTTGCATGCCCGTTCGGGACATATGGGCTGACATGTACTACACCCTATGTGATGACTCCTTTTTGTCCATTGCTCGGGCTCCTGCCCGTTGTTCTGTCACTCCGATGGATGTTTCATCAGACGAAGCGGACCCCGAGGAGGACCCTTCTACGGTCCCTTCTCGTCAATCTTAGGAGCTGATACTATTGATAGCTACTGATGGCTAACCGTATATCTTTTTGGGAAGCCTGACGTTTTGCTGTACATGCTGAGGTATATTTGTATAACTTTGGGTGGCTACACATTTTGCTTTTTTGTACATTTTGGAATGTAACTAAGCAGGCTTATTCATATATATATATATATATATTGTGTATAGTTTATATTACGTTGTCAAATTTTGTTTATTGCGACCATTTTAATTATTATCTATATACGTCATGGATTTTAAATAAGCCTTTTGACTCTATTTGGTAATGACAATAATTTATTATAATAATTTAAACAAAAATAATATATAGTGACATTTGTAAAGGAATTTAACTAACCATATAATGAACCGGGTCAATGAATTTAAAAATAATTACTATTTTTTGTAATTTAATTTATTTCACTTTATGCAATTCAAAAGATTATAGTAATAGTGTGACGTTCCTTTTATCGCGGTACATTTAGGAAAAAAGGGCGTTAAATTCATATCCTTCACGACATCTCCTAATAATTTAAAATAAAATTTATAACAATAACATAATTTGAATTTGAATCTTAAGATGAATTAATAGGCGATATGTAATTCAGATACAAACCGCATGTCTCTCTTCTTATCCCCACTTATATCTTGACAGGTGAAAAATAATGTACATATAATTTATTTTATAAATTATTAAATTCTTAACATTGTTATCGTTTCTCATTCATCCCCTTTGTCATTGCAAAATTGACAATCTAGCTATGGCCTTTGTGCTACTTGCAACTCTCATCTTCGGCGAGATCAACAATTGCAACTGCAACGTTGCAGGCTTTGCAGCACCACCAGTGACCTTTGTCGAGTTCACGTACGGATCTGGTTCCCAAGACAACTACGGTATGAGTCACCACCGGTTGAAACCAAAAGCGGGTCCCGATTCGTGCGCTGCCACTAGTCACGGCGCTGATCTTAACTGACTGTACCCATCAGAATTAAAGGTTGGTGGTGCCTTCGCACATACACGCATTCTACAACGATTATGACATTGCCTTGCCCTTTGCACAACACACACGAGGTCGTGGTGGCAACGGTGAGGATGTCTATGCACATGACAGTGTTGGGGCATGCAAGCTCAAGGCTGGTCTTGGCAGTACGATGAGGTCAAGGCAATGGGGAAGTCCTTTGTTCGTGCTTTCATATGAGCTTCTACTACTCTGTTTGGTTGCTGAGAAACTGATAGAAATGCTTGATATTTTGAATTTTTCTTCAAATATGAATATTGAAATAAATGAGTTACTAGTTAAGCTAGTTACCAGTCTTTAATAAGAGCCATTAATTATTTTAACTCTAAAATCAATAGTAATCCTTCTAGGAGCAGCCATGCTCTAACATGTTTTAGGAGCATTTAAAACATCACCCTATTTCATTTGGCATAGAATAAACACAAAGTTCCTTACATCACGTTAGATGAAAAAATGCGATAATTTTATTTACTGTGAGTGAGTATATATACAACAACAAAGTCTTTTCTTACTATGTGAGATTTGTTACATTGATCAAACAACACTATTGTGTTCTGTCATATGAGTAAGTACAAATATATAAAGATAAGGATAGAAGTTAAACTAACTCATGTACATCTTTGTATCGCGAGATCCGCAAGTGCACGAGTCGTCACAAGTAACAAAGTAATGAGTAAAGTATCATTCCTACGATGATTGTGTGATTATTAAACTATGCCAATTTTAATTATTTAGGCCAAAGAAAATGTTAGAGAAAATTAAATAAGAAAACAAATTAAAAATAAAAAACAAAAAAAAAAAACAAGTAAACGAAATTAATGAAGATCAAATAATGATTAAGATTCTAAGATTATGATTTCACTATAACTACCTATTATGATGAAAGTCAATTATTCTTTACTAATGTTTCATTACATTAATTGTTGAAGGAGATTGTCCTATTGTAATTTAATTCTCTTTTTTGGGTTCAAAAGAATATGTTAGACTTAAAATAATATCTACTTTCTAATGCTATACTATTAAAACTCATTAAGCTCCATAGCATCCATTCATTCCTCGAAGGATTAAACATACTTTTATGGTCATAATTCATAAGTTCAACTCCTTAGTTTTTTAATATTAAATTTCATCTTTCGATCATTTATCTAATATCTAAGGTCATACAATTATAGGATCCAAAATATCACAGACATTAAAAACACATTGAATGAGTCAAAAAATAGCAACTTCACATTAATAAATAATAAATTAATAATCCATCACAAAAAAGTAAAAAAGTTACGTCATATGTCTAGAAAAATATTTATCTTCCCATAAACATTAAAGCATACATAAAATTCAAAAGTACAAAGTAAAACATGAATAAATCCTAATAAAGTAAATTATGAATAAATCCTAATAAAGTAAAATAATAAATAAGATGAAGTTCGTTACCAAATTTGTTCAAGATGCTTGTTCTCCTTGATCAATGGTCTTTCCTTGGGGGTTTTCTAGTCGTCTTCTTCCTTTGATTACATGTTCCGCTTCTATAGTGGCTTTCCCCCAATAGTAACTCTCCTTTCCTTTGATCTTCTTTTTTTATTTATAAATTAGGTCTCTAAATTTTTGATTTTCTAATAAAGATAACAACTCAAACAGAATTAGTTTTGAGTCTTCATCAACAACTTAAGCTTTGGATAAGATTTAAGATTTGAATTAAATCTCTTTAAAGCTTCATCTTCAAAATCTATCAATTTAATCTAAAATCCTCTATATCACACTTAAAAATTCAAATAAAACCATAAAATGAATAAGGAAGAAAAATATTAAAATCTAAATAAAACTAATTAAAATTAAATCAAATTAAAATTTTAGCAAGTAAAATCTAAAAATATATGCAATTTTACATCACATCAATCTTATGAATAACACAACTCTGTCTAGAATCCTAAATTTACAATAAGATAATAACTAAATACAAGAGATAAAAAACAAAATCAGAAAATAAAATACACAAGAAAAAACAAAATACGCTAAAAAAGAATACTACTGCTAAGAAGATTAATAGATGATACTGCTCTGCAGATGAATTTGAAAATGTAATTGAAACAAGGTGAGGTAACAAGGACTACCACACAATTCACAATGAGTTTGGAGAAGAAACTTTGTTGTGGTTCGATGATTCTCATATTCAATCACCAATATATTAGGAGCTCAGAAAATTTTGAGTTACGATTTACGTCTGAGCTGTTTTTTATTTTTTAAAATCTTATTTTTGCTCTGCTTTTTTTTTTTTCCACCGTTTTTCATGTTTGGAAATTTATTGTACCTGTTTTGCTTTTTCCTCCTGATTATTTGACCAGGTCTTGGATTAGTTTTCTTATCTTCTGGAGTCTAGTTAAAAGAAAAAATAGTCCTCAAATATCAGTCATAAAGTCAAACTTTGTCATGAAGTTTGACTTTAATTCACGCGGTTACTCTCCTGCTGGTATTCTTCCTATTCTACATTGCTAATTTCTCGTGTTCGTTTTTCCATTTATTAAATACCTTGTAGTTTTCGGGTGTAACCCTCCACTATATATACTATACAAGAAAAAAGATAACCCTAATTAACGCTTGAAAATTTACCATCCTGCAATGTTATTTAATTATATAATTTATGACTCTGTCTTAAATCTTGCGTCGGCAAATATAAGTTTGTATGAAGATTCTTTTCAATATAGTGTTATCTTCGTACAAAAATTCAAGGTGTGACTGATACTGTATTAGTGTATTATATTCTATAACCCTTTATGCACGGCTCAAACTTCAAAATCCAAATATAAAAAATTATTAATGATATTTGCGTATTAAAAAAACTACATCTTCTTTACACCTTTATTTTTCGACAAATAAAACATAGAAAGAATGTCTTAAAATGTATACATTTTTTTTATCTAAAATAACAAAAATAATGTAAAAATAATATAAAGAAAATGATATACAAATATAATCACCCATAAAAAATAGTCATAAACTGATAAGTTATGATTGTTAAAGTTGTTTCATGTGTCCCACTTTTTTTAGATAAAACTTCTTTTAGGTGAGTTTGTTTTTAACGTGAGTAAGTAGAAGTGTATTTATTATTAAATATTAGTGGATTAAAATCATAATGCACTTTAGATTAAATCAAAAGTTGATACACCCTTACTTACTTACTTTGGAAATAATCTCATTTTAGAGGACTTTTTTTTCTCACTTTTTGGTCCCAAGTATGGATGTCCTATGAGTTAGTTGAATGAGTTTTGAGACATTTTTGGACTCAACCCGCTCATCAAATAGTGAATCTTAAGTTGAGTCAAGAAAATTTTCCCCTTTAACTTGACCTAATTCATTCAATAGTAAGTTGTGTTAGGTCAAACCCGTAGATTCTACATACATTTTTTAAAAAAATTATGCTAAAAAAATTATCGAAATACAAAATTAAAAATTTATTATACATAACACATCTTAATTAAAAACTAAGTATGTCCCAAATAAACTAAAAAAATTATATAACCAATCTTATATAAACATAATAAATCTCAAATAAGATATATAAATATAATAAGTCTTTAACTTAACATAAGTATGAAATAAACTAAAGTAAGTTAAGTAGTCCCAAAAGTCATAAACAAAGAATCACATTAGCCAAGTGAAATAAATGTCATCACATATAATATATGGATTGATATAGTCATTTCTTTCATTTTTAATTTTCTCAACATACTATTTGTCATTCAAGTGATTTATTAAATATTCATCGTAATGGTTTGTTAGATATTTTATGAGTTTCTTATCAATATTCTCTTGGTCACACTCTTAATATGACCATAATATCTATACCTAAACTTAAATTGACACTATAAAAAAAAAATAAGAGGAAAGTAACTTGAAATGTCACAATGTCTAATAGCTTTTTTTTTTTAAGAAAGAGGTTACTTGGTTGGGTTATGTTTATGCGAGTTACATTTTTTAAACTCATTACTTGACTCATACTTTGTGAGTTAGAAAAAATTTCAACTTGATCTAATCTGTAAATCCAATTCAACTCGCATTTTATAAATTAAATTGAATCAAAACTCATAGATTCACAATTTGACCCAACCCGCTCAACATTCATAATCTCAAGTGCCACCAGGGACACCAAATCAGTGTAAAATTTACAAGAACCCCTCAATAAAAATTTTTAATTGTATGCAACGAAGGATAAATAAATATTTAATTACATGATATGGTTCACAAATC
Organism: Ormosia emarginata; assembly: GCA_029884605.1. Classification (NCBI taxonomy): domain Eukaryota; kingdom Viridiplantae; phylum Streptophyta; class Magnoliopsida; order Fabales; family Fabaceae; genus Ormosia; species Ormosia emarginata. Next base: position 15,732,104 of record JAQQTP010000069.1, on the reverse strand, counting down.
CACTTTGGACATATTGAAGTATAAAATAGAAGAACACAGAGAAACCAAAAACAGTAGGCTTGGTGGGGACTGTGCTCAACCCACCAGTGACTCTCATATAATCAACGCGTCAATTAGGTGAGATGGTTCATGAATATACCTTAGATATATTTAGTTTAAATTAATTAAATAAATAAGAAAAGAAAAAACTACAAGAATGTAAAAGAAAAAATGATAAATTAGTTTATATTTATTAGTTCTCAACTCCCTTCTATTTTTTAAAGTCCAACCATTCATAAGGTCATAATGTCACTAGCAAACTGCATTAACTCATGCCTCACAATATAATAGTCCAATGGGATGTGGCTCTTCTAACTTCTCATTGTCTCCGTACTGTTGTTAAATAGTGAAGTTCATTTGGGGATAGTTAAAATTATATTTTATGACTGAATAATAGTTTAGCAGTTCTTTTAACACCTTTTGTACATTCGCATCTTGGCCTAACTTTCATGGTGAAGATCATTATTATTTTTGGGGTTAAGAATAATGTACAAGGAATCTTAGAAACATCATTAAAATTTGTTAATGTTTTGGTCTGACATTGAGAAGTTTGTTTGTTTAGCACTAATCTTAAAGAAGCCACAAGAGCTATAAAACATTTAAGAGCAGAATTTCTAGGTATCTTGAAATTTTTGGTACCCTAAAGTACCCAAACCACACTACTACAGAGGAAAAGTATTAAGCATGCCAATGTATTGTCATGTCACGTTTATAACACACATTCCAATTACATTGCCATGTTTATTACACTATACTAAGTGGAAAAAAAATGATTCACAAGAGAAGTTCGAGAATTTTATTATGGCTTCCACCCTTTTCTTTTTTAAAAAAATTCTCATTTCCTTGTGGAGTTCATTACACAACTCAATTGGCAACAACAACAAAAAAATCCAATGAATCTCTTTCAAGCAATACTACTACTATCACAACACCATTTATGAACCACATGTAAACTAATGTTGTACTAATAAAATTACATTAAAACTAATCTTACTTGCGATATTCTTGCTTCTTTGGTAGCTATTTACATCAGTAATTTTCATGGTCTCACCTCACCAAACCAAGCCTGCCGGGAGTTTTACGCCGGCATTGCGATTGCGTCCAACGACATTCCCGGAGATTCAAACCAGCATTGAGTCCAACAATTTGACAACCTCAGGCATTTCAGGCCTTTCTTTCTGTAACTCACCAGTGCACATACAAGCAATCCTTACGTACTCCTTAACAATCTCTTCCCTTAACCCTTCCCTTGAAATATTGACATCAAGCATCTGCATTTCATCATTTCGGTCCTTCATCTCTCTGGCCCATTGGACCAGCCCCATGTCCTTCTGGTCCAACTTGATCGGCAAATTGGGCCGGTGACCAGAGGCCGTTTCGATCATCAACACCCCAAAACTATACACATCCACCTTCTTGTTAGCCACATTAACCCCATCCCTATACTCCGGGGGCATGTAACCGATAGTCCCCGCGAACTGCGTCGACACGTGCGAATGTGAGGTATCCATCCTGCGGGCAAGCCCAAAATCAGCAATATGGGCTTCAAACTCTGCGTCCAATAACACATTGCTAGCCTTGATGTCCCTATGGATAACGGGTTTCTCAAGCCCATGAAGGTAACAAAGTCCATGGGCCACACCACCAATGATCTTGACCCTGGTTTCCCAAGACAAGGGTAAGCGAAGAATGTCGTTCAAAACGTCGTCGTTGGGAGAAGAGGGTTCGTGGAGCCATTGATCGAGGTTCCCTTTTTCGATGAACTCGTAGACGAGTAAGCGTTCGGGGCCGGAGGCCCAGTAGCCAAGGATCTTAACGATGTTGCCGTGGCGGAGCTTGCTGAGGGTTTCCATCTCCGCCGTGAATTCGCGGAAGCCTTGGAAGGCGTCTGGGGAGAGTTTCTTGACGGCGACGATGGCGCCGGAGGAGAGGCGGGCCTTGTAGACGAGGCCGAAGCTGCCGTCGCCGACGATGAGGTGGGGGGAGAAGTTGTCGGTGGCGCGGGCGAGCTCGTCCATGGAGATCTTGAGGTTGGGGTCGGAGGACCAGCCGGCGTCAACGACGTCGATGGAGTGGGAGGGGTTAGGATTGGGTCGGGCTCGGGTTCGGGTTCGGGTGTGGTTGGTGAGGCTGTGGGTACGGATTTTGGAGGATTTGTGGTGCTGGCAGGCGAGGATGATGGCGGCGAAGAGGAGGGTGACGATGAAGAAGCTGGCGGTGGCGGAGAGGATGGCTGTGAGGGCGTGATCCATGAGAGTGAGAGAGAAAGAGAAATGATGAAGAGAGTGGGTTGACTAATGACTGGTGACAGAGAAGAAGAAGAGAAAGAGTTACAAGGCCATTAAAGGTCGAGGGAGGGTGTGGCTTCCAGGAAGTTGTTGTGTCAGACCAGTCAACGGATTTGTTTACCTGAAACTTCCACACTTTTTAGGTGATTTTACTTATATGGTAACACTTCATGACTTTAAAAAGGAGGATATTAATATCGATCAATGGATTATATTTTTTTATTTGATAATATTTATATATAAATTTAAATGTATAAAAAATTATTAATGAAAATTTATAAATTATTTATGTGTATAATTATTTATAAAAAAAATTAATTTAATTAAATTTTTATTTAAATTTAAATATTATTAATTAAAATTTATTATTTAATTTAAATTATTAATATTTATTTATAGACTATTTTGTAAATAGTTTATATTAGATATTATCTTTCAATGAGATGTTTATTATGAATTTATTATATTTAAATCTATGAATAAATTATTTTTTTTTAATTTAATAATATTTATATATAAATTTATATATATAAAAAAATTATTAATTATAATTATTCGTATAAAAAATAATTTTATTAATTTTTTATACAAATTTAAATATTATTAATTAAAATATATAAAAATTTAATTTTTGATATAGATTATTAATTTTACTAATAAATTAATAACTAAAATATCAATGATTTATCCACAGGTTAAAACTTATTGGCCTATATTAAACTTTTCTCCTTCAATGGTATTGGTTGGTATGTTGACTTTAGATGAGCAGGAGTTTGTTTCCCGCTCTATTCATCATCTGTTGGGACGGGAAGCATTGAGGCTTGAGCTATTATATTCCCATCAATATGATTTGTTTGATGTTAAGTGTGGTTGGACTCATGATTTAAGTAAAGGACTGCATAGTGAAATCTGTAACAACACTTTATTACACAAAAAAAAAAATCTAAATCTACATTTTTTTAACTTAACATAAATCATATTATTTAGTAACTAATAATTGATTAACAACTTATCTGGAATATAATACTCTTGTTTTGAATTATATTCAGATCTGTTTTTGAGATAAACATATCATGATGATTTTCTCCTTACGCACTAATAGAGCATATTGGACTAGAGAGTAAATACTTGTAAAGGAACTCAAACGCTTAAGTTAGACATTACACAATTAGGATTTATATAATAAGATAATGATACTTGTTCAAGATGATTTAGCTTGGTATTTATAAAAGTTAGATAGTTACGTTCTCATAATAGAGAAATGCGTTTTCGTAATAGTAGTAGGAATAGATATGTTCTTTATTTAGTTATAGTGGATCCCTATATTATCGGAATATAGATACTGCAATAATGGGCAGTTAGAGGCAATCATTAGTGCTTTCATTCCGTAATATCATGATTGAAATAATAGATATTATAAAGATCTATTCATTACGCAAATCTTGTGGTAAAGTTGTTGCTACCCAATATTGTGGTCCGATAGGCATAGAGTCGGGATCTTATCTGCATGTCACGAGCAAACTCCTGCTGAGGGCGTTGACATCGGATTCCGGTATATGCATGCCAAGTCGACCCACAGGACATGACCTTGGATTACGGTCCCGGTCATAAGAATGTTGACTTGATCTAGGATCGGGCTTGATGCAGTGGCTTTTGCTTTCTTTGGAACCTTGCAAATTATAAGGCTCTTGTTATACCATTTCGTGCCACAATTCGGTCTCCCTTTACTCTGACAATTTTGTCATTCTTGCTGGAAAACTTCATGACTAGGTGGGTAGTGGACACCACAACACCTAGTGCATTCAGGGCAGGACAACCCAAAATGATGTTGTAAGCCAAAGGACAATCCACAAGCAGAAACTTTACCTTGATTGTCTTAAAGAGTTTAGGGGACCCTATGGTCAAGTGAGTTTCATAATATCCTACCAGAGTGATCTTCTTACCAATGAAACCCGTAAGTTCCCCGTCATATGGAGTTAGATCAGTACGCAGAAGCTCTAACTTTTGATAAAAGTCAATGAACATGATATCTGCGAACTTCTTTGATCCACGAAAATACGTCAGACTTTAGCATTGAAAATTATTCCTGAGATGACCAGTGGCAAGTGGGTCATCATGATCTGAGATGATGTCGTCGTAGTCCTTATCAGAAAAGTAATGGTAGGCATCTTTCGTTCTTCGTTCTGTGACTTAGGCTCGGAGTGGGAGACACTCAACACTGCCACCCTGAGAGCTTTCTTCCGGGAACCATTAGATAAACCACCACCTGCAAATCCTCTAGAAATTGTGTTGATGGTTCTATTTGGCTAGGCACATCGGTCGTCTTTATTGTCAAGTGGAGCATCTCGGTTCCTGTCCTGTCAATCATTTGTATCACGGCAAGATGGACTCTGAGATCTTCTCCTGGGGCTCTGAGTTCTTCTCCTTTGTTGTGGAGATGAGCTTTTTTGAGGCTTGCGTCTTTCCTCCCTCTGCCTTCCACGACGTTCATCATTTTGAATTCAGATAACATATTGTTGTAGCCTTCCTACTCTAATCAAGAACTCAATTGCATCGCAAAGTTAGTAGCAAACATCAGTTTCATGGCCATAACTTTTGTGTCATGTATAGTGTTTGGAATGATCCTTCTGCTTATTTTTCTTCAAAGGGAGTGGCCTCACAATGTCCTGAAACTCTGTTTGCAACACTTCACTCAAGATTGTCTCACGTGGGGTGTTCCAACCAGTGTAATTGGAGTACCTGCCTGAGGTGGACTATCCTTGGAGTTCCGTGACCGTAAGGAATCATTATTTGTTTGTTGTTGTAGTTTGAAAACAACCTCACATGGATGGTTTCGTGTCTAACTTCAATGAACTCGAAGCTATGGTCGTACAATACAATGCCAAAAGGGGTGGTGTTGTCGTGAAGATAGTGTGTGCATATGGAAGCCAGTACCATGGATCGATCAAACTGTGGCAGGAGCGAAGTCTATAAATCAGTAGCTCATACACCTACTCCACCAGGTGATTCTGCCTTCTCTTCTCCCATTCTCTGATTGGTATAGGCATGGGCGCTATGTACGATTAGATATTTCGGTGCTTGATTTGGATTTATCTTTCCTTCATTTTTCTCTCCCATTTTTACGATTTTGAAATTTTAATTGTGACTCTATGGTCCTTATTTATAGGGTTGCCATTGCATTCTTTAATTGTTCATTCCTGACCCTGAAACATCTTCACTTATTCATTTCTTTTCCCTGCTCTGATTGTGTGAAATTCTTATTAAGTGCTATTACCTATTACCTATGGCTCCACCGTCTAATGCCTTGAGCAGAGTTGTTCCTAAGAGAGAGGCTCGAAGGATTAGGATGAGGATTTTGAGGCTTTGGAAGGTGCCTAGATTCAACAACTTCAAACTTCCAAACTCCATTGAGATGTTGTTGTTAGATGAGCTTGTAAGAAAAAAATATTCATATTGCTTTTGTTCAAATGTTCATCCTGTGCTAAATTTGATTTCTTCTTCTAATTTTTTTTCTTTGCATTTGTGGTTTTGTTGTTAGGGTGGTAAGATTCAAGCAAACGTGAGAAAAACTTTGGTCTATAAGTTCTTGAATGTTCTTACAGAGGGTAGTGTCTATAAGGTGTGTTATTTTACTGTGATTCTAAATCTTTGAGCCTATCGTCCTACAGACCATGAATTTCATCTTATTTTTCAATTTAGGACTACGATTGCTCCTTTTGATTCTGTGATTACTCCACAATGTGGGTTGTCATTTGTGTCATTTGGTGATGTATTGGGAAATGAAGGAGATTCTGACTGTGGTGTCCCGGGGCAGATGAGGGCGGGGAGTGGACGCCGGTGCGAATTGAGGCATGTACAATGGGCGGCTCCTGGCATGCTTCTAGGCGAAGGGTCCCATGAATGAACTGAATATGCACCGGAATGAGAGGGATTCAAAGACTGTGCAGGTATGGGACTGCATAGTTGAGGATGACTTAAAGGAATTGATTAGGCGTAACCATATAAACAAGTTGCAACTTCTTTTCGGGAGTCTAGAACATAAGAACTCCATTGTTAAGCGTGCTTGACCTGGAGCAATTGTGGGATGGGTGATCTCCTGGGAAGTTTCCTAGGATGCGTGTGAGTGAGGACAAAGCACGCTGAAAAGACCCGTGTTGGTCTGTGGAGACACTCGTCAATCCTGCAAGCAGTCTCGGGATGTTACAAATGGTATCAGAGACGAGACCTCTCCCAGTACGATGTGGTTCGGGGACGAACCAGGCAGAAGCTGGTGGGCATGTGGTATCCCGGGGCAGATGAGGGCGGGGAGTGGACGCCGGTGTGAATTGAGGCATGTACAATGGGCGGCTCCTGGCATGCTTCTAGGCGAAGGGTCCCATGAATGAACTGAATACGCACCGAAATGAGAGGGATTCAGAGACTGTGCAGGTATAGGACTGCATAGTTGAGGATGGCTTAAAGGAATTGATTAGGCGTAACCATATAAACAAGTTGCAACTTCTTTTCAGGAGCCTAGAACATAAGAACTCCATTGTTAAGCGTGTTTGACCTGGAGCAATTGTGGGATGGGTGACCTCCTGGAAAGTTTCCTAGGATGCGTGTGAGTGAGGACAAAGCACGCTGAAAAGACCCGTGTTGGTCTGTGGAGACACTCGTCAATCCTGCAAGCAGTCCCGGGATGTTACACTGACTTCCTTATTGGTCTAACTTTTCTCAACTTATTCTTTTATTTTTTGATTTATTTATTTTTCTTCAAATTTGTTTGTTTACGTACATATTCTTTTCTTTGCAGATGTCATGGGTTTATTGGTAGACACTTCTAGCCAAAAGGAATATAGCTGAGATGGAAAGCCAACTAAAATAGTTGTTATAGAGCTTTCTGACTACAAGTTGGTGCTCTATTTTCCCAATACATGGTCTTCCACATGCTTTTTTAAATTCATTGCTTTTCTGTACAACTTTCTTTATCATTCCTTATTTGTTTTTCACATGTGAATAACATGTTTCCTTCTTTTTCGCAATCTCAAGCTTGAATGTGCTTTTGTTTGCTGAACATGTGGATCAGTTGAATGCTTTTCTAACAAAAGATAATGTTGACCTTCCTGTTGTTGTCATTCAGCTTGCTAAAGTGAAGCTTTTCAGAGGTAATAATTTGTCTTTTATTTTTTAATTTGTTGTTATTTTCTTTTGTTCATTCTGACCTCCATATGTATTACTACTTTTTTTCTTTTTTTATATATATTTCCTTTAATTAGTTCACTAATGTTTTTTGTTCATATATTCATATTTTTTTACTAAGGAAAAATGGTTATCCAAACCGTTATGCATGTATCCAAAATAATATTCAATCATTCTATTGCTGAGGTCATTGCTTTTAGAAATAGGCGCGCTTGGTGTTTGAAGTTACTGTATATAAAGTTATTGTGTGTAGATTAAGTTATTCAAATATTTAGTTTTGTCAAACATTTTACTTAGTTGATGTGTGTTTGCTATTTTTGTCAATAGGCTTGCTGAAGATAGCCAAATCGGTCTTGAACATTAGCTATTTTCTTGGTGTTCATACGACTTCCATGGAAGATGACTTCATGAAAAGAAGTCTATAGATCAAATCACTTAGTGTAAAAAGGTCTGTTGATGATCTTTTTTTGTTTTTTGGAGTATCTTACTCAACTTGCTAATTGCTTTCTGAACATATTTTTTAACATTCATATTTTCCCTCTTGGTTATTTATTTTAAAAATCCAGTTTGTTTATATAATTACCTTACATCCTTTTTGTTAAAATTCATTTCATTTGACCTATTAAAGGTAATTGCATATTGCATCCATTATAGGTTATTGCATATTAAGCCATGGGAACAAGTTCTTTGTTCATGAGATATTAATTATTTATTGAATAAGTGGTCCTTTTTTTTTCTTTCTTATGTTTAATTATTTAAAAACATATATTTGTTGCAACTTGCATAAGTCCTGTTGATATTCATTTCATTTGACCCATTAAAGGTCATTGTTTGTGCTCAATTATAGTTGTTCTTTTGGCATAGACAGTTGATAAATATGTTCAGTTGTGTGGTTAACTCAGATAATTACGTATCTACTTTCTTTCAATTGTTATTAATGAATATTTCATTTGTCCATTGGCTTTTGTTTAGGGCCTTAGGCTTTACAGATATTCTGAAACTTGCTATTATTTTTTCCTTTTCTTCTTTTCATTTTGTTTCTCAAAGAAGATAAGATTTTTGACTAATCAATTTGATTATTTGATTTTATTATTAATATCTATTGACTACAACTCTTTATCTACATATATTTTTTAAACTTATTTCATTATCATTTAAGTTACACTTAAATCTATTGTTATTTGATTTTTATTGGAAGGATGAATTCTTCATAGTTTTGGCAACTATGAAGGCAATTATGGAGGATGGTGATTGGTGGTATAGTGCTTGCAGATGCCAAAGGTCTGTTTCTTCATCCTTTGGCATGTACTATTGTGATGTATGTCTTTGTCATGTGGTCTTTGTGACACCAAGGTACATATCTCTGTGTTCATCATGTCATTGGTTTTTCAATTTGCTTTTGCAACGACCAATGGTGTTTATATAAAGTTATTTTGTTGGCTAATAACAAAGGTATCGAATAAAGCTGAAGGTTTATGATGGAACTGGTACTGTTGTCTTCGTGCTTTTTGACCGTGATGCACAAACTTTACTAAAGACACCATGTGCCTAATTGTTGGCTGAGTGTAACAAGGTTTTATTTTAGCTTTCAAGTTTCACTTGTGGTTGTTATGTTATTTTAATCTTTAGTTTTAAAATAAATATAACTTAACTCAGTTTCTTATATTTGACCATGGTTTACTTTTTTTGCGCTACCCATGTTTGTTTTTACATTTGGGAGGTGGTTATTATTTGCTATAGATTATTTCTAGTTTGGTTGGGCAGAAAATGATTTTTAAGGTTCAAACAAAATCGGCCTCATCTTCTCATTATGATGGCTCATTATGTGTAAGGAGGCTATGTAATGATGAACATGACAACACCCCTACAAAGGTCTATATCTCATATTATTTTTTTCATTGCTTTTGTTGTCCATCGTCTAAATGGGATTCTTTATTTTTTGAAGGCTGTTTTCAATCCACCTTTTTCAAACACTTCCGATCTTAGGGATGATGTGCCAGATGTTGAAATCATTGCTATCCAGGTAGAATATAATTCTCAATTGTTTCTAACATTAATGCTTCTTAGATTATTTATTTACAATGATTATTTTTAATATGAGAAAGATAAAAAATGAGAGATAAATATATTGTTATATTTTTTCTATTATTATAATTGATATATCTATTTTTAACTTATTTGTGCAACCATTTGTTTCTTAAGTGATTGTGAGCCTTACTCTATTAATATCTGACAGTAACTTTTATGGGGGTAAGGCAACTCCTGCAAAAAGAAAACTTTATGGCACCATTGAGGCAAATAAAGATAGCATTGCTGGTCCTTCACCGAAGGCTGTCAAGATTGAAAAGGATTGACCCCTATGTTGGGGAATATGTTAATAGCTGGACTTAGGATGTTGCAAGATTTTTTTAGGTCTCTTCATTTGATTCATCATATAATAGTAACTACTAGGGTGTAGATAATGACTGGTGATTGGGTGCTTGCACAAATCATACCTTTCTTTTTTGGTCTTTTGGATTTTTTTTGTGAGTGAATTGTATATGGTTAGAGAAATTAGGGAAATAATCAAAGATTCACTCATTTTAGATTTTGTACATGATCAATATTGTTACTTTGTAAAGATGGTGAATGTTGTAACATCTCGGGACTGCCTGTAGGATTGACGAGTGTCTCCACAAACCAACACGAGTCTTTTCAGCGTCCTTTGTCCTCACTCACACGCATCCTAGGAAACTTCCCAGGAGATCACTCATCCCACAATTGCTTCAGGTCAAGCACGCTTAACAATGAAGTTCTTATGTTTTAGGCTCCCGAAAAGAAATTGCAACTTGTTAATATGGCTACGCCTAATCAATTCCTTTAAGTCATTCTCAACTATGCAGTCCCATACCTGCACAGTCTTTGAATCCCTCTCATTCCGGTGCGTATTCAGTTCATTCATGGGACCTTTCGCCTAGAAGCATGCCAGGAGCCGCTCCTTGTACGTGCTTCTTATGCACCGGCGTCCACTCCCTGCCCTCATCAATCCTGGGACACCACAAATATAAATAACAAAAATGTTTGATAATGAAAGACCAGTCTGTTAAATCAATTTTTCTATAGACATTTCTATTATACTATGCAATTATTGTTACAATTCTATGTATCACCCTGTAGTTTTTTTTATTAATTTATCATTTATTGAGAGATGTGTGCAGATGTAGGTCCTTTTATGTCGCACATGTATATGGCTCTTATTCACTTATTGTCTTGATTTTTTAAATATTATTTTTTATTAATGTATAGAAATTATACAACTATAAATTCAATTAAGGAATCCATTTTTCTTCCTTTGAAAATTTTACCACCTAAACTTTTTATCCATTGTTTAATTTTAATAATTATTTCATGAAGGAGTGGACATGATGTGGTAATAACAAAGGTTTCTTTTGTTGTATAAAAAGAGTTTCTATTAGTAGTATCTTTTTTTGTTCAAAAGAGAAAGACCCTCCAAAAAAAAAAGAACTAACTTCTAAAAAAAGTTTTTCTCAAAATATCCACAAGGAGGTATGCATAAGACAATTTGGGGGGGGGGAGGCAACTTAATCTTGAAGGATCACTATCCTCTATACCCTTTTTAGCTTAGAAATCAGCAATTAAAATGATCTATCAAAGATTATTGCTTAATCTCTACCTGCCAGTTTTGATTCAAACCAAGATATAGATATAAACAAGTACCCTTTACTCATATTTTTCGAAAACCATACTTTTGTACTTCTTTCCTAATAGCTATTTTCACTTAAGATTTGTAACATTAAATTGTTATAATTTTTTCTATTGGTAAGTTGTTGATCAGAAATTGATTTTAAAAAAAGTTATACTTATAAAAAAAAGTTAACACACACACACACACACACACACACACACACACACACACACACACACACACACACGCACGCTTAGAAATCAACAATGAAATTGATCTATCAAAGACTATTGCTTAATCTCTACCTGTCAGTTTTGATTACACACACACGCTTAGAAATCAACAATGAAATTGATCTATCAAAGACTATTGCTTAATCTCTACCTGTCAGTTTTGATTCAAACCAAGATATAGATGTAAACAAGTACCCTTTACTCATATTTTTTGAAAATCATGCTTACTTATGTACTTCTTTCCTAATAGCTATTTTCACTTAAGATTTGTAACGTTAAATTGTTATAATTTTTTCTATTGGTAAGTTGTTGATTAGAAATTGATTTTAAAAAAAGTTATACTTATAAAAAAAAGGCACACACACACACAAAGAGAGAGAGAGAGAGAGAGGGGGAGGGGGAGAGAGAGGATGTTAAGCAATAAGTAAATAATAACATTAACTAATTTGATAAAATAATGAAATATAATTATTTTGTGCATCGCACATGTAACTATACTATATGTATATATGTATACAATGTTTAAATTAAAATAATTACAATTCTTTGAAACTTAAATATATGATTGAGATGCTTTCACATTTTAGTTTAATATAAATAACTTATCTATATTCTTACCTAACATTTCTTCCTTTTTATCACATTTCTTCATTGTAACATGTTATTTTGAATGAATATGATTAATAAATGATTACATAAACATGGCTGTGAAAATTTTGTTTTTTATTTAGTGTCCTTAACTAATGTTATGTGTTTCAATTCATGCAATTATTTTGTGGATTGTGCCTAACTACTAATATTTTGTTTGGGTCCATGTGAAGGAAAAGTACTAATATATTATAACATGATAGAGTACTTCCTTTATGAAAGTTGATTACTTTGTATGCTAGATTTGTTTGTTTTGATCTAGGAAACAATGTCGTTATGCTCCCCATTTAGTAAGTTGCTACATTATAGACTAAGTATATGCACAACAGATTGGACCTTAAATTGCCCTATGTTGCATCAATTGTCTTTATACACTTTCAAATTAAATTTAATAACTCATCCTATTATTATATACAATATTCATCTAGATTGTTTTCGTTCAATATTATTCTTTAGGTTATCAAATATATGTTTAATGAATTATGCGTTGTAACTTAATAATAATAAAATAATTGGTTACTCATGCATTGCACGGGGTACCACACTAGTAAGAGTATATTAAGTAAAAATTATGAAATCCGATTCTATAAAAATATGGAATCACATTTTCTCTTTTTTTTTTTTTTTTGAAAAAATGAGATTCTACAAATTTATAGAATAGAACTTAGAATATGAATATCATTATATATTTACTTTCATTAACAAACATAAAAAACTTCTAATTCTAAGATTGAATGTGAAATGACATTTTATTCTTTCACACCAAAGTGACCAAACCTAACCATAGATTCATGTAAGTTTGGTATCTTTTAAAAAAAAAAAAAAATCAATGATGTGTTTTCCTATTATTTATTTTTTATATATAAAACTAATTCTTAAATTTTTCATTCTCTTTTTCAAAGAAATATCAAACTTATCTTGGGAAAATATAACATTTTTTATCTAAAAAAAGGTAACATTTTTTGTAATTTTAACAGGTATTGACTTATTAAGTGAGAAAAATTGCTTAATCTTATTCATAAAATATTACCGTTTTAAATTTTTTTTGACAAGTATGTAACTACCTTTTATTAAATTTTAGCATCTAACTCATCATATTTCAAAAGTAACTTACTTATCATAAATTAAATGACAGAAATACCCAATTTTATAGTACTATGATAGGATTTTAAGAAAAAATTCCTTTTATCCTTGTGTAAGAAAGTATTTCATACAAAATTATAGAGAGGAAAATGAATTTGAGGTTTAAATTAAATATAAGAATAAGAATTAAGTATACATATTATAATCCATTTTTTTTAGAAAATAGAAAAGAATACTACCAAAAGAAAAGAACGTAGAAAAATTAACATTGTATTTTAATAAAAATTAAATTTTTAATCTAATCGATATAAGTTTGCATTGCTAATGTACAGTGTGATCCTTGTTATCATCTTTTGTCAATTAAAAACACATTGCAAAGATAACTTATTCTTATCTCATAAATTCTTTTTAGAGAAATTCTTGGAAGTGAGCATGGCATTTAGTAAGGAGTACCTAAGAATAAGAAACTCTTTTCTTTTCCATTGTGTTTGACTGATGATAAAATAGAATTAATTTTATTTTTGAAATGAATTAATTAATCAATTCTTATATTTAAAACTCATTTGTAAAATATAAAACAGTTAATTTACAAATCAATTTCCTTGCTCTCTGGACACATTAAAAATAAATCAAATTAGTTTCATATATTAATGCTTTACTTTAATACATTACTTAAGATTGTTTGCATGACTACTATGGTAGTATGACACTAATATGCTACCGTGACACCAATAGTGAGTAAACCGTGAAAGTATGGTAAGGGTGGAGGGTGAATGGGAAGGGTGCTCCACCGTGTCACCACCCACACTTATAACCCTTTGTTTCTATCAATAAAAGCATCGGCCCAAACATGTTAAAAACGACTATTTTGATATTGAGACATAAGAGCTTCCAAGATTTGAATAAACAAAGTGAAGTGAACAAAATATAACTAACAAACTTGGACAATCCAAAGCAAACAATTGATACTACTTAATTAAGCCATGATAAACCCAAGCGTCAAAACATTGATTCGCTACTGAGCAATAAAATGCGTAATAAGAAACAAAATCTGATTGGCATTGGGGTTTTCTTCAGAATAACTGCAAACTACAAATGATCATGTAGCAGATCGTGCTCACCTAAGAATTTCTCATTGGATGAGTGAGTAGCACCAATACCAGGTCTACCATGCTTGACAGGCTTGTATGAAATTGAGAACTCAGCCAGGTAATGGCCAATCATCTTAGGTTTGATTTCAACCTGGTTGAAAGTCTTGCCATTGTACACTCCAATAATGCTCCCAATCATCTCGGGTACAATCATCATATAACTTCATAAATAATTATTATACAACCAAACTCTCTTAATAATTATCAATCATAAATTGCTTTAGTGCAAGGTAAGCGTATGAGTGATTCTGCACAAAGCCAGCCCAACTAATAACCTCTGGTTTGATAGAGGGATGTTGTCTTCTCCTCACTGCACTCGTTGCAATCCTAGTAAGCACAAATACAGATATCAATAAAAATATGTTGATATGACCAAAATTTAAAAAATATATAAATAAAAAATATTTAAAAGTATCGAAATATTTGATACAATACATATCAGATACTCATACAGTGACTATTTTGAAATATTTGTGTTATATAGTTGCAACATGCCTCAATCACTCATTGGTGCTTTAGTAGTCTACCAACGCTTGTATGATTTTGATACATAAATGAGGGAAAAAAAGATACTGTAACAGTGAGGAATATATCAAATTCAAAAACAAGAAAAAGTTACTGTTTTAAGTGTTTTAAGCCTGTCATCCAACCAAGGCTAAAAAGCCTTTCGTGAAGAAAGGTGATTGAAGATGAAGCAGAAAGTAAGCACATAAACAAAGCTCTGATTATGAGGGATACAAATGAGTTTCAGATTAGATAAAAGAGAAGAGAATGTCAAATGTGACACATCTGGCCCTTTTTATCATCTTGAAAAACCATTGAAAGAAAAAAAAAAATTACATATCATTTTTATTACATCATTCATACATCATTTCCTTTTTAAATAATAAAACAAAAAAAAAAGTCCCAATACATTCTCTTTATTTATTTTTTTCAAAAACAAGAAAAGTACAAAAGTAAATAACCCAAGAAAAATAATAATATTTGCACATAATTTTTCATCTAACCATTAGTTTTATTAATTTACACTTGCAGATGATTAAGTGTGTATTTAAATTGGAGTTTATAAATTTAAATTTGACTCAACTTGATTTTATAAATTTAAGTTTAATTGAAAGTGAAATTGTAATAATGTAATTTATGTTTAAAAATTTTTGTTTAAAAGTGAGTTTGATAAAATAAATATTATTTTGATAAAATTAATAAAAATACTTTTAAATGTGTAATTATAAAAATAAATAAATTTATATTACAATATTAACATTTATATTACAAAAAGTGAAAATAAAAAATATTATCCTCAAAATATTTGTGTTTTCAAGAAAGAAAACTAAAGACAACACAAATTTAGTAACGGAAAAATAAGAAAAAAATGCTTTAAATCAAACCTTAGTTTCAAGTCAAATCTACGTTGAAAATTGGCAAACGAAAATTTCACCAATCAACAAATTATCTATATGAACACACTTTTGAGAGCTGCTAATGTAAGTTTAGCTTCCTTACTACAAACCAAACACACTATAAACCATTACACCACGTGCCCATTTTGTCCCACAATTCCTTTTTATTACAGATACAGTGTGGTGTGGTTTTCTATGGCGTGCTTTGCTTGTGTTAGCTTTTCTACTGCATGTTTATCTGTTTGGAGTTTGGGCTTTGGCCCGTTTTCGGATCTGGGATGTGCAGAAATGTAGAACAATATATATAGACTACAATTTTTTTGAGTTGTACGGGGTGGACTATCAAACACTCATCTATTGAAGGCTGTTCTGATTCTGGGATAGAAAATAGTGTCTAAAAGTCAATCAGAATGAAGAACATGCACGCGAGTATCCTTTAAACCTTTCAGTGCATTATAGAGACTGAAGATTTCAGATGCCAAGCCAAAGTCCACTGTAATATAAATCTGACTAACTCTCTAACTTGTCTCAAATAAATTATAGAAACAAAATTAACTCATTCCCAACACTAAAATTACTAATTATAATAAACCAACTCCATAAAGGTGTGAACTGAGGCATAATCAGCTCAGCTGAAGATAAATTAAGGTAAGAGGTAGTAAATGCAGAGGAAAATTATTTGGCAGCCACAAATTCAATCCCCATGGATGGTATAACGTTCCCATTTCTTCGTTGGATCATATATCTGCAATAGAAGATGACAAAAAAATGGTAATCAGAATCAGAAACTATGTAAGAAGCTGCTACACATCATAAGCACGTAATCTAAGCAGACTGTTACAATAAGTATGCCAGTTCAGAGAGAGTACCTCCCATCTTGAAGCAGGAAATATATGCTTGTTCTTTTCATACCAGTGCCTTTCTACAACCTTCCCAGCATGAGACTGTTGGTTGGGATAAGAATAACATCAGAGTAAGATATGTAGTTACAGAGGGATTAAGCTCATGAGTCATACTATTAAGTTATGGGAAAGAGTCATTGAAAGGAGACTAAGACAAGAGACTCATATTTCAGAGAATCAATTTGGTTTTATGCCTGGGAGGTCAACCAAGGAAAAATCTATCTTCTACGAAGATTGACGGAGCGGTATCGGAGGAAGCAAAAAAGACCTACACATGGTTTTCATTGATCCGGAAAAAGCCTACGATAGATGCAGAGAAGTCTTGTGGAAGGCTTTGGAGAAGAAAAGAGTTCGTATTGCCATATTCGAGCAATCCAAGATATGTATAATGAGGTTAAAACCAGTGTGAGAACAGAGATGGGGTCACGAGAAGAGTTCCCTATAACTATGGGATGCACCAAGGGTCGACTTTGAGTCCTTATCTTTTTACCTTGGTCTTGGATGTCTTGATAGCATATCCAAGAGCCGGTCCACAATGCATGCTTTTTTGCAGATGATATAGTCTTAGTTGGAGAGTCGAGAGAGGAAATAAACGGGAAGCTAGAGTTATGGAGACGGGCTTTGGAAGAACATGGCTTTCGTCTAGCAGGAGTAAGACGAAGTATATGGAATGTAAGTTCATAAGAAACATGCTAATGCTAGCTTAGCGGTAAAAATTGGAGATCATACCATACCACAAGTTACACGGTTTAAGTATCTTGGATCCATCATACAAAATGATGGAGAGATAGAAGGAGATGTAAACCATAGGATTCACTGATGGATGAAATGGAGGTGTGCTTCAGAGTTATTTGTGATAGGAAAGTGCCTCTCAAGCTTAAGGGTAAATTTTACCGCATGACTATAAGGCCCGCAATGTTGTATGATCTTGAATGTTGGGCGGTAAAAAGCCAACAAGAGCACAAGATCGTGTCGCGGAGATGAGGATGTTGCGTTGGATGTGTGGCCATACTAGACAAGATAGGATTAGGAATGAATGCATTAGAGAGAAAGTAGGGGTAGCACCTATTGTGGAAAAGATGGGAGAATCTGTTGGTGGTTTGGACATAAGAGAAGACCCTAACATA
The DNA here is from genome assembly GCA_029884605.1 of Ormosia emarginata. Classification (NCBI taxonomy): domain Eukaryota; kingdom Viridiplantae; phylum Streptophyta; class Magnoliopsida; order Fabales; family Fabaceae; genus Ormosia; species Ormosia emarginata. Next base: position 15,714,370 of record JAQQTP010000069.1, on the reverse strand, counting down.
GATCATGGAGAATAGATAGCTAGAGGTAAGGAAGACCAAGAAAGACTATAGGTGAAACGGTTAAAAAGATCTAGATTTGAATGGCTTTTCAAGACTTGGTTCATGATAGACAAATGTTTCCATGTAGACCCCACCTAGTGGGAAAAGGCTTGGTTGTTGTTGTTGTTGTAAGATAATTAAGCCAGAACCAGAAGACAAGTTTTCTAGACCACGCAAAGACAAACAAGCATATGGCTTGCTTTCACTATCTTGTAAACTTAAATTTCAGAATAGTAGCAGTAATGATTAGGCAGAAAATGTACCTCATCCTTCTCTATAGTGGCATCAGCAATTGTTCGGACATCCTCATGCACATCAAAATGAAAAAGCTGTATATATAGAAAAAAAATAAGTAACGTTGACACTGCAAATCATTACAGGATAATAAGCAAACACTTTCAAGTTAATGACGGCATGCAAATAATATTTAGGGCTGCGATACTTCAGATGGAATGCAAATTTGAAGCAGCAACAAATAAACAGCATCAGCAACATCAATTATCAAAGCATGATAGATTACTAAGCAAAAAACAGCAGTTATTGCAAGGGAAAAAAACCCAACTTAAATTCTAACATTTTCTCTCAATGTTTTAGTATCAAAATAATGTATCTTTGAATCAAATTTATTTTTTATTTAAAAAAAAAAAACTCTTTGAACCAACTTACACCTATTAAGAAAACATGAGTATCAAAAACACTTCTCCAAAAAGGAGAAATTCCAAACAATCATAAGACCAATTGAAAGTTCTCATCCAAACCATGAAGGGTGTTCATTATAGAAGATTGGAAATAAAGATTTATAGTTCAATGTTGCTTTTGAAAGGAGAAAAAAATTTCATGAGAAGAAAAAAAAGAAAGAAATACTTAAACCTAGCATACTTAATTACCCTCATCAATAACGTTATGAGGCAACACAGAGAACCATGCAATTAAAAATTGGAACTTAATATTGTTCGATCATGTCTTGTAATCTGAATAAGTCACACCACTAAGGCCAAAATCATATAGTTTTGAATATATTTTTCCTTGTTCTATTTGGGGGGGCGGGGTGGGGAGGGGGAGAAATTGAGCCTAACAGCAACAACAACCAAACATTTTCCCACTAGGTGAGGTCAACTACATGGATCAAACGACACTATTATGTCCTATCATAAACCAAGTCTTCAAAAATGCCATTCAAATCTAATTTTTTTTTTAATCGTTTCACCTATAGTCTTTCTTGGTCTCCATCTACCTCTAGCTATTGGGCTATCTTCTACCTGATCTATTATTCTTACAGAGGCTTCTAAGGGTCTTCTCCTTACAATAGAAAATTAAAAATAGAATACAACAATTATCATTTCTCAATTTAAGAGAACCATTTAGAAATTGATTATATTATCAGCAATAAAAGAAACACCTTCATAAAAGAGAAGAAACATAAAATAAAATAAATAAAAAGTACGAAAAAGAAAAGAAACATACTGGTCCACTTTTGCCTCTAGCTTTGTTCACAATTAGCTCATAGAAGCTGTGTTGCTGTAGTAATATACATGGAAACAGGTAAATAAGTTAGCAGATATCCTTTTATTAAAAGAAAAATGATTTAGCAGTTTACATCACATGGCAAGTTGTACACAGGCTTCCTGAAATTATCACTAATTACATGTTCGTACATGAGGAATGATAAGGTCTTCTTTCACATATAGCAAATTTTCTACTGAGGTTGTTCGAATCTCTCGGAATTCAGGAGCCAGTTGCTGTTGGACTGCTCGAAGAAACTCTCCTATGGTGTCGCCCTTGCGTACCTAAATCATATTTAAAAATGATTCGGATGTCAACATATAATATAATATAATAACTGCATACTTATTTAGGAACTTAAAAGCAAGTATGAAGCAGACAGCCTTTACTTGCCTGAATCACACGCCTGTGGCCAGTTCCGTCCCAGTAGCTGTATGTAATTTGAAGAGGCTCATCTGAAACACAGGAAAAACTTAATTACACATGAACTATTATATGATTATAAGTATTTCTTCCATCACCTAATCATCATCTAAGAAAATAAGCATCATATGTTCCCTAATATAATCACATTTCAGCAGACTCACTTCGAATTTGTTCCTGCTCACTGAGCCATTGTTTCCGCAGCCTTTCACGCTCAGCTTGCTCCTCAGCCTCTCGCTCACTAAACAGTATCCTCAGCACTCCTATGCCCGAATGTTAGAGCAATAACCGATGAAGGAAGGACAGGGGGATTGGGGAAAGGGAGGCAAGAAAGAATAATAGAAAAGGAAAAAGGAGAGATGCCACACCTGTCAGGTAGAAAGCTAGTTTCAACAGTAGGGTCTTTGCCAAGTTTACCATGCCTTTCCAGATTCTCTGCCAGCAGCAGAGCAAAGTTTAATGTTATTTTGGAAGGATGAAAACCACCAACAGACTTCATGTCACCAGATATCCATACATATAAAGATAGAACTAACTAAAAAAATACATTTTTAAGTTCTTTGATGTTTTCTAAACAACATTGCAGTAACATCATTCACAATTCTGTATTAAAAACAGTGTGACAACATTGTCATAGTGCCATGACAATTGACATGGATAAATGAGCAAAAACTATCATTTGAAACAACAAGTAGAAAGGTAACCAAAGAAGTAAAGAGTTGTGGCAGAACTGCTTAGTGCTTACTATTTTGTGCTTCCTCCTCTTCAGCGTCATTCTCAATATCCTCAGCAAATGACAATCTAGAATTGCCCTTGACCTTCCTCTTTTTACGCTTTTCTAATTGAAGCTCCTCCTCCCTGTTTGAGTTTTAAGAGGGAGATTATCAACAAAGACAAACCAAGCTAATTGGACAAGAGAAACACACACACACACACAAAACCTACTCTTGCTGTTGCCTCTGAAGTTTCTCCTTTTCTTCCTCCTCTATTTTGTTCTGAATATTAACCCTCTACATAAATATTCAACATGCCATTTATTAGTACCAAAACCAAAAAAGAAAAAAAAAAACATGTTAGGGATAAGAAAACATTAAAAACCCAATTATATTATATTTATTTACCTTCTCTACATACTGCTCTCTGGTGACGAGACCAACAGTTTCCTTCTTAAACGCAGTCTCTAGAATCTGAGACGCACACCCATAGCATTCATTAGGGTTGAAGATTAGTCAAAATACGAATCAAATCAAAGAGACAATTAAAGATTGCAACTTTAAATTTGAAACCAAAAAATAACAAAAGGGTATTTGAATAAAAGGACCTCGGAAGTGCTAGAACCGAATTGGAGGAGACCAGGTTGGCCCTTTGCGGAGGCAGACTTGGTTTTGAGCTCTTGGATTTTGCGGCGCTCCGCTTCTCTCTGCTTCTCGAGTCTTCGGATCCTCACCGCGTCTTGGGCGGTGCCCACGTACCCGTCTCCCATACCCGACATGATCTTCCGACTGCAATCAACAACCAACTACCCTTTGCCTCTCTCTTCGAATCCCCACCCAACACTGCGAAATAGAATTCTTTTCATTTTGTTTTTGTTTTTGTTGATGAGTTTATGGGCCGGTAAATGGCGATGATGAGTTAAGGGCCCATCTGAGAGGCCTAAAACCTTCATGGGCTTCCATTTCATATTGTACATTCGGCCCAAAATAATACCAAATCCAAAAGTGCAAAACACATACCACTTAAAAAATGGGAGTAGCCGGAGTAGTGAGACAAGTGATTTCAGCGCAGGCGGTGAATGATTGTACTGTAAGAAGAAAAGGAGAGAATTGCAGTTGGAGTATGGTATGGCGGATACATCTCACAAATGTTCTTCCTGACTCAACCCTTCTCCCATAATCTGTCACGCTTATCGTTAAGTGAGTTATGCACCATGTTATCTTTAAGTGAGTTTTTCAGGTATACATGCTCTCGATACAATTTATGATTCTGTTTGTTTCCTCCATTGTTACAAAATAAGTAAAGTTACTCAGTTGCCCATCTAATTTTTTTAATTTTAACAAATAATGTGCTACAAAGCTCTGTGTGGTGGCCCTACACCATTCACCAACTTTTCACTTTTCTATCATGTTTTTATGTGCCATTTTTTTTTTGTGCCTAGGCTCTATACAGGTGCAGGGGAAACTCAACCACTGAGGTAGGGCCAAAGGATGCCCCACAAAGAGTCAGGGTTCTAAATTGCAATCCACATCACCTATTGTTGTCGAAAATCACGTAAAACAGCCATTACTTAACGGTGTTGTGGCCGCTACGTAACGGTGTTGCAATGTTGCGGCCTACCCGCAACAGTGTTCCATTTCATTTTTTCATTCAAATCAACGATGTGAGAGATGACTCAAAAGAAAAAGAAAAAGATTCTCAGTCAAATCAATAATTTCATCAATAGAAAAAAGAGAAAACAACCATCACACAGGAGACAGAGTCATCAGATCTCAGTCATCGATTTATCTTCCAAGCTTGGAGTTGAATCTCTATCTCTCATTATCTCTGAAAACCCTCTCCAGTCTCCATCTTCCAAATCAGTGACCATCAGGCTTTGGCGGTTCTCATCTCTCTCTTATGTTTAGTTTCTGTTTAAGCATGCAACATGTGTGAGTGTGAGATTTGGGGACTGAGACACTGACGAAGAGGGAGGCAGAGAAGGGGTCGGGGCGATGGTCAACGTCGGCGATTTGGGCTGAGAGGGGGAGGTGGTTGGCGATTTCTGCAAGGGGTGCGATTTCGATTCGCGAATCAGAAAGGAAGAGGGGGTGGGGCGCAAATCAGAGAGGATCATAAGAAGGGGAAGCAAAGACCGAGATAGAGATAGAGATGGAGATGGAGATGAAGAGAAACCGAGAAAGAAAGGAAAGGAGAAAGTATATCTGGGTCATGGTGGGCAGGGGCAGAGGAGGGAGGAAAATGGCTTTAATAATTGGGTCTGGGAAGGATTTGGGGTAGAGGAAGGGAGAAAAATTGGGAAAAAAATTTTTGAGGAATAGGGTGAAACAAATTGGAAAAGAGGAAAGTTAAAAAAAATTGTGAGAAAAATGAAAATTTTGAGAATTGTGTGTAAAAATTGAGTTAAGAATAGTTATAATTAATTAAAATTTTTAATAATTATGATAATTAATAAATTGTTGGTTCTAAAAAATTTAGTAGCCTAGGTAAGAGTTTAAAGTTAAACTTAATTATTGGTTGATAATTGGAGTATTAAGAATAGTAATAATTAATTAAAATTTATAATAATTAAGTTAATTACTAGATTTTTTATCAATGTAAAAATATGACATATTTTTATAAAATTTATTTGAAATTTATTTAAGTTTATATATTATTTGATTTCTTATTCCCTTATACTTATATATACTTAAATAAAATTTTAAAAGTCTATTAATAATTATTATAACAATAATTATATTATTTTGATTATAAATTTAATTTCAATTATTCTTTAAAATAATTTTAAAAAAATCTTATGAAATAAATAAAAATTTATAAAATATTATAAATAAAGATATATAAAAAATTATAATAATTATAGATTTTTTTTTATATTTTATGTAAACTTAAAAAAATTCAAACTATAATGATCACAATCTACATTGTAATATCAACAACATCTACAATCACAATAATTACAATTACGATCACAATTTAAAATCATAATGAGCCCCATGTGAGAAAAGGAAAAAAAAATGATGAAAGTGCATTGACAAGATCGAATCCTTGTCACTTGCAATGATGTGATGTGTAATTAGTTGTTCCTTACTTACATTGTTAGTTGTATAGTATACAGGTATTTTTGGCCCAGACTTATACTTGAAGGCCCAAACTCATTAAGGGCTCAATCCCAGTAAAACTACTCTCGCCCTCTTGCCTTCTCTCCCTTGCTCTTTCCACACTCCTTCACATACTGACTTTAGCTTGAGAGTGTTTACCTTGTTTTGCAAATCCCCTCCATGGCTGTTTCTCCATCAGAACCCTCATTAGCTTAGTTAGTTAATACGTTCAATTAAATATATAAGCCTTACATGACCAAAGTAACTTATTAGTGAATTGTATGATTTTATGAACGAACTGGTTCATTTGAGTTTTCCCTCCTTAAATTGAAGGAGAATTGAGGTCAAATCATAAGATCTCTCTTTGGTTTGTGTATACAAAAGTAATCCTAGTAGTTTGATTTTAAAAAATCATCGAAATTAAGATTCTTAAAGAATCTTTCAAGGAAGCAAAAGCCAGAAACTTCAGAAATTATATTGGTTTTAATTTTATTCTATAAGTAAAAATGATAAAATTTCAGGGTTTATTAACAAAAGATAATAACTTTCTATCTGCTTATTATTAGATTTCAGAAAACAAACAAAGCAAAATGTTTCTTCGTTCTTTCAAATTAATTAAATTATAGTTGGTAAACTTAAGTTTGGTTGAAAATATGTTTGTTAACTTTTAGTTAAAAGCTAATAACTCTTTAAACTTTTCAAAATAAAATATATTCCACCTTTTGTATAACGCGATGAGAAAAAAATAAATCAAATAAGCACAAGTCGTAATTAAAACAAACATGAGCTAACTCTTTTTTCAAAATTCCACCTTGTATAACATGTAAATTAAGCACAAGTCGTAATCATGAGTATAAAATCGAACATATCACCATTAATTTCCATTCTTATTCACTTTCTCAAGTGTTCTTGTATTCTTCGCAAAACAGAATTCTTGCTTAGAAGTTTTTCTAGGTATCCCTTCCTATTTTTCCATCTACACTAAAAAAAAAAACATTTAAGTAGTCATACATGGTAAAATAATAAATAAAGATTATTGTACCAAATAAATAAATAAATAAATATTATACGAGAGTCTGAGATTCTCTCTGTTATGAGTTTTAAAAATAAAATTTCCTCAAAATTACCCATATATTTTGTGAAATCATGAATTACAGATTCTGAACCAAAACAATCATGAATTACAGATTATAGATGAAAAAAAAAATGTGATACAAGAATTTCAACCGGTCAAAAACTTAATTTCATTTTCATTATCTACTTCAGTAACTTTTGCTTGGCTGGATGCCCTTTGAGCAGCGCAAGCAACATTTTTGACAATTGTGAAGTAAAGGTCAAACTCAGCCTTCAATTTTAGGCAGCAAGCTTGTATCCACTTCTCTGCTACAGTCGTAGATACACTGTCTTGGCTATCCCTCTCATGTTCTTCAATGGCAGGCCGTATTTCATTGTATAAGGAATCAAGAGCAGATGTAGCGTCGTTCTTCATTTCCTGCATGAAATTTAGATAAGAGCTTAACATAAAACCAAACATGGAAATATAAATGACAATCATACGCATAATGAAATGATAAAAAAGCACCAAACCTAATGAGAATTCTCATCTAAGTGATGCCTAACAATTCAATTATTTTGGTGATGATATTGAAGTTGATATCCTATTGTTATTAGTGACATATCTTATAGATAGAAATCGTGGAATGGTGTGCGCATTAAGAAGCAATTGTAAAGAAGAAGAATTCCCCAATCTAAAACCAAAAAGTTCTGGGTGTTCCGCAACTGCACATTTCAAAGGTGTGATATGATCGAAATTTGACATCAAATCAAACAATTTTTATACTTACAAGATTACTAAATTATGCACAGCCATCCCCTAGTTAAACTCATTTTGGCTTCCGCCTCAAACTAAACTAATTGCATTATATTTTCCAAATGACAGATCTAGATTCGGAGTTTCTGATTATTCATTCCAAGGATCCTCCACATCCAGCTACACTATTAAAGCTATTTTTGTAAGTTAAAATACCTAGCTAACTAAGATTAAATCCACTAATAACAAAACCGAAAGCTAAGTGATAATATTCAGCACACAGGAAAGTACTAAAGAAAGTCATACCTCGTTTTTCAAAATCTCCTCTTGTGCTTCCTTTGATGCCAAGAGTCCAGCTGCAAACTTTGCATCAATTTTCTTCTGTATGAGATTTTTTAACCTTCCGCCACTATATGCCTTTGATCTTTTGGTAGACATGGACCCAGGTCCAATGCGATAGTTTCTGCCTGCAGTATTACTTCGGATACGTGATATCATTGCATTTTTTTGGGAAAAGGCCTGGTCAGTATCTTGGGAGTACAATTTCATATCGTCACTTACTACTTCAGTTTTAATCTTCTTGACATCTAACCCCTTCATCTGAACTGAATCAAGTGGCTGAACATTAAAAGCAGTGGACTCCGATAGGTGCTCAGCTTTAAGTATAACATCCATGGTATGTTCGGCTATTCCATTATAATTGTTCCCAGAACTCTCTGAGTTCAAGTGTCTAAGAACCTTTGACACCGGTTCATCCTCTGCAGAGTCATATACAGGAATTTTCTCAACAGAGTACCTGTAACCAACAACATCAATAAGATTGAAGAACCAAAACATCAAGAAAAGAAGGAATTGAAGTAACAGTGCAAAAAAGACAAAGTAAACAAGATATTATATAGATGGATTAGACTACAGGTTGATATTATAGTTAGAAGTTAAGACAGTTCAAGTGTTCAACCTTCAGTACGAGGCAATTAGAAGATATGGATATGCAATATGCAATGCAATGAGTTAGTTGATCATATTTACATAACAACAGTTGGCTGGTATCATATAGAAAGTAGAAAATATTTGAAGTTTCAAAGTGCAGGGGGTTCATTATTGATGCCAAGTCGAGTGCAGGAGGGACATTTATCCATGCCTGGGGATCAAATCAATGAATGATGCATGTTCCCATTCTTCACATATCATAGCCCCAGCACTGGTCCACAGCAGTATGCATTGGCTTCTATTCAAACCCTTAAAAATAAAATTGCATTTCTTTCCCCAAACCCAAAAAAACTGGAAAATTTGAAATGATGACACACTAGTTACAGGTGCCAGGTATTCAATACTGAATCATTTGATTAGGTTGTGTATTGCAAGTGGTGTCCATGGCAGATCGCTAGTAGAGAAAATGAAAGCTGTTATTTAGATATGAACACATCACAAAAAATAATAATAATAATAATAAATTACCTGTCGTCGTCATCTTCCCATACATAAGTATCCTCCTGCTCAGAGTTTTCCCAAAATAAGGAAAAATAGATAATTAAAAACCAATAAGAATCAAAGAAAAAGAAAAGAATAATGAAAAAAAAAGGCGATACAAAACCTAGTAAGTCCAGAACAAAGACACAGCAAGCTATTTCCTATTACTACTACTGTAAGATATTCTCCCCAATAAAATAATCATTTGAGCACACATTCCACTATATTAAAACGTATATAATCAAATCAAATAGAAGAGCCCACCTCTTTAATCAAGCCTTACTAAAACCAAAACTTCACAGATTGTTTAAGTTTAATATCCTATTATCTTCTATAAAAAAAATAAAATAAAAAACACCCAACCATCATCTTTCAAGCAATTGGTCGGCCTAAAAAGCTCATTGTCTACAAAAAGGCACCAACACACCCCAACATGTCACCAAAGAACTAAATCCATGACTTGATATGGTGGTAACAGGAATTATGGCTAAAAAATTGCATTAAGATCTTAGAAACAAAACACCTTAAAATTTTCAATTCAAGCACTTGATTTTTTTTTGAGGTTACTACTTTAGTCAAAACTTACCTGAAAACCACGAGATTTTGCTCCAAGAAATCCAGAACATTTGAGTGCACCACAGAGGCAGCGAACCTTTGCACCTCCAAACCATTCAAAATTATAGTCATATGCCAATTCAGCTCCAATAGGAATATCATGTTTTGCAAATATTCCAACTCTGATTTCCCCCAAGACATTCCATTTTCTTGTCTCACAGTTTGGTTGACTGCAAACTTAAAAGTATTCAGTTGATGTCAAACCTTGGGCAATGGGAAACAAGTAGAATAATAACAAAATGTGCCTACTATAATTTGCATACTACAAGTTCATTTAACTTTTTTTTTTATTGAAACAGGTTCCCTTTACTTAATCTTAGCATTCTTGTTTTAAGTGATTTACCAGGAGTGATTTATAAATCTGGCAAGGCTTCCCTTTCTGGTTGCATCAATAGATTCAGAGGCATTAAGGCAAATGATAAATGCATCCTTAAGACCTGCAAAGCAAACAAATGTTTTACAAAAACATAGAATTAAATATCAAATAGAAACATCGAATTAATTAACATGTGACCTTGAATTTCATAAGCTTGGGATCTACGTTTGGCTTCTTTCCATGATATTACTTCTCCACTGTATTCAATGACAAATTGTCCTGCCTGTATGAAATCAATAAATCAAAGTGTGGCACTACTGCAAAGAAATGACTAAAAAAGTAGCCATACCCATAACAGAGCCAGAAAATGCAATGTCATCCATCAATTTAAGCAAGAAAGTTCATTTTTTTTTTTCCAAACTTCAGAGCAATTCATTACATGATTAGTGATTACCTTAATGTTCTCATCAGCCAAAAGACCCCACCCACGACCTTCAGTTTTAAACAACTTTGTTTTTGCATATTCAGACTTCTGAAATCTCTGTAATCATGAAATACGGGACATGAAAATAGAAATTGCTGTTAAAGGAGGTCAACGGTTCAAAGAAATACAAAACACAACAGTTCAAGAAGGTCATTCTTTAATGGCACCAGGAAATAAAAAAACTAAATAAAAAAGAAAACAGACAATCTGCAGAAGCAGAATATAAACATGCAACAAGTTATGACAAGCACCCTCAGAGACATAGGTTAGGAACTAGTAAGCAATAACTTCTCATGATCAACTACCTGCAGGATGGTTATAGTAGGCAAAAAGACTGTGTCTTTATTAGTATTTTGCAATTAATACATAAATAGGTAATATATAACAACAAAATATATCATCACATACAGACCTAAACATGAATTCACCTGATTTTTGCAAAAGATACCACAAGGGCAATAACCAGGGGTGCATTCAGTGCTGGTTAACACATTCAGGCACCTATCCCCACATGCACTATCAGGATCATTGGCATTATATTTGCATTCACATATAGCAATATCCTCCTCCTTCTGCTTCTTATGCCTGGACAGAAATAAAGAGAAGAGCTAAATAATTAATACACCTTATAAAGCTTTGTCGAGAGTTCTGATACAAAATAGTCATTTAATTTTTCATTTCTCTCTGGCCTAGTCCTCGTAACGTAAGTTGTTTGCAATTTCGAGAGATTTTGTCCTACTCTTGTGTAGTTGTTGTGATTAGTATTAAGGAGATTTAGAGCTTGTTCATAAACTCAATTCAGTGCTGAAAATGAGAAATTTCAGCACTAAAAGTGATTTAGAGGTGTTTGTTACTGACCAAAACCAAAAGAAATTATCAAAATGTAGAGTTCAAGGCATCTAAAGAAAGTAGTTTCACCAAAGACCCCACAAAAAGTGAGGAAAAATAGACTGCCAATAAGAAAGATGGTATGGACTTTGAAAAGCTCTCCTTGATTGTCTTAACTAACTAGTGCACATCACGGACAATTAGATAATTCCTTTCAAACCAGAGCTTGCACATAAAAAATGCTGATATCACCATTCAAGCTATTCAGCAAAATTTACATTTAAAGATGAGAGGAAGAGAGATAGAGAGATATACTCTTACAAATGCAGAGTGATGGTTTTATCTCTTAATTGGTAGCCTCACAAAGACAAGCACTAGGCGGGATTGATTTTGTAAGCTATGTGAGCAAAAATTTTCTAATGAATAAAGAAAATATACCAGACTTAACTTATTGACAGATGGAATCAAAATATACCATAATCACAAGAAATGGAGTTGAAAACAAAGAGGAAAGAGAAAAGAAAACACCATCAAGGAAATAATATTTAAGGAAATCACTAACCTTCGTATCAAAAATTCATTCTGATTTATATGTATGTATTGAGGCAACTCTTCAGCATGAGGATCCTTCAAATTAATAATGGCCTTGTTACTTGACTAAAACACACAATAACATGAACAATAGTGGTTTTGATAGAAGAAAAAATAACATGAAAAATAATTAGAAAAACCTAGACACAGAGGAAGGAAGCAGGGCAAAATAAAGAATTTTTTTTTTAAAAAAAAACTTACCATATGAGTAATGTCTGTATGGCATGCAACCTAAAAAATAGGAAAGATACTTAATCTTAAAAGACAGAGAGAAAAAAGCACATAAACTTATAAAGAAGAAAATTGTGTTCAGAACTCATCTTTGAAGACTTTGTACACAGAGCAATCAACTAATAAATTAAGGCAAAGCAATAGCATCAAAATAAGCACCGGCTTCTTGCAAGATGACAATGTAGAGAATCAAGAATCTCAGCTTTTCCTCTTCAGTTCACTAATCACTACCAGAGGACACAAAAGTTCTTGTTTTTTATTAATTTTTTAAATAAATTTGTCAACCATCCCTCTGAGTTGTTAGAAATCTCCTTAAGGGTAAGAGTGTGTGCATTTAGCTACTTTCCACCATTAGAGGCATGGAGAGAGTTAGAACATAGCTCTCTCCCCATCCAAGAAATCCCAAAAGATATTTTCCATATAAAATAGTTTAAACTTTTAAGCTAACGATTTTAAAGCAACTAGAATTGCAAAAGTATTAATCCCACTGAAAATAGCATACTGTTAGTAAAAGGTTCTTAAGGTAAGCCTATATAATATAAAAATTGTCTTCCAATTTTTGGCCTTTCCTTTTGTTTTCTTCCATTTTCATTTGGATAGGGTGTTATCTTATCTCCACACTATTTCAGATCAAAATGGAGTGATAAAAATTACGGTACACAAGATAGTTGGTGATGACCTAACCTAAAGTCATCTATTCACTCTATGGAATCACAAAGTTTAGTGTTTCTACTAGGGATTAGTGTTAACTACAAGTAGTAATGAAATAGGAAAATAGATTGTTGAGCTATGTTTTAAAACCTAGGTAATTAAAGAAATAGATCGTAGCTATTTAGGGGTAACAATAACAATGGTAGATTCCAGAAGCAATAAATGGTTGTGGGGGTGAAACCTGTGAAGCTCAAACGAGTAAGGATTGACAAACCTCGAATGCTATTATCGGTTCACGGAAGAAAGAGAAGTCCTTCATCGGTGTCGACGATGAGATTTTTTCAATAAGCGGTGCTGGTGACCTAGGTTTCTAGCGAAATGCGGTTGCGATGATGCTGAAGATGGCAATGGAGTTGGACTCGGAGAAGCTGAACCAGAGAAATCTACAAAATGTTTGTCAAATAAAATTTTTTAATAATTTCTCGTAATTGAATTTTAGGTAGACCAATCTACCTCCCATCAAAGGCAAGCATTTATTTGAATGTTTTTTAATTAATGTAACAAAATGAAATATGTGAGAATTAATCGAAAAGAAAAGAGAATAAATGAAACATAATTTTTTTCTTTTTGTTTAAAAGATTTATTAATGAGACGGAACAAAACATATATTTCTTTCATTTCACTTCAATTTTGAAATGAATAAAAATTAGACATTTGAGGAGAAGAGAGAGAGAATGATTTCTCATGTGTTCCGTTTCGTTTCTATACATTTTAAAATTTTTAAATACAAAAAATTATTTCTATTCTTCTTATTTTCTTTCTTTTTTTCATATTACCTGTCATTTAAATATAGTATAAAATTTGATGTGTAACTATGCACGTATACTTGTATATCTTACCACCATTAAACTAATTCATTAAGATTAATTAAATTTTATAATAAACATTTTAAATCATAATTTTCTTATAAATTTACTTTTTTAAAAACTAATTAGATTTTTTAAAGATAATCTCAACTATATTTAAGTGTAGGATTACTCCTTTGAAATGAAAATTATTGTCTTAACGAGACTTTGTAACATCTAGTCCTAATGAGACTTTTCGGCCACATTTTAAATTATTCATTCGACCTAAATTTCAATTTTGTCGGTCATATTTAATGTAATGTAAAAAAAATTACTCCTTTGAAATGCATTTTTATTGTTTTAATGAGACTTTTCTAACATCTTCTCGTCCTAATTAGACTTTCCCACAAATATTATTTTTTTACAATTTCGAATTCATGACATTATAAAATCACTTTAGTCCAAGCTTTTTTTTAAAAAAAATTTATATTACTTTTAAGGCAGCCGTGTTAGTATAAAAAATGAAATTATGAGTTATAACATGAATATATATATATATATATCTAATGAGATGAATGATTATTGTGAGTTGGTTGAAAAATAATCTTGATCATACAACTATACATGATGGGAAAATTAAAATTCTTAAAGTTCTTGCGTATGACTTAAAAAATCAATACATTTAGTGTTATTAATTTACGCCAGATCTAATGGTTAAGATTTTTATCTCACTTCTCACAATAAACATTATCTCACCTGATATACTTTCTATATATATAAAAAAAATAAAATAAAATAATTTTATTTTATTATGCATTGAATGACCTTTTTTATCTCTTTAAGAATGATTAATCATTTCCATTTTGTTGAATCATGGCCCAAAAAAGTGATTATATATGTAAGTGGCTTTGCTTCCTATGGCAGTTTGTGAAAAATTTGATAAAAGGTGTGGTGGATTTCTTTGGAGATCAACTTCTAATCAGAGGAAAGTTCATCTTGTTCTTTGGGAATGCCGTGAAGAAGGGTGGCCTTGTACTCTTGGTTTACGGCATTCTAGCTCTATGAATTTGGCTTTCATAACCAAAGTTGGTTAGGGTCTAATTCAAGATAGAAATGAATTATATAGGCTGGAGTTGTTGTTGGTAGTGTTTACAAGTGTTGAAACGACCTCCTTCCGACAGTCCAATGGCGTTATGGAAATGGGTTTGCAAGGCTTGAGACATCACGTGGAGCAAAATCTCATCTCCAAAGTGGCTCACTTTGTATCAGATGGTGGTAATTGGATTCGGGAGGTTCTGGAATCCTTACTTCCTCAACATATTTGTGCTAGAATTGCTGCTATATCAAACTTGCTATTCCTAGCCAGGGTGCAGATCAACATATTTAGCAAGTTTGCTATGTTAAACTTGCTATATCACTTGTGCTGAAACGTAAAGTGTTTACCATGCTCTTACCCTTGCTTGGAAGTTGGGACCTTGGCTGCCACCAAGTTAGGATGGAGCTTGACTCAACATGTGTTATTCACCTCATTCAACATTGATATGATGACAGACACCCTGCTTTCTCCATCGCTCGTATGTGCTCGCGAGAAGCTGGTTTATATCTTTAGGGAAGCCAACAAGGTGGCTGATAGGCTTGCTTGTTGGGGGCATTCACACCACTTTGGTACAGTGGCGTTCTTGTATCCCCCTCCTTGCATTGCTGGGGTTCTGAACGACCACTTGGCTGGTGTTGTTAGCCCTAGGGGCTTTTAGTTTTTCTGGTTCTTTTGTTTTCTTGGGCCCCTTGCCTTATAACTCTATACAAAAAAAAAAAAAAAAGAAACAAAGAATGGCCTCTAACATAAAATTCAGATAAAATTTATTATTCTAGCATATCGAAACTTTTTAAAAAAAATTAGATTTTCTAATTGAGACATGACTAGAGTTAGCAGTTGAGTCATAGATCAGACTACGTTAGGTTAAATATGTTTTGAATTAGTATTTTGTTAATCCAACTCAACCAGCTACGAGTTAGGATAAGTCAAATTATTAACTTGACAATTCTTTTATTCTTTAAAAATAATAATGAATTTAATCATTAAAAAATTAATAAAAAATAAAAGTTTGAATTACTTAATTTTGAATCAATGATTAATAATTTAGATAATTAGTTCAATTGTTAATTGAATTTTAATTTTTAAAGTAAAAAAATGATAATTTCCTTTTAAGGTATATATTAATAAATTAAAAAATAATTAAAATTCGAACAAATAAGTTTGACAAACTCAATTTCAAGTCAATTAAATCAAATTAAATCACATCAAATTAAATTAAATTTAAATTTAAATTTTTCTAACTAAATTCATATTTTTTATTGAACTATTCAGACTAACCTATTAAATTCGACTTATTTTTATACCTCCACACATAATTTTATGAGAACACTCATCCAACGACTTGTCCTAACATGTGCTATATTGGCATAGCGTACCAAAACTTACTTATAATGACACCCCAAATGTTTATGGAAATAAACACTCTGTGTGATCTTATTCTTTTATAATTGCTAACACATTGGAGGTGGTTAATGATTCTAACTAAATATTGCAAAAGGTTAACATAGTTTTTCAATGCCATGTAGACAATTGTGTTGATATTGCCTTAAAAAAATATTAATGGATTGTGTTGATATTGTCTTAAAAAAGTATTACCTTAGAAACAAACACTCGTAGGAGAAAGTCCATACTAATAATATGAGGAAAATTGCAAGCTTACTCAATCTAAGTACTTCAGGAAGAAAAAGCACAATTAGAAATAGAAGAAACCAGATTTACACTTTACTATATAACTTTATAGTTATAAAATAAAAGAAGAATAACTGAAAACTATTGTTTTTTCACTTTCTTCTGCATTTTGTTTTCTTCTCCACTTCTTTTTTTTTTTTTTGGTACAATCGTTTCCACTTCTTTAATTTCATGCAAACAATGTAGTGTAATAAAAGGTAAAGCGTGCCTCTTTATCCTAATTATCGAGAACATATAGTTGTGTTGTGTCCATATTGCCAAACAAGGCACAATTAAGAATTAAAGACCTTCTATACTTAAAAAGCTGACTTTGCAAGGAGAATACCAAGGCTTTGGTAATGCTTTAAAGAACAACTTGGCATGGAATATAAAGCATTATTATTATTAGGAAAAAGCAGGAATTTTTGGTAAGGGAGGGATGTTAAAGCATCCGGATCTGCCATGGTCAAGCTAAGACCAGCAAAGCCAGGTTGGAACTTCTCTTTTGTCCATTTGCTTCCTATGCTTTTTTGAACTCATGTATTGCCATTTGAAAGTGTGATTTTTTTTTCTTTAAAAAAAGTGAAAGATTTGATGTAAAGAGAAAATTATATACTAAAGTACAAATAAAATATATGTTTAGATTAACTTTTACAAACTTAATTTTGTAGACCTCAATTCTACATCATTAACACTATTTCTTATACTAAAAAAAACAACCATTTATTTTGTTATTGCAAATTCCAGTTTCAGCTCTATGATCAAGTTAATATTTGTTATCTAAATAAAAACATTAATCTAAACTTCATACAAAAACAGTTTGGATTAGATTGCATACAAAATCAAGCAGTATTTAAAACTTCATAATACTTCGAGTCTTCAACTGCAACTAGTAATTTACTATTTCCCGTGCAGCTGTTCTAAGTAAGATGTATAGGATTCTTTTCCTTTTTAACAAGAGTAATGATAATTATATTGATTTTATTTTTATAAATTACTGATATATGTTTACATATATCTTGGTTTTTTTTTATTTTTTATTTTTAATAACAAAAGCTGGTGACAGAGAATGGACTATCAACATCAGGACCGTTGGATCATGCCAATTAACCGTAGACCCCACTGGAATGCTGAGAAGGTGAAATGGGTAATTTTGAGATTGGTGAATTTCAGAAAAAAATTACACTGTCACAGAGACAGAGTGACGTGAGAAGATGAAAAAAAGAAGAGGGCAAGTTGTTGTTCTTCTTCAAAAATTTCATCTTTTTTTCTCTTTTGCGATATATCACACAAAGTGTTTTTTTTTTTTTTTCATTTCCCCCAAAACATTCCTCAGACCGAAAACCGCACTTCCAATTCCAAAATTCCAAATTCAAAAACCGCCATCTCTCTGGGATCACGCTTTCTCTCTCTTCCCTTCTCTTTCTCTCTCTTCTTTTTCTTTTCTTTGAAGCTTTTTCCATCACATTCCAAACAAAGCCCACAATTTTTGACCTTCAATCCAACACTCTGATGCACTGTAACTGTGCTGGGAGATTGCGAATGAAAATGAAATGAACACTTGCTAGTTCTAGTGTCAAGCAAGGACTCTTCATGGCACCAAAGCGCGTGTACCAAGCCTGGAAAGGAAGTAATGTAAAGTTCTTTTTTTTTTTTTTCACCTTCTTCGTTGCAAATTTAGCTTTTTGTGCTTGATATGCCATCTGGGTATGCTCTAGATTTGTGGTTCTGTGATTAGCTTTGTGCTGAAGGCTTCATAGGGTTGGCTTTGAATTTTTTAGGCAGTTTTGGTTGCTTGAAAGGGGAAGTAAAGTGGGAAAATTTTTAACTTGGAGTGTGATTTTTTAAAATTAGAAGCTGGGTGTGCGTTGAATGTTGAGCTAGTAGGGAAGTGAGGTTATGCGTTTTTTGGGGATTCTACAACTCTTAATGAGCAGTGCTCTTTCTCTTCCGTATTCGTTGTGTCTGTTGGGTCTGTGTTCTGCCTGTGCCTGATTACATTTAGTTTTCTACTCAGCTATGAAATGTTATCTTTTGAAACATAGAGTACCAGTCTCGAACCTGATACGCACTAATGGGATGAGAGTGAGCAAACCATTAGACCAGGAGTGAGACTGGCATGTAATGTATCTTTGTTATTAGGGGAAAGGTGTCTGAAGCAAATACTTTAGTAAGGGTTAGGCTCAACTTGGTGAGTTGCTTTGTCTTTTGGGAAATAAGTTAAGATACAGAATTTGACCCTTGCCCCCCCCCTTAGTGTTGCTAGATCTGTTGCTCAAGGTGTGTTTTTAGCTTTGGGTGAAAAGAAAGGTAGAATTGAACAGTATACTGAGTTTGAACGATCGATCTTCGGTTTGTATCTTTGGATGATAGTTTTCATATAAAATAAAAAATCATGTTAGATAGTTAGGATTACAATCATTGGGTAGCTCCCTTTTTTAATGTTCTCGATGTTTGTTGAAGAAGGGTGACATTCATGTCAGATATTTTTAGGTGATTCTGTGCTTGGAATAGAGCAATCATGGAGGATTTTTGGATTCTCTTGGTGAAATGACTCCTGACTAAACATAAACTGTAAAGGCTGTGAATAGATTATTAAGTGAGTGAGATATGATGTAGGTTTGGTTATTGGTTGGATTATATTGGCTTAACATGGGATGGAGCACTTGAGCAGCATACAGGGTCCATGCTTTTGCTATGTTCTGTATGATGTCAAGTGGCTTGTGGTAGAATAAACTCTGAAAGGATGCAAGAATTAAGCGTGAGTCTTGGATTGATTAATGGATTTGAGCATGAGTAATCTTCTATGTTCACAGTAATTGCTCTTGAAGATACGCTGAAACTTGATGCCCCCCCCCCTTCAGTCTTTGGTAATTGGTGAATTGGTACTCGCAGGAGGTAATAATCTTTACTTGCTGCTGGTTACAGTGATTTCTATTGGAGATGGATTATGGTTGGTAATGTTTGGTGGTGGTGTGGGTTGGATGATTGATACTACTTGATTGACTGCAACAGAGATCTTGTTGTCAATTATTCTAATCTACAGCTGTCATAGGTAGTCTGACAAGTGACAAACAATGGATGATTATTTGTTTCATGATGTGTTTGATTTCTATACAAACTCTGAAGTCTGGACAATATAATGCATGATATGATTATGAATACATACATCAAATTATGGTTGAACTGTGGAAGTTTGTATAGAAATAGAGGCATGTACCAATAAACATGCTAAAATAAGCTGATATTAATACTATAGATAGGCTGCTTCTGTGGTGCACCTGCTGAATTGTTTTGGGGTTCTTGGTCAACATTGGGTGTGTCCTCTCATACATTGCAGCATTTCTCTTATGTTTTAAAGGTTCTATCATACATTGGAACTTTTCTCTTTATATGCTTTAAAGGTTTTGGAAGGAATAAGGAGTGTGAGATTTTATGGTATGCGCAGTGTAAGCAGTTTTCTGGTGCGTTTGGTTGTAGAGAAATCCCATATTTTCAAGGGTGTCTCTCTTCCTTTACAATTGTTATAGGATAGGATTGTGTTCATGACCTCTCTGTTGGTGCTCGGCTCATGGTTGCTTCAAGGGATATTCTATCACTTGTATGCAAAGAGATTGGATTGCTTTAGTACATGTTTGAGCTAGTTTGGCTCATTGTGTTCTTTCTGCTTTAGATAGGAGGATTCATTATCCTCCACCAGTTGTACTTTTTCTCCTTCCTTTCTAATAAAATTTGGAAATTATTTATATTTTGCAGCTTTTCTTTAAACTTTGTTTTTAATTTCTTCTCCTCTTGGAATGATATAGCATTCTGCTAAATTATTGCATGCTTTTGATTAATTTCAGAAGTGTGTTAGTTTATCACGAACTATTTTCTGTCAAATGTTAACTCTTATTTTACTTCAAACTTTTCTCCTAATCTTCTGCAGAAATTCATATGTGGAGGGAGGCTGATATTCGGGCCTGATGCTAGGTCACTGCTTGTCACCTTGTTGCTGATTATTGTTCCAATTATCATCTTTTGTGTCTTTGTAGCGAGGCATCTTCGGCATGAATTTTCTTCATATAATTCAGGATATGCTATTTTAGTGGTGGCAATTATATTTACTCTTTACGTAAGTTCTGGTAAATTTTTTCTTTTATTTATCATTTGATGTTTTTATTCTTTTATATGCATAATTGGGGCTTGTTCTGTTTGAAAGCCCCATAGTCCAAATTTAAAATAAGTTATCTTATGTCATGGAGAACATGCTCTCTACTGTCCAGGGCCAATAATCTATCCCACCCATCTTCCTGTATTCCTGTTATTAGCCAATGCTCAGAACTCCTGAAGTGTGACCTGTTAACCCAGTCACTGACATAGCAAAGCAATTTATGATGCATCTATTGCTGCATTTCTTTTTTTCCTTATATTTTGCAAATCTACTAAAGTAAGGTTGGGAGCTGTTTTGGTGATAGCAATTCTCTTTAATTTAACCCACACCCTGGGGAAATTTCCTTATCAAGATACTGATTTTCTTTAATCATCTTTACTGATCTCCTAAAATTTGACACAATATAATCACATAGTATATGTTTCTAGGTGCTGGTGCTTCTCTTTCTTACTTCCTCACATGATCCGGGCATTATTCCGAGGAATTCACATCCACCAGAGGAAGAGTTTCGATATGACTCTTCAGTTTCTGTTGATGTTGGGGGAGCCGGACGACAAACACCAAGCCTTCAGTTCCCTCGAACAAAAGAAGTAATGGTCAATGGCCTTTCTGTAAGGGTGAAGTATTGTGAAACTTGTATGCTGTATCGTCCTCCTCGTTGCTCGCATTGCTCCATTTGCAACAACTGTGTTGAGCGTTTTGATCATCATTGCCCTTGGGTGGGCCAATGCATTGGTCTGGTATGATCGTTGACATTCATGACATAATTGATTTTATGATACATGTTTTCTTCTTCATTGATGTTCTTGGGTTGTTACTTCCTTGCTTTGTTCTTATTTATTCATTTTTGGGCCTTTACAATGTGCAGAGGAACTACCGTTTCTTCTTTCTGTTTGTTTCTTCAGCAACCCTTCTGTGCATCTATGTGTTTTCCATCTCAGCTTTTTACATCAAGGTTCTGATGGATCATTATGACAGCACAGTTTGGAAGGCAATGAAAGAATCCCCTGCATCTGTGATACTAATGGCTTATTGTTTCATCTCTCTGTGGTTTGTTGGTGGACTAACTGGTTTTCATTTGTACCTTATTGGAACAAATCAGGTCAGTCAATTTCTTTTTACATTTCTGGTTTTAATATCTCGTTTATATCTCATTGTTTAGTGTACCTTCAGACTAGTTTGTTATTGTTACTATGTGAATAAAGAAAATTGGAATGAGTGATCTCCATTTTATTTAAAAAACTTCTTAATATGCCTTATGACTGCAATTCTTTTAAATCCACCCAGCACGTTATTTGCAGGAAAGACAATGGTTCAATTGATTTCCTTTCTTCAATAGTTCTATGATCCACATGCCAGTTCAGGTTGCATGAACAACGACAAAATCATGAAACAGCTGGACATTAAAATACCCAATGGTTGTTTTTGAAGGTAGCCAAAAATTAGGCTGCATACTTAGGGGGTGTTTGGTTTGTTTTCTGTTTTCATTTTCTGTTAGATATGTTTTCATTAATAATATTTACACCATTTCATTAAAAAAAGTTTGAAAACAGGAAACAAAGTGAAAACAATGTGGTATTTTTGTAATTTTTAGTAAAAACATATCAATTGAAAATGAAAACAGAAAACAAACCAAACACTACCTTAATGATGTAAGATGATTGTCTACGTACATTAGTGCTATGTTTGGATGGAAAGGAAAGAAAATTTGAGAAGAAAATGCTCCAATGAATGAGAGAACCTTTAAAACAAAATCATGCTACATACATTATTCTTGGGTTGTTACTTGTTTCCTTCCCTCATACTTTTCCCTTCATCCAAACACGGAAATTTTAAATTTTCATAAGGTTCTTTCTTCTCTATTTTATTCTTAATCCAAACATAAGTGTAAGCCTGATTCACTTGTACCCAGATGTGAAATGAAAGCCATCCTCCTAACTGATTTTCATGTTATGGAAGATATATATATAATACATCAGCTGAGTGGTGTCTTGAGTGGCCAAATTTCAGTAAGAAACTGCGCTATGCTTTATATTATCCATATAGCTTGTAATCATACTGTTTTCTTCTCACTTCTCTGGACATTGATTCTCGAGTTCTTGTGTTATACGAAAAACTTCATCACCTAGTTTAGTACCCCTTTTTTGCAGACTACCTATGAAAACTTCCGGTACAGAGCTGATGGCAGGATCAATGTTTTTAATCGGGGTTGTTTAAATAATTTTCTGGAAGTGTTTTGCACTAAAGTAATGCCCTCAAGGAACAATTTCAGGGCTTTTGTTCAAGAGGAGGTACAGAGGCTGCCTGCTCCGGTCATTGCCCGAGAACGTGAGCTAGATGATGTGGGTGAAGATCGCCGTCCAAAGGTTGAAGATGATCTAGATATTGGTGAAGACTTATTGAAGATATCGCAGCGTAGGAATATCGTAGAACTTGATGAGGACATTCGGAGCAGAGGGAGCAATGGACCGCCCCATAATACTTCTGAACCTGACTCAATTTTGTCCTCAGATCATCGAGCTCCCACAATTCGATCTGATGCTAGGCACTCAAGTTGGGAAAGGAGTGGAAGCTGGGAAATTGCACAAGAGGTCTTTGCCAATTCGAATGTCACTGAAAGCAGAAGCTATGTTACTTCAAAGGAAACACGCCAATGAGGGGTGGTATGCCTTTATTATATTTGCTTGGCATCAAACATAAATGATGTGGGATTACTTGGATGCTAAAGATGGAAAAGGAAGTGCTCCTAGATCAGAGTTTACCATTATACAAATGGGAGTTGAATTGGTTGCATGGCACTTTTGGTATAAAAACTTTGATCATTTTGTGGTAATCCTAGCTCTTTGAGAGAGCATAGAAATGTGTGTTTGTAATTGTTTGAGAGACGATGGAAGTGTCTTTTCTTTTTCTTTTTTTTTTTTCATTTTTTTCCAACAGTCCAATATGTGGATCTCATCTTTACTTGGCTTTATTCTTTGTGTAAATAACCAGTTGTGATACTGAAATAGCTTCCCTACATATATTTCGTTTTAGGCACTGTAAAAAATGGGTCCTATGTTGAAGTGCTTTTATCGTTGCTATTGATGTGATAACATCTTTGTTGATATTTTCGTGACTTTGTAGTTTTGTACTGTTTGAAAAAAAGGAAAAATCTTTGGTTTTAAGTCACGGATATTTGCTGTTACCTCTGCATTCTGGATATGGTCGTATTACAAAACTAGGATTTCTATGATGAGTAATGCTACAGAGTTATATATTTATTTATTTATTTATTTATTTATTTATAGAATTCAGTTAGAATTTGCCAAGATTCAGGGTGATTGTTGGATAATGGTTTTAAGCCAAAAATGCCTTTGAAAACAATTTTACCAAAAAAATCTGGCTGTTACGTATGCTGCTTTCCATTTCTCTCAAGCAAATGAAACTGACGTACCTGTTCATCAATGCAGTTCAATCATTAAAGCCAAAGTAAATTGAACATAAGTTAAAGGTCCTATTGAGTTTTTTCTTGGTCTGTGTGTTATTTGATACTAACATTTTAACGCATTGGTGGAATTTCGCTTATTATTATATAGAAGAATATAATTCTAAATAATTCATATATATCTAATATTATCATTAAAACTATGTAAAAAAATATTATTAATAATATATATCGAATAATAATATTGATATTAAACTTCAAACATATATAATAGTTTAATATAATTTAATATACTAATGCGGTGTTGTAAAATACTTCTCCAAATGGTACATTAATTTTAGTATATTAGATGATTGTTGTTCTTTGTTATAAATGAATATTTTTAATCTATTTTGAGTCTTTATTTTAGAGACGATAATATAAAGTGGATCATAACTAAAAATTGAGTAAAGCAAATACAATTTATCTTGATATTATCTCTGATCCATATAGCAATAAAGATAAAAGATAGTTAATAGTTACGACATAGATCGTCCAAACTTCATTACTTCTCTCGAGTTTAGTCTTCTTTAGAATAAAAGTTTAATTTTTAGATTTAAAAAAAAAAGTCATGTTCGGTAAGCTTAAGTATCTACTTTTATTAGTTCAATTAAATTCTAGTACTCTTACGACTATTTTTAATTGTTTCATAAATAAGTTTATTATTGCTTCAAACAAAATAATTCAACATTAATTAAAACCATTTTTATTATGTTTACAACTTATAGAATTAAAATTAGAATACTCAAAAAATTATAGTATTGTAAAAGGATAGTATCTAAAAAGCATTTTATTAAGGTGCATTTCCCTATATTTTACATGAGGAATTCAAAATTATGTATTACAAAAATGATTCAAATATATACTAAAAAAATTACATAAATAATTATTGCATTATAAAATAAGCAAGACTCTTAATTTCTTTATGTAACAAAATATGTGATTTTTTTCTAATTTGTTATAAATTAATAAAATTTAATTACTTATCTAAAAAAGAAATAAAAGTATATATATATATATATATATATTTAATTATATTCTATATTATTTTGTTATTTTTGTGCAAATTTAAAGGTTATAACCTCTGTATCCAAAAAAGAAGTTATAACCTAGATAATGAAATAGGTTTAATGATATGAGTCATACTTGATTTTTATTTTACAATTAATTCATAAAAATATTTTCTTTCTTATTTTAGGTTTTCATTCATAAAGAATATTACATTTTAAAAGTTTAGAATTTAAATTTAAAGTATAAAAAACTAAACAACTCTTATATTCTTATATCAAACAGTGCATATACTTATTTTCACACTCTATTTAATATCATTCATTATACATACTTTTTTATATCACTTTCTCTCACTCAATCATATTCATTGAAAATGGTATGAATAGTACTTACACTCCTAAAAAAGGTGTAGGATGATTATTTTTCAAAACTAAAGGGTGGAGAAGATAAAAAGTTTGGGAAGATGAGAGGGCAAGGTAATAAAAACTCAAAGAAATGGATAACTAAATAAGTTGTTGACATGCTAAATAGAAGTGCAAGAAGTAGTATTTGAAGATGACATGTGGTTAATTATAGAAGGGGAAGAATTTTTATATTATATTATATATATATATATATATATATATATATTATAGATATTAATTGTTTCTTTTTCCTTCTAACTTTTGTTGAAAAGATTAAATAGAATAATGGGAAAATTGGGTATACATCAATTGTAAAATATTCTATAAAATTAAAATTTGGAACATTCTTTACTTTATTTGAATCATGATGTTACAAACTCTCTTTTATGGTTAAAATATATTGAAAAACACGAGTTTTTAAATTTTTTAGAAAACAAATTGCTTCAATTGGGTCCAAATCTTGTAATTAAAAAACCATCGAAGTACTTGACCACAAAGATGCTGATATGATCCGGTAAAAAAAAATGCTGATATGTTAGTTATTTCAATTTTATTTATACAAATAACCCTAACGCTGATGGGAATTCATCCTCACCACAACCAGCTGACTTTTGCAGCAAGAAATCAGAATTGATTCCCCAATTTGTTCTTTCTTATTGTTCACCCTATTCTTTGATTCTGTTTTCTTATTCCCCTTACCCATCAAATACTGAGAGCCAATCCTAAAACTTCAGTCAAAAATTATGGTAACCTTTGAAGGTTTACCCTTGAAATGGCCTAAAGGATGGAAATAGAAAGCCATCTGTTAGACTTTGTGCCTTCTGTTCCTACAATGGAGTTGTTGGATCATTCAAGTGTGTTTAATTTGGTTGAGATAAATCACGATGTTCTATTTGCTAGATATGATACCAGTGTTGCTGGTGATCATTCATATATGTAGATATTTCCCAAATAGAGTTGGCTTCACAAAGGATTGACAATTGCTTAAGCTTGAAAATGCTTTCATGGAATTAACATACTGAAGTTTTAAAAATATAAATTCAAAAATTAAACATTTTGGTAACATATTTAGAGAATTAATTAAGGGAATGAGAAAACAAAAGAATTATTTAATTATTGTTAGCTTGTAAATTATTAGATGAGGATCATCAGTAAAAATAAAAATAACTTTTTTCTTTTGATTTTGTAAGAAATAAAAGGATTTGAACATTCATTATGTAGTGTAAGTGAGAAATTCAATTTAATTGTGATTTAAAATAGTAAATAAATTATTTATGGACATGAGTTGTTATTGGTCTACTCAGCAACTTTGTAGTGTCAAGACTTTGAAATTTAATCCTAACACTTCGAGTAGTTTGTTGATTAAGTTTTAATTTTAGGTACTTAACTAGTTTTATACCAAAATTGTTGAAACTCAATCGTGAGTTCAAACTAAAGTTTTGTCAAAAATATAAGCATTAATTCAAGGGTGAGTTAGTTATATATATGACTTTTTACCTTGAAAACTCAACCAAGTTCAACAAAAAATAGAAAAGATTGATCTCCATGCATCACAGCCAATCGCTGTACATTGCTATAAATATGCTCATTAGCCTAAATTAGAATTTCATAGTTATTATAAAGAACCCCATCACCTATGAGAATTCACTCTCTCCCACTAACCAATTAAGGAGCCCTTGAAACTCTCACCACAAAATGAAATCCTCAGCAGTTTCTTCCCTGTTGTTCACCCTTTGCTTGATCCTCATTTCTCATGCACCTGTGCTAGCAAATGCTAAAGGTGGTGGTTCCAAGCTGATTGCCAATGTTTGCAAGGAAGCCTTGGAGGACAGGGCCGATTGCATGAGAGTTCTGGGATCAGATCCTAGAGTCTCACATGCAAAAAACTATGTTCAACTTTCAAAGGCCATCCTAGAGTTGGCCTTGAACAAGGGGATAGAAGGCCAGAACTTCCTCAAGGGATTGTTGGCAACAAACAATTCTCCAGCCATTGCACAATGTGCAAACTTTGACTATGATGGGGTGGTTGGATCATTCAGGAGTTCCCTGGGCGAGTTGCAAGAGGATCCTCAAACTGCAAACTATGATGCCAAAGTTGCTGGTGATGGACCTGAAACCTGCGAGAGAGGCTTGGCTGCAGCACATATAGTTAACCCTGCTATTTCTGATCTTAACAAGGAGATATTGTTGCTTAGCAAAATTGCATTTCTAGCCACAAATAATCTCTAAGGTAGCTGAGTCTAATTATAATGAGGTGACCCTTGAAATGGTTATGCATATGATTATGTTGGGAAGGGTCACCCCAAGGATGAGGAATTTGTGGGGGAAATTTTAGGGTGTTCTTTTGGTTCATGTCAAGTGTGGAGGGAGAGCAATAATTAATAAAATCAAATAGCAGTTTATTCCTATTTGTTGATCTATTAAATATTTACTTGTTTCATTTCTTTCTTTTTTTAAAAAATAATAAATTTTAATGGAAAGCATCATAGTTAAGCAAGTTTCTTCATAAAAGAAGAATCAAAATTCATTAAAACGAGGATTAGACTCTCTTCCGTTGAACAGGCAATTACTGAGAGAATGAGAGGTAGGAAGATTAAATCCTACATGTAATGTAATGTAATGTAATTTGCAGGTAACTGATATATAGTTACTTTTAATAGGTCAAGATTTACGTCGCGGTTTCGTTTTTTGAACGTTAAGCATGGCCCCTTAACCATGCTTCTTTATTTATTTTTTTTGGTGAAAAAAAAAAAGTTTAGGAGAAGAAAACGTTACTCCATTCAACAAGTCTGAACGACGATTTAAAGTATACTTACAAATGATCCATCATTGAAAATCAAACAACAGAAATTAGACCTTTAACCATTTTGTCATATTCAATTTTACCAATTAAACCAACTCTCTGATGGGCCCTAAACCACATTTCTACGCTCATAAGGAAGGATATTTTTGTCATATTCGTTTTTTTTTTTAAAAAAAGAAAAGAATTCTAGATACATATATATGCTTTGACATATAAAAGGTTGCAATTAATTCTTCGATGCAAAAACTGGAATATAATAGGAAGTAACAAAGATGATATTGACTTCAATCATGTCATGTAGATGAGCAACTAGAGGTTTTTATATTACCTTAATTAGTGGCACTTTTATTATTTAACGGTATTATTGATTTATGAATTTTAAAAATTAAGAAATGATTATAAATTATCTCAAAAGAAATAAAAGAAATTCATGCATAATGAATATTACGTTATAAATTGTGTTGTACATACAGATCCAAAATAAATAAATAACTTTGTCAATGCTGCTCATGAATATTACGTTAAAAATGTGTTACACACGTTTCACTAGGGAGAAAACTTTGCCAATGCTGTTCTGCCTGATCATGTGCTAGGCCTAACTTCGAAAACTATAGATTATGCAGCACTCTTCCGCTGGAAAAATTGCTTCTAATTAAATACGCAGGATTGGTTCGCTCTTGTTACTGGAAATGGACTCACTAACGTGACTCAATAATATATTTCTTTATGTCATGCATTTTGACTTTTCTGGACATTAGTGTGTGTGGTTATTCTTAAGAATTTAAGGAATGCAAAAGAATTTTCTCTCATATATTGCTGTGTTTGTCCTTTGTTAGGCAAATGAACTCGTAGACAGTTTGGCCAAATCTTAGCATGGGCAAAAACAGTTTTTAGGAGATAATTATTTATTAATGTCACATCTCACAATAAATGAACTTTATCTTTATGCCTATAATTATACCGCACTGGGTGTATATATATGCAGTAGTTCTTGTAGTCCAGTAGCATCGGAAATACTGAATATATAAGATTATTATTGAGTTTAGTCACGTTTAACTTATTAGATACTAATTTAGGAGATAATTATTTATTAATGTCACACCTCACAATAAATGAACTTTATCTTTATGCCTATAATTATACCGCACTGGGTGTATATATATGCAGTAGTTCTTGTAGTCCAGTAGCATCGGAAATACTGAATATATAAGATTGTTATTGAGTTTAGTCACGTTTAACTTATTAGGTACTAAACTCTTTCGCAAGTAGTTCATCAAATCCAGCTTGACATGAGAACTGGATGCTTGAGATGGAACAAGGGGAACATGAAAATAAGACCGAAGAAATTGTATATTCAAAGTTCAAACCGTAATGGATAACAATAAGCGAAAAAAAAAACCTGGAAAAGGAAGGAAAGTGATAATTCCCACTATGACAAAGTAGAGGCTACTGCTAATGTAGGTACAAGGTATATCACATCAATGCGTCAATAGGAGGCTGACTTCAATCTACATCTTGCTATTAATAAGATTATGGCTTGGGTGAGACTTCAGACTTGGCCATTGAATATTTTAACGAAAATTCACAAGGAAAGTGGGAGAACTCATTAAACTATATATATGGATCTATATATGGATCTATATTAATCTTGAGGGGGAAATATGCCAGCCTATATATGTTGAACTTGATCTGCAAAACCTTCAATTATCCATGTATCGAGGTTTATAAATTATAATAGAAAAAAAGGTTTGGAAAAGTGGAATATGAAGCTAGGCTCTCATCATGTTTTGGATGTGGAGAATATGGACAAGATATATAAGGAGAATTGTCTTAACAAGAGTGATATGACACACTATGTTGGGAATGTAGGAGACCCTAATCTAAAGGGTGGAGGATCCGTGTGGTCCATAGATGAAGGTCTAAAGACATTAAATTAAGTAAAGGAAAGAGAAAGAACTACCTTGCCTTGCTGTCCCTTGAAGGAGTAGAGAGGCTGATATATAGTTACCCCATGCTTCGCCTAAGCACTCAAAAAGCAATTAGATTTGAACATGATCACGGTGTGACAGGGCTGTGAAGTATGTGTAGGTTTTTCGGATATCGATGTTGATGTTTTTACGTACTAAAAGATCATGAAAGATGCACATATATATAATTAGGTGGTACATACTAATTGTCTCTCTTACATTAGGTATCACTTGGCATAGCAATCATTCTTTTAACTTGCTTTTTCGTCACTTTCTCAATGATCCTTATGTAATTTGCATCCTTAAGAATTGTTTTATTTTCTCCTTATATCTGAGTCTTAACATGTCCATCGCTGCTAATGTGTGTGAATACTCATTCATAAGTAGCATGTATAATTGTATACAATTTGTTAAAGAAGGGGAGAGGGGTATGATCATGTTACTAAAATTTTTTGTTGCTGTTGCTTTTTTCCAGCGCATTCTAACTTTGCTATTTATTTTATTTATTATATTAAAATTCAACAAACAGAAAAGAGGGGCAAATATGGGTCTAACCGTCTAAGGATTGAATTAATTTCTTCGCTTTTTAATACATCTCAATCACAATTATTCGTTTGATTTTTACAATTTTCATTGCAGAAAAGCTCCTATTTAAAAAAATATTTTATCTTCTCTTTAATATTTTTTTGGTACAAGATTGTGTATTTGTTCATGTAATTTCGAACTGAAGTCATAGTTAAGTAAAAAAAGAAATTTAAAATATCGGTTTCAAGATTTTAATCCTTAATATTATAAGTAAGATTTACTTAGAATTACAATTTATTTATACTTTAACTAACAACTGTGGGGGTATCTTTCATTTAGTATGATACTACTCTTTCAATTTGCATATTACTACTTTATGTATAAATTATATATTATACAGCTTTAAAGTTTTTTTTTTAAAATATTAACATTCAAAAAAAGGTTACTATTGTGAATTACGTATGTTATTTTGGATACCCTTTAAAATTTAAAAATTTTAAATATAAAAAATATTTCTTTTAAGAAAAAAAATATTTTAATAGTATTTTATAATATAACCTAAACAGATATTTAGTGTTGGTACTACTATTTTAATTTGCATATCACTTTCTATGTAAATTAGACTTTATGTAGTTTAAAATAATTATTTAAATTATAATTTTAAATAATATCTTTTTTGGAAATTTTTAATTTTTTTATAAAATTGAAATAAAAAGTAATAAAATTTTCTATTTATGTTATAATTTTTATTTTAGAAAATAATTAACCCACCCAAATTGACTTGCCTGCCAAGTGAACCCCAATAGATAATTATTTAAAATTTTAAATGTAAAAAATATTTGTTCTAATATAAATTTTTATATTTTAATTTTATTATTATTATTTTTAGAGTGTAACCTAAACAGATACTTAGTACTACAATTTCAATTTGCATATTACTTTCTTTGCAAATTAAATTTGTTAGAATTTTTTTCCATAAAAAAAAGAATTTTTTAATAGTTTTAGAACTCTTAAATTATTACTGTGAATATTATATTTTATTAGGAAAAAATTTCAATCTTTCCTATAATTGAAAAAACTAATTTTATTATTTTATTTTTTATTTATGTTATTATTTTAATTTTAGAAGAGAATTACCCAAAAGTACTTGACTAGCTTGCACACAAAGAGAACTAGAGAAACCCATTTATTTATTTATATTTTTTAACCATTAAAATAAAGCATAAATAAAAGAGCCCCAAACCTTCAAAGGAGCTATGCTAAATTTTCGCTACCTGAGCTGTTAACGGTTACCCACCGCCTTTTGCCACCGCTTTCCACCACCACAGTCCGCCGTGAGGTAAATGACTCTGTGCCCATTACTCAGTTTGTTAATTTTCATTACGTTTGACTGCTGTGTATTTTCTGTGATGCTTTTTTTTTTGGGGTGATTTTATCCTTGTGGTGTGTGTGTGTTATTATTATTGATTTTATTATTTTGGTTATGAGATTTCATTTGTGGTGTTATGTTAGAGAATGGGTTGTGGCTGTTATTAGATTTGGAATACCTGTGTTTATGTAATTGATGGAGTAGCTCTTATGCATGAGTTTCATCATGGCTGGTTTCATTTTGAATATAGATGCCTGCGTGAGATTTTGAAGGTTTTGTTGTGGTAACATAATCTGTTCCTATGAAATCAGTGTTGCTGTTGGGTTTTGGATAATTGCATGCTTCTTGTTATGGGAGGTTGGGATTCTTTTCAGTTTTGATCATTATTAAATGGTGTTTTGTTTGTGTGTATTGTGTCATCTGAGTGATAAGTTAGTGAAAGGAGTATTTAGACCTTTGCAAGATTGGGGATTCTATCACCATGGGTTTATGTTGGAGCAAGGTAGGTACAATCAAGAGATTTGAATTGGGTTGGGGAATGGTGTTGCTTGCTTGATGCATGACCTTTGAAAGGAAACTTGTTTGTTTTAGTGTGTATGATAGTGTTGTTTTCTGTCATCTATTTCTGGTGATGGTACTTCAAATATAGCTCAACTGTGAGAGGATAAAAGAAGAATAGCAATGAATTGGGGTTAGATTTGGCACTTCCTCTTGTTGTTCGATGTGTGTATCTATGTCTGAAATGATTTATTTGTGAAATGAAATTCAGCCATGTTTCTTTCTCACAGTTAGGGTCGCATATGGTTTGGTATGTGGATAAGCTCTGATCATCTGTTTTCATCTCAATCTTTTGTACTTATGGACTGCCTGAAATGTAATAATGCCCAATGTATATAGACTAAATTAAATAATCAGATTTGGATCTCTCTGTTGTTGTTTGAAGTCCATCCGACTGCATGCAAATCATCATTGTCTTCACATCTCTGATAAACCTTCAATCTGCCAGTTTTCTACCATTAAACTGTCCAAGGAAAACTGAACCCTAACCTGTTAAATCCTAACTTTTGTGCCTCCTACATTCGGAGACATAAAAGAAGACTAAGCCTTCCATTACTTTGATGGAAATTTTGGACTATGTATGAGTCATGGCCAGTAGTTCCTACCATTTGTCAAAGGTGCTTCCCCATTGATGGAAAGAAAAATACTATCCTGCAACCAAAATTCAACATCCAACAGAAAGGAAAGCCTTTCAACTCATTTTTTTTTCTTCTCCATCCATAGTTTAATCCATCAAATCTCCAAAAGATTGTAGGCATTACCCAAAAAATCTCAAACAAAGAAAATAGTAACACCTAAAACATCTGAGTCACATAACCATGAAGTAAAAGATGATCTACTGTATCCCTAGCCTGCCTTAGCAAACAAAACAAACTGGCAGTCAAGAATATCTCTGCATATTAGAAATGAATATTCCTTTAAAAGATGATCTGCTGTATTTAATCTCTCAGTATATTAGTAATGAATATTCCTTTAAAGCAACCATGCCACAAATACGAACCTACCCCATAACACATTATCCTCAGTAAAGCCTTTGAAACATATAATGAAAAACTGCTCCAAGGTGAAAGTACACATCTAGCGTTCCCCTAGAATGCAAAACAGATAGTTTCATAAGAAAGTAGCTTTCTAACTATTCCAATATAAATGAGCCATGGTTTCCGAATTAGATCTGAGCATAGCACATTACGAAAAGGCATGTGCGAGGTCTGCAAGTTTGCAAGATGTCATATTTGTATTAATTCAGTTGAATACCTTTGTCCAAATGAAAAATTTGACATTAGAAGGTTTGGTTTATTGGCTCCTTTATGAAATCTTATATATGTGAATCATATTTCTGTTTCCTTGCATAGGAGTCTGTCCCTTTACTTCTTCATGAACTTGTCTGACCATTTTCTTTCCCTACTTTGCTTCTCCAGAAGTCGCTTTCTTTGCATAAACCAAGTCACTCTTTCTTGACAAGTGAACTTGATTGCAGGGTGTCATAATCTATCAATAACCATAAAATTCCTGATTTACACAGAAGAAAATCCAAGCTTTAGGAGCAGAAGGGATCATTTAATTGATTCTTACGCTATGGTAAGTTTATATAGCTATCTTGTTCCTACCAATTTTGTTGCCTGGTTTTCAAGGAGATGGAGAATGAGGAAAAGGAATGAATATTATGTTCCTTGTTGTTCAACTAATATGCATAAAGAAAATTAGGCTTAAGATGGAACTTATAGATATTAGACATTCTTCGTTTTTCCTTTTCTTTATTTTCTCATAAGATAAAGTAGCAGATTTTTTATTAGGCTCTTTTCAAGTATGCAGATTTAAAAAGGTGTTTTTAATGTATTGTTTGGTCAACCAAGATTAATTCTGGAGCAAAAAGTTACTACTCAGATTTTTTTCATGAATTGTTATGCAAGTTTTGTAATAGGCAGAAGTTTAACTTATGCTTGCTTGCATTATAGCTCTAATTGTGTAATGTGTCTAATTAAGTTATGGTTGCCAACTGTGCTTAGCTCAGCTGGTTGGGGTGGGTGGGGAATCGGGTAGAGGTCATTGGTTCAAGCCAAAGTAATGACATTGACTACCTAATTTACCAAAAACAAAATGAAAAGCATAAGTGTTGATTGATAAGGTTGGTCTTGGAAGGGGGAAGGAAGTCGTTAGAATCTGCTATCTGTAAATGTTCTTTCTACAATTCCTTTTCTGAAAAGCTCCCTGTTTCTAGCATGAATATTACCATAATTGTTTATGCAGGCTTCAAAGATTCTTGCTAACTTAATTGTGATGGGTGGGAGCATCTTAGCAAGAGCATTTGTTCAGGCATATCGTCAAGCACTTCAAAGTGAGCTTTTTATATTTATATCATTGGATGTATCTGCAATTTGTGAGACAAACTCGGAAGCTGGTTTACTGTTCAATTATGTTATTTCTTTTATTGATTGTTTGGTTGAACTGTTTTTTGTTTCCTTGGCTGTATACCATATACAAATGTTACTAAAATTATTTTCTAACTCCAAAATTATTTTCTTGCCTATGCAATCCACTAATTCCACTAAAAGAAAGAGGTTTGAGAAACTGTATTCTGCCTATATTTTTTAAGGCTAACACTACTTGTTAAGTTGGGATTATATTATAGACCTTAGACCTCTCATTCTATCTTATTAAATTTGGGGTTTTCTTCTAGGTTTGAGGGGAGAGAAGTTGTGGAGATTACCAGCCATAATAAGATTGAGTGATTGGAATTGAATTCTTTTGGGGGGCCGGAGGGCCATTGGTGGGATACTGGGGTTGGATTGCATTGCATATGATGCTCCTATCAAGTGAATTATAGGATATCAGTGTAGTCCTTAAGTCCTTTTCTTCATGTTAGGTTAATGGTTATGGGGTTTCTTTACATCATGATTTGTGGTCTCCTCTAATATGGTATGGTTTAATTGGCCAGAATGAAAAGTTTTAATTGATGATTACTAGTGAATATTGGCAGCAATACAATTAAATCTCATAAGCCTGCACTTAGTGCTACAGTGGTCATGCAACTTGCTTATGGGGTGAATCCTATAGTTAGAAGAATGTTTAGCTGTATTCCATTGTCCTATATATATATTGCCATTTTCTTATTGATACGTTGTTACAGATGCTGCCAAAAATGGTGTTGCACAAGATACAATACAAAATACTGTCCGCAGAGCAAGCAAATTCATGACAGAGAAAGAGGCTCGGCAGATTCTTGGAGTGACAGACGAAACTCCCTGGGAGGAGATTGTGAAGGTTAGTGTATCATTTGTGTCTCAGTTATTATCCATTTGTTGTATGAAAACTAGCTTAAAACATCTCTACGATGCAGAAATATGACACTTTGTTTGAGAAAAATGCCAAGAATGGGAGTTTTTACCTACAGTCCAAAGTTCATCGAGCCAAGGAATGTTTAGAGGCTGTCCAACGAGGCAAGTCAGGGTAACCCCTATTTGAGAACTTAGTTTTGTTCCATCTTACAATCCCCTTTTATTGTTATTTTGGCAAGATAGATGTTCGAATTGACCCGAGTTGTATCCCATTTTTGCATTGAAGTTTTGAAACTGAAATTACCATTGTCATTCAAGAAAATTGTAAATAAATAGTCGGGGATTGACTGCACAAATAATGAAGGGTATATTTAAAGCTTTGCTACTCCTTCAAAATGGATTTTTGAATTTGGCTAAGTGATTGTTGAATTTTTGCCTTGAAATAAATAGAATAATATGGATTGATATTGTGAGAATAACATGAGCAAATACTGATCGCTAAATGATGCGTGAGTGTTTAGTATTTTTCGGTACAGTGTATTAGAACATATGATTGTATAATAAAAATAAATTATGAGAATATACCAAAAAAAATTAATTTATGAGAAGTGAGAATAACAAAAAAAAGTCAGTTAAAAGTTTGTACAAAACTTGTACTGCCTTTTTTTTTCCCCTCAAATTTACTTTTGTCGGTTGTTGAAAATTGATTAAATTTGATACTTTGCTATGCACGTTCAAAAGTGATAAATATTATTTGAAAGAATTGAAGTGACATGTACTATTAGTGTAAAATATTTTGTCACTGATATTTATTAATATTTTAATATTTTTATTTTTATTATTAAAAATGAAAAATAATAATAAATATTAATTAATTAAAATATCAGTATAATTTATTTTTTTATATACAATATATGCCAATTAAAGTCTATCCGAAAAATCACTATTGCCTGATGGAAATCGTAAGACGGACAAATCTGACATCATTTTCTAAGGATCAGGATCCTGATCCATTTTCTAATTATATTATAAACCATAACATTTTTTTTTACTGGGTTGAACATAACATTTAAACCATGGTCTCACGTGACATCAACTGATTGAGGTGCACATCATATTTAATGCTTATCCTTTTACTGCTCATATAATCAATCTCTTAACACATTTTTTATTCCATTGGAGCAAATTGTCAAACAATTAACAACTTACTCAAGTTTTATGATGATCTCACATTAATATGACTCATTAAAAAAGTAATACTTTGATGGAATGTTTTTTTATTAATGAAAAGTAAAAGAACGAGTAGGAAATAGTTAAAAAAAAAGGGATGGAGTAGAATGAAGTTATTTTTTAATTTGTGTGAAAGATTAATAAAAGAATAAAATAAAAATAAATTATTTTGTTTAAAATTTAAATTATAAAAAAATGAAATAAAATGTAAAATATTTAATTTTACATTTATAAATTTATTTTCTTTATTTTATTCTAATTTTAAAAGAAACAAAAAATTTGTATTTGAAATTAAAAAAAAAAAGAGAATAATTTTCTTTAAATTTTTTTTTTTTATTATTTATTATTAAACTCTTAAATAAAAACTATTTTTTTTTCTCTTTATTCTCTCGTTTCTTTCATTTCTTATTATCCAAACATACTATAAATGATAAAACAAATATGTCATATACCAACTTGGTAAAATGACACTGGGAGATCCAAACACTCGTGGATCCAAAACCCCTCCCTTGTTGCTTACCCAAAACGGTTGGTAAACTTGCAATCATAATAATCACCACTCAAGCCCCCCCAAAACGATCCCCAAACTCAAAAGCGACTAAAAGTGACCACTCCACTGTAAATGAGAAACTTTTCTTATATACTGCTTATATATATACAAGTTTTAGTTTGTAATATGTAGAAATTTTAAAAATAATATTAATTTCTGCATAATTAATTCCAAATAAACATAAAGAAAAATTAAAAGCAGGCCTTTTAGGCAATTTATAGTTCCCTCTTTAGATGTCTTTTTTTTTTTAAAGACTTCCCTCTGTCATGAAGTTTATCAACTAATTTCAATACACACTTAATCATTTACTTTATAAAGATAATTTGTCTTAATTTTAATTTTAATATATTATTAAGACGAGACTATTAATACTCTCAATTGTTTATCCACATTCTTTATTAGTCAATTATAATTTTGTAAAAATTATAGTTATAATTAATTAATAAAAAATTTGAATAAATAATTAAAAATATTAATAACCCCACTCATATTATTATTAATATATTATATTTTAATACTATATCCAATTATGTAGTATCCAATCATTAAACGGGTTAGACTATCGAAATAACTACTTATAAAATTTTGGGAAAAGCTCTTAATGTACTAATATACATCATTAAATAATAATAAAAAACTCTTCACGGATCAAATTTAAACTCATACTCATTTATCTTGTCTTTATCCTTCTCGTTATACTATCCTAAATTTTTATCTCATTACTTTAATATCCCGTAATATATTATTTTAACTAAAAATGTAAATACTTGTTATTTATTTTAGATACAAGTATCTAGGTATTTAAAAAAGAGTAATCTAATCATCTTAATAATCATCTTAATATTAAATAAAAAAATTATTAAATAAAAAAATAAATACATCTAATATCTTAAGAACATAAAAAATATTCAATATTTTTTCATTTAATAATTAAAAATATTAATAAAAAATTGAATAGGAGGATAAATCATTTTTCAAAAAAAATAAGTAGCCTGATACATTATTACACTTCCACCACCATTAACACACTTAAGTCTTAGAAGACTTGGGTCAGTCTTAATTTAATCAGAAGTTGCTTGAAATCTTACTATTTAATTTTTCCTCTCTCATAATAGTATATTAATTTTATTAAGAAATTAAAATAGAAATTATTATATAAAGAATATAAGTATTAAATAGCTTAAAAATATAAAAAGGTATTTAATATTTTTTTAATAATTAAGATGATTTAACTAAAGATAATATATATTTTTTAACATGTACCATAATAATATACGTTAATAAAATTCATAATATATAACTCCCAACGTCAACTCATTTTTGGAAATCTCAATATTAGCTTCATTTCTTACAAACTAATTAGTAACCCGTGTATTGTAAGAGAATTTTTAAAAGTCTTAATGTGTGTTTAGAATATATTTTAGATACTAAATTCTTAGTATGTTATGAATTTAAATTCTTTAAATTGTTAATATTTTATTTTAAAGTTAAAAAACGAAAGACATGAAAAAAAATAGATTAGTCAGACTACATATAAAAGTACTCTATGTATTAATTGTTAAATAATTAAAATTCTAACATTTTATTTTAAAGTGGAAAAAAACTCAAAGAAATGATAAATTTTTAAGACGTGATCCCCAATACAATGGGAATTAATATGGAATTGATTAGGCGGAAATGGAATTATTAAAGAAATTAGATTTATAATTGATAGTTAATAAGGGAAAGAAATTAAGGAGAAGAAATAAGAAAGATTTAGAATAAATGAAAAGTGTAAAGTGTGAACCATTAAAGAAGAGTTCAAATAAAAGAGACGATAACTCATAGAAAAAATACATGTATTAAATAATGGAAAAGAATATGTGAAAAAAATATTTTATGTTTAGAAAAAGTACTCTATTTATTATATAGAGTTGGATTTCTTTTAATAAACCATTTTAAAATTTGACTAATTTTTAGATATTTAAATAATAAGAAAATTTTATGAGTATTACTTTAATTATACCTACCTACCCTCTCATTTTAATTATCTTTTAATCTTATAATAACTGACGATTCTCTCATAAAACTTTGGTGTTTACCTCATACTCTGTGATTGCCACGTGCACAGTAGAACCGTGGCATTAATGCTGATCCACGTAGCTTATTATGTCGCGTGGCACCAAAGCAAAAATAAAATTGAAAATAATGAAAAGGATAAGAATCAAAAGAAAAATAAGATATTTCATTTCCTCTCATTTTCTAGGAAAGTCACGTTGTTGGAGAGAGAAAAAAGGGTAGTGACGTTTGGGGTTTGGTACCTCCGGCGTGACGTGAACCTTAATCTCACGAAATCCCATTGTGAGATTATAATGATACTAATGTATTATAATTTTTTTTGTCCTGTGTATTATAATAATTTCACATTCTACAAACAGATAAATATAGAGATGCCCAAAGCAAGTTTAATTTTCATTATTAATTTACTGCAACACTATTCTTGTCGTTTTACGTTACATCAAGGGGTGGTGTTCTATTATACAATTTATGCATTGGATTCGAGTACGAAAAATGTTTTAATTTCATGCACTGCTGAGTGCATAATTCAACATTAAAAAAAAAAAAAACAAAGTCCAGTTGGGTATAATTAGATTTAGGTAGATTTGGTATAATTCATAATTTAAGTACTTAGAAATGATAAAAAATCGTGTTAATCTAGTTTAACGCAAAAATTAATTTCATAACACCTTTATTGAATTAAAAAAAGTATGATTTTTTTTTATTACTTAAAAGCTTAAAAGATGAAAGGTTACGAGTGTGTCGGAAATTACAGCGGGAGCGACGAACAAATAACTTATTAGGAGTTACTATTAATTTTATTTGAATTAAAAAAATATTTATTAAAAAATGTCTTTGAAACTAAATTGAATTCGGGTGTCAATTATGTATAAGTAATGGTAGACTTAACTCCATAACACGCTTAACACATCCGTTCTAAAATAATTACCCTAAAATCATTGTGCAATAATTTGATAATCTAAAAATGTATTCATTTTAATCCTTTTTAAAAGATAAACTAAAAAAGATAAATAATTTGTGAAAATTTAATTTGTCCTTGACAAAATAGGAGTTACATTCTTACGTATCTCCAGATGTAATAAGGAACTCAAAGTCACGTAGTTCTTTAGAAAAAAAAATGATTGTGAGTTGGTTGTTTTTAACTTTGAAAAGATTTATTTTTAGTTTAAAAATTCACTTTTTTGTTAAAAAAAAAGATTTGAATTATCAAGTTGTCACAACTCAAATGATTATAAAGTTACGGAATTAACAAGTTATCACAACTCAGTTAATCATATTTTATTCTTATAAAAAAAGTTAAATTATTCTATTTTTAAATAATTTTTTTATCTTTTACTTTTCAGCCCAATAAACTCATTTCTCAAAAAACAAAAAAAAACAAAAAAAAATAACAAAAAATAGCACAGTGGCTTACAAAAAAACGAAAAGGGAGGATTCTGTTTTTTTTTTTGGATTAGTTGCAAAACAACATAGGTGAAGAAGATGAAGACTAGTCGATTAGCTGCAGTTTGGCACGGGTTCGTCGAGTGCGGTTCGATGGCTGGCGGGTTACGGTGAGTCGGCGCGGCTCTGGTATTGGCTAGTTCGCGGAGGGATGGTCGTTCAGGAGGTGCTGCGCGTTGGTGGCGTGGAAGATGATGGAACAAAGAGGAATGGAGTTAGGTTCGTGCGGTCAACGACGCGATGGTAGCCGGTTCAGTGACGCTTGGGAGGTTACAACCGCGGGTCGCTCAGATCTGGTTTGGGAGGCGATCTGCAGCCTGCGCTGTCGAATCTGGTCATTGGGTGTGGTTGACCAGCACAGTGCGAGCCAGACTTCGGGCTCGGTTCAAGGAAGCACAGTTGTGCAACGCAGATAGCGTGGCCGGGTTGGAACCACGGTGCGGCAGGTGAGATCTGGACTGCGGCGGCGCGCGATTATGGTATAACATCCTGAGAAACATGTTAGACTTGTATATGGTCTCAAAGGTACTATTATACTTGTATGACATGTCAGTTAAATTTTGTGATAAATTGATATCATTTAGATACTTTGCTACAACCCAGAATGTAAAAAGTATCTTAAAATGACTCAAAAAATGACATAAATTGCCTAGTTAAGTAAAATAAATAAAAAGAATTTATTTATAGGTCACAAATAGGTGGATTAAGGTGTAGTTAAAATTTGAGAGCAATCAGAATTTGTTTGGTATTTTTAAGCATACTAGTTGTATATTTTAATGCCAAATTGACCTCCAGCAGATATGAAAATTTGAGAAAATGGTGAAATAATAATTTTGATGAATCTTAATATTTATTTCAAAGTTGTTGGAAGTTAGAAAACTTAAATTAGCAAAATATGAGTGTTCATAACAGATAAAAAAGTTATAGTGTATAACTTAAGTGACTAAAGCCTTATCTTTTAATTTGTTTTTCCTTCTCCCCACACGTTTCCTGCTGGAAACAGAAGAACGAAAATAGAACAAAAAAGGAAAGAAAGAAAGGGGGAAAGAAGAGGAGAAAAAGGGGGAAGTCCAAAGAAGTAATCATCCATCATCATCCAAGCATCAAGAGGTAGGGGTCCTTGATTTCTCACTCTATTTAACTTAATCTTCTTCTTGTTCTTGAGTGTCTTGATGAGGGATATTGATTTTGGGTGAGAAAAGAAATTTAAAGTCTTGTGGACTCTTGACTAAGGAAGTGAAAAATCTTAGAATTTATAGCTTTCTAACTATGAAATTCATAGTTTTCATAGTGTTAGTTCATGGAGGAAAAACTTTGAAACTCATTTATGTTTTGTTTTGTTTGATAATGTTTGAATGATTTAGTCTCAAATATTTGATGTTTTGTAATTGATTGTTGTTGTTTTTGATGATTGAATGGTGAAAGAATAGATTTGTC
Source organism: Ormosia emarginata (assembly GCA_029884605.1). Taxonomy (NCBI): domain Eukaryota; kingdom Viridiplantae; phylum Streptophyta; class Magnoliopsida; order Fabales; family Fabaceae; genus Ormosia; species Ormosia emarginata. The sequence goes on along the minus strand of JAQQTP010000069.1, from coordinate 15,671,739 downwards.
GTAGATGGAATGAAGTTCATTGTGCAAATCTGGAAAACCAGAATTTTGCACTATTCATGGTACTGTTCACACAACACCAACGAAATTTTGTGCCTTGGCACAATTCTTCCGTTTTCATGTTTTTATGCTTTTCCAAGCTATTTTATGTCTTAATTGAGTTTGTAGAACCATAATTAATATGGAATTGCATAAATTAATGATAAGAAAGTATTAGAAATGGTAAAATAGATTTGAATATAAGTTGAGTTTCCAAGTTTATTAAGATTGGTTCCCTTGATAAGGTTGAACCCTAGTAAAAATTGGTTCCCTTGATGAGGTTGAACCCTAACAACCATTAGTTCCTTTAGAGTTGAACCATAATATACATGTGAGAATGATATTTTACATTGATGAAGTTAATTGTTTAGTATCATTAGTAAGTTCAAGAGTTATAATATTTGAATGTACCATTGTGTATATATTTTTCTAGTGCCATAAAGTGTATGTATTACTGAGAATTTATATGTTCTCACCTCGTTTGTATGTTTTATGGTAGCAGAACATGGTTCTTCTAAAGAAATAAAGAAGAAGAAGAAAAAGAGAAACAAGAAAAAATCCATGAATAAATAGTTTAGTTTTATTTTTGGTAGTTTACATCTCTTGTATATTTTGTTGCCTTGAGTTGTATTTTGTTGTATATTTTATAGTGCTCGTGAGTTTTTATTTATTTAATGTAGTTATGTATAATTTTCTGTTTACGTGGCTCTCCATATTTATTTGTTTGTATAAATGATATGGGACTAGTTACTATATAAGTAGTAGTAGCATATCTAATATTGATTATCGTTATATTCTGATGAATTATTGAGATAATTTATATTAGAGTGTTACATTATGGTATCAGAGGTGGACCTCTCCCAGTACGGTATGATTCGGGGACGAACCATGTGGAAGCTAGTGGGCATGTGACACTCGGGGCCAACGAAGGCGGGAAGTGGTCGTCGATGCAAAAAGATGAAGCACAGACAAGGAGTGACTCCTGGCAGGCTTCTAGGCGAAGGGACACATGAATGAACTGAATACACACCGGAATGAGAGGGATTTAGAAACTGTGCATGTATGGAACTGTATAGTTGATGATGACTTAAAGGAATTGATTAGCACCACCCATATCAACAAGATGCATCTTCTTTTCGGGAGTCAAGAACATAAGTACTCCATGGTTAAGCGTGCTTGACTTGGAACACTTGTGGGATGGGTGACCTCTTGGGAAGTTTCTTAGGATACATATAAATAAGGACAAAGCATACTGAAAAGACCCGTGTTGATTTGTGGGGACACTCATCAATCCTGCAATCAGTCCCGAGACGTTACATATGGAGCATGGATCTGCAGCCTGCAACGTCGGCTGGGTTGAGATGATTGACAGCGATGATGGCTAGTTGTCATTTTGGTGGTTTTCTGGAGTTGTGTTTTTTATGGTGGGTTATGGTGTTAGTGAGGTTGATTATGGAGGTTGATGGTGGGTTTGTGGTGGTTGTTGATGGTGGTGGTTATAAGATTGGAGATTTGGGTTGAAGATGGTGATGGTGATAAAATTGGTGATGAAGATAAAGTGGTAGTATGGGTGAAGGTTGGTGATGAGGTTGGTGATAGTGGTTGTTTATGAAGGTTGATGAAGGTGAATGTGGTTTTTTGGTGGGTTGAAGACAATGAAGATGAAGTGGTGGTGTGGGTGAAGGTTGGTGTTTATAGAAAAGGTTGGTTATGTGGATGATGAAGATGGTGGTGATGTGGGTGATGAAGAAGGGTTGTTGCCAGGATGATTTGGTGGAGATGAAAGTGAATGTGATTATGGAAGAGGTTGGTTATGGAGGTAATGAACGTGGGGATGGAGAAAGGTGGTTGCCTAAAATTTAAAAAAAAATATGGCTAGGGTGTTATCTTTTGGTAGAAGTATGTTTAGGGGCTAGGCTGGTAGCTTTTTGGCTGAAGTGTTGAAAAGTATGTAGGCTATGAGTTTTTATTGAAAAAAAATGGGTTTGGAGAGTGATGGTGATAAGATTTAAGATGAGTTTGTTTAAAATGACGGCTGGAGTTTGTTTATGATGAGTTTGTTTAGGATGTGTTTGTTTAATATGAGTTTGTTTAGGATGAGTTTATTTAAGATGACTGATGGATTTGTTTATGATAAGTTTAATGGTATATGAGTTATGAAATGAATAATGAGTTAATTGGTCAGTTTATGGAATAAGGAGTCAAGTTATGAGTTTTTTGCTAGAAAATTAGGTAATTTTATATTTTCTCTTATTTTTTATTTTTTATTTTTTTTATTTTTTATTCTTTTTCTTTACAAAAAAATGTTGATGCCCCGAATAAAATTGAATATTCACAAAGTGCTAAAGTTATGACGTGTTACAAGCCTCAATGAAGTTTTATGATAATACTTACAAATCGTCTTGCCAAGAGATATTGTTGACAACAAAAAGTCGAACCTAATAATTTCGTGTAAGCAAATTTTACTTGTAATACAAGTATTTGAAGTCCATTAAAAATATATTGTTGTTAGGCTTAAACTGGCGCCCAAGCAACAATTAGTCATGCACCAAAATAGTATTTGAATATCTCATGGTCTTAATTACAAAATGAAATTGAGTTTAATCCTTTTAACAAAGTACTTCAAACCCTAACTAATTAAATTAATTCTTATTGAAAAAATATGTTATAACTTTAAAGTCATAATAATCATGTCAATTTATTAAAAATGTTTACTATAATTTAAATTGTAATATGTGCAATAGATGTGCAAAAAGCATGTCTATTTAATTTCTATAAACTCTTCTTGATTAATTATTAAAATGATAAAATATTATATAGATATCAATTTACATATAAACATTTACATATAATTTGTATTATTAAGGGACATGCTAAAGAGAGGTCAAGCATTCCACTTTTTAATTAGGCATTCGAGCTCTCCATTAACTATTGGCCAAAAGACATGAGCAATTTGAATTTTAAAAAAAGTAATTCTAAATTCTCCTATCTAATCTTTTTATTAATCATTCTAATTACTAAATACAGAAAGTATTAAATGTATTTTACGTTTTTAAGATATTAGATGCATTTACTTTTTCATTTAATACTTTCTTCATTTAGTATTAAGAACATTATTATGAGGAACTTGTAAGATGATATAACAAAATTCCGACACATTTGTTATTGTTCACCAAGTCAAAGCTCAAGCGCTCAAACACTTGTGTGCTTGAACTTTTATAAGGTGGGTGGTCAGTGATGGCCGAACCATGCACACTTGCATTGGTTATTGAAAAATTTCAAATAAAAATTATATGAACAAGAGAATGTGAATGATATGAAACTATGAAGGTTGTGTTGTCTTCTCTTTCATATTTTGTGAAGATATAAAAGATTTGTGAAATCTATAAAAATATGAAAGATATATAAAAATTTGTGAAAATATGTAAAGATATATTAAAGATATGAAAAATTTAAAAATAAGTCAAAAAATTTGTTAGAAATTTGATATTATTGTAAAACATGTATATTTTGCATGTGGTGGATGACTATCTTGATTATCTAATAAATAAAAAATTAGTTAAAATGGATCACAATCTCTAGTGAATACTAATCATAAATAACTACATTTTATATAAATTATAAAATACTCTTATAAATACTCTGTCAGGTCTCAAAGGTATGTATCTCATCTGATATACAAAATAAGATTTTGAGTTCATATTTTCTTGTCTTTATCTTTTTATATTTTTTTTCTCTACTTATAACACGTTATCAGCACGAAACTCTACCATATAAGTGATGACTTGAATAGCTGGAAGGCTCTACTGAAAGAGTTTATTTTCTTATCACTCTCTTTGAATTAATCTAATTCACTATTTTGTTCTTTTTTATGACATCCTTTATGTTAGTCTTACTATGGAATTTTTTTGTGTTTCATCCATAGAAATTTTATTGTCAATTTTGTTTGACTAATACAATTATCATATTTGTCTTATATTGAATTTGTTACTTTTGATAAATTCTAGAAGAGATTACTACTCAACTATCCCTGAAGGATTGCACAAAACTAATGATTTTCCATCGTCATATTTTATATGAAGATTTATGGTATAGTTCTTGAAGAATTACACCTTTAGATCATGATTGAATCTAAAAAGATTCATTTAATCTTAGTATAATTTGAAACAAAGAAATGTAAGAGAGAACATCATCAATCTTTTTATGTTTCTCAAATATGCTCTTGTAGTAGCAAAATGAGAAAATTGTTTCAAGAAATATTTTGAAACAAGTTTATGTTTTCCCGTGATTGAACACAAAAATGAATTATTAATGAAAAACCACAAAGGTCACCTAATGGGTTGAACTCTATTCCTTGAAGTAATGTTTCGTATTATAATTTTGGATATGACCGAGGTTGTGGTTATGACCATTGATGTGACAGAAATTAGAAAAATGATCATTACCATGGTGGTTCCAACTCTTCCAATAATACATATCAAATGAAGTAGGGAGATATTGATGAAAATCATTTATTTGACCATGGTCCTACAAATAATATGCTTTTGGATGTGTCTATTTTTGTTAAATATTATGGAGGAAAGTTTTATCACTTGATTGATGATTTGAATGGTTAAATTATTTTCTTGGAATTCATATTTGTCATTTCATATGTATATTTTTAATGTGATTTAAAACCATCACGTACACATTTTCTCTTACTTTGTTAATTTGTAATATTTTAAATAAAATATGTATGATATGATTTCTTAGAATTTTTATTGTTTGAAACAAAAAATATGCGTTCCTAATTCTTTATATATAGATCAATGGTAAGTTTTGATATTTAGTAGTATAAAAGTAATTTAAGCCTCTAAAATAACTATTATATTTTGTTACCTCAATAAACGAAATTTTATTCATTATGCTTCATTCATTATCAAGTCACATAGATATGATTAGTGTAATTGAAACTCGTGTTATTGTATACCAAAAGTTTACTATGCTCTTGTAAACCAAAAGTTTACTATATTATTGTAAACTAGAAGTTTACTAGTCCAAATAATTTTGTTATTTGACATATAACCGGTAAGACTATCTTGAATTAATATTGATAATTTATATAGATATCATTAAAGGACCAGAAGATTATTCAATATAATAAGACTTTATGTGCAGAGTGTTCTCAATGCAAATTGATTATAAGGCTATCAATAACTAAAAATAAAGTTGAATTTGCTGAATTTCTAGAACGAATTTAAGATGATATTTGTGGATTATATCATCAATCATGTGTATCATTTAGATATTTTATGATCAGAAGTCAATTAGTCACATGTGTACTTGTTATCAACTTGCAACATGGTGTTTGTAAGATTATGCAAGTTATTTGATTAAAAGTACAAATTTCCTGATAAAGACAATTTATCTTGATAATAGTAGTGAGTTTACTTCTCAATCTTTTAATGATTATTATATGAAAATTAGTAAAATGTTGAATATCATGTTGCTTATGTTCAAATGCTTCTAATTGATAGCTAAATAACATATTATGAGAATAATATCCCAAGATTTTGCTTGGGCTATGCTTTTTACATGTTTTAACACTTGTTGGTATAAGACCAACAAATAATTATAAGTTCTCTCTTATACAATTAGATTTTGGCTTGAAGCTAAAAATTTCTCATATAAAAAATTTCTTGTGTGTAATATAGTCACTCCTACACGATTAGTTGTCCTTGCAGGACATCCTGTGGGTATGACAGTCAATAAATCTAAAACACGCCAAAAACGTGATAGATCTATTGGTGCAAAAGATATTGTTCCTAAAAAAAAGAATGAAATAAAAAAACTTCAAAATGATGTTTTAGAAGTAGTCATTGGCATTCCTGAATAGTTTAAAAATAATATAAATCAACAACCCTATATTTTTAGGGAATTAATCCTAGAAGTGGTTCAGTACTAGCAAATTATGAGATCTCATTAAAATATGAGAATATGAGGAGAAGAGATGAAATTGTTGTTGATAATGTTTTTGCATATGTAGTTGCTTCTAAAATTATCAATGATAATGAGCTTGAGCCTGAAAGTGTAGAAAAATGTCGACACCGAAGTGATTGACCAAAATGAAAAGAAGTAATATAAGCTGAGTTAGATTCTTTTTCCAAATGTAATGTATTTGGACTAGTAGTCCAAAAACTAGAAGATATCAAACTCGTTGGGTATAAATGAGTTTTTATATAGACAAGATATAAGTTAAATGAAATTGTGAGATACAAGGAAACTTGAACTAGAAGTTCAAATGATAATACATTTGCGAATAAGAGCAAATTAATGAATTGCCAGAAGCATTTTCTATTGCAAAAGGATAAAAAAAATATTATATCAGCTATAAATGCTCCATTTAGAATTGATATCAAATGAGTCAAAAACATGCAAGAAGCATAGTAGACCAATTGATTCCAAAAACAAAGCCTAGAAAAGAGAATGAGTAAATAATATTGCTAAGAAGACAAATATTCCTTAAAAGGATACTCTTGGAAAAGAAATTAGAGACATAAGTAGGACTCTTGAAGTATTCTGAACTTCATAAGTAGTTCAAATTCTAGAAGAAGTTAAAATACTTGAAAATTGTGAAAATAATGAGATTTCAATAAATTATGTCTCTACGAGCAAAATGATAGAATTGAAAAGAAATAGTTGTCGACAACAAATTTTCATAGCGCGCAATATTGTGAATTATAATGAGGATCTTAAAATTAGAATCGTTGAGGAATATCAATGAATAAATGATTGACCAAAATAGAGAATGCCTTGTAGGCATAATTGAATTAACTTGTAAAATGTGAGGTTATTGAATTTGTAGCTAAAACATTAGAAGATGTTTTAATGGACCTGAAGTCTAAATTCTAAAAGGTGCAAAATCTGTTGATACAAATGGATGCAATTATATTTTGATATCTGAAAAGTTTTTTTTGCACACAAGAAGTTGAGTACTTCTAATGGATGTTTTTATATATTGTTATTATATTTTATCTATATGAAAATCCCTGAAAGATTTAAAATATCAACATTCAATGAACAAAATTTACATAACAATTTATGTTCTTTTGTTCATCATATTGAGACTTTCTTATTAAGCATTAGTTCTTGTTGATATGCATTATATATTTATTTCAAAAAATTTTAAAGTACTTTATTTGCTTATGTGTCTATTTAAAGAATTTTGAACTGAAAAATCTTTGAATGATAAAATTTTGTCTCGGCCTACAGATCGAACATTTAGCAAATTAAATTTTGTCTATTAAGTTAGAAAGAACAGGTTCTTAAGTAATTTATACATATAAATTATATATATTGAGTACGCTAATGCTTATAAGATCGTTAGATTTAAAAAAGATAATGAAGATCTTAGTCCTGAAGTACCATACTTTAGTGCTATAGAAGCACACATGCATATTGCTAAATACTACAAGACTTGATATAAATTTATGAACTTATAGCAACATATAGTTTATCACAAACCAAAAGACATTGAAACGAAATTAAGTATATTATTTTTATATCTTCGAGACATAGCTGATGAGATTCTTTTATTCACATGAATCTGTGTCAAGCTAATTGATTATGCAAATGCAAGATATTTATCTGATCCAAATAAAGTCAGATCCCAAACAGACTATTATTTACATGTGGTGGTATTGTTATATTATAGTGATCTACAAAGCAATCTATAGTTGTTATTTCTTTATATTATGCAGAAATTACAGTAATTCATGAAAGAAGTTGTGAATGTTTCTAGTTGAGAGTTATGATTCATCATATTCAAGAATCATGTAGATCATCTTATGAAAAAAAATTCTAACTGAAGATAATATTGCTTACAAAGCTCAATTGAAAGGAAGATATATAAAAGGTGATAGAGCAGAGTATATTTCTCCAAAAATTCTTAAGGGGAAGTGCTGTGAATAATATTGAAAATAGATGTCTAAGAGTCACGAGAATTATAATGCACCAACTTAAAGACATATTATGATTACTTGTATTTTGAGGGGGAGTAAGTTACCTATCAATAATGTATTCTTTTTCCTTCACTAAGTTTTTATCCTATTAAATTTTTCTTAACAAGGTTTTAATGAGCCATTTTTGTAACACCATCCGTAGGGTATTATATTTCCGACTAAAAACTTAAAATCTGAAAGTCATTTCATAAAAGGTTTGAGTTCTAAAATATAGATTTTAAAATTTCTTTTCACCGACAATATAAACTTACCGAAGATGTAAGTAATACAGAAAATAAATTGAACTGATTAATACACATATTACTTATACCACATAATATTAAACAACATTTAAAACATAAAACTTACAGACTCAAAGAAATAGTAGCAAACCCAATGAGGGTCCTACTTAATAGCACGGTAACAACACTAACGAGAAAACTCAACATACTTGTTCTGTTCCTCCACCAAATTGCACACTGTCGAAACTGGAAAGATCACTCCTCGACACCATCACCGACCTCAGAACATTGCCTCCAGTTAAGTTTAAGAAGCTCGCTTCACCTACGATTCTAATTTAACACTGCAAACATAACAAAACAGTACAACAAAGAGGTGAGATCTCCTTTCATCAATATCAATATAGTAGCAAAGAATGATATGAACGACAAAGTCATTTCATACACACAGATATCACCAGTATAATCGTGTTATCAATTTATCTTCAGAAAATATATTTCACAATAACATAAACATTAATGGTATTTTAACAACAAATATTAATAATATGTATATAATGATCATGCCACCATGATATGTACCTTGACCATGTCGCAACAATAGGTATATCGACTATGCATATGCGCAATGCATCATCTTTCTACTCCATGAAACTAAACAACTTCAGATATGAATGACCCAGAAGATCTGTCCACCTCTATGACAGTCTACATGGACGCGAAAGCAATAGTGTTTCATTGGGACATGCGTCAGTGCGTTACAACGGTTTATCATGACCAGAGATGTATAAAGTGACAAACAAGTCACTATGAATCATCGCACCCTAATGGCCTTAGCAGATTCCCCACTGGATCACACTATTTAATTCTCATTCACTCCTAAGCAACAAAAGTCATAACTGTCATCGACTATACAATGTTCAATGCATGATAACTCAATGCATAATTCAAGCCACCGTTATACTATTCACAATAAAATAGAACAACTGTCCATTCAATTGTCTAATACTAATAATATCAATGATATTATATAATTGCTCATTCAATTACATAATATCAATGATTCACCCGGGTCCAATTCATAGGCCTAACAGTAATCTGCTGTTTTCTCAATCGCGTAACCTTTTTATCGCATTTTCACAATCGCGTGATGCTTTTGTCATGTTTTCAAATCACGTAAATATTTTTTAACGTTTTCTCAATCATGTAAAAATATTTAAACGTTTTCAAAATTGCGTAGCTCAAAAATCATTATTTTGAAATTCGTAAGGTTTTTCTACTGTTTTTCACTGTATAAAATATTTCTTGACGTTCTGAATTAAATTCTAAAACTTTCCAAACTAAAAATATTATTTGGACATTATTTTCTATTTTTCTTATAAAAACTACTCTAAGTACTAATTTCTGACGTTTTTCTCAAAATCTACATTATTCGAATTTGATAAAATCTTCTATTGTTACCTTTACTAAAATCCTTTAAAAATAAAATACTTTGAGCTCTAAAACTTATTCTTTATTATCATAAATCAAATTTCATAGATCAAAGTCCTCTAGCGCGCTTCAAAACCCAAATGAGTGAGCTATACGCCAGTAACTTCAAAGTATAAATTTATTTCCCATCATAACCTAAATTCATTAATTTAATCAATTCCAAAAACTAGTTTACTTTCTTTTTATATTTCGAAATTCACTAAATTGAGTTCCTATTAATTAATCCTTTAAGACTACAATTAAGAAAATATTTTTGGTCTAGATTATCAATTCTCGGCATATTGGCCGAAAATCAATCTTTGCTTCATCATTGGATATTTATTCATTTTCTATCTCATTTTTCTTTGTAAAAATCTTTAATCCAATTACTTGTTACTAAATCATCTAAATTTACACTTAGTAAAATATTTACAATTGGTTTGCTCTAAATCAAGAGTGAAGGTTGTGAGCCTCTTTATGGCCATTGGGACCAAAATTCTTTTCTTTGCAACATGTATCATAATATATATACATATCATTTTAATCATATTTATACTACTACATGTTCATACATATTATTAAAGCAATAAAATCATGCATATCTATCAAAGAAATAAAATCACATATTAGCTAACATAGAACACTTAAGCATACACAACCATGTGAATAAATCTTTATGGATTTTTCACCACATACAAATTCACTCCTCACCACCAACACATGGTTGATGATGATAATCTCTCTCTTACCTTATTGTGATGCTTCCTAAGCTCCTTGCTTGTTCTCTTGAATAAATCCTTCTACGACCACCAAGTTGCTCCTTTAAAACAAAACAACATACATATATTAACATCTATGGCATAACTAAGATGACCATGGATTCAAATCATGGTTTAGAACTTTGAATATAAGATTAGAAAAGAATATCAAGAACTTCACCCTTTATCCTTCAAACTTAGATCTTAGAAAAAGTGATTGGAGATGGATGATTTGGAAGAAAGTTCCAACATGAAAGTTCCTTAGAATTGTATGGAGATTCAAGATCAAGGGTTGGTCTGAATTAAACAAACTTGGAAGGTGATTTTATGGTGGTAGGCCGTGAGCTTTGTGGGAGAGAAAGGTAAGAGCTTTGTGTTCTTTACTTGATGGAAAGATGGAGATGAATGAATCTTGAGAAATTCCTAACATGAAAGTATCTTGGATTAATGAGAGGATTCAAGAAATAATATTGGTAGGAATTATAGAAGTTTAAAGAGTGAAGAAGAGTGCTTGGCCGAATCTATGGAGAAAAGAAAGTGAGAGAGATTTTTGCTTTGATTCTTAAATGTTTTGAGAGAATGATAGCTAACTGAACAAGTGATGTGAAATAATGAATTTTGGCCTCCTAATGAGTGCATAACCGTGGGGCTCAAGGAGAGAAAATGGTGAAAGCTTTATGCAAAAGATGGAAATGAATCAAAGCCCTCATATTTATAGACTTCATAAAAAATATGAAGGTTTATAATATTTTGATCAAGATATTTATCCAAGATATTTCAAGCAAGATATTTATCAAGAAGATATTTTCCAGCAAAATATTTTTAGAGCCTCCTAGAACATTACTTTAGCCTTGAGTCACATGCTGAGTCATATAGCGAGTCATCAGAGAGAAACTTCTAGAACATGCGACTCACTACGAAGAGTCAGCATAGTGAGTCGTAGCACTGAGTCACTAGCTGAGTCATCAGAGAACCTTCTAGAACGTGTGACTTACTGCGGCGAGTCACAGGGTGAGTCAACGTTTCTACAAGCTTCCAGAACATGTTGAGTCACAGGTACTGAGGTGTCATTCCACGTGTCAAGCTTCTATTGGTCCTTCACGATGAGTCACAACCTCCAACTTTGACTAGCTCCTCATTGGTCCACATGTAAAGCAAGTACTCAAGTACTTGATGACTAGTCTCATGACTAGGCATTTTCTAGAATCTTATAGAATAGTCTAGAACATGTGAGTCACTAGACTAGTCACCTAGGTGAGTCACCAAACGATGAGTCACCAAACAATGAGTCATCGTCTAGAACATTCTAGAATAGGTGACTAGGTTTACGTCTAGAATCATCCATTAGATATTTTCAAGAAAGATATTTATCGGTAGTTATTAATCAACGGACAATAGCTGCTGCAATTTTATCGTCCAATGAATAATAAAACATACCTCGATTTTATTTGTCAGATAAAATCATAGAAAAACAAAACTTCAAAAATTGTTTTCAGTTTCGGATTTAGTAAGATCCATTGGCTCCGAATCAACAGTACAAAATTTTTTGGCTCTGAAAAATTTTTATTTTTTTCGAACGTCCCGCCCACACACAAACCCAAAAATATAAAAAATATATTAAATATCCAAAATATCAAAGATATAATAAAATATTCAAAATATCTCAAATATATTAAAATATTCAAAATATATCGAAAATATAAAATATAATAAAATATTCAAAATATCTAAAATATATTAAAATATTCAAAATATCTAAAATATTACAAAAATTCACAAAAATCATAATAATTGTAAAATTTATGAATATCAAATTAGATTAGTAAAAATAATTAAGGATTGACAAAAAGAAATAAAATACGAAAACTTATATACAGTTCAAAAATAATATTAAAATAATCAAAAATATAAAAACTCCTAAAAATTTCAAAATCAAAAATTATAAAATTCATGAAAGTTAAGTCGGATTATTCAAAACAATTAAGAATTGGTCGAAATAAATAAAATACGAATTTTCATGATGTTACAAGGGAAAGTGTTGTAAAACATGCATATTTTGCATGTGATGGATGACTATCTTGATTATCGCACATAAATATGAAAATTAGTTAAAAATGGATCACAGTCTTTAACGAATATTAACATTAAATAACTGTATTGTATAAATTCTAAAACGCTCTTATAAATACCCTGTCAAGTCTCAAAGTATGTATCTCATCTAATATACAGAATAAGATTTTGAGTCCATATTTTCTTGTCTTAATCTTTCTATAATTTTCTTCTCTATTTACAATAGATATATATGAGAGATTTATTTATAATAGTAAACTATGAATAGTTACTTGTTAAGCAAGATTTTGTAAGACATAAATACTTGTATTAGGGAATTATAAGGATTATGGGGATGAGAATGAGAGTGTGTGAGAGATTGTTTTGTAAGCTTATAGGTTAAATTTGTTTGATAGTACATTTGATTCTTTTTATCCATAAATATAGGCGTGTTAGACCAAATCACGTTAAATCCTTGTGCATGATTTATTTGTGGTGATTTTTTTATTTACTTGTATTTATGCATATTTGTGAAGAAGGGGATGTAATATTTCCCTAAACAGTTTCAGTTGGGTTGAAATAATGAAATTTGCTCTATTTTTTATACAACAATTTTAGATTTTATGGTAAAAAAAATGATATACAAACTTAAACTTATAATGCAGAATACTCCCAGAGTATTATTCCGAAAAGTTTTGTAACAATTTTTAATCTAAAGACATGTATAGTTATAAATGGCATGTGTTACAATTTAAGTTGAGTAGTGTAATTCTACGGGGAGGGTTGAAAAATGAAAATGTCTACACGAACTAGAGATAGAAGTGATAAGAAACAATTTGATCTCAAAGTTGACCACTGGACATTTGGGCCATCAAAGTTTATATACTTCACTTCTTCCTTTAATTTCTTTAATGTGAGACTTACCCACCTCTCTCTCTCTCTCTCTCTCTCTCTCTCATATTAAGGAACTCTTAGATTGCACTCCAGCTGAGCCCTAATAAGATTATCCATACATATGTCCTCAATTTTGTTTATAGTTGAGTCACAATTAGATTCTCCATATGTCATTCTTTTCTTTCTATATGACTGGTTTTCTAATTAGGTAGTCAATCATTACTATGTTTATCTTACAGTCTATTATGTGGATTTTGAGACAATCCCCTTCACTCTTCTTTGTTCTTAGACTCATCTAAAATCATTAAAACTTTGATATCATATTAAGAACTTACTCTCATAAAAAAACTTAATTAAACTGTTAGGTAAAGTTTCATAGATAATTTTTATATCAAAGTTTTTCCGTGCTAAGTGTATTAGACATATTAATGAGGCTTACCGTTTTTAAAGAGTAGTTTTCTCATCACAACTCTGTCAACTCATGTGTAAAGCTTCCACCACTAATCACTTCACCTTAAATGGCTAATTTATTGTGATTTTCCATATGCAAAATATAGTTTATACACTTACTCTCAAGCCATAACTTTGCCAATGAGTATAATTGGCTCCCTTGATTGAAGAGATTAGGCAGAGTTCAACATATCTTATTAGCAGGGACTGAATCTTAATTTTTTACGTTGATTTCTGTGTGAATATCTGCCTACTCCTCTAAAACCCGAAACTTATCCCCAATATGCTAAACCAAAAGTCTTAAAATAACATATTCTTGTTACCATTTGGTTAAGAAAACACGACAACTTTGTTACTTCAAGGGTGTATATCTTTTTCCATATAATTGTTTAACGATATCTTTCAAAAGAATAAAACTTGGTTTAAACTTCTTTTTTTTCAATCCTTCGATTTAATTTTTTAATTATTTTTTATGTATCTATTAATTCAATTAAATAAGATTGAAAATAATAAATAATAAATAATTAAAAAATTTAAAAAAAAAAAAAAAAAAATTAAAACTAAATTTTGTTCTTTTCAAAAACAATTTTCCCTCTAAAAATTTAGTCCAAAATTTGATCAATTCAAAAGGACACCTTGAAACATATAAACTACACTTTAAAAGCAGAGTCCAAAGTCCAATCAAAACAATCTTTTGACAAGTTGATTATAATTAAGCATTACTAAAGTCCCCTCTTGCTAAATACAGGATAAACTTGATTTGACTGATCCACATCATCCATGGCCCTCGCAAGTTATAAAATAGGATCAAGGAATTATGTATTCATACCATAAGGTATGTTAACTACCCACTGGCCACTGCTCGTGTAGTGGGCTAGGGTTTAGACAGCTGTTGAAGTTAATCCCTTTGATGGTGAGGGTGTATAATGACAGAGCATGCACATATCTTATCTTATAGGAGTATTCTATTTAGGATTGGCTTTAATTTAATCATCATGGGATGAAAACGTCATAGTATTTTTTTTTTCCGTAGATTCTTGTTCTGTTTGGTAGAAAAAAAACGCTGTAGTATTCAGAGAATACTTTTGATGAATAATAATGATTATCACTAGATACAGTTTTCTTTTAGCTATTAAATAGTAGATCATCAAAAAATTTTATACATTTCAGTTGATAATTAACTCACGCACGGACCCAAACACACACACATACACACATTACACGTAAAGAAGAAGAGACCACATTGAACTTAATCTCATAATCAATGACAGAGATCTTTATCAATTGAATTAACTAGCACTTTCGTTATCACTAAATATAGTTAATGAAAGTTAACTCAACTTAACTAATAAGATCAATATGTGACAATTCAAAGTTTTAAGTTCGATTTATGCAATTCATCCTTCTAAGTCATCTATAATATTACTATAAACTATCACTAAAACTTATGTCATACTCTTACATAAGTTATTTTTCTTCTGCTAAAAGTATTATAATAAAAACTCTTAAAATTTAAATATACATAATCATCATCATACATGTAAAATTTAATAATTAAAATTCATTAATCTTACTACTATACAAAATTTGTATTTTCGCATGTATTTTTTACTAATATATATATATATATATATATATATATATATATATATTCTGATAATTTTTTAATGAGAATAATGTATTAGTGAACTTGATATATAAAATATAATATATATTTATATTTATATTTTAATTAAATAAAATGCATGACTAAATATTAAATATTAATTAATTATTAAAGATATCAGTATCTTTACCAAATAGAAAGAATACCAAAATAACACGAGTGTGGTAAAGAAGAGTAGTACTAGACAATCATTTTATTAAATTTGTGGTGGTATAGTTTCTAGCAGACAGCTTCTGTAAAAGATATTGGATTTTTACACCTCTGTGTGGATGATTGAGAGAATGTTAACATCAAATCCAAAGAGAATTTGGAATAAACAAAGCTTAAAAGCTAAATGCTGCTTTGTCATTACCTCTAAACTAAGCTTAAAACCTGAATGCTACTTTGTCTCTAGCACTAACTCTTCATCATCCCCCAACCTTTAATTGTCCTCTGTTTAAAATAATTTTATTCAAAATAATAGTAACAAATAATATTTAACCCAAAACCACATAAAAATTCAGGGAACTCCAAATCATTTAAAATGGAAAAAGAAAAAAAAAGTTATTATTTTTTCTTTGCAAGAGATAGTATATGAAAGAAAGAAAAAAATAATAGAAAAAAAAAAGGAAAACGAGGAAGTTGTGCATTCCATATCAATCAGATGGAGGAGGATAGCCACCCGTATCTGACCATTTTGTTGAAGGTGGAAAATCTGACCCGCCACTGCCATCACCGCCGTCACCTCCGCCGAGAGAGTGGTCTCCCGGCGGCCGGAAAAATCCCACTTGCTGACTAGAAAACAGGGGAAACGAAGCAGAGGACAAATGACTAGAAGGTGAAAATGCAGTTGGTGATGAAGAAGACGACAAAGAAAGCGATGGCGATGGTGATAATAACGAAGATGATGATGAAGATTGAAGTACAGCCATTTGAGAATCATAGAACCACTGCTCAAGTCCATGGAAGTCACCAGAACCCTTCAACAACTGAGAATATTCCCAATAGTCTCTGATCAAGTCAGAGGAACCCTGAAGAGGTGGTGGCGCCTGCATGAACGGTGGTGGATGCAACGGCGGCGGTTGCGGTTGCGGTTGCTGTGGCACCTGCGAGAAATGGGCTGCTGCTGGGAAATCAGGAAAGGTGGGCCTAGTCGCCGAAAAATTGTGAAAGGGTGGCGGCACTGCTCTAACATTTTCTGGGAAGTTGAGTTTTGCTCTGTTGCCTCTGAATCTCAATGCAGCTTCGTCGTAAGCTCTTGCTGCAGCCTCTGCAGTTTCGAATGTGCCAAGCCACACTCTTGCTGCTTTGTGAGGATCACGAATCTCTGCTGCCCATTTTCCCCATGGTCTCTGCCTCACTCCTCTGTATCTCCTCCTTCTCTCCCCGGTTTCTTCATGTGATGCACTCTCACTAGACGGTGTTGAAGCCGCTGCGGCGGTAGCGGCAGTGGTGGTGGCAATGCTTGTAGCTTCTTCTGTCACTATTTGAAATGAAAGACAAAGATAACGTACATAAACATTTGGAGTAATGTAGAAATGCCAGTATGATAACTGAACCAAGGTTTTGCATTTTGCAACACTGTTCTATAGCCAATTTTGGTATACTAAGTTTCATTTTAATTGAAAATTGTTTGATGCATGAAAATATAAGAGGTAATTTTCCCCAACAAGACATTAAGTGGTTGTATTAATTTATTAAGGTGGTGAGACCGAAACAATTTATTAAAATGGTCCAAGTGGGGAAAGAAAAATTGATAAATAAAAGGGTCGGTTGATATGGATAAATGCTACAACACAATGTTTTACTCAGCATGTTGTTTTATGGTACCCCATTTGTTTATTCAGACTAAATTTGAGGAGAATGGAATGGTATATCTCATGTGTGTATGTATGATTAAGTGTAAGTAAGAGAATGTTGAGGTAAACCAATTGCACCTGATGATGACTCTCCTTGGGAAGGTAGTCTGAAGTCACCAATGGTTCTATAGAGCTTAGTCACATCTTGTATCAACTGATGAGAAGAAGGACCTGCACCAGTGTCTTGTTCACGCCCTCTTTTGTGGCCAACCCACGAGGCAGAAGCAGAGGCAGACCCCAAAAGAGGGCCAGAAGCAGAAGAAGACAAAGGAGGAGGAGAAGAAAAAACAGGTACAAAACCTGACATCATAGGAAAACCACTTCTCTGGACCCACTCGGTGTGGCCAGAGGCAAAGCCAGCTGACACCACATGCGTCAGCGCCGAATCCATCGCCGTCGTCAACTCTCTAACCCTGCTACCGGAAGTGTACCCTGAAACCACAGACACCGGCATTGCCACCTCCCCTTGGCTGAATCCTTGTGACTCTGGTGGCCCTGAGCTTCCACTTCCACCATCTTGCACATAAGTGTCTTCCTTTTCCTCATCGCCGCCTTGCTCCGCCGTGAACCTGACGAACTCGCCTGAACCCCTTTGGTGCGCCACCGTTAGCAGCAAGCACATGTAATCAAAACCCTGCTATATATGTGATGTGATGCAGATATTGTTGTTTGCCTAGAACAAGATCAACCCAGAGTTTGTTTTGGTTGAATCCTTCTGAGAAAGAAAGAAAGAAAGAAACACGATTGATTATATAAGGTGGGTAAGAAAATTCGAACATGAGGAGCTGGCTAGTCCCCACTACAACAACACACACCATGCACACACACACACCCCATCACTACCACCTCCCTTTCTGATACAATTTTTATTTTATTTTTCATTAATATTCTAGGTTCAGAAATTCTCTTTTAGATTTTCATTCTCCACAAATAAATAAGAAAAATAAATTGGGGGTATAAATAATAAATACTGTAACAATAAATTAATAAATATATGGTTGCCGCCTCTCTGAGGATTTTGGCATGTAAGTTCACACCTAAAGAGGTTTTGACTGAAAATTAATGGAGGATCGATACAAAATGGAACTAACCAGCAGCAGCTCCTGAGTATTGTCGGTTTCCTTTTCAAGATAGAGAGAGAAAAAAAGAAGAAACAGTGATCATCTTTGAATTGAGTTCTATTCTATACCTATAAGCAGTTTTTTTTTAAAAAAAAAAAACACTATATATAGATATATATTGGGCAAAATTTAGATTAATTTTTTTAGATGCTTGTGATCTTATTTTCTAATAATATATGTATATTTTTTTACAATTCAGTAATAAAATTTTTTAAAAAATGATGAAATAATTAAAAAATAAAATATATATTATATTTTAATTAGAGAACAACACTATAAATATCTAAATAATTTAAACTAAGTCTTTTCTTTAATTATTTTGGGCTCCTAGCATTGAAATTAGCCCATAATAATATTAACTAATGGAGGGTGTGAGCATTAAGTTACAACAAGTGGGTGAATGTTATGGATTAACTTGAATAAGGTAAATTAGAGATAAGGCATAAGCCTGTAAAGAATTGTGGATTAGGTTGGGAATCACTGCTGAGGTGTTCATGTTCATTGATATCGTCTCTATGAAAGCAATTTCCATAAAAAAAGAAAAAAAATAATGAATTGTTTGAAATTTAATTTGTCCAAATATAATTAAGATTAGTTCTACTTGCAAAAGGGAAAACTGGAGGAATCTGATTTTATGGTCAAAACACGGCTCTGGGGGAATTCAGAAGGCATTTGCTTGTATGTCTGTTATACTGTGAATTAAACTCAAACAGGATAGTATAGCATTTGACCTAGTATCTATACTATAGGTGTTAGGAAAACAGAGTGAGGGTGAGGGTTATATCTAAACATGCTGAGTTAGGCATGAACTGAACTGAACAACCGGATTGTTGAACTTTAACAGAAGGTTTCTTCTTAGTGTTGTTTGCTTGTAATTGTATGAATCGGTGGGGCTTGTCGTTACTCCTTATAATGAACCCATCATTGAAAAAGAAAAAGACACTCCCACGTCGTCACCCTCCACCCAAAATATCATTATTAATATTTATAAAGGTAAGAGATGAGTAATTTTACTTACACAAATTTAAACATATTATTTTACTTTTACATAAATTTTATTAATTAATTATAATTAATTTCACAAAATTTCAGCATATATTTATATTGCATATATATATATATATATATATATATATATATTTTTTGATTTTATTATCTTATACTGATTTGAGGTAATATGAGGAAAGGTAACGTACAACAAACATTTTCAAAAAGAGATTTCTAATTTTTATCGGGATGAAAATGTCAACGTGGACTTAATTCATTGAATCAAACGTTACACGTGTACTCCGTTGGAGATTAAAAATGTCACCGCCCCTTTCATTCCTATCGGTACTTACCTTCCAAATATTATTATATTTATTTGAAAATATTATATGAACTATCTTATTTATTTTTAACAATAATAAAGCCAACTTCATCTTACAATCTCTACTTAATTAGAAAAAATAATTATACATTATTTTTAATGATATATATATTATTTATATTTTTTAATAAATATAATTAAGTGAAAAAATTAATAATAAAAAATATATATAATAAATAATATTATATAAAATATAAAAATAAGTGTATGTATTATTTAATATAAGAATACAAAAATTAACATAATTTAAAGTAACGCTTGCTTATTTAGGCCAATGATTTTTTATCCCTAACTTCTTATAGGGGATTCAAACTAACAATTTGATATCAATTGTGAGATCAAGTCATTGTTACTATACTAAAATTAAAATTTATCACTGACCTTATTATTTTCTTATTGTTGCTCAAAGTTACATCTAGCACTAAGAGAAGCAACCATTTGCCAATAAATGTTCAACCCAAATAAATAAGGGTGAAACTAGGTTGATTAATGAACGTTTGTTTAATGTCTGCATTGAAAAAATAAAATAAAATTCATATACATCTCGATAACGTTTAAAGGAAGAAAATCTATATCTCTTTTTTTTTAAAATATTTTATCGTTCGTTGGCGTTGGAAAAGATTTAAAATAAAAAGGCCATAAGCCAATAATTTTAACCTAGTATATACATTTTAACTATTAATAATTATGATATGACTACATAAGTACACCAATAAGTTAGGTGAAAAATACCAATACCTAATTGATTTTTTAAGTTTTAGATTAATGAAAAGGTTACAATTTAAAAACTCCTATCTAATTTTCCCAACCCTTGAGCCATTTCCAAATATGTGTAGTCATGAACCTGTTTGACAGACAAGTAGGCAGACAAATTTTTTTCGAATTTGAAGGGTGCAAAATAGCTGGTATAACCACCGAAACACTCACTCTTGCTACCCTTTTTCTTTTTATATTTCAATGTAGACTAATAACTACACCAGTCATTTCAGCACCGACTGATCGACACGTGTACCGTTAGCACCCGCAAAAGCCGCATGTTTCATTTTCATGACCACAGACCATGCTGTGGGTGCATTACAAAGATTCAAAATGCTTAGCTTGAGAGTCAAGAATTGAAATTTTTTTGTTACATTGTGATTTAAGCACGTGTTTTATTTTGTTGTAGGGTACTTTAAAATACACACGTAAGTATCATTGCATTTTTTCAATTTATATTAGAACTTTATTTTAAAAACATTCTTAGGTGTTTTTAGAAGAATTAAAGATCTCTTTTCTCTTGTATTAATTATTGAATATGTATTAATTCAACTATAACATTAAAAAGTTAAAGATATTAATAACCGGCATAATTAAATTGATACACAATTAATAATGTAAAACAATATATTTTCATTTTCGTTCCACAGTAACTAAAGATTTCTCTTTTATTCTCTTATAAATCATCATAGTGAAAATTAGATCAATATAACTGTTCAGATGATTTGGCTATTTAAGGATCAAAATCATCTCATGTTTCTTAAAAACAAGAGGTTGTTCGATTCACATGCACATCTTTTATTATTTCGTTAAGAACAAGAGGTGATCTTGATCTGCTATCTAATAAGTTCCGTTAAAAATATTGAGTGATATTTCACCAAATATTAGTAAATGAAGTAAAAATTAAAAGTAATGATTTAAATTAGATAATAATTGAAAAAAATTAAAAAGTTAACTTTTGTAAAAAAAATTATTCATATTAAGACAAAACTTAAATAAAATTTTCACAATTAATTATGTATAAGAAATAATACATATATTATGTTTTTATTAAAAAAATAACACTACAAAAATTTTAAGAATTTTATCTAAATTTTATCTTGATAGTATTTGTGCTCTAAATTTGAATATATATCAATCACTGCATGACATAGGTTGTTGAATTAGAATTATTTAATGAAAAATACCAATTTAATCACTTCCATTAATTTAGGGTCACGTGCACTTTATTCTTCAAACTTTATAAATATATAATGTGATTCTTAAGCTTTTTAAATTGTGCATTTTAAGTCCTAACTTTCCGTCAAACTCTAATAGAAATTGTCACATTGAAATCACGTGACCATTTTTTGGACAAAATTTATTGAGAGGAAAAGTTTAATCTACCTTTTTTAATTTAACGTTATGTGAATTTTGGTTTTGAATTTTTTTTAAAAAAAATCAGCTGTTAGAGTTTGAAAGAAAATTAAATGGAAGGATGAAAATACATAAGTTAAAAGGTTTAGGAATTATGTTACATACTTTTAAAATTTGAGGACCAAAATACACATAACTAGGGGAGGTAAGTTAAATTTTTCCCTTATTTAATTGGAACCAAAATGGTTAGACACCAACCATACCTTAACCTTTTGAAGTTTTGCCCTTGCGTCTTCAGATGGATAATATCTAGCGAAAACTTATAGCCCTATATATAATGGATCCCAATTCCAATTCACCGCTAGCAGCTTCTCTTTGTAATCTGATAGGACACTCGCTGGCTCAAATATCATCATCTTATTCGCACAAGTCTTGGGGTCATCATCTCCTTTGTCTCTTCCCTTTCTTCCTTACCTGATTGATTCTTTGCCTAAAAATCCATCACCGGTTAGACCATGAGAGCACATTCGCTAAGTTTGATTCTTTCGCTGACATGGCATTGCCGGAAATCTTTTCCCTGTGGGAGTGATGATAATGAGTTCCTCAAATAGTAACTTGGGTTTACAGAGATGGGAAAAGGATGGTGGAGTGAAGGGATAGAAATGGGTATAATTTGAAGGTTGAAAGTACTGTGCAATTTTTTCACAAAGAACAAAATTCTTTTCAACAAATTGCAACTGTTCAAAAGGACTATCATATAAAATAGGATGTAATCTTTGAGTTTAGTCCTTTTTTGTAGATAAAATATCTTATTGTATATAAAATATTAAACTTTCTAGGTTGAAACAAGGAAAACTAGTCATAGCCGTATTTGCTATGAGGCTATTGTCAAATTGGCCAAAATCACCAAATTCATTCAAGGAACAATTTGTTCCTTTTTGACTGAGTCTGGCATTTTGCAGCCTACATGACTAAATTCTATGCTATAATTGGATTAGATCAGTATTTAACTCACTCGTGACTACAACATTTTTTCTTTTTATTAATTTGACCATGAACTGTCACAACATTTCTTTGATTCATGGCTTCTTAGTTTGCGTACGGAACAAAATGACTTTCTGAATTTTCTTTTTTGTTCAATCGGCCATTGAAAATGATTTTCTTTTTCTTTTGTTAAACTAAAAAAAAAACTAATGGGAATATGTATAATTAATTAATATAATCTAACCCAAATGCCAAATGATTCGCGTTGCACCTAAAAGAGCATGAATTTTTTGTGAGAATATAACAAGGTTTTTCTTTTGGTGAGAATATATAACAAGGTTTAATTAAAGTATTTTATTAACATTTAAAATGTGATATTGAAATACCAACATAATTCATATTTTAATGTTTCAGGAATTTTATAATAGCATCTAATTAAAAGTATTATCTGTTCAATTTTCTAAAACAGAATAACTGTATAATTAAATTTCAAATTTATCATTGCCTTTCCTTATTTGGGAATGATATAAAAGTCCGATCCATTAAAATAGTTTCCTATATAACCGCACCTACAATATTACTAGTAGAACTAGAAACCTTTAAATCTGCTTCACACTCCCCTCCCCCTTACCCCCCCCCCCCTTTTTTTTTTCTTTCGGCCATTTAAGATATGAGAGTAAACTTAACTTTCACGATCTCTGGAGGAAAGAATAATGCTTCGGTCCAAAATATGGCATGAACATTGTCATTGATGTTTGGTAATTTTGTATTTTTCAATGGACAAGTTTTCTTTTTCTTTTTTAATTCGATATGTGAGAAACTAATCTCTTGAAGTACGATCAAATATTTAAGCGGTGAGTCCTTTTAATTGTGTTATTTTTATTCACATGAATTCTGGAATCAAACCTAAAATTACATGCTTAAGGGATCTAAGTTCTTCCACTCAGACCAACACACATTGGTCAATGAATAAATTATTAATAGATTTAACTTTTTTCACCATTATTAATAGATTTAACGCTATTTTATTATTTAACAGCATAATAGTATAAATAGTTGTATAATATTAATAAAATATGAGTTTAATTTTAATGCACAATTAATGTAAAAAATTTTATACTATCAACTAATCAAATATTACCACATGTGTAATTTACTAATTAACATGATAAGTCATGTTATGAGAGAAAATGATACAAAAGGAGATATAATAGGACCCATAATTATTTATGTAGTGCTCATTAATTTTAATTTTGTATCATTCTCTCTCATAACATGACCTTCTCATGTTAGTAAGGAATATAAGAGGATCCCAATCCAATTTTTAAGGTATTTATTGTAAGAGTTAAACAATTTTAATGACAAGATAATAAATAATTAATTGATGATGTATAAAACATTTACACTAACAGTGATATAAATTAAATCCATAAAATATATTGTGTCATTTATTTGCATTGCTCACTCCCATTCTTCGAATCAAAGTTGAAGATCTCAAATTCGTCGATCTCATACCCTAGATGATGATCGACTCTCCCAAATTGATTGTCACAACAACGCTTTGGGTGTAGAATTTGTGTTTGAGGGAAGACTGTGCAAAGTAAGAAAGTTTGAAATTTGTCGTTCTTTGATTAGAGTTTATCTTCAACTGATTCGTATTTTTGTTGGGTTTGACTCAAATTTTATTAAAGATTATTATCAGTAGTTTTCTATTTTATAAAGATATAGAAGATTTGTAAAGATTTACGAAAATATAAAATATATGAAGATATATGTGAAAGTGTGTTTAAAATTTGTTAAAAAATTTGAAAAATATGTTAAAAATTTGTGAGATATATATAAGATTTGTGAAAGATTTACTTACAATAAGAAATTAGGAAGAATGTGTTATAAATACTTGTATTTGAGAATTGGTAGGGTTATGAGAATAAGAATGAGAGTCTGAGAGAAATTATCTTATAAGGCCAGCAACTGGATTTATTTTGATAGTAGATTTGACTCTTCTCATTCGTGGACGTAGACATATTAGCCGAACCACGTTAAACCTTGTGCTTGATTTGTGTGATATTTTTTCTAATTACTAATATTTATTGCATGTTTGTGTAGAATGAGATGTGATATTCCCTAAAGAGATTGATGGAGATGTGATATTCTCCAAAGAGATTGATGAAGATGTGATATTCCCAAAAGATTGAAAGGGAGATACAGTATTTCTCCCAATAATTTTTGCTTGTTAATTTCTTCTTAGTTTTGCTTCAATTTACTGGAGGTTCATTTGAATGTGAACATCACAAATGTAACATTATTATTCAGTTTTCCCTTTAAATTTAGGGCCCAATCTTCTCAAGCTTTGGAAATTCAAGGTTGTTGATGATAAAAACGTTTTATGGCAGTTGCATTTCCATTGAAACAAGCTTTAATCTATCAAGAGGAGTTTCAATGACTTACGTTTTACTCATCAAAAAAGAAAAGTTAAGCATAAAGCAATTTTTTGGATAAATTTGGAGCCAATGATGAATAACAATAGATTACCGGTGTTGTTCCTTATTTTTGTAGTTTTTATTGAATCTTTATGAATCTATTTTTCTTTTTTCTCTCATGTTTCTTACTCCTTTCTGTTTTGGAGAGTTTTTTGAGCCCTATACCTTTGATATTTATAAAAAAAAATAAAATTACAAAAGTATTTTCTGTTATAGCTTGTTGTGTGCTTACATTGTTTCTCAATATAACATGTCATTAAAGAATTTGAATCCTTTTGAATTTGCAAAAACAATTAGAGGGACTAACAGAAGCAGAGCTAGAAGCACTGCTTGAACAAGTTGAGGAAAATAAGATACGCCTAGCTAGTGCTGAGTTGAATTGAAGTGGTGCTGTGTTGAATTGATTTTTTTAATTTTTTTTTTAACATCTAAGAGTAGATGAATTGAGAAATTTAATCTCAACTTCCTTTATGTAATCAATGGAAAATGATCTACCATTGTACCTGCTAATTAAACACATAAATCAGATATAGCTGCCTGCCACAATTATAATTATTCTTCCATTGATTATAAGCAAAAATTATTATGATATCCTGTGTCAGCTCATACAAACATGGTGAAGATGGTTTAAGACATTATCATGTTAAGATTGCAGGAAATGAGCATCAAAACTAAAAGTCATATTGATAGCTGCAAATGCATAAGTTGTTTAGATACATTGAAATTACCAAGATTTATCAGAAAGCAATTAGGCTTTTTATAACTTATTTTCAAAGAAGAAAACATGGCACGGGTGAAATTATGAAATGGAGGATACTCTGACAGAATTGTTGGGTACCAGAGTTATAGAAAACAGTATCACGCAACTAAAATAGAGTTGAGAAAAAAGGAACTGACACACAATATTTAACGTGGAAAATCCTCTAATGATGATGAGGGAAAAAATCACAGACAAGAGTAAAAAAAATTTTTACTATGAGGAAGAAATTACATGACCTCTCTCTAGATACAAGGAGAGAACTATACAAGAGAAAGAAGAGGAAATTTTGGGATGTTTAAAACCAATAGAGGAAGTCCCTATTTATAGAAGGACTTCCTCCACAAATGCCAACTCCTACTAGATGTGGGACTTCTAGTTCAACAATTCTCCCACTTGAAGATTTGACTGAGTCAATCATATCTTCACACCACTCTTTCTACCTTGTCATTCCATGTTGCTTACGTTTCTGATAGGCCATAGGAGGATCGACACCAAATAAACTTGTCAGTGTTAATTGGCTTTGTCATAACATCTGCTAGGTTGTCTTTGGTGTGAATCTTCTGCATATCCACACTCCCTTCTTCTACTACTTCTCGAACAAAGTGATACTGGATACCTATGTGTTTTGTCCTTGAATGAAAAGCTGGATTTCTTGCAATATGCAAGGCACTGACTGTCACAATACACAAATTATCTCTGCTTGCTTGTGCCCGAGTTCTTCCATTAACCTTTTAATCCAAATAGCTTCCTTACAAGCTTGGGTAGCTGCCATGTATTCAGCTTCTGTAGTAGACAGAGCTACAACAGTCTGTAACTTGGATAACCAGCTGACCGCTCCTCCTGTAAGTGTGAACACATAACCAGTAGTAGATTTTCTTTTATCAAGATCACTGCAAAATCTGAATCAACATATCCCTTGACAACAAACTCTGATCCTCCAAAACATAATGCAAAGCTCCGAGGTCCCTTTAATATATCTTAGGATCCTCTTAACAGTATTCCAATGCTCTTTACCAGGATCTGCCATAAAACGACTGACCGCTCCCACTGCTTGTGCAATGTCTGGTCTTGTACATATCATAGCATACATAAGGCTTCCCACTACTGATGCATACGGTACTCGAGACATTTCCATCCTCTCTGCTTCACTGCTAGGACTCATACTTGAGGATAATTTGTAATTGACAGGAAGTGGGGTAGAGACTGGCTTACAATCTTGCATATTGAAGCGCCGCAAGATTTTCTTCAAATAGTTCTTTTGAGAAAGCCAAATCTTCCTATCTTTTCTGTCTCGGTGAATTTGCATCCCTAAAATCTTGTTTGCTGGTCCCAAGTCCTTCATATCAAACTCCCTAGCCAACTGTGCCTTCAATTCTTGGACTCGATCTTTGTTGGGGCCTACCACCAACATGTCATCCACGTACAACAACAAAATGATAAAATCATCATCACCAAACCTCTTGTAATATGTACAATGGTCTGAACTCAGTCTGTTGTATTTGAGGCTAATAATGAAGGAATCAAATCTCTTGTACCAACACCTTGGCGCTGCTTTAGACCGTACTGAGAGATTTGGTTAACCGCAAACCAAGTTTTCTTTTCCTTGTTCTTTAAAACCTACGGTTGGAGCATATATATCTCCTCTTCAAGTTCTCCATGAAGAAAAGCGGTTTTCACATCTAATTGTTCAAGATGTAAATCAAATGCAGCACACATAGCTAGGACTACTCTGATAGTAGTAAGTCTGACAACCGGAGAGAATATCTTATTGAAATCAATTCCTTCTTTCTGAGCATACCCTTTGACCACCAGTCTTGCACGATATCGTTCCACTTGATCGTTGCCATCTCTTTTGATCTTATAGACCCATTTGTTACCAATGGCTTTCCGCCCCTTTGGAAGTTCAACAAGTTCCCATGTCTTGTTTCTATGTAGGGCTTCCATTTCTTCTTGCATTGCCGCTATCCATAGAGAAGCTTCTGAGCTACTCACAGCCTCCTGAAAGGTTGACGGCTCTCCTTCTTATGTTAGAAGACAATATGCATCGTGGCTTGCCATAACATAGTCCGAGTGCCATGAAGGTGCTCGTATCGACGAGTTGATCGCCGAACTTCGTATCATTGGCCTCTATGGTTCTTGTTCCTCGTGCTCGGTTCTTGTTCCGCTTCGGAGGAATCTTCTTCTCTAGTTTTTCTATCTATCATACCGTAGTAGTCTCTTTCAAGAATACTTGTCATCTTCTTGTTTTCTTTGCGTTCATTTTCTCGCAAATATTACATCTCTGGCGATAATAACCTTGTGGGCGTGGGATCCCACAGCGATACCCCTTAACACCATCGGCATAACCCAAGAATATGCATTTCCTGGATTTTGGATCCACTTCGTTCTTTCTTGGGAATTGTACATCACATATGCGGGACATCCGAACACATGAAGATAAGAATAATCTGCTTGGTTTTCCATTCCACATCTCCATTGGTGTCTTTAAACCAATTGCGGTTGATGGCGACCGATTTATCACGTAACGAGCGGCGCTTTGATCGTTTCATACCCCCGAAAAGACTTAGCTAGACCTGCAGGTTCGCAACATAGCTCTTGTTCTTTCTAGGAGAGTTCTATTCATCCGCTCTGCTACTACACCATTTTTTGAGGTGTGTATGCGATGAAGAACTTTTGCCTTTTAATACCCTCTTGCTTGCAAAATGTGAGAAAATTACCATCTGTATATTCTCCTCCATTGTCTGTCCTCAAGCACTTGATCCTCTTTCCGAATTCAAGTTCTACTCTTGCTTTAAAGTCTTTGAAGATTGGAAGCACATCTGACTTCTTCTTGATTGGGTACACCCATAATCTCTTAGAGAAATCATCAATGAATGATACAAAGTATTTTGCTCCTCCTAGGGACATTTCTGGTGACTCCCACACATCAGAATGAATCAAGTCTAGTATGCACTTGCTTCTAGCAGTTGATCTATCAAACTTTAATCTATGCTGCTTGCTTGTAACACAGTGCTTACAAAGAGGTAAGTTTACCGATTTGAGCCCGGGAAGGAGATCACGTTCCGTGAGAATCTTCAAACCACGTTCCGACATATGGCCTAATTTGTGATGCCACATTATCGTTGATTCTTCTTGGCCTGCTAATGCAACTGATGCATCTGCCCTTTGTAGTGTATCTCCCACAAGCATGTATAGATTTGCCGCAATTTTTTTCGCTTTCATCACCACTAGAGCACCTTTAACAACCTTCAAGATCCCACCTTCAATATGAGTCTTGCACCCGAGGTCATCCAATTGCCCAATAGACAATAAATTCTTCTTTAAACCTTTCACATGTCGTACCCCTTGAATTGTGCGAAACAGTACCATCGTGTAATTTTATTTTGACAAGTACTAACTCAAGAATCTCCAAGGCATGATCATTTCCCATAAATACAGATCCTTCTGAGATAGGTTCATAAGTACTAAACCAATCTCGTTGTGAAGTCATGTGTCATGTTGCTCCTGAATCCATAATCCAAACATTATTGAGCTGTTTTCCGCCTTTGGAACCAATTGCTACTTCTTTTGTAAAGGATTTCTCCATCATCGAGGTACTCGCAACACATCCTTGAGATGTTGTTGCTTCAGGAGCTTTATCTGAATTTTTCTTGTTGTGCCAACAATCTTTCTTCAAGTGTCCTCTCATGCCACAAAGGTAGCATTTGAAGTTCTTCTTTCTTCGTGATTTTGATCTACTCTGATTTCGGCTCCCACTAGAGCCACGTTCCGTTGATCTTCCTCTCATCATCGACAAAGCCTCTACTTGCTTTGAGCTTTCCAATCTGTCTTCTTTGTTCTTCCGCCTAGATTCTTCTTCAAGAATAGCAGCAGCAACGTCATCAAATCGAAGATTATCAGCAACATTATTATTTGTTATGTTGATGATGAGTTGATCATAAGAGTCAGGTAGACTTTGAAGTAGAAGCTCTGCACGTCCATTTTCCACCATGTTGTATTCTGATGCTGTAAGCTGAGAAAATAACGTGTTCAGATTGTTGATGTGATCCGGTACTGTCATGGATTCACTCATTCGAAGTGTATAAAGCCTCCTTTTTAAGAATATTCGGTTATGAAGTGACTTGACCTCGTACAATTTGGTGAGAGCATCCCAAATTCCTTCGCCGTCCTTTTTTTCGCAACACTTGACAAAACGAATCTGCCAAAGCTAGATGCGGGTTGCCAACAAGATTGTCATCTATCTCCTTCCACTTGTCATCGGGTATCCCAGTGGGTCCGCCTTCAATTCTTTGCTAAGCAATTGTCCTTCCTCAAGATTGCCTTTATCTTCGACTTTCCATAAGGAGAAATTACTCCCATTGAACCTCTCAATCTCATATTTTGTCGCCATGGTTTTACACCAAATAATTTTCAACTAAACCGGGTTTGCACTATTTCACCGTGAATAGTACAGTATACGTGAACATATTGTACGTATTACCGTATACTAGAACAAATCCAAAGATGCGTTAACAATCACCGTAAAAGTATACAACTACACGTATGAATAGTCACCGTGAATAGTACCGCCGCGTGAATAGTGCAACGGAATAGTGACCGTAGACCGTGAATAGTGTACTGAGCAAGTTCCCGGAAAGAGAGGTGAGTCACAATGGACACATGACACTTAAATACCAAGTCTTTCCTAGACAGAACTTTTCTAGACATACACTCCCACACTACCACACTTTAATTCCAAAGAACAAGAATAATTCTTTTCGATGTGGAAGATCGATCAATCTGCAACCACAGAAAGCATACTAAGAATTTTCTTCTCGATCCTTGCACCGTAGTAATGAGATCTCGATACCACTTGTTGGGTACCGCAGGAGTTATAGAAAACAAGATTCACGCAACTAAAATAGAGTTGAGAAAAGAGGAATGAATCGACACACATTTTAACGTGGAAAACCCTTAATGATGATGAGGAAAAAACTAGAAAAAGTTTTTACTTATGAGGAAGAAATTACAAGACCTCTCTCTAGATACAAGGAGAGAACTATACAAGAGAAAGAAGATAAAATTTTGAGATGTTTAAAACCAATAGAGGAAGTCCCTATTTATAGAAGGACTTCCTCCACAAATGCCAACTCCTACTAGATGTGGGACTTCTAGTTCAACAAGAATTATAATTAAATTCCGAAGAAGATCACGTCTATCCTGTTATTATTATTATTATTATTATTATTATTAAAGTCTATATTTAATTATTAATGTTAGATCTATTATAATTTCTATTCGCAACATCACATTTAGTTTGAAAAAGAAAGAAAGATATTAAAAAAAAAAAATAGAAAGACAATCTTACAAGAATTCCTGTGTATTGCATCATTCTTTTGGTTTTAGATCAGGATGAACAAGAAAATATTGTTGACTGCTATTTATCAAGAATCTTTCTACGAATCACGTGGCACCATTGCAGTGCTATTTTACCATTTTTTTAATAGAAAAATTAAAAAGAAAAAGAAAAACCATCATACAAGCTATACAACACCGGTTGAGAATTGGTAAGAATTTTCGTAGTTTTGAATTCGTGTCATTTATCATTATCCTGTTGCTATATAATAGAAAAACAACAAGTACAAGTACAACCGATGTTGTGGAAAAGATATTAAGCTCGTGGAGTGACAATGAATGTGTATTTTATAATAATCTTTATTATTGATTTTAAGTTAAAAACTTAAAATTTAAGTGAATATGTCAAAAATTAAAGATGGAGATTGTTATGAAACACATATTTATTGTTGTTATAAGAATATATAATAATTTCTTAAAGAGATGGGTGAATTAAGGGTTTTACCACTAAATATTCCTATAGAAAATTGATGTACTGAAACGGGAATGGGGTGATTGGGTTATAGGTTTGGTGGGTGGAGGAGATAGAATTTGATCAGGTTCAATGGTCATGTCTGAAAGGGGCCCAAAAGGAGTTCGGAAGGGCGACGCACAACTTTTGATAGTGATTAATCTGATATATTGAATGGGACCAAAGCATGGAGGGAAGCCAAATAGCCAATTCCAAGACGTTGTGCATATGAAAGGGATAAAGCATCAAAAAGAAAACTATTGATTGCTTTACGGAACTTGTGCTATAAAAATAGCGGCAGTGGCCAGGGACAACGGGTCGTTGCTTTACAAGCCGTTGAATCATTGAAAGTGTGTAAATGTTTTGTGCAAGTTATCCAATCGCTTGCAGAGGAAATGCATACTTTTATTATAAGAATTGTGTATAAATAGCATTATTTTTAAAATTAATTACAATTGGGCATTGCCATCCATAAATTTTGCTTATTGAAACTCAATTCCTTTAGTTTTAATTAGAGTATTCATGTCCCTCTGGAAAAAAATATGATGCTAGGATAACTTGTAAGTAAAGCGGCCTACTAGAATTCGATCTATAAATTAAACAATTGCTAACAAAAAATAATGTTACTTGAGCTAAGGCTTTTTAACTTAATTTTTAATAAGCACCCTATTTATTCCTAAAAAAGGGAGTTAGCTAATTTCTTGAACTCCTTTAATTAAATAATTTTAAAAAGGACAATATTCCTATGATTATCAACAATCAAGAATAAACTTATAACATGATCTGCTGACGATGTCGATCCAAGGATTATAATTTCTGTAAAAGACAAAGATAGATATTGGATCATGAAAAATCGAACTGGTTTTCAGTCGTCAAAAAAAAAGTTTATGATACACGAGTAAGCACTCACGCATGCGTGCACAAAACCTTTGGAGAAGCATGGCTTGTGTGCTTTGGCTTCCTGTGCTGGAGTCACGCTTCAGGTTCTGAGAATAATGATAATATTCGGGATATATCTTATTAAATTGAAGTTGGACGTTGGTAACACTCTCCATAAAGAAACATTCTCTTCCTTTCATCCTTATTCAGCAACCCTAAAAGTTTCTCTTTCTTCTCAATTCTCTCAACCCTGACAACAAAGTAAAGTCTAAAAATAAAAATTCTTAAATGCAGTCAAGGCAAGATATATATATATTTTGTTTTGTGCAACTTATTGTTTGCCACATAAACTGTGTGTGCCAATTTTATTCTCTTAAGTTATTTTCTTTTTTAATTTTTTTTAAACTACTAACCTCGGTTAACAAAAAAATTAATATTTTTAAAATCAAACCAATCATTAAATTGATAAATATACTAATTTACGATTGATTGATTTGACTATGATCGAATCAGTTATAATTAAATATCTATATATATTTTAATATTATATAATATATTAAGTAATAAACTAATATATTAATATTTTATATTATATTATTTAGTGTTTCAAAATCTTACATTGTATAATAAGTAAAATATTTAAACATATAACATAAAGTAAGATAAAATTATATTTACAAGTCTCACATAAAATAATAAATAAAATATTCAAACATACAAGCACAATATATATAAAAGTTAAGAGGAAGATAAATTTTCTTATGTCTTTCTTGACCTTTGTAATTTGGCATGATATCTATATTTGACTTAAAAATTATTATTTTTAAATGAATTAAAAACTTGTTGATAAAAAAGAGTTTAATTTAAAAAAAAAAATAATTCAAACTAGCTTACTATCAATTTTACTGGTTCAACCAATTCTTAATCAATTCTGATTGATTCTTGAACAAGTCGGTTTTATAGATTAATTAGATCGGACTTGTAACTAGTTCATCTCTAACCCAATTTTTAAAATATGTTGTAATTCCTTCCAAATCTCTCAACCCCATTCCTGTGATTCCACAACTCTCACCCTGCTCTCCAAACCCACTTCTTCTCTCACCCCATCCCCTTCCCTTCGCTCTTCCTCCCTGTAATGAAGGCCACGAAGTAACCGCCATCAATAGCCAGTGTGTTTGCCCCAAATAAATCCCACATTCCTTACTGCAATTCTAAGCTCACTGGAACCAAAGCATGTCCATTTTCAACTCACAAGCAAAATTATTAAAATCCCGTGAAACGATATCCAAAAGGAGTGGAGATTTGGAAGGATATACGGAATTCATCATGTTACACGTCAATCAATGTTGTTGAATAAAACAAAATGAAATTAACAATAAGTTCCCAATGTCTCATTTTGAATTGTTAAACCTCCACTTGTTAAAATCCTGTGAGATTATTATCTCGACCAAATTACATAGTTTCAATATGTACCATTTTTCACAAGCAAAATTATTTTTAGCTCTACGGCACCCATGTTGGAGAAAAAGGGCGTCTTCAGTTGGATTCGGGGCAAAATAGGGTTGAAGATTTATTAGCAATTGGATCATTTTTTATTTTTTTTGGTTTACCATGGTTAGAATTTTAAGAAAAAAATTAAAAAAATTAAATTAAGGTTACAAGAATGGTCCACACAACTTATGTGGCAAACAATAAGTGACATAAAGTAAGAGATCTTACTCCTAATGCATCTAAAATTTTCACCTAAAACAATATCACTAAGTTGATAATTGACATTACACGGTTTCTCTTTTTCAGGGTGGCTTCTATATTAATACATGTGTATAATTAGAGGTGGACTTAGGTGAAGAGGTTGAGACCCCTAAAGTAAAAAAATTCTTTATGTGAAACACAACCCATAAATATAAAATAAATCTTTTGTCTTTTATAATTTTACTATATAGCATTCCTACATAAAATCCTTTAATTAATTTTTTTGTGCGTTTAGGGTTTGAACACGAAACAAGGAAGAGAAACATCCCACTTATCCCACTTATTACTAAATGACTGATTACCAAGCCAAATGCTTGATCAAATGATAGCAAAATTTTCTAATTTAACTCATTTATATATAGTTATTTTATTTAAAAATATAAGTGATGTAATCATAGTCCTTCATTACAACTCTTAAAAGACACGTGAATGATATTGATTATTTTCCTTATCATTTTTAAAAAGTGTAATTATGCGAACTTTTTATGTACCACGGAAAATCACCTCATTTTTAATGACTAAGATGTGTTTAATGTTTTAAACTTAATTTTATTTAATTTGTTCCTTTTTCTTTTCTCATTTCTTAATTCTTACGTCACTTATTGAAGTACAAAATAATATACCAACAATTAATAGAGTTGCTACATGTCCTAGGGCTACAAAGCCCGGACCCATCCATCACGGGGGATACAAATAAGAGATGGGATCAAAACATCCCAAGTGGGACCCACATGACAAACTTCGACATTTGTTCATTTCTAGTCAAATCTGGGACAATAAAAGCTGGGTTGTATATGTTTTCTCTACCAACAAAGGTGGTGAGCGAGCTTTAGGACTAAAATTCAAATTCTAATCTCATACTAATCCCTATTAAGATACTCTAATAATAATAATAATAATAAAAACCTAATTACAATATAGAAATAAATAAAGTTAACTTCACTCAAAGCAGTGTGAACGGTATCAAATGTACGTGGGTGAAAATGCAACACATGCATGAACCAACAAGTTAATTTGGAAGAGTGAGATTTTCTTCGATTTGCAGGAATTTTCGGCTCAATCAATTAAAATATACAAATGAACTAAGTTAATGGGGCCAAAATGCAAACGTAACTGACATTTGAAAAGAGCTTAGTGTGGTGTTAGAGTAAAGCTGCAGATCTATTCTTCACCATTGGTGGACCATCATCAGGTATGGGTACTGCAAAAGTTGCTATGACAAAAGGGCCGAACATGAGTGGAACTTCACTCGAAAGTTCCCCAATTTTCAAATTTGAATGACCCAAATTACTTATTTAGAATGAGCTTAATTGGGCATAAAGATTTTATGATTTTTGTTTAAGGTTTAGTATATAAAATATTAATTATTTTTAAATATTTATTATGAATTCAATATTCAATGGATACTTAACAATTTATCTTATGTACCAAACCTATCAACTTACCATAAAAATTCGCAATTGGCCATTAGCCTTGTAAGCTACTGGCATCTTCTCTAATTACTATGAGGTTTTGGTGCTCAAGGTGTGGTTCAATCCCTTACATCTCATTTAATTTTTACAATTCCTTACTTAGATTCTAATAGGGTCTCCTACCTTTGAAAAAATTTTATCATTAGTTAGAGTAATAATACTTGCATAGACTTTTCTTTTCACAGAACTTAATTTTCTAATGTAGATTTATTTAAACGATTAAAAAAAATATAGTGAAACTAAGGTATTATATGATTTTATCTAATAAATTGCATGAGTGTGTGTGAGAAATTTGTGAGGATAAATTTCACAAATATAATTTTCCTAATTGTGTTTTTTGGTACATAGTTCTCCTTTTTTTAGATTTAATTTTAATACATTATTAGTTTAATTTTTTTACTCTTTCATCCAATTCTGTATTGTTATATCTTTAAAAATATTTGATTTTCAGAATAATTACTTTAAAAATTACACATGTGATAATATGTAATTAATTAATGATGTAAAAAATTTATACTAACAAGGTATCAAAATTAAACTATTTCTTTTTTTGGATGCATTTTTCCTTACTGTTAATTATAGGGGATATGTATTACTACCTTTAAAATTACTGTTTCTAATTTTTTTTAGTGATATGGGTAAATTTGTAATCTCCCTCTATATATATGGACAACTTAAATAACTTGATTTTATGAGCACATAAAAAAAAACTTATATTAAGTTTTGCATCACATGTCCTCAATCACTTTGTCTAATCCATTGAGAAATGTTTAAAAAAGAAGCAAAGATCCTAAATAGAAATCTTTGGGCCCAAGATATTTCTTTAGTGAGATCATAAATTTGTCTCAAAAAATTTTTTTGCGGTGATTTCTGATCCATAAAAAATTGTCATAAAATGGATAATTTTGGGTTGAACTTTTTTAGCCCTTCTAATGCGTTGAAAATGAGTGATTAGTAGGGATGACAGTCAAATCAAGCTACATGATATGATTGATGGGCTTGGATTGGTTCAATTCGAAGTTTAATAATGTTTAGGTCTAAATACGATATAAAATTCGATTATGTTTTCCAATTGAACTTAAACATTTGGTGTTCGAGCTTGATAGACTCAAGCTTAACCAATTAATTAATATATATGTTTATTATATTATGTTAGTATAAAAATAAATATATTTCGATAAGTGGATAATTATTTAATAGTTATTGTTAATTTGACCAATAAAGATTTAAAGATAAAAAAAGTTATCATGAATATTTATTGGTAATTATAAGTAGTTAGAATCTTTGTCTATAAATATTAGTTTGTACAATATAATAAGAGTTGAAACTTATAAAATTCTTATACATCTCACATGCATAAGAGGATTCGACGAATGTATTATAACTTTTCAACCAATATTTTCAATTTAATCCAGTTTGCTTTCTTTTACTTTCTTTTATTTTCTTCAATTCAGTCAAGTTTATTCTCTTTTATTTCATTTCAAGATCTTTATTACTTTCTTTACATGTTTTCTTTACTTACTTTCATTACTTTTCAATGAAGTTTATCTTTTTGCAAGTTTAATTCTCAATTCTTTACATGCTTTTATTCATTTACATGTCAATTTCGATTACATTGCTTTCATTTTCATTTTTTTAATTTCTTTATTTGCACTTATTTTAATTACTATTTATTCATTCATTCTATTTGTGATCTGAGTTAGCTAATTATTAAAGAATCCATAGATGAAGTGATTCCCTTTCCAAAATTGAGATATGGAATTAAATTGTCAAACAATTGATAAAATTTTCAATAAACAAAATGGCACGCCTGGTGGGATTTAGTAAGGGTAATGTGAAAGAAATTTTGACTCAAACTAATTAACGACATGTCAAAATTCTTAAATTCATTTAACCCTAAATTATGACATGTATAAAATATAATATATTAGAGATTGAGTTATAGAATCACTTGGAAAGGACAAATATGAGCGCAGTCATGCCCGATCTTTAAAGGGAAATCGCGAACGGTGCGTGTGAGTAGATGAGAGAAATTATCCTCATTCCTTGTATGTGCAAAAAATCATTTTGACCTCAATGTGGCAACCACAATACATATAGGATGAGAATATGAACATCTCCTTATGTTTACAATATGGGTTAACCTAGCCATCTTAGAAAACACATACACAAGGTCCACAGACCCAAGACAACATTATTCACATGGATTTAAGTGCTTATAAGAGCCCAATAACAAAATTGATCACAAATGGGCTAAACCAATAGATGCTCCACAACATTTGACATTCAATTAATCTGGGTTTTAGAAAATTAGTGACTATGCTAGTCCACACATATTAAAAATTTAACAATCCCCCACTTGGACAGCATAGACACTTAGTTTTAAACAAAATAACTCTCCAAATTAACGTGGCCACAAGAATATCAACTATGAGCAAGCACTTGCAACCATAGGTCCAAAATGGATTTACAAGCACCTCAACAATGTAGAAAATCATACTCGATAAGAGTACTGATATCATACATGCAAGATACTTATAACCCAGTAACCTAACAAAAATGTGGAATATAGGTCAAAGGGAAAGCACAACAAAATTGCATGCAAAAAATGTGATCAATGTGCAATTCTCTACAAAATGGCCCCGACATCTACCAAGGATGCCTACTGAGATTCAACAAAATATCTCAAAGAAAATATCTCAGTATAACAAAATGAGACCGAGTACTAAAGTCTTTAACAATATGTCATATCATCACAAAAGCATACACAATAACAATATATGGCAACAATAGTTTCAATAAGTCTCGAGACAATATAATAATATAATTATAATATACATTCTCCCACTAATTCAACATATCAAAACAAAAAAACATTAACAACCTCATTAGAGTCCAAAAGTTCCAAAATACTCTAATGGTAACATCATTATTAGTGGGACTATCAACTCTATGGTGGAGTACTCAATGTGAATCTAAAACTAACTATCTCTCTTCACCAACACAAATACCAAAATAGAGAGAAACATAATATTGCAGAGTTATCCAAAATGTGGTCATAATAACATAAACAATATTAAGCACATGTATACAAAAATTTATCAACCACAGAGTCTCACAAAATTACTTCATTATCAACTACAAACTCTGCATTCACAATTGAGGAGATTACAAGTGTCCATATGACACTTTACAACAAGTCAACTCCTCTTTGTCATCGCAAACACAAAACCACAAACGAATTTTTACAAATAAGGTAATATATATTTCACAAAACCATAATGACCACTTAAAAGACTTGACAACAGATGAGTGAGTTCAAAATCTCAAATGTCTTACGCATATTATGGGATCATTGGCAAATTTTAAACAACTCACTCAAAACACAAGTGTCACAATGACAAAAAAATATTAAACACATGCACCCTTAAGCACAACATTAGATTACCAGCAACGGAAGCACATAAGACTTATACTTAACCACTATTAAGGACATAACCAAAAGACAGTCTCCAATTCCCACTATAGTAAACATTATTATGCAATAAGAACACAAACACATTTCAAAATTTATAACAATATTGGCCTTGTGAGACAATCTATCAATATATTATGATTTAAAAGGTTTTTATACCTTAAACACAAAATGATATAACCAAGATTTTTCACATGATAAAAACAATTCAATATTCATTTAACAATAAAAGCAATACTGGCCATCAATATACAACTAGCACAAAGCACATTAATAACAAATTTGCTCTCACTTACTTATAACAACATTCATTGATGTAAACAACATCAAAATCAATATTAAACAATAATATCTGACAGCCTGTATCAAGTTAACTTAACTTACACTTAGGCATTTAATTGCCTCTAATATTAGGCTTCATACATAGCGGATTTCAAAATTTACAACAAGTATTTTAAAAAAAACAACAATTACAGAAAAACACTTTCTTCTATGAAGAGCATCAATTTATATTGATTGTTAAGTAATTTACAAAATCAAAATATAAATACATAAGAATAAAATATACACATTATTTTACTTCAATCCAAAAGAAAAAAAATTTCCCAAAGTGAATGTCATAAGTACAATAAGTTTAACTCAATGTATTCATCATAAATTTTGTATCATTAACAAAAGAAGTTTTTTTTTAAAGTTGAACTAATCAATACAATAATTTGGGTTAAAAAAAATAAATAAATCTTCACAAAATGATTAAACCACAATTGGAAGAACGCTTTCTTCACAACAATACTTGAATGACTTTAATCTCAAGATTTTTCTTCTTGAGAAAATTAAT
Source organism: Ormosia emarginata (assembly GCA_029884605.1). NCBI lineage: Eukaryota > Viridiplantae > Streptophyta > Magnoliopsida > Fabales > Fabaceae > Ormosia > Ormosia emarginata. The sequence continues at coordinate 15,631,273 of JAQQTP010000069.1, read as the reverse complement.
AAAACTGAAATTCCTTTGAGGATTTTGACATTTGAATAATATAAAAGGAAGTCTTCAAAGTTATCATTTCAAAATACTAAGCCAAAATAATTATCATTATAATTATCACCATCATATCGACAAAAATAATATTTCATAAATTGTTACGACAATACTTATAACAAAATAAGTTTAACATGCTAGTGATTTAATACAACACAAACAATGGTACAAAACAGAAAAATTATTTTTAGATCTTTATGAGCTAATTATGCTTTCAACATGTCTTATTAAGACTAAAGCATATCAACACAACATGACAACTATAAGAAGTTCACTATATTACAACATACTTTAGGAGACTCAACAATGTCCTCAATAGGTCCCAACAAGCAACAACAAAGCGATGACAAATATATAAGTTAGAGAAAATTATGCATTAAAACATTTATTATACTTAAGCAACCATAATTATATTAGTTTTCCCTTGTTCAATTAACTGGGTAATTAATTGAACTAGAGTCCTTGCATCATTGCAATCCCGCCTAAGGGTCACGGATTACAATATACAAGTCTCTCCCACTTGATAGAGTGTCACAACCGGAATTGCGACGGGACGATCGAAAAAAGATTAGGATTTGAAAATCAATGAAGTCATCACCAATGTTTATTCAATTTGGGAAAACATTAGAAAAACCCTTAAAATAGGCAAAACTCGTCTTTTGGAAAATGAGTTTGAGTTCAGGAGTTGATTACAGGTAGGGAAGGTGTTAGCACCCTACACTGCCCATTATAAGAACAGTACCTTAAGTTAGCTGTACAAATTTTAATAATCTCTAGTAATTTTTTTTATTTTACCCTTTTTGAAAATACTTTGTAACCATTTCTTTTAATTTTATTTTTTTATGTTTTTATTTTTTAAAAAAGGGAAAAGAAAGAATTAATTTGTAAAAATTTAATTTGGCTTGATAGAATAGGGATTCTGCTCCTACGTATCCTCGGGTGCAATGAGGAACTCAAAGTCACGTAGTTCTGTAAAAAATGATTGTGGGTTGATTGATTTTAATTAAAGATTTTTGAAAAGATATTTTTTTTAAAACAAAATCATTCTTGCACAGGATTCAAGGTAGCACCAGGCTACTCAATAAACCCATATGATCCAAACGACATTAAAGATAGCATCCGTTATTCAATCATCATCATTGGTCATTGCATTAATTAGATTTTTTTATTATTTTCATTTTTTATTTTCTTACATATGCTTAACAATCATAAAAAAAAAGAAGAAAAAGAAAAAGAAAATAATAGCCCATTCAATTATAAACCATCAGAGAAAGAGGACTCAAGTCCAAGCCCACAACGACTTTTGTAATTCCCCCCATTTCCTACATCAGACTAACACTAAAAAAAAGGGGTGCTCTGGAGAAAGTAACAAACAAAGAGAAAATTCTAGAATGAAGGAAAGTCACCAGGCAGTGAGGCTGGTTGAGCATGGCGGCGTTGGCAGAGAGGAGCGTGGTTGACGACGGCTAGATACGATATTGATCGGGGTTATGCTCGGTCCGGCAGAGCAGGCGGTGAGGTCTGAGGGGTAAGGCTGGTGGCACGCGCTGAAGCAGAGGTCGCAAGTCCAGTGGATGGAGGCTTCAGGTCACGTCGTCGGTGGAAGCTTGGGTTGAATACAGCGGTGAGGAGTGGTGTGCGACGTGGAGTGGATCTGCGCTCACAGATCTGGGCCATCGCGGTTTGAGCTGCACGGGTCTGGGCGACTGGTTTCGCCGGCGTCATGGTTCGCAGTTGCACAGTGTGTCGCGGGGTGAAGGGTCGTGAGGCGAGCGACTTAGGCGGTGCCGGTGCGCTGCTGGTCGGGTGAGTTCGGGGCTGCCGGCAACGAAGATGGCTGGGTGCGGTTCGAGCGTCGGAGTGGGGTCCTGGTGTGGCACGGACGGTGGGTGCAGGCTTGGGCAGTGCCGCGATGGCTTTCGGCGACTGGTTTTGGTTAGATCTGGATTCGTGGATGCCGGGGTTGCAGCTGCTTGAATGTTGGCTTTGGTTTAAGTGGTGGGTTGGTTTGTTGTGAGTGGAAGGTGAAGGTGGTGGGTGGTTATGGGTGCTTGTGGTGATGGGATGAAGAAGATGTGCGTCTTTGTTAATAATGACCGTGGGTGAAGGTGAGAAATGGATGGTGGGTATTTGGTTTGTTGGTGGAAGATGAAGGTGAAGGTGAAGGTGGTTAATGGGAGGTTAATGGTTGATGTGGCTTTGTTTGGAGATGGAAGGTTGAAGGTGCTCTTGGTGGTTGGAAGTGAGTTGACTCGGTGGGTAGGTGAAGGTGGTGGTAGCAAGCTTCTCTTCCTGGTGGAAATGAGACCCTCCAAATAAGAATGCTCTCTGTTCATCCCTCTCTTCTGTTCCTCCTTTTTGCTTTCTGGTTGCTTATGCAGAAGGTTGTAGTTGAAGATGGCGGAGGCTGCCCTTTTTGTTGGCTGCTTACTCCCCTTTCAGAACCAAAAATCCTCCTCCAAAAATAATCCCTCTCTCTGTTCCACCTCTTGTAAGCAGATGCTTTTGTGTACTGTGTGGTTACTTGTGTGAAGAGGGATTATGTGAGGTCAGTGAAATGTTGCAGTGATAGTGAGTGTGTGCAAAGAGGTTGAGTGTTGTAGAAAGGCATAGAGCCTTGTGCCTAGAGCAAATTGCCAAAAGCCTACCTGGTGCTGCAGGTAGAGCTTGCAGAAATTATGAAAAGTAAATTATCAAAATGTGTTTAAAATATTACAATTAAGCATCATTTAACACAAAAATTTTAATCATTGATTAAGTAATAAAAATTTTATGGACAAAATTGGGTGCGGGGACCCAAAAACTAAAGCCAGATAGGTACGGGGACCTAAAAACTAAAAGCAGATGGGTGCGGGGACCTAGAAACTAAAGACGATGGGCGCGGGGACCTGAAAACTAAAGGCAATGGGCGCGGGGACCTGGAAACTAAAAGAGGATGGACGCGGGGACCCGGAAACTAAAAGATGATGGGCGCAGGGACCCGAAAACTAAAGACAATGGGCGTAGGGACCCGGAAACTAAAAGATATGGGCGCGGGGACCTGGAAACTAAAGACGATGGGCGCGGGGACCCGAAACTAAAGGCAATGGGCGCGGGGACCCGAAAACTAAAAGAGGACGGGTGCAGGGACCTGGAAACTAAAAGCAATGGGCGCGGGGACCCGAAAACTAAAAGATAATGGGCGCGGGGACTCGGAAACTAAAAGATGATGGGTGCGGGGACCTGGAAACTAAAAGATAATGGGCGCAGGGTCCCGGAAACTAAAAGATGATGGGCGCAGGGACCCGAAAACTAAAGACAATAGGCGCGAGGACCCGAAAACTAAAAGAGGATGGGTGCGGGGACCCAAAAACTAAAAGATATGAGCGCGGGGACCCAAAAACTAAAAGTCAATGGGCGCGGGGACTTGGAAACTAAAAGACAATGGGCGCGATGACCCTAAAACTAAAAGGCTTTTGCTACTTTTTTTTTTGTAAATGCATATAATGCCTGAGTTGATGCTTGATGCAATGGATGCGTGATAATGCAATGGATGTGAAGCTTGAGGACAGTGCATGTAATGTCTGAGATGATGCATGATGCAATAGATGTCCTACGGTAGAAATTCTTATAAACAAATTAGGTAAACAGAACTGACACATTAGAACTTTAGCTGAGTCACTCTTGGTTCCACAATCCTTAAAGACTTCTTCCCAGAGTAGGATCAAGGTCGAACAACAGCGAATTTTGCTTTATGATTTGCCTGGTTATTCTTTATTTTCTCATAAATACTCTCAAAGGGCCTTGAGCCAAAAAACTTTATGCAGCGGGCCTTGAGCTCAAGAACTTTGTGCAATGAGCCATGAGCCAAAGAAGTAATGTTCTTGACAAAAATATTTTTTTAACCAAAGTCTTGAACCAAACGCTTCTTGGAAAAGGGGATCATTGCCGATCTCATCTTCAAATTTCTCTTCGTTAGATGTGGCTTGCATAAAAGTTTTTGACTTTCTTCCTCCAAAGATTCCTATGCCACCGGACACACTTCAATCTGAATTATCCATTGCGGATGTCATTTCCTTCATTGATTGAAATTTTGGAGTTCTTTTGGCTTGAGTTGTTTAACAGGAAATTACCATCAGATGGTGAAGTTGTACCATTGCACTCATGTTCACCGAACTTGAAGCATCATATACCAAATATGCATGGATTCAAAAGTGGAACAGGAAAGAAATTTACTAACTGAGTAATTTCTTGACTGACTTTGGGAGTATGACTACACAAAAAACATTTACAAAAGACATAAGAAATGGAATAGTACAAATGCCAGAAAGGTTTTTGCCCCAGTTTGGATGTGATTGATCTTTACTTGACAACTGGATATCATGACCATTCTTTTATTAGGTATCTACAAAAACCTGCCCCGGTGTAAGGTATCGAAAAAAGGAATTGACCTAGGATAAACCATTTGAGAACAAATTTGCCTCAGTATAGGCCATTTGACAACAAAATTGTCCCTGTGGGGAACTTGAGAGATTTTTTTTTGTTTTGTTTTGCCCAAGTGTGAGGCCGAATAGACCTAAAAAAATGCCCCAGTTTAGAGCTGAATTGAAAAGGATAGAGACTTGTCCTAATGCCGAGCCAGATTGAACCAAAAGATTTGTCCCAGTGTAAGTCAAATCGAGTTAGAGAAATTGCCCCAGTGTAAGGTCAGCCTGAACAAGGTGAAAACTTACACTAGTGTAAGTCTTTTTTTTTTTTATCTTTCTTTTTTTTAGACCGCCCTTGCGAGTTTTCAGTTTACCAAGATTATTTTTTTTAGGAGCAATGCACTAGATACTTGTATGAGTACAACCCTTTTGTCTCAAAATTAAAACTTGTGAAAATAAAGGCAATCAGTCATTGATTAGAATAGACTTTTTAAGAATTGTAATGTGGCTAAGGCTAGTGGTTATAAATTGAAAGATATAAGGCTTAAACAAGTGTTTAAAGGTTAAATGGGACTAAGGATCCCTGTCGGCATAGAAATCGCAGCGGGAGCGGCGAACAAAATAAATAGGTTAGGAGTCGCCACCAATTTTATTTGAATTAGGAAAAATTAAAAAACCCTTTTAGAAAATGGTCTTTGGAACTGGATTGGATTCAGGAGTTGGTTATGCATAGGGAAGGGTGGAGACTTAATCCCACAGCACCCCTAATACATCCGTCCTAAACGGTTACCCTAAATTAGTTATGCAAAAATTTAATAATCTCGTAATATATTTGTTTTATCCCTTTTTATTAAAAAAATTAAAAAAATAAAGAATTTGCAAAAATTTAAAATTTGGTTTGACAGAATAAAAATTATGCTCCTACGTACCTCTCGAGGTCGATGAGGAATTCAAAGTCACGTAGTTCTTTATAAAATACTTGTGGGTTGGTTGCCTTTATTTAAAGAAAAGATTTATTTTTTTTATTTTTATAAAAATTTGAATTAACAGGTCGTCACGACTCTATTAATCAAATTAGGATTTGAATAGGTGAAGCTCGCGTCACGCTAGAGACGTCACCCACTGATTATTGAATTTATTGCTTTGTAAAATAAAAAAAAACAAAAAAATGAATTTTGAGTCTTTATTAAATAATAATCTATTTTAAAATAATTTGAATCATTAGGTTGTCACAACTCAGATGATCCACAATAGTTACAAGATTAACAAGCTATCACAACTCGGTTAATCTTGTTTCGTTCTTCTAAAAAATAATTATTTTATTTTCATTATATTTTATTTATTATCCTCTTCTATCTTTTTAGTTTTCAGATTTTTTTATTCTATTTGGCCCATACTTGCTACCCTAAGCCCATTCCCCTTTAAACAAAAAAAAAGTTACAGAAACCCAAAAAACAAAACAAAGTGGGGGCTCTTCTTCTATCTTTTGATATTTTTGCAGGAGCAGAGAAACAGAAGTAGAGGAGCGGCGGTTTGGTTGAGTGCGGTTCACCGGCAACTGGGGTGATGCGCGTCGACGGCTCGGGACAAGCGGTTACGGATCGATCGGGTCTTGGGCGGAGGTCCTCATGCGGGTTCATCGGAAGTTCAGGCATTGGGCGGATCTGACCGACGGTTCGGTACTGGGTCGTCAGTGATGGTACCGAGTCGACTTGGTTCTGGTCTGGATCGGCACGGACGCGGTTCGAATCTGCAAAGTGGAGACGTCGCGACGGTGGGGCGGTTCTGGGTGTGCGGTGTAACATCCCGAAATTTCCGTATCTCTTAAACAGTAATTTTGACAGTTAACAGAATTTTACTGTTTAGTAATTTCTGTGCGCTGTAAAATTATTTTGTTTATTCCATCAACGTATTTGATCGTTTTGAGTGATTTACTCCGTGTGTCAGGAAAATAAAAATTTTTGGGCCGGGTAAAACTTTACGTAATTTAATTTTTACCGTTAGGTAATTATTTTACGTAATCTGATTTGATTTTTATACGTTTTCTAATATTTGTGATTTTTGTGGATGATTATGAATTTTTTTCCTGTATGTGGGCCCAGATGGTCCATGTGATGAAGTGACCTTACGTGGGCCCAAAGTGGATCTCAAAAAAAAAAAATTTTTCTACGCATGTAAAAATTTGTCTTGTTTAGACGGAGACAGGGGATCTTACTAAACCTGAATTCGGAAACAGTTTTAGAAAATTTCTTGTACTGTGTTTTGTACTGTATTTAATTTATCGGATGATAAAAATACAGTAAATATAATCTTTTGTGGGGTTTTTAGTAGATAAAAATAAATATTATTCTGTTAAGTCAACATTAGTGGTTATGACAACTTTTGACGGACCAATAGGAAGCAAGTCTTCTAATATTGAAGACTTGAATATCAACCGTAGATTTAATCAACGGTAAAGACTTGATCTTGATTTAATCAACGGTGTAGGATAAGTTTAATAAAATGGCAAAGACCATTTATAACCATTGGATTTAGAATTAATCAATGGTGGGGATTTGGTCTTGTAAAGTAATAAAGACCATTTATGACCATTAGATGTAAATTTAATTAATGGTGAAGATTTAGTCTTAAAAAGTGACAAAGACTAATTATAACCCTTGGATTAAAAGTAAGAAGGAGCAATCTTGACTCTTAATTTTGGAGACACATCCAATGACTAGAATTTAAAGGAGAAAAATCCAATGACCTAGATTTAGTCTTCTAAAATTAAAAATCTAGCTAAATCCTAACCATTGAATTAATCAATGGCTAGAAATGCTTCAAATGGTGGCAAATAATGAAGACAACTTTATTAAATGCATTATGAAGAGAAGGTGATGGTTTTGGAGTGTTTAGAAGACAAAGAGACAAGCTTTTTGCATGTCTTGATCAATTAGGCATTATATTGACCAATATTGATTACTTGCTCTACAAAGAGATGGCTTGAAGGGGGGGACGGTTGAAGAAACAAGGAAGAAAGGAGACCATTTAGAATAGGCTTTTTAGGCCAAAGAAAAAGGAAAGAAAAACAAAACCAAGTGTCATGACCATTAATTGTTTTACTATTGATCATTAATGATCATGTTTGTCAAACTTCACTTTTCATTCTTTCTAATGCATGCTACGGCAATGCATTCTCTTGAAGACCAAAAGAATTCATTTCTATAATTCATAATATCATTTCTTCACTTTTCACTTAAGTTTCAAGAAAACCAAACCAAGAAAACTCCATTTTCTTTCCTTATGAAGACCATTCGGCCAAGCACTCCAATTCCCTCTTCCATCACTTTTTAATTTCATCCAACTTGATTTTCTAAACCTAAACATCATTCTAAGAACATCTCTAGTTATGAGTTTTTTCAAAATCATTCATCTTGAGCTTCAAATCCAAGCTTCAAGTTTCTATCAAAAATAAAAAAAAATTTCATCTTTGTTCTTCAAGATACATCATTCGGTCAAGGTACCTAAAATCACCATCCAAGCTCTTTTAATTTCATCCAACCTTAGATCTTGAATCTCCATGATATTCTAAGCAACTTTCATGTTGAAGACTTCTTCTAAATCATGCATCTTCAAGGAGTTTCTTCAAGATCAAAGTTATTGGGTTTTTGAGGTGAAGTATAAGGAAACTTCATTTTCTTCTCTCTTTTTCATGATCTAAACCATGTTTGATCCATGGTTCCTCTTAATCAAGCTTAGTATACTAATTTCTATGTATTTTGTTTTGTACTTGAGAAGCCCTTGGTGGTGAAGGACTTGGAAAAAGAAACAAATCAAGAAGCTTTGAAGGATCTTCAAGAGGTAAGAGGGAGATCCATCTCACCAACCAAGCATGGTGGTGAGAGATGGTATTTTATTTGATGGATGTGGAATCCATGTGAGGATTCATATCCATGGTCATGTAATTAATTTGTGGGTGTTTATGAGCTTTGATTAATTTTCTCATGCTTGATATCTTTGCATGATTTTATAGCTTTGATGATATGCTTGATATCTTTATACATGCTTATATGGCTTTGATGGTATGCTTATATTATTTATGATGAAATATATATGTATATGCCATGACTTGATGGTGGAAAAGAAATTGATTTTTGGCTCCAATAGCCAAGGAAGAGCTACGGTTTTGATGCCTTTGATTAGGGTTCATGTTGAAAATTTTCAAGAACAAAAGAATTAATTTTTTGAGTACTTAGGACATGGTGGATTTCGAACAAGACACCTCAAGATAGGTGTTCACAAAATTAATATTTTCTTGAATGATGAAAATGGATGTTTAGAAAAGTAAGGAAAATAAACAAAGAATTTATTTTTCAAAGAGTACATGAATACGGTTTTTTTACGGATTTTTATTGATTTATTTTGTGTAAAAAAGTTTCTAAGTGTTTTACTAAACATGAGATTTAAATGAAAATAGCAATGATAATTTTAAGGATTTGCAAAGAAAGTGAAAAAGGATTTGTAAGGAAAGTAAAAATGAATTTGAACAAATATTTATCACTTGAAAAATGAACTTTCATATGAAAATAAAAAAGAAAAGTTGCAAGGGTTTGAATCTTAATTTGTTTTGAAAAGAATTGATTTTAGAATTGATTTGGAAAAATGGAGAATATAATGGTGTTTTGAAAATTTACTAACGTATAACTTATTTTCAAGTTTTGAAATACGTTAGAAAATATTTCGTTTTGAAACGTTGATTTATATCAATGGAAAAGTGATTTTTGTAAATTATATTTTGAAAAAGAATTTCTTGTGTAAAGAACTGTGGAAAAATATTTTCTTGAGTAAGAAAATATATTAAATGAAGTATAAAGTTATATTATTTTGAGAAAAGTTGAAAAGGAATTTTTAAAGGTTAAGAAATATTTTCTGTAATGAAATTGTGATGAAAAATATTTTACGTACCTTAAAAACGATTTGAAATACTTTGAAACATTTCTACGCGATTTGAATTACGTTTAAATATTTTACGTAATTTGAACTACTATTGAAAAATCACTACGTGATTGAAAAGTGATGAATTATTTTTACGTGATTGTAAAAATGACAGAAAATTGTTATGAGATTTAGAAGAGAATGATAGAAAATGATTTACGTGACGTAAAAGAATGATTTTTAAGTTACGCGATTTTGAAACAATGGAAAAATACTATGTGATTTGAGAAACGTATATTTTTATGCAGTTGAGAAAAACATTGAAAAATTGGTATGAAAGTGCAACAAAAGAGTTGCAGTATTTTGAAAACGTAACAGAAACGTTACGAAATTTTGTAAATGTAACAGTAGTGTTATGGTATTGTGAAAACATAATAAAAATGTTTTAGAATTTTAAAACGTAACAAAAGTGTTACGGTATTTTGAAAATGCAATCAAGTGTTGTGGTATTTTAAAAACGTAATGTGTTTCTTTTATTTTGAAAACGTGTCAAACGTTTTTGAATTGTGAAAACGTAACAGAAATGTTACGCGATTGTGAAAATACGGCAAAAGTGTTTTATAACTATGAAAACATGATAACATGATTTTGTTATTGAAAAATACAGTATGATTACTATAGAACCAGTGTCTATACACTGTTTGTGAAAATGACGTATTTCGCCTGTGATTGGCATTTGGAGTATTTGGTGCATTTTATATGCATAGAAAAGAGATGCCTGTGATTGGATTTGGTGCATTATACATGCATTGGAAAAATATGCGTTGAGGCATATGATTACATTGAACAAATGAAATTGAAAAGATTTGGCCCATTGGGGTTGGACTTATTAGATATATTCGTGCGTTGTATAAAGTATAGCTAATAAGCTATTTTGGCCCTTGTGGTTGAAGAGGGAATAAGAATTGATAGTGAGGTCTATGATGGATCTTGGGGGCGTCAATGCGCGGGTCGACCGTGGACAAATTACCCTGTGCCACTTGGCGATGCAGTCCGTTGCAACGCATTGACGATACCCGATAAGAACACGATTCTTTTCTACGACTGGGAGATTGTCTTTGGGCTAAGGCTGATAATTGACCAGAGCATTCTCCTCGAAATTGTGAAAATCTCCATGGAGTTGTTTTTAAAAAATTGAATCTATGTGTACATGCATGAAACTAAGCATTTATATCTTCTGATATATTAATTGAGGAATATTGGCTATGACAATTGTTTTGAATACTTGGATGATGATGATGATAATTAGAGCATTATCGTAATTGCTGTTTATGACAATTAAATTGATAAATGATTTGATGATGATAATTGATTAATATTGAATATATTATTGGAAGTCTGATATGATATCCCTGTATGATATTGTTGTTTGTGTTATCTCTGTGCTGCCATGTTGGTACTGGTGTAGGTGATCTCACCTCTTTGTTATGTTGTTTTGTTGTGTATGTATTATTAAAATCAAATAATAGAAGGATCGAGTTGTCTTAGACATAACGGGCAGTAGCTGTTCTGAGATTGGTGACAACAATAAGGAGTGGACATTCATGATCAAAATAGTGTGCAGTATTGACATAGAACAGATGTCTGATGCAATCTATATAATAGATGGAACGAGTTTCTGAGAAGAACTGTTGATAGATACTCAGAAATTGATGAAAACATTGAAAAGTGGTTGTCTCAAGTTCGAAGATGTGCCGGGTAGACAAGGAGTAGAGTTCTGATGCATCAAGTTGATACAAGAGAAGGAACAAGTATGTTAAGTTTTCTCGTTAGTGTTGTACCGTGCTATTAAGTAGGACCCGTCATAGGGTTTGCTACTGTTAAAAAAAAAGAGTCAGAAAGTTTTATATTTCTCTTTAAATTGTGAAATATTAATTGGTGTCAATATTGTTTATTAAATAGTATATATATATTTTTGGTATTACTTATGAACTTCAGTAAGTTTACGTTTCAGTAAGAAAGAAATTTTGAAACCCATATTTTCATAACTCAAACTTTGTGCGAACTTCTTTTCAGATTTTGAGTCGGAAGTCAGACATGTGATACCCTAGGGAGGGTGTTACATGCGGTGTGCGGAGAAGGTTGGTCGCAGTTCTGGTCGGGTGGCGTGTGCTTCTGGTCTGCATAGTGAGCGCCGGAACGGAGAGCAACTCCGGTTTTGGTTCTTGGCCGGTGTTGATGGGATTGAGGACGCGACTGGTGCTTGACGGAGAGACGACTCTGGGTCATGGGTAGCAGCGTTCTTGGTTGGAGTTAGGTGGCTGTGATGTAGCTTGGTTATACGACTAGTTGGGTGGTCATGATTTAGGTGTAGATAGTAAAGTGATTTGGATGGCTGTTTAGTGCTTTGGTTAATGGTAATGGTGATGAAGGCTACGTGAATAGTGTGTTGAGGCTGAAAAAAATGAAATTGAGAGTGTAAGTGAGAAGATAAGTCTGTAGGTTAGGCCGGAGTCCCTAGTCAAGGTATGGATTATGGTTTTTATAGAAGGGGATTAGGGTGAAGAGTTTGAGTTAAAGTGGGATTGAGATTGGTGAGTTAGGATCTGTTTAGGATAAGTGTTAGTTGATTTAGGATGAGTTTGAGTTATAGTTTAATAAGGATTAGTTTGTTTAGGATGAGTGTTGGGGTTCGTTTAGGATAAGTGTTAGTAATGTGGGTTGTGAAATGAAAAAATGGATAAATGGGTTAAGTTATGGGTTAGTGGGTCATTTTTTTTTAACTTTTAATATTTACAAAATGTTCCGGACAAAATTGGGTGTTCATAGTTGCCCCTCTTTACTTGTTTCTTACTAGATAAAAAGAATAATCACAGTTTTTTTTTTAATTTTATCATAGTGAGAAACGAGTAAAAAAATGAACCTCAATTTTGTTCGGGAGAAGTAGAAAACAATGTGAGAACAAAATGCAAAGAGCGATGCGCTCAAAAATGAAACGACCCAATGCGCTCAAAATTGAAAATGTAAGGCAATGAGCCGATGCGCTCAAAACTTAAAGTGTAAGGCAATGAGCCAATGTTCTTAAAACTTAAAGTGCAATGAGCCGATGCGCTTAAAACTTAAAATGCAATGAGCCGATGCGCTCAAAACTTAAAGTGCAATGAGTCGATGCGCTCAAAACTTAAAATGCAATGCGATGAGCCGATGCGCTCAAAACTTAAGATGCAAATGCAATGAGCTGATGCGCTCAAAACTTAAAATGCAATGGGCCGATGCGCTAAAAAAAACTTAAAGTACAAGGCAATGAGCTGATGCGCTTAAAACTTAAAGTGCAATGAGCGGATGCGCTCAAAACTTAAAATACAAGGAGCCGATGCGCTCAAAACTTAAAGTGCAAGGAGCCGATGCGCTCAAACTTTAAAATGCAAATGCAACGAGCTGATGCACTCAAAACTTAAAATGCAAGAAACTGATGCACTCAAATCTTAAAATGTAATGAGCCGATATACTCAAAACTTAAAATGCAAGGAGCCGATGCGTTCAAAATGCAAAGAAAAACATCTGTGACAGTTAGACAATCTTTTTTTTCTTTTCTTTTAAGCATTCGAACCAGCGACGACTTTGGAAAGCTTTGACCAATCAAACCCTTTGTTCACATGTTGTTCTTTATCAGGCTCTTCGGTTAGTTTGGAATCCTCCTGACTTCATTTCCCTTATTTTTTATTTTTTCTTCATTTTTTCGCTCTTAACTCCCCTTTTGAGAAGTGAGAGGATTTTCTTCAACAAAGTCTTTGCGAGAAAATTTTTGTCCCAGTATTTGTTCCTTGATCATTGATTTCCAGCAACGATCTGATGATTCCATCGCTGTCTTTGTTGCTACTTCCTTCAATTCCTCCTTAATTCTTCAAAAAAATTTTCCCCAGTATGGCCAATTAAATGCAAACAAAATTGCCCCAGTTTAAGCAATTCTATTTTATTTGCCCTAACTTCTACTTAAACCGCCCTTTTAGACTCTTTTTCCTTTTTTACTCGGATACCTCTTATTTCTGGATTATCCCTTGGGACATTATTTTTCCCTTTAATTGAAACTTCTAAGTTCTTTTCGATTTGAATTGTTCATTAGGGGATTGCCATCAGATCATAATGTTGCACTTTTGTTCACATTAATTGAAACATTACGTAACAAATATAGATGAATTCAAGAGTACGACAAGAAAGGAACTTATTGGGTAAACAACTTCTAGATTGGTCTTGGAAGTTTGACTACACGAAAAGACATAAATGATGATATGAGATCCAAAGAGGTGTTGACCCGATACGAATAAGTTTGACATTCATGAGACCAATCTTTAGTTGCCTACTAGACATTATAACTAAGAATTTTCTTCTACTGAACATCTACATCAAGCCAAATTGAACCGAAGAGAAATTTGCCCCTGTCTAGGACTGAACTGAGTAGGACCAAGACCTTTCCTAGTGACTAAGGAAAAATTGCCCTAGTTTAGAGCCGAATCGAACGGGGTACAAACTTGTCCTAGTGTAGGGTCACATTGAACCGAAGAAAATTTTTTTCCAGTCTAAGACAAGAAGAAAAAATTGTCCCAGTTTAGAACCGAGTCGAGCAGGGTACAAATTTGTCCTAGTGTAAGTCTCTTTTTTTTTTTCTTTTCATTTTCATTTTTTTTAGGAGCAATGAACTTATTACTTGGATGAGCGTAACCTTTGTCTCAAAATTAAAGTTAACGAAAATGACAACAACCCTTCATTGATCAGAATGGACTTTTTGAGGCTTGTAACGTGGCCAAGGCTAGGGGTTATGAAAGGAAAGATATAAGGCTCAAACAAGTGTTTAAGGGTGGAATGAGACTAAGGATCATTAAATTTCATCAACTGCTTTTTCACTTTCTAACAATTTTATCTTATTATTCTCCTTTTCTTTTCCATTTCATTTCATTTTCTTTCATCCTTTTTCCCTTCTTTTTTTTTTTTTTTTGCTTTTTATTTAATTTTACTTCTTGTCTTTTTCACCTTTTCTTCCTTTTTCATTATGCTTCAGAACATTCATCATGACAATCAACCTTTGTTTCATGCTATCCCCTAGTATAGGAGTGATCCTTATCTAGGGTTTATTTAAAAAAATTCAAGCTCAAAAGGGGTAACAAGGGATACAAATGATGAAATTTTGTAAAAGATAGAGAAAAATGGTCAGTCTTCATTTTCAAATCATGATTGTTTATTTTCAAAACTTTAACTTTGAGACAAAAAAATAGTGCAAACCAAGTGATTATTTCTTTGCTCCCATTTATTGTTTTCTTTTTTTTTTTGCAAAGACACTTACACACGCGGACCTAACTGAGAATTATTAAGGAAGACACTTTAAAGAAATGAAAGAAAATAATTATCAAGAAAGACATAGTGATGAAAGGAAACAAGGTACCCATACAAATTCATTACATTAATGTTTCAAAAAAGTTAACATGAGTCCAACATCACAAATTATTTTATTTCAATTAATAACCTCAAATCTCCAATTGTTCAGAGGTTTCGAGTTGCTGACACAATATTTACTTCATTCATTCCACCAGGATTAGGGATTGAATTGTTAATAGCACTGGATCCGACCTCCTCTTGAATATCCATTTTTTCATAAGCAATCAACTTCTTTACTGCAGTCTTGAAAGATTCACAATTTTCAATTGAGTGTCCTGGGATATCCATGTGGTATTTGTAAGTTAAATTTGGGTTATGCCACTTTAGGAATGGTGGTTCAAAGGGACCTACAGGATTTCCTGAGATGAGGTGAGCATCAAACATCCTTTGGAATAAATCTGCGTTTGAAATAGATAGTTTGGGAAAGAGGGTAGTTTTCGGGGGCGAGAGCGACCTTGATTTTGAAAGTTTGACCGAGGTTGTGGATGATTTGGGAAGTTTTGTGAAGGTGGAGGTGGATATTGGGTATAGATTGGACGATATGGTTGGAGTACGAGAACATTATTAATTTGAAGTTATGGGATTTAAGTTGTATTCATGGGAAGGGCGATTAGGCCAGGTAAATGAGAAGGTGTATGTATTTGATAAGAATGGTAAGTATTTAGGTTATATGCAGAGGCTTGGTAGGCAGGGTAAGATGGTGGGTAGCAGGCTTGTGAAGGTTGTTGGCTTTGCACGTAGCTCACCTCTGGCTTTCTTTTCTTAGGAGGAAACCCCTTCTTGACACCATATTCATCATTACTAGTTAGCAATTTTCTAGCATTTACCAGAATTTCAATCCTCTCTCCGGCAGCAATTAAATCAGCAAAGTCTTGATACGCAGTGCTCGCCATTGTCCCAATATAAAGAGCTCCTAAGGTCCCCAAGAAGTATGAGCACATTTCTATCAGAGTCAACGACGGTTGCACTTGTGCTGCGATAGCTCTCCACCTCTGGGCGTATTGCTTGAACGTTTCTTCATTTTTCTTTTGCAGTGTTCCCAAATGCTCTCGAATTAGGGTTGTATCCAGATTAAACTGATATTGTCCCATAAACAAATTTGCCCAGTCGTCCCAAGAAGAGATTTTTGAAAGGTCTTGTTGGATACACCATTCCAAAACAGGCCCAGTCAAACTTTCATGAAAGAAACTGACGAGGAACTTCCAGTCCTTTGACAGATGGACATTTTGGTAATGTAATTTTTTAGATAGAGAAAAGGATTGGAGCTTCCATCATACTTGTCAAATTCTGGGATCTTAAAGTCCTTGGGGATGATGATATTAGCAGTAGGGCACAACTCTTCTATCCCAAGGGGGCCATAGGTACTTGGGCCCTTGATTGCTTTAATTTGTTCTTCCATCTATTCTTCTCTTATCTTATCACCTTAGATGGCCGCATGAACAGTCCCAGCAAGAAATCTCGTTGGCATTGGGATAAACATATGCGGTGGTTCCCATGCACACTCAGCATTACCATGAACCTCATTTCGGGTACCTTCCAATAAATGATACCCTTCTCTGATAGGAATCATTACCGATGCAGTATTTGAGGTTGCTCCTACAAAAGGCATTTCAGTGGTGACCCCAAGATTTATTCCCATAGAAATGATATTTGGAGGGTGTGAGTGTGTTCCAATTACTTCTATACCTCTGGCTTCCCCAATCAAGGAGAGAGCCTCCCTCATGGTTGACAACATTTCCTCCATTCTTCTTTGAGACTCTTTCATCTCATCTACTTCCATACTCAGATTTCTTCCTTCATTTTCAGCTGCCATTATTGCAAGCTTTGTTCAAACCCTTGTGTTATGAACTTGGGTTTGATTAGTGTCTTCTTTCCTTGGTCGCGCAATGGTGCTGAGCACGGTAACACCAAACAAAAATAATGAGATTAAATGAAATGAATGAGATACATAAAATGAAATGGATGAAAAAGAAACATTTTTTCTTTCTTTTTTTTTTTTAAAAAAATGCAATGAATGCCATGAAAATGTAAGATTTTTTTTAGTTTTTTTAGAATGCTAGGAATGCCATAAAAATGCATGTTTTTTTTATTTTTATTTTATTTTTTTTAAATGCTAGAAATGCCATGAAAAATGCATGATTTTTTTTTCAAACATGCCATGAAAATGCATGATACTATTTTTTTTTAAAAAGGATGGTTATATGAAGAAGAAGTACGCTCCCTTCGTGTCCTAAGGTATTGCTTTAAACAGAGGAATTCTATCATATGGATATATGGGTCTTTCTGATTCATGATAACTCTCATTTGGTGGCTCTTCTATTCTAAAGGTCTCTAGAGCCAAGTCCCATTTCAGAATGTTAACCACGAAATAATGGGTAAACCACTAGGTGTGAGACATTCATGAAAAAGGCACACTCTAGATGAGGTCTTCGCAATAACCAAACAGGATGTACATCCAAAATAGTTACCACTGCGCAACCTCAACCTAACTTAGGCTTCACTCAGTCCTAGGTAAAGGGCCCCACTCGAATGTGTGTGATAAACATGTAAGTGCGGTGAGTGTAGAGAGCATCCAAACTATCATAATTTTAAGCACTACCCCTATCATGCAAAACCAAAAAGAATGCAAAACAAAAATTCAAAAAAAATTGTTTATCCTAAGGTTTACACCATAAAACAAAAATAATAATAATAATAATAAATAAAAAAAAAAAAGGAAAAGGGTAAAACAAAATACACAGAGATCACAAAATTTAGCACAACTAACTTATACGAGCTTGACTCTCAAACATCCCCAGTGGAGTCACCATCTGTCGCGACCGAAATCGCAGCGGGAGCGGCGAACAAAATAAATAAGTTAAGAGTCGCTACCAATTTTATTTAAATCTGGAAAAATTGGAAAACCCTTTTAGAATATGGTCTTTGGAACAAGATTGGATTTGGGAGTCGGTTATGCATCGGAAAGGGTGGAGACTTAACCCCACAGCACCCCTAATACATCCGTCCTAAACGGTTACCCTAAATTAGTTATGCAAAAATTTAATAATCTCATAATATATTTTTTTACCCCTTTTTATTAAAAAAATTAAAAAAATAAAGAATTTGCAAAAAATTAAAATTTGGCTTGACAGAATAAAAATTCTGCTCCTACGTACCCTCAGGTGCAATGAGAAACTCAAAGTCACGTAATTCTTTATAAAATACTTGTGGGTTGGTTGCCTTTATTTAAAGAAAAGATTTATTTTTTTTTATAAAAATTTGAATTAACAGATCATCACAACTCTATTAATCAAATTAGGATTTGAATAAGTGAAGCTCGCATCACACTAGAGACGTCACCCACTGATTATTAAATCTATTGCTATAAAATAAAAAAAGAAAAAAAAATGAATTTTGAATCTTTATTAAATAATAATCTATTTTAAAATAATTTGAATCATTAAGTTATCACAACTCAGATGATCCAAAATAGTTACAAGATTAACAAGCTATCACAACTCGGTTAATCCTGTTTCGTTCTTCTAAAAAGTAATTATTTTATTTTCATTATATTTTATTTATTATCCTCTTTTATCTTTTTAGTTTTTAGATTTTTTTTTATTCTATTTGACCCAAACTTGCTACCCTAAGCCCATTCCCCTTTAAACAAAAAAAAAACTTACAGAAACCCAAAAAACGAAACAAAGTGGGGGCTCTTCTTCTATCTTTTGATATTTTTGCAAGAGTAGAGAAACGGAAGCAAAGGAGCGGCAGTTTGGTTGAGTGCGGTTCGCCGGCAACTGGGGTGATGCGCGTCGGCGGCTTGGGACAAGCGGTTACGGATCGATCGGGTCTTGGGCGGAGGTCCTCATGCGGGTTCATTGGAAGTTCAAGCGTTGGGCGGATCTGACGGACGGTTCGGTACTGGGTTCTCGGTGACGGTACCGAGTCGACTCGGTTATGATCTGGATCGGCACGGACACGGCTCAGATCTGCAAGGTGGAGACGTTGCGACGGCTGGGCGGTTCTGGGCATGCGGTGTGTGGAGAAGGTTGGTCGCGGTTCTGGTCGGGTGGCGTCTGCTTCTGGTCTGCACAGTGAGCGTCGAAACAGAGAGCAACTCCAGTTCTGGTTCTTGGCTTGTGTTGATGGGGTGGAAGACGCGGCTGGTGCTTGACGGAGAGACGACTCTGGGTCGTGGGTAGCAGCGTTCTTGGTTGGAGTTGGGTGGCTGTGATGTAGCTTGGTTATACGACTGGTTGGGTGGTCATGATTTAGGTGTAGATAGTGAAGTGATTTGGATGGCTGTTTAGTGCTTTGGTTAATGGTAATGGTGATGAAGGCTACGTGAATAGTGTGTTGAGGCTGAAAAAAATAAAACTGAGAGTGTAAGCTGAGAAGATAAGTCTGTAGGTTAGGCCGGAGTCTCCAGTCAAGGTATGGATTATGGTTTTTATAGAAGGGGATTAGGGTGAAGAGTTTGAGTTAAAGTGGGATTGAGATTGGTGAGTTAGGATCTGTTTAGGATAAGTGTTAGTTAATTTAGGATGAGTTTGAGTATAGTTTAATAAGGATTAGTTTGTTTAGGATGAATGTTGGGGTTGGTTTAGGATAAATGTTAGTAATGTGGGTTGTGAAGTGAAAAAATGGGTAAATAGGTTAAGTTATGGGTTAGTGGGTCATGTTTTTTTTTTTTTTAATATTTACAAAATATTCCGGACAAAATTGAGTGTTCACAATCCTCGTTCAAAATTAAACTTTGTTAACTGCTTTTACACTTTCAAGCACACTTTTCTCTTATTTTTCTCCATTTTTTTTTTACTTTCTGTCCATTTCTCTTTTTCTTCCTTTTCTGTTTTTCATTATGCTTCAAAATAGTAACCATGACAATCAACATTTATTTTGTGATATCTCCTAGTGTAGGGGCGATCCTTGTCCAGGGTTTATTGAAGAAAATTTTCAAGCTCAAAATGGGACAACGAGAAATAATGAAAAGAAAAGATGAATTCTTATGAAGGATAAAGAAAGACGGCTAATCTTTATTTCAAATCTTGAATGCTCATTTTTAAAAATTTTAATTTAGAGACAAAAGGATAATACACACCAAGTGATTGCTTATTTGCTCCTTTTATTTTTCTCTTTTTCTTTTTCCTCCTTTAGCTTTTTTTTTTTTTTGCAAAGAATACCAGCACACGTGGGCTTCATGACCACCAAATTTTTTTTCTAAGACGAGAGTCTCATGGGATCCGGACCAAACGAAAGCAAGTAAAAGAAAGAAAAGAATGAGAAAAAAGATATGACAAGGACATGAGTACTAAGAACATAAGAAAATGACACAAGATATGGTGAGATTCATGCAAATCCATTATATCAATGCTTCAAGAAAGTTTACATAAGTTCAAAATCGGAATGAATCACCACTAAGTTGAACTTTCTAAGGTTGCCCCTGATTGAACACTCCGAACATTCGCTCCTATCACAGATGAGCATGACT
Source organism: Ormosia emarginata (assembly GCA_029884605.1). NCBI lineage: Eukaryota > Viridiplantae > Streptophyta > Magnoliopsida > Fabales > Fabaceae > Ormosia > Ormosia emarginata. Next base: position 15,611,008 of record JAQQTP010000069.1, on the reverse strand, counting down.
AGAAACATCTGACACTGCTTACTGGACTACTGTTTAGGTAGCCGTTGTCATCCATGAGTTTTCTTGAAACCTCATTTGATTCATTCGACTTGAAGTTCACCCTTAACCAGTTTAACATTTTTCCATACTTGCTTCTTCATCATTCATTTGATGCAATCTTCCCTTTTTTATTCCGCTTTCAATCCTTTCACTAATCATTACGATATCTGAGAAATTTGTTGACACACTTCCAATCATATGGTCGTAGAATGGCGCATGAAGTGTATCAGTGAATATATCAACCATCTCTTTCTCTGACAAATGGGGTTCTACTTGTGTAGCTATTTCCCTCTACCTTTGAGCATATTCCTTGAGCATATCAACCATCTCATTCTTAGTTGCATTCTATCTGGTGTCATATCAATATTGTATTTATATTGCCTTACAAATGCATCAGCTAAATCCTTGAAACTCCTTATATGAGCACGCTCAAGACGCGTGTACCAATTCGAAGCTGCCCCTATTAAACTGTCTTGGAAGAAGTGGATTAGCAGCTTGTCGTCATGAGCATGGGAAGCCATCCTGCGGATGTACATGGTCAAATGGTTCTTTGGGCAAGTGGTCGCCTTATATTTGTCGAAATTTGGGACTTCAAATTTCGGAGGAATCACCACGTCTGTGACAAGGCAGAGCTCAGTAGTATCCCTGATATCATAACAACATGCTCTTTCAATGACCCGTAATCTCTCTTCTTGGATTTTCAACTTCTCTTTGGACTGAGAGTTTTCAGCAGAAGAATTCAAAGAATATTTTGGTATGAAAGTGGGACAAAATGTTGCAATGGTAGGGTTCCACTGATACCAAAGTAATGGGCATATGGTTGAGTTGTGCTCAATGGATTGAAAGCAGACCTATTGCTGTCAGGGGAATTGATAGCCTGTGGTGGTACAAATCTGGAAGGGAGGCCATATGGTAGGAAGCTTGGTATCTGAGCTTCTTGAGAACTCGTGACTGAAGGTTGAGTTGTGTTGTTTGGATAAACGGTGAGCGGCATCACAACTCCTTGAGGATTAAAGCCTTGGTATTGCATAGAGGTTGGAGAGAAACCGGGAAGGCGAAGAGGTGCAACCGGATGTCCTTCGTTCGCCATTGAGGGATTCCCATCTGTGCTCCTTCTACGTTCTATGGATTGTAGCATCTCCATAATCTTAGACACTTGATCTTTGAGCTGATTCACCTCATTCCTCAACTCATTCCTCAGCTCTTGAGTTTGTTCTCTTTCATCCATGATCCTAACTTGGGAACAAGTCTTGTAAGAGTATCGCAGAAGTTGCCTTTCTACCATTGTCTACCCTTTTGCTTGGGGAAACATGATATGAGTATGCAATTATCAGTATGGACTGAACAACATACCTGTATGCAAAGTATTGACTACTGATACAGCTGATTTTTTATTCTTTATTCTTTTTTTAAAAAAAATGCTATGAATACCATGAATTCCATGATATGAATTTTTTTTTAAAAAAATGTTATGAATGTCATGGTAATGCAAGATGATGATTCTTTTTTAAAACTGATTTTTTTATAAAAAAAAAATACATGAATGAAAATGCAAAATGATATATTTTTTATTTTTTATTTCTAAGAATGCTATGAATGACAGAAAAATACAAGTCATAAACAAAAAAAGATGCATGAATGAATGACATGAGAAAAATAAAAATAAAAAAAGTATGCTCCCTTTGTGCCCTAGTCATGTGGAACCTAAGAAGCTGGATTTCTTTAATGTCATGACTCTAATTTTGGAAGTCACTATGTTCAATTGATCAGTGTAAGATTTTCAAGACATATATAAACTTCTACAAAGTCATGGTCCCCAGATTGCCCCCATCTCGAAAGATAAGGACCCAATTCATGAATTGATCACAAGTAGGGATAAACCCTCGCAATATGACTAATCCATGATATTGGTAACAATCTGAGTGGCGTCTCAACGAATGTCAAGTGAGCATAAAGCCCCTCAATAACAAAAGTCGAGACTCCTCCTATTCCTCGAGTTCGCACAGACTCGAGTATAAAGCCCAAAAGTGTGTGAGGTAAATGATTATGATGTGCGTGTGGGAGCATACAAACCTGTACCAAAAAATTTAAAAAGACCAAATTACCCCATAACCTGCAAAAGTATATATACAACAACCAACTAGCAATCATCTACCCTAAAGTTTTCACAATTAAGCATAAAAAAGATATACAAGTAAATAAATAAAAAAACACAAAATAATGTTAGCAAATATTTACATACAAAAATATTCACAAATAAATAAAAAAAAACAAAGACAAAAAGGGTAAAATAAATAAATAGAAATTATTAATAATTTGCACAACTAACATCAACAGGCGACTCTCTAAATGTCCCCAAATCAAGTCACCAAATTGTCGCAACCAGAATCGCAATGAGACGATCGAAAAAAGATTAGGATTTGAAAATCAATGAAGTAGCTACCAATGTTTATTCAATTTGGGAAAACATTAGAAAAACCCTTAAAATAGGCAAAACTGGTCTTTTGGAAAATGAGTTTGAGTTCGGGAGTCGATTACAGGTAGGGAAGGTGTTAGCACCCTACACTGCCCGTTACAAGAACGGTACCTTAAGTTAGTTGTGCAAATTTTAATAATCTCTAGTAATTTTTTTTATTTTACCCTTTTTGAAAAGACTTTGTAACCATTTCTTTTAATTTTATTTTTTAAAAAAGGGAAAAGAAAGAATTAATTTGTAAAAATTTAATTTGGCTTGACAGAATAGGAATGCTACTCCTATGTATCCTCGAGTGCAATGAGGAACTCAAAGTCACATAATTCTGTAAAAAATGATTGTGAGTTGATTAATTTTAATTAAATATTTTTTATAAGATATTTGTTTTTAATACAAAATCATTCTTGCACAGGATTCAAGGTAGCACTAGGCTACTCAATAAATTCATATGATCCAAACGACATTAAGGATAGCATCTGCTATTCAATCATCCTCATTGGTCATTACATTAATTAGATTTTTTTTTATTTTTATTTTTTATTTTCTTACATATGCTTAACAATCATAAAAAAAAAGAAAAAGATAATAACCCGTTCAATTATAAACCATCATAGAAAGAGGACTCAAGTCCAAGCCCACAATGACTTTTGGAATCCCCCCATTTCGTACATTAGATTAACACTAAAAAAAAAAAGGGTGCTCTGCAGAAAGTAACAGACAAAGAGAAAATTCTAGAATGAAGGAAAATCACCAGGCAGCGAGGCTGGTTGAGCACGACAGTGCTGGCGGAGAGGAGCGTGGTTCACGACGGCTAGATACGATACTGATCGGGGTTGTGCTCGGTCCGGCGGAGCAGGCGGTGAGGTCTGGGGGGTAAGGCTGGTGGCACGCGGCTGAAGTAGAGGTCGCGAGTCCGGTGGATGGAGGCTTCAGGTCCCGTCACCGGTGGAAGCTTGGGTTGAATACAGCGGTGAGGAGTGGCGCGCAACGTGGAGCAGATCTGCGCTCACAGATCTGGGCTATCGCGGTTCGAGTGGCACAGGTCTGGGCGACTAGTTTCGCCAACGTCCTGGTTTGCGGTTGCACAACGCGTCGCGGGGTGGAGGGTCATGCGGCGAGCCGCTTAGGCGGTGCCGGTACGTTGCTGGTCAGGTGAGTTCGGGGCTGCCAGCAACGAAGATAGCTGGGTGCGGTTCGAGCGTCAGAGTGGGGCCCTGGTGTGGCACGGACGGTGGTGGGTGGTGGGTTGGTTTGTTGTGAGTGGAAGGCTGAAGGTGGTGGGTGGTTATGGGTGCTTGTGGTGATGGGATGAAGAAGATGTGGGTGATGTTAGTGACCGTGGGTGAAGGTGAGAAATGAATGGTGGGTATTTGATTTGTTGGTGGAAGATGAAGGTGAAAGTGAAGGTGGTTAATGGGAGGTTAATGGTTGATGTGGCTTTGTTTGGAGATGGAAGATTGAAGGTGCTCTTGGTGGTTGGTAGTGAGTTGACTCGGTGGGTAGGTGAAGGTGGTGGTAGCAAGCTTCTCCTCCTGGTGGAAATGAGACCCTCCAAATAAGAATGCTTTCCATTACTCTCCGTTCATCCCTCTATTCTGCTCCTCCTTTTTGCTTTCTGGTTGCTTATGCAGAAGGTTATAGTTGAAGATGGTGGAGGCTGCCCTTTTCGTTGGCTGTTTACTCCCCTTTCAGAACCAGAAATTCTCCTCCAAAAAAAATCCCTCTCTCTGTTCTGCCTCTTGTAAGCAGATGCTTTTGTGCACTGTGTGGTTGCTTGTGTGAAGAGGGATTACGTGAGGTCAGTGAAATGTTGCAGTGATAGTGAGTGTGTGTAGAGAGGTAGAGTGTTGTAGAAAGGCATAGAGCCTTGTGCCTAGAGCAAATTGCCAAAAGCCTATCTGGTGCTGCAGGTCGAGCTTGCAGAAGCTATGAAAAGTAAATTGTCAAAATGTGTTTAAAATATTGCAATTTAGTATCATTTAACACAAAATTATTAATCATTGATTAAGCAATAAAAATTTTATGAACAAAATTGGGTATCAACATAGAGTAAAATAGTTGAACCGATATTTTCATAATTTATGCACAAGCAATATTTTTCAAGATTTTCAATATAAAAATTTAAACTCTTTTCTCTATCACACAAATGATTATGTCAAATAATGTCACACCGAAGGCTATGTCCATACTTACACAACCCAACATTAATTGCAATCCATTCAACATTATTAGGAAAATAATTTTTTTTTATTTGACAAACTTATATATCCAAATAACAAAATTGGATTGCTACAGAATGCCTAATTATCTCATTCATCAAGTTTCACAAAACAATACTCACGTTCAAGGTTGCTTAAATCAATTCAATAAAATACTTAACAATGAGTAGCATTATATATATATGTCACAATAATTTGAGTTGTTATGTCATTATAATCTCGCCTAAGGGACCCATATTATAATGAATAAGCGAACTCTCACAAAACATTAAATATCATGCCCCTAAAGCTAATATCGAGAGGATACTGAAAACTTTAAGGGCACAATCATTTAATGCATTCAATAAAACATCATAAATCATATTAATAAAAACAAACCAATAAGGTAAGTGCATTATTAACATAATTTCTAATGAAAAACACAACAACGTTATTAATAATATAACAGTGTCATAATTAGTCACGCGAAGATAAGCTCACAACTATATAAAATGTTCAAAACAATTATAAATATTATGGATGGAATTCTTAGAGATAAGATCTCACAAGATTTACAAAACACAATATTAGTCTTACAATAGGTGAGCATGTAACAATAAGAAACTACAATAATCAATAACAAAATTGCTCGTAGAGTTCCAAATTTTTTCATGCCATATCAATAGGATAATTTTCACACTTTCATACATAATTGCATATTCAAAAATAGGCATGAAAAGGGAGAAAAAAGGCTTAAGAACATTTTTCTCCACTTATGCAATTATACAATATGCCAATAACCATATAAGTTTTATAACTAACTTCAAATAGTGTGTTATCCATCCTTGTGTGTAGAGCCAACAAAAGTTGATGCTAACTTAATGGTATTCAAATTACCAGAATTTTATATAACTTTCACAAATGACTCACAAAATAAACATTAGAGAACAACAAAATCTTATTGAAATAAGTTATACTTCTCACTTTTACGAGATATATAAAACTTAACTACAATATTGACTTAATATAAAATTGCCATTGCCTTAAAAATTTCTCAATAATCAAAATTATTTTAAATAATATTCTCATAATGGCCATATTAAAAGTAATTTATTTAAATTTTTAATGGCACATTATATAATAAAATTAATCACATGCAATTATACTTTAATTCTTGATAATATATATCAAAGTACTTTAGTATTGCCAATGCACAAACGTCTAATACTAAAACAATTATATGCATCACATGATACATTATCATGCTCTTATAATAAAAAAATTATTTCAAGAATAACTCACAATATTAGATTGCATAATTTATGGAGTTCAACAAACTCAACTGATAAAATTGGCTTTGGCAATTAAAGAGGAGAGAAATATGTATAAATAAATAAATTTTAATATGCCCAAACTTATTTAAATAAGTCTTCCATAAAAAAAAAATCTCAACAGCAATAAAGGGCATCAATCAACATGAATTTCTTGGCATCAAAATAATATATTTATCGATATCAATTCTCCTTATCATACAAAATAAAATATCCTAAATTATCATTTTAATTATAATTCTCACTTGTCTATTATATGTAGTAGAAATAATCTCAATAGTTATAAAGCATCATAAAAGATAATATTCAATACCAAAGTATCTATAGCTATGTAAGAATTAATTACAAAATTTTATTCCATGATTTTGATGAGACATCTCACCTCATCACGCGCTTAGGACATGAGGAACTACTTCTTTATTTATTTCGTTATTTATTCATGATTTAAATAGTAAGTATGAACAAAATTATTCAAAACAACTCTAAATATACCAAATGAACTCTCATATTTTAATTTGCACAATGGTTTATAAAAGCACAACAATTTTAACATATATACAACATTATACATGTAAAACAATCCAAAAAAAATTTATTTTGGTAATTATTTAAACAAACTCTCACCAATTTCAATTGTACAACAATCTAAAGAGTACAATAATAATTTCAATATAGCATGAAACAATCAAAAAGAATTATTTGAGCACTCAAAGAACATCATATGTGAGAGTATAAAAATTATAACATGCCCAATTACACACCAAAAAAAAATCAAAGGCGAGTTCCGAGACAATCCAATTTTATATGTATAATTTGGATCGAAGAAAAACAGTTATGACCCGCTTTCCCAACATCACGCAACATCCGTGCTCATGGAACTTTGAAGTCATTTAAGATTTACCAAAATTACCAAAATTAATTATTGCGCACATGGAGCACATTCCAAAATCAGGATTGGGAAAAATAATAATAATAATGCCTAAGAAAACCAAAATCATAAATGATGTTCTTGTATGGTTGAAAAAATTGCACAAAAAACACACACACACAAATTACACATTGAAAAATTGCCAAAATTTCAAACAATGGAAATCAAAATCAATTTTGGGTTTTGATTAATTTTCCAAAAAAAAATGATCTGGAATTAATTGAAATTTCCAATCTCAACAAGAAGTAATTTACAACCATAATTAGGATTAAATTGGCTTTGATACCAATTGAAAGAAATTTTGACTCAAACTAATTAACGACATGTCAAAATTTCTAAATCCATTTAACCCCAAATTATGACATGTATAAAATATAATATATTAGAGATTAGGTTATAAAATCACCTGGAAATGACAAATAAAAACGCACCCATGCTCGATCTTTAAAGGAAAATCGTGAACGGTGCGTGTGTGTAGATAAGAGAAACTATCCTCATTCCCTATATGCGCAAAAAATCCTTGTGGCCTCAATGGGGTAACCACAACACATATATGATGAGAATATGAGTCTCTCCTTGTGTTTACAATATGTGTTAACATACTCATCATAGAAAACCCATACACAAGACCCACAAACCTAAGACAACATTATCCACTTGGATTTAAGTACTTATAAGAGTCCAATAACAAAATTGATCACAAATGGGCTAAACTAATAGATGCTTTACAACATTTGACATTCAATTAACCTGGATTATAGAAAATTAGTAACTATGTTAGTCCACACATATTAAAAATCTAACATAATATGCATCACAATTGCTTTATGAGTTCATCCTTTGATAAGTTACTCATACAACACAAAATAAAACTGGAAATAGTTTTTAAATTTGTACTAAAATTGATTACAAAGACATATATGTATTCTCACCTTTATCTTTAATTATTGCATTCAATTGCCAATTATTGACCAACTTTATACTTGATTAGCAAAAAAAAAAAACTTGAAATTGGTACTAAAACCGATTCTAAAATGGCATGTTTCCTTGCTTTTGATTGTTGGCCAGTTCAACCATGGTTCCAAATCTCTTCCATTTTATTAGTTGAAGTAAAAGCAACTAACAAGAGACAGCCTATTTGCTTACTTGATTAGGCCACAAATGAAAATATTTGAATAAAATGATTACATTTTCTTGGCTTGAAGCATTTAGTCGAAATACCAAGAATACGAGGATTGACATGAAGTCAGTGTATTATCAAAAGAATGTTTGTATTTTGCTTACATTATTTGACATTGGCAGTTCTCTTTGCACCGACTGAAGAAGAATGAAAGTTGTGTTAAAGATTATAAATAAATAAATGAATTTGGTGCCAAAATAAAATAGACTATATAGCTCTGTCTATGGCCAAGATGTTATTGAAAAGTGTCAAAATGAAATGTTAAATACTACTGGCTTATGGTTTTAAATAACCATTCAATTATTTTAGTTCTTATATCATGCATTTAGTTGAAGAGAATTAATGGAACTTTGTATTAGTTGGGCCAAAGAAAATTTTAATGGTGATGTACAGTCAATATTCTATTAGCCAATGTGACAAACTAAAGATGCTATTCCGTTGGCAATATTTAATTGAGATAGTGTGATCATATCACCAAAGTAGAATTAATAGCTCTTATATGGAATTTAAACCATAAGCTTGGCGAAAGAAAAATGACATATGAGTGGTTGAAGCTTTGTGCCAATGGTCATAGTGGTATCATGAAAAAAAAAGGTATAGTGGTCGAAACTTGGTGCCAAATTTCATGGCTTTGGATATAAAGCCAACCTTCCAGTGGCCAATATGGTACCAAGTGTGGATGACACGAAGTAATCTATCGAAGTGCCAAATAATTCAAAGCTTGACATGAAATTTTCTATTATTTGGAATTGACTTTAAAGATTAGTTAAGACCTTCCAATTGTTGGCCAGCACCACTTATTTGTGGCGATGCACAAATTGGCTAATATGTATTGTTGCACTTCTTCGATATAGGCAAGAAGGAACATGCACGTGTGCACATGAGGAAGGCACACAAAGATAATGTGTCCATGGTCAACAAATTACATTAGATGAGAAGTGGAGATATAATGCATGCTATGCCTAATGAAGACAAATGCTAAAGCAGTACATATAGGAGGATAACCCAAAAAAAATGAGGCAGATCAAAACTATTCGACTCTTAACACCAAGATCAAATTGGTGAACTCATTTTTGACAGGCAAATACAAGTGTCACTACCCTCCGATCACTTCAGCCATCTTCATGAAATTAATAGCTTTTTTTATAAAAAAAAAGTAAAATAAATTATCAAATTCTATGAATTGAAAATTCAATGCTGATGTTGGATTGATTCTTGTCAAAATAAGGACACCATGTTAGTATTTATTTTTTTCCTATTCGTCAAAAGATAAATACTAGAGGTTGAGGGCCTGTGTTAGTATAAAAATATATATATTTCGACAAGTGGACAATTATTTAGTAGTTATTGATAATTTGACCAATGAAGATTTTAGGACAAATGAAGTTATCATGAGTAGCTATTGGTGGCTACAAGTAGTTAGAATCTTTATCCATAAATATCAGTTCGTATAATGTAATAAGGGTTAAAACTTGTAAAATCCCTATACATTTGTCACGACCGAAATCGTGACAAGATCGGTAAAAAATAAATTATTAAGAGTCGTCACCAATTTCATTTAAAATAGGAAAAATTAGAAAACTTTTTTAAGAAAATAGTCTTTGAAACTAAATTAGATTCGAGAGTCGGTTATGTATAGGGAATGGTAAAAACTTAATCACACAGCACCCCTGACACACTTGTCCTGAGATGATACCTTAAGTTAGTTATGCAAAACTTGATAATCTCATAATACATTTGTTCCACCCTTTTCGTAAAAAAAAATAAAACTAAAAAACTAACTAATTTGTGAAAATTTAATTTTTGGCTTGACGGAATAGAAGTTCCGCTCCTACGTATCATTGGATGTAATGAGGAATTCAAAGTCACGTAATTTTGTATAGAATACTTGTGGGTTGGTTATTTTTAACTTTGAAAAAAATTTGAATCATCAAGTTGTTACAACTCAGATGATTATAAAAGTTACATGATTAACAAACTGTCACAACTCAATTAATTTTATTTTATTTTTCTAAAAATAGGTTCAATTATTTTATATTTTACATTTTTATTTTTATCATTTTTTACTTTTTTCATTTTTTAGATTTTTATTTTGCTTTTCAGCCTTGTGAGCCCATTAATCTAGGCTCATTTATCCAAAAAAAAAATAGAATTGAAGAAAAAAAACACAGTGGCTTACCAAAAAAAACAAAAAAAGGGAGAATTATGTTTTTTGGGATTAGTTGCAGCGAAGCAACAACGCATGGTAGGTTCAGGCAAGCGATGGTGCGGCTGGTCGTAGTGGATCATACGTTTCAACGAGTTGCGGGCTGCTGGGTTCGTTGGGTCGCGACGTCGGCACGGTGGTGGCCTCAAATAGACGAGATTGGTTTTTTGGATGCGTGTCTGGGCGGCGATCGATTGAGTCACATTCACTTTACGGAAAGCAAAAATGAAAATAAACTCTCGCGACAAAAATTTCTTTCGACGAAGACTTGGTTGTTCTGGTATGGTTTCGATGGCTAGGCGGCACAGTGCGGGCGGGATCTGGGTTGTTTGAGCTGCTGAGGTGTTGCGATTTGGGTGGATTGAGGTTCTAGGCGAGACAAAGGCACAACAGCGACAAAAAGCGGTGCAACGATGGATGTTTCAGATCGCGGCTCGACGGTTGGGGTTGTGCAAGGCTTGGTTGCTCGAGGTCACATGGCGTGGTGGCTAGTTGTGGTGCGCGGATGGAGATGACGTGATGGAGCGGCTGGCCGGATCTGGTTCTGGTGGCGTACAACTTCAGAATGGTGGTTTGGAGTTGTTGGGTCACGATTTGGTTATAATGTTGGTGAGGTTGGTTTTGGTGGTTTGAAGATGGTGAAGTGAATGGTTTTGATGGTGGAGCCGTGATGTGGGTGATTTTGATGGTAAAACGAGTGATTTTGTTGGAGGATAATGGTGGGTTTGTGGTGAGTGTTTTTATGGTTGTTGATGAAGGTGGGGTGTGGTGTGGTGAGGTTGAAGATAATTGCTTGGTGGAGATGAAGGTATGGAAGGTGAATGAAGATGGGTTCTTTGCAAGGGTGATTTGGTGTGATTAACGTAGGGATGGAGAAAGGTAGTTGCTTGAAATAAAAAATATGGCTAGGGTGTTAGGTTTTGGTAGAAGTTTGTTTAGAGATTAGACTATTTGCTTTAGGCTGAAGTGTGTCAAAAAGTGTGTAGGTTATAGGTTTTTATAGAAAAAAAAAATTGGGTTTGGAGAGTGATGGTGGCTATGGTTTAAGATGAATTTAATGATAGCTGTTAGGGTTTGTTTGAGTGTTAAGTGGCATATAGATTATGAGTTGGACAATGGGTCAATGGATTATGTTATGGGTTAATGGGTCAAGTTATGGATTTCTGCAAGAAAGTTAGGTCATTTTTTTTATTATTTATTTTTTTAGATTTTTTAAAGGCCCTGGACTAAAAAATAGATGTTCACAGTTGTCATTCTTTACTTATTTCTTACTAGATAAAAAGAATAACTGCAGTTTTTCATTTTATCATTGTAAGACACGAGTAAATACATGAACTCAAATTTTGTCCAGAAATGCATAAGATGATAAATAAAACGTGAATAGCGATGCACTCAAAAGTAAGTGACATAAATTTAAAATGCAGAGAGTCAATGCGCTCAAAAGTAAATGACAGAAATTTAATAAGCAGGGAGTTGATGTACTGAAAAGTAAATGACAAGAATTTAAAATATAGGGAGTAAATGCGCTTAAAAGTAAATGACAGAAATTTAAAATGCAGGGAGCTGATGCGCTCAAAAGTAAATGACAATAAATTAAAATGCAAGGAGCCAATGCGCTCAAAAGTAAATGACAAAAATTAAAATGCAAAGAAATAATACGCTCTCAAAAGTAAATGACAAAAATTAAAATGCAAAGAACTGATACGCTAAAAAAAATGACAGAAACTTAAAGTGTAAGGAGCCAATGCATTCAAAATTGAATGACATAAAAGCATTTGTGTCAGTTAGACATGACTTTAAGATATTTTTCTTCTCTCTTTTTCTCTCTTTTCTTTTCTCTCTTTTAATTATTCTAAAAAAATCATTTTAACCAAACGACAATTCTAGAAAGCTTTGATCAATCAAACCATTGTTCACGTGCTTTTTCATCAGACCTTTCGGTTGACTTGGAATCCTCTTGACTTGCTCATTTCCTTTATTATTTTCTTCATTCTTTTTTTTCGTTTTTCTCCTTTTCTTTTTTTTGACCCTCCTTGTTTTTCTTGACAATGAAAGCTTATGTGACTTGTATTGTAATCATTTTCAACAAATGTAGCATTGTAATTTGTATTTGAGCTATTAAGATCTTTTAATCTAACTCAATCATTGAAGGATTGCTGTAGAATTATCAAATCACACTGTTGACCTTTAATTTATCTTATTTGAGACATAACTTAATGAGTAAACATGTTTTTATGAATGAATAAAAATTCATTGAATGAACAAATTTCTTTCTATTACTTTGGTAATATGATTGTACTTGAACTTTTAGTAAGACACATACTTAAATGATAAAAGCATAGAAACAAAAGAAAGTTACAAGGATAAGAAAAATTTGCTCCAGTATTAGTTCCTTGTTCTTCATTTATTTGATTCCCTACAACTGCTTGATAACTCAATTATTGTTTCTGTTGTTATTTTCTTCAACACATCTTTTTCTTAATCTTTCAGAAACTTTGTCCTAGTATAGCCAATTGAATGCAAACAAAGTTACTCATGTGTAGCCAATCGAACATAAATAAAATTGCCTCAATTTAGTGAATCATTCAAGGAATTTCAAGCCATCTTTATTTGAGATTTTACCTATTTATTTCCCAAACTTTTACTTAGGCTGTCTTTTCGAATTTCTAAGCTAACGAATTTTTTTTATTGTATTTTTTATTTATTTATTGCTCTAATTTTTTATTTTGGCCAATTGATCCTCCAATGTGCTGCTTTCAACCATTCTCATTCTTCGCATTTCTTTGTAAGTATTTGGCTTGTAGTTGGTATCTAGTTTACCTCATCTATAATTCTTTTGTCTCACTCTGTTCTGAAGTAAATTCAGAAGAGTACCTGAGATAGGCACGTTTCGGTGGATTCCTCCGTAGCCAAATCTTTAACGGTGGTGCGAGGGGGTGGGTACTTTTAAATGGCGCTCCGATGCTCAAGTTAGACCGTGCACAATAGGAACTGTATATCAGAGGAGATACATACCTTTGACGCTTGGCATGGTATTTATAGGAGCGTACGCAGAATCCTAAGGGGATTCCTCTTAGATGCAGGTAATTTTGGATTGATATCTTGATGATAATCACCTTTGTAAGATATATCCCTATAAATCCGAGATTAATATAAGGAAAGTATCTAGCCATCAAAGATATCTATAAATCCTATAATATCGTAAGCTGACGATTGACAGTTGCGCATATTTAGGGTTTTACCCTCTGCGTGGATCAATCAGCCACGATGTCATATAGTAACACCGCTCAGGTGTCTTGATCCGTGGTCCGAAGCACGTCGTGAGTCTTCCTCCACGACATACTAGGGAGTCCGGTAGTGCGCACGCCAGGTTGATCCCATGGGTCGGGATCCCGGATCTCGGTCCAGAACAGTTGCCCCCAGCTTGGCTCTTGGATGAGACAGACCAGAGCCAAGTTTAGAATGGATCAACCACCACATGGCTGACGTAGCAATTTAACAGATAGGTGTTAGACCCCAAGTTATTACCGACGTCCTTGTTTTACTTAATTATGAGCAAAAATTACTGCTCTCTAGTTCGAGTGCTGGAGACATATTCAACGTGAATCTCGAATGTGATCTCTGGTGACTTCAGCTTGCGATTCTCTGGGAAACTGATACTTGGACTTTATTGGGAAATAACGATTCTTTTAAAGAAAATGTCAGTTTCATAAGGATTTTCTCAACCGCTCCCTATCTTTGTGACCAACCAGAGATCTAAACATTTATTTTGGCTGACACCGGCGGAGGATTCTTCAGCTAGAGAGGTCGTACCCCTTCCAACGAGCGAAAGAAGATCTCGGTCTTTAGTTACATCGCGGAGAGGTCGTGCAAAGAGCATTGACGTTCTCTCCGGGGTCATGATCCCGGTTTGCCAATGTTCTGCAAAGCCAATCCACTTTTTCAGGAGACCGAGGTTTGGAGATGTGGACGGGGTACGAGTCAGGTGGCCGGAGATATTTGCCCCCTTTCCCGGGATTTTCTTATACATTCCATGTCTTAATATTTTCTTTTTCCTCTTATTCAGTTGTATGACGATATATGGAATGAAAATGATTCAATAGACCTTTTTTTTTTTGAATTTATTCTGTATTTCCATTTCATTTTTCCACCGAAGTAACTCTGCCGGGATGAGTCCAACGCTTATCCCGGTAAAAACCAAGTAAAGACATTGCCGGGGTTGGTCCAATGCCAACCCGGAGTAATGACCATAAACACACCTCGGAATTAGCACGTCGTGTGTAATGTCAATAGTTAATTGGGCCTGGAATCCGTGGTACCAACTCGGGTTCTCATCCAACATTCGTACGACATTTTAGATTACTGTGTAACCATCCTTTCAACTGCTATTACAGCTGTGTGGGCCATGTGTTGCGATTTCATTAGAGGGACGTGCCTAGAGCTCCGCGAGCCATGATGAGCACCTTTTGAATTTGCATTGGAGGGGACAGGAATGCCCCCTAACCGTTCAACCCTTAATAGACCCTTTATAAATAAGAGTCAAAGGTTTGTCTTCGTTACTCTATCATTTTTAGCCTCCTTCACCGTGCGTTGAAAGCTTTGGCTTCCTTTTGGGTGCTTTCCACTCGCAGCTTCTCCATTGTTCTAGCGCAGCTTCTCCACTCTCTGCTTTTACACAGTAAGTTGCTTTCTTTCAGTCTTTTTGTCATTTGCGCTTTTCAAAAAGTAGAGTAGCTACGCGATTCTGGTTTTGCTTGTCTTCAAATAGGGCTTAGTAATTTAGGTAGATACAGTCGCCTCCCTGAAACACCAACTTCGTCGCACCATGCGCGGTGGAGGAGTTCCCCTGAATGCTTTATTTCCGGTGGGACAGGAGGTCGGTAGGGGAGGTTAGGATTACCTCGCTCTCCCTGTGTCTGAATCTATGAAACTATTAATTCTGACAGTTTCTTATCGACTTCTTTGGATGTTCTCAGGGTTTCCATGGCCAAAGGAAAAAAAACTAGGGTTCAGCCCCCATTTCACGACGTCCATGATCCGGCAGAAGATGAGCTGGTTCGAGTGCGGTAGGGCCCTGGGTTGGTATGTCCGTGGGTAGTGGACGACGTGTGGAATCGTCAATCTAGGTTTTCAAGTGAAGCCATACTCCGAGAGTCTCTCTTCGCCTTGGAGTTAACCGTGAACAAGGCTCGAGATGACGAGTTCGAAGTTGTCTGTCCGAACTGGAACGAGAGGGTATGTTCCTGCCTAGAAAAGGGTTCGCATTTCATGTTCCTGTACGAGCCGCTTTTCCTTAAGTTAGGGCTGAGGATGCCATTTTCTGACTTTCAAATGGACATACTCCGCACTCTATAAGTGGCCCTTTCACAGATCCATCCTAACGGTTGGGGATACATCATATCGTTTGAGAAGTTTTGTCGGTTGATGGGCCTCAAGTGCTCGGCGAATACTTTTTTTTTATTTTTATACAAGAATAAACACCCAGGGGATGGTAAGGCAAACGGGCTGGCTTGTCATCCGATCCTGGCTCGGTCGTAAGTCCTTTGATGTTTCCGAAGAAAGCTTCAAAGGGTTTAAGACTGCATTTTTCAAGATAAAAGCCAAGGAGGGATGTCATCCCTTTTTCCTCAAGCCGGACGGGGAGCCAGAATTTTCTCTTTATTGGACGCAGAGGTGCTGGGACGTGCCTCTCGACATGATTGAAAAAAAAAGAGGGAGATCTCAACCCCGAAGAATTTAGGACCGCGAAATTCATAACCCGATACGCTGAGAAGCATGGGAACATCAACATTAGAGATGTCCTTTGTGTCCGTGGTGATGATCTTCTTTACACTTTGTTAGGTGGGAATTAGGGCGTTTATACCTCTAGTGTGTCCCTAGGAGTTTGCTTTGTCTTCATATATCAATGTTCCGAGATGTATTAGCTGTATTTGTTTCTGCTTCTTTTCAGTTAGCAACATGACATCTGGATCTTCCATGGTTACACTGCGATCTTCAAGAAACCGGAGGAAAGGGAAGAAAACCGCGGCTTCTTCCTCCACAGCCATTCCGGACTCATCCGACCGGGACGTCGCCATTGGAGAGCAAGATGAGCCGGGATCCCCTACCCTCCTTCTCAAAGGGAGAAAAAGGCAAGCTGTCGAAGAGCCTTCTAAGCATGATGGACGGTCGTCGGAGGGCGGTGAGAGGGAAATGGCGGACTTCTTGCCAATCATCACAGGGAACTCTGAGCCCGGGCCCTTCATAGATGGGCGACTTTTGAGTGGCGAGGTGAGGCAACATATTGCCAAACAGGGTCTGGGCCAAACCTTAGTCGCGCTCTAGAGGCAAGCTCTCCGGGCGGTAGCCGAGATCCGTGTCATCGAGGTCACTATCGAGAACGTTGATCGCCAGGCGTCGGCAGAGCTGAGGACCTTGAAGAAAGAAAAGGAGGAGATCGACCAGAAGTTGGTCGCGTCCCTAAAAGCCAGTGAGGATAATAGGATGAGAGCCGTCGAACTGGAAAAGAAAGTCACTGAGCTGGAAAAGGCGTTGGCAGACTCTGAGGCTGCCAAGAAGGTCGAGAAGCTTGAAGCCGACAGAAGCATTGGCGCTCTGAGGGCCGAGGTGGCGGAGCTTGAAAATGAGGTGGAGGAGCTGGACGGAGTTGCTGGAAACGTTGGGGAGGAGCAGTTCCAAAATGCTGTGAAGCAAATCCAGCACTTCAATCCCAGGGTCGACCTTATCTTGGAGGGTGTGACCTCAGAGAAGATGTTTCATGACGGCCAGCTTGTAGCTGTCGAGGAATTAGCCGCGAAAGCTCCTGGTGGCAACCCGGAGGTTATTTAGATCTCGGAAGAGGAAGAGGCCGGCATTTGAGCTACTTTTTTTTTTGCCCCCTGCGTGGGGTTTTACTGTTTGTATAGACAATTGCCCCGTGTTTGGGGTTTTATAACTAATTACTTTGTTTAGTCATTCGTTTTCGTTTTTCATGGTCCGACCTGGGTCCAACGCCCATTTTCGTAGTCGTTATGTCGGACTTAGAAAACTGTGCTGTGAAAACCATGGTCTGGGATCCTTCACTCATGTCATTAATTGAGTGGCATTCCCTTGGACTTAGGTAAGAAAAGGCCTTGGTCTTTAATCTAACGCTTATAATGATGAAACGTCAAGAAATTTTAGACTTAGGTGAAGTAAAGCCTTAATCCGTATTCCAGTGCTTGCTACGGGAAGCGTTTGGAATTGCAGACATAGGTAAGAGCAGCGCCTGGTTAGGGCATTTTACGCGAAGACCCTTTTGCCCAAGGCGCCAACATTGCTTTCAACCTTGCCCGGGGTAAGTATCCTAATAATCGTACAGATTTTAGGATCCCTTCTTGGCTTAAGTATAAGGAAGGAGTGTGTACATATGATCCGTACTGTCTCCTATCGACTTTTTAGAGCAACGCGTTGGATCAAACCTGGTTTCCTGAATAATAACTTTATTGCTGAACCTGGGAGAATAAGAGTCCGTACATAGCATACTTATTTAAAACAAGAACGGATCAAAGATAATTTTACTGAAGGGTTAAGCCGCTATGGGCATTTAGCTATAGTATTTCCTTAGTTTGTCCGTATTCCAATAATTCTTGACTGGGGTCCCAGATAACGTTTCTAATGTGTGGGCTCCCTTACCCGTACTGGTGACGACACGATAGGGGCCTTCCCAGTTAGGGGCCAGTTTTCCTTGGAAGGCATTTTTCCCTCCTATGTCGGCTCTTCTGAGGACTAGATCGCCGGGTTGGAATTTTCTCAGGACTATTTTCTTGTTGTACCTGGCCGCTGTCTTCTGCTTGAGGGCGGTATCCCGTATGTGGGCTACGTTTCTTCTTTCTTTGAGCAAGTCCAGGTCCTCTCTGATTAGGCCGGGATTGCTGTCGGATGAGAACTATTGGTAGCGCCAGCTAGGCTCCCCTATCTCCATCGGGATCATGGCTTCGCAGCCATAACTCAGCTTGAAAGGGGTCTCTCCTGTCGTAGAATGGGGGGTGGTCCGGTATGCCCAGAGAACATGGTCAAGTTGCTCGACCCAGTTCCCTTTAGCTTCGTCTAACCTCTTTTTGAAGCCTCGCATGATGATTCTATTGGCGGTCTCAGCTTGTCCGTTCGTCCTGGGGTTCTCGACGGAGCTGTAGTAGTGCTTTATTTTCAGACCGGCTAGTAGCTTCTCAAAAGCTTTGTCTTTGAATTGGGTTCCGTTGTACCGTGACTACGGGTCGGTATTCCCAGATGCTTAACTGGTGATGATATGGCGCCAAGTAAACTTCTGAATTCGAGCCGAGGTGATGGTGATCATGGGTTCGGCCTCGATCCATTTAGTAAAATAGTCTACTGCTACCACCAAGTATTTAAACTGCCCTGGGGCCTGGGGGAACGGACCTAAGATGTCCATACCCCACCGGTAAAAGGGCCAAGGAACCGACGTCGTGGATAGCTCTTCAGAAGGGGCTTGAAAATGATCTACATGACGCTGACACTTGTCGTAAGTTTGAACATGTGCATGAGAGTCAGCTTCCATTGTCAGCCAATAGAATCCTGCCCTTAATACTTTTTGGGCTAGGGCTTTGGCTCCTAAGTGGTGACCGCAGCTCCCTTCATGAACTTCAGCTAGGGCGTATTCTGCTTCTGTGGGGGTTAAGCACTTTAGAAGAGGGGAAGAGAAACCACGCCGGTATAGTCAACCATTGTAAATGGTGTATCTGACTGACGTCTTTACTAATCTGGAAGCCTCCTTCGGGTCCGTTGGCAGCTTTCCATGCTGCAGATAGCCCAGTATATGAGTGATCCAAGATGGCTGATGATCCTCCACTTGGGATATGCTATGATCCGTGATGGAGGGTTGGGAAAGAGTTTCTTGGATTACAGACCGGTTGTTGCTAGGGCCTTTTGTGCTGGCCAGTTTAGATAAGAGGTCAGCTCTGGAGTTTCGTTCCCTTGGGATGTACTCTATCCTGACTTCTTCAAAATCTTTTAAAAGTTCTTGGACCTTGTTCAAGTATTTCTGTAGGAGGGGCTCTTTAGCTTGATAGTCACCTCAGATTTGAGAGGTTACTAGCTGGGAGTCACTGCAAAGTATGATCCGCGTTGCCTCCAAATCCTTTGCCATTAGCAACCCGGTGATACAGGCCTCGTACTCGGCCTGATTGTTTGAAGTTGGGAATTCAAACTTCAGGGAGTGCTCCAAAGTCAAATCCTCTGAATTTTCGACTATCACCCCGGCCCCACTTCCTTTGGGGTTCGACGATCTGTCGACAAAAATGGTCTAGAAAGCTTTCTTTGGGTCGTCGTTGTTTGTTGTGAGTTCTGCCAGGAAGTCGGACAACACCTGGGCTTTTATTGCAAGTCGTGGTTCGTATGTAATCCCAAATTCTGAGAGTTCAATCGACCACGCAATCATTCGCTCGGCCAGATCTGGTTTGTGTAGTACCTGTCGGATAGGTTGGTCGGTTCTTACCACCACAGGGTGGCATTGGAAGTATTGCCGAAGTCTTCTTATGGTGATGATGAGCGCAAGGGCGACTTTCTCAACCTTTTGGTATCGGAGCTCAGGTCCCTGGAGGACCTTACTCATGAAGTAGACAGGCTTCTAACCCTCGTCGGTTTCTCTGATCAAAACTGAGCTTATGGCTTCGTCGTGGACGGATAGGTACAAGTAAAGTTTTTCCCCGATGTCTAGCCTTGTCAAGATAGGGGGAGGACAAAAGGTTTTTCAACGATGTGAAGGCGTCCTCGCACTCTTGAGTCTATTCAAAACTTCTTCCCTTCTTGAGCAATTTGAAGAGGGGGAGAGTCTTGTGAGCGGCTTTGGCTAAGAACCTTGTGAGGGCCGCTATGCGCCCCGTGAGCTGTTGTACTTCTTTGACATTTCGGGGACTCCTCATGTTGAGGACGTCCTGACATTTATCCGGATTGGCTTCAATTCCTCTATGCGTTAGTATGAACCCCAAAAATTTACCGGCCTGGACCCCGAAAGCGCATTTCTCCGGGTTTAACCTCATATTGTATTTCTGGATTTGTGCAAATACTTCTTCAAGATCCGCCGTGTGAGATCCGGCATGTGGGGTCTTGACTATCATGTCGTCTATATAGACTTCTAGCATCTTTCCCACTTGGTTTTCAAAAACCTTGTTCATCATCCTCTGGTAGGTGGCTCCTGCATTCTTCAGGCCGAAAGACATGACCTTGTAGCAGTAGCTCGCCCTATCAGTAATGAAGGCGGTTTTATCTTCATCCCCAGCGTACATGGGAATCTAGTTGTATCCGGAATACGCATCCATGAATGAGAGCCACCTGAACCTGGAGGATCCGTCCACTAATTTATCCACATTGGGGAGTGGATATGGGTCCTTGGGACAAGTTTTATTCAGGTCGGTATAGTCTACGCACATCCTCCATTTTCCGTTGGACTTTTTTACCATGACCACGTTGGAAAGCCATGTGGTATAGGAAATTTCTCTGATGAAGTTGCCATTTAGCAGTTCTTTAACTTGGTCTTCGACGACTTGCTGCCTCTCGGGTCCGACCTTCCTCTTTTTTTGCGCAACCGGTTTGGCGCCTTCTTTAATCGACAGCCGGTGGCAAATAAAGCTGGGATTGAGTCCGGGCATGTCGGAGGAAGTCCAAGCGAAAAGGTCTTTGTTTTTCAACAAGAGTTCTGAGAGCTGTTGTTTTTCTCCTTCACCCAGACGAGCTCCGATTTTAGTTACCTGTCCAGGATTGTTCCCGAGTTGAAGGGATTCCAGATCACCTTCGGGTTGTGGTCGGGTATCCCAGATTTCTTCTCTGACGTCCAGCTCGGTCATCAGAATGTTAACCTGATCGACAGCCGGGGTAGAGACAGAGCGGCTTAACGTCCGGGGTACTTTATAAATCTTCAAGCTCTCGTTATAGCATTTTCTGGCTACAACCTGGTCGCCTTTAATAGTGACGACATCATTGTTCTTATTGAGGAACTTCATCACGAGGTGAGTGGTGGATATTACTGCCCCGAGAGCGTTGAGAGACGGACGGCCCAGGATAATGTTATAGGCCGAGGGACAGTCCACGACCAGGAATTTTACCTTCACAGTCCTGAAGAGTGTAGATGATCCAAGAGTTAGGTGGGTTTCGTAATATCCTAACGGAGTGATCTTCTCACCGATGAAACCCGTCAATTCTCCAACATGGGGAGTCAAGTCGGATTGCGGAAGTTCCAACTTTTGGTAAAGGTCTAGGAACATAATATCGACTGAACTCCCTTGATCAACGAAAATTCGGTGGACTTCGGCATTGGAAATTACTCCGGAGATGACGAGTGGGTCATCGTGATCCGGGATTATTCCGCCGTAGTCTTCGTCTGAGAAGGTGATGAGAGACGCTTTCCTCT
The DNA here is from genome assembly GCA_029884605.1 of Ormosia emarginata. NCBI lineage: Eukaryota > Viridiplantae > Streptophyta > Magnoliopsida > Fabales > Fabaceae > Ormosia > Ormosia emarginata. Next base: position 15,589,270 of record JAQQTP010000069.1, on the reverse strand, counting down.
TTTCCGCTTGTGTTCTTAATCCTGAGTGGGCCACGCTAAAAACTGCCATTCTGAGGGCTTTCTTTCGAGCTCCATTGGAGGATCCTCCTCCGGTAAAACCACCGGCAATGGTATGGATCGTCCTGTTGGGCTCGGCGCGGTGATCATCGTTACCGGCGGGGGGAGTGTTTCTATCCCGACCCTGTCGGTCGCTGTTATTACGTTGAGGCGGAGTCCGGGATCTTCTCCTCGGGCTTCTTGTCCTTCTTCTGCGCGGAGGGAATGGACTCCGACGTTTGCTGTCTGTGCGTTTGTTATCCCCTTCGTTGTTTTGCGCGTGGAGGATATACTGCTGCAGGCGCCCGGCCTTGATTAGAAATTCAATGGCATCACGCAGCTGATAGCAATCCTCTGTATCGTGGCCATAGGCTTTATGCCATGCGCAATGTTTGGAGTGATCTTTCTGCCTCTGCCTCTTGATAGGAGGCGGTCTCGGGATGTTCTGAAACTCCGTGTTCATCACTTCCCTCAAGATCGTTTCTCAGGGTGTGTTCAAAGGAGTATAGTCTGCATAGTTTCTCCGGGGTGGGCTACCCTTTGGGGGTCGTGACCTTGAAGAATTTTGGTTGGACTTTTGGTGAGAAAGTTCACTTTTGTCCCACCTCCTGTGGTCTTCTGTTGCCTCTTCCAAGTAGACGTACTTCTCGAAACGTTTTTGGAAGTCGGTCAGATTGTCTGGCTTCTTTTTTGCCAGGGACTTGAAGAAGTCGGAGCCTATCCTGAGGAGGCGCTTACGCGTAATGTAAGGCTATTCTGTCTTCAAAGTTTTCTACGTTGGTGCGGCAGCACCATAAAACGTCTCGACATAGTCCCGAGGCTTTCATCCTTTCCACAGGCGGATCTTGGCCAAGGATTCGATGGATTTAGGCCGTTCCTTGCTCGTGGTGTACCGCACAGAAACGCCGTTGAGGTCGACCACCAATCCACGATGGTTCCCCGTGGTTGGCTGGTGAACCATTTGAGGGCCCCCTTTTTGAGGGAGAGAGGGAAGGCTCGGCACAACAGTTCCATGGATCCGCCATAGAAGCATAGGGACTGCTTATAGGCATTGATGTGTTCCTGGGGGTCCGTGGTCCCGTCGTAAATTTCAAGATTTGAAGGAAACTTAAAATTTCTCGGAACCCGGAATTCCATGAGCTGGTCGGAGAAAGGCTGTTCCACTGTTCCTTGGTTCCGATTGTTGTCCCCAGTATGAGGAATTCCCTCATCATCATGGGCCCTCGTCCTATTATTTTCCACGTCGGTCCATCTGTCACGTCGGCATGGCTCTGGTTGACCTTCATGCATGGCGCGCTGCATGTCTTCCAGTCTTCTAAACTGGTCATTGAGCAGATCCATATGTTGTTGCAACATATCCTAGAATTGGCATTGAGAAGCCCGAGATTGATGTGTGTGTTTAGAGCGTGATGCATGATCGTCGAACTCGTTGCTCGGGTTTCCCAAGCGTTGGTGTACAAGACTTCTGCGTTCTTGAAGGTTCTGGCCGTCCTTCTGGGCTGGGAATTCAAGTCTATCCCTGACAGAAATCCTGCATGATGGGTTAGGAGACTCCTCAGAAAAAGAGGTGGAGTGCCCATCACGTCGGCTTCCTGGTCGGGGCGTCTGATTTCTCACAGCGGAGTTTTGAGTCACAAGTGGAGGCAATGGTGGTGGTGGACGTTGCATGTCAAGATCTTGTCTCTGGTTGACAGAGGCTTGAGCAGCGTCTCTTCTGGAGTTTTGCCTCGTATTCACCATGATTGGGTGTGATTAGAATTTTATGGTTTTCCCACAGTCGGCGCCAATGTTCTGAAGTAAATTCAGAAGAGTACCTGAGATAGGCACGTTTCGGTGGATTCCTCCGTAGCATAGCAGCGACAACGGTGGTGCGAGGGGGTGGGTACCTGCAAAAGGCACTCTAACGCTCAAGTTAGACCGTGCACAATAGGAACAGTCAGTATATCAGAGGAGATACATACATTTGACGCTTGACATGGTATTTATAGGAGCGTACGCATAATCCTAAGGGGATTCCTCTTAGATGCAGGTAATTTTGGATTGATATCTTGATGATAATCACCTTTGCAAGATATATCCCTATAAATCCAGAATTAATATAAGGAAAGTATCTAGACATCAAAGATATCTATAAATCCTATAATATCGTGTGACGATTGACAATACACGCATATTTAGGGTTTATCTCTGCGTGGATCAATCACCACGATGTCATATAAGTAACACCGCTCGGGTGTCTTGATCCGTGGTCCGAAGCACGTCGTAAGTCTTCCTCCACGACAACCTGGGAGGAGTCCCAGAAGTCACACGGATTAATCCCATGGGTCGGGATCCCTGATCTCAATCCAGAACACACTCTTTTTCACATGTTGTCTGCGAAGTCTTTTGTCAACCATCCAAATCTTTATTAGGTTAGATAAGTTCTTTTAATTAAGGATGTTCTTGGAATGAGTTTGATTTGACTTGAATTAAACTAATTAGTATTTTGATCCGTTGGTTTTGTTACACTCAAACTCAACTTGATCTCGAACACTCTTATTTTTAATTATCACTTTTGACATGCATACCATGCACAATATAATTTTTTTATAAGTCCATAGAAATAGGTACGATCCAAACTATAATCCAAACCAACTCAAAATATATTGTTTCTAACTTTTAGAATCCCAAATTCATCTCAATTAATTTTAGGACAGGCCGGGTTATTAAAATCAGCCGGTCGTGAGCACCCTACTTTTACTATCACTTTCATGCATGCCATGCACAAATACAGTTTTATGCAAGTCCATAAAATCGGCTGGAACCAGACAAAAATAGCACACGATGTTAGCAGAAATTAAAATCAACCAGCTCCTACAAAAAAGCTGGTCCCAAAACTGCCTCACATAAATTAACTCAATGAAAGTCCATAAAATCGGCTGGAACCAGACAAAAATAGTACACAATGTTAGCACAAAATAAAATCAACCAGCTCCTACAAAAAAGCTGGTCCCGAAATTGCCTCACATAAATTAACTGAATGTTTATGATAATTAAAATTTAATGAATTAATAATTAACTTATCTATTAATCATTCCATGGGATTAGACTTTAGAGCACGAAGTGAATCCCAACTCTTATAAGCAGCTTTCCTTTTTGGGGCGTGCGTTAAGATTTTTATGTCTGTTTGTCTCCCCTCTTCTCCCAGACAAATTATCTGTCTCCTTTGTCATGTCAAGAAAACAAAAACATTTGTCTCGTTTTTAATTCCATTTTTAAAAAGATTAAAACTAATTTACTAGTACGATATTATAATGCTTGTATTAATGGGATAGTTGATTCATTATTTGGGGATTAAACCCTCTTAACAAAAAAAGGTTTAATTTGGTTTTTGACATGAAAATAATACAGGAAGAGAACGGCAACTAGTTCAACTTGAATCTTGAGTCCTTATATGCTTAGAAGTGGTGGTGGTGTTGGAAATTCAACGTGAGTTGCAAGTGAATATATAAGTAAAAGATGTCATACATTGAAAAAAAAATGGACAAAATAACAACTTTATAAATGATTAGACTTGTGAACCTACTATCTCAAAGATTTTGTATTAAAATATCGTATACGGAAGAGGTTTCTCTTTCTATCCATTGTTTCTTGTCTCTCTAATATTTTGGTCACAATAGCGAGAATCAATCAAATAATCAAACTTAAAACTGCAAATTTCAAATTGAACACTACAACATCATGAATCCACATCAACAAGCCATACGTTAGAAGGTCTTGCTTCTTCTTTTCGGTGTCTTCACGTTTAATCAAATTTGTGACACCTTTTTCATTAAGTTTTTCATTAAAAAATACAGATAGAAATATGAGATATAAATATTACATGATATGATATATTGATACAATAAAAATTTAAAAAATAATTAAAAAATATATAAATAAAAATATTTAAAAATATCAAAATATCTATATCGATGATCATTTTAAAATGAAAAATAATTTATCTTCCTACTTAATCTTTTTATTAATATTTTTAATTATTAAATAAAAAATATTAAATATTTTTTATATTTTTAAAATATTAAATATATTTATTTTTTTATTTAATATTTTTTATTTAATATTAAAATAATTATTAAAATAATTAAATAAGATGATATAACATTACTCTTTTAAAATATTGATACTATATTTTACTATACCATAATGACTTCTTACACCATTCTTAACACAAAAGTCTGCAACTTCTTTTAATGGAGAGTCTAGCATGCGATAGTGACATTAAGAAGTCTCTGATTTCCTTGACTGAAAGATTTTCAATTGGGAATGCAGAAATCATTGATTAATTAATGCGGTAGTGCTGAGAAAAGATCACCTATATAGTTTTTGAAATCACTACAGAACCTGCACAAAAAAGACAACAGATTCAGAAAACTACGGATTTATTGACAAACCCAAAATTGTGTTTAGTGTATAGCTTTCTTTTTTTTTTTTTTTAATAAGATCACCAGGTGTACTTAATACTTATACCTTGCTAATCCACCCTCGGATTTTAGCTTGGCCCTAAGCCCCCCCTAGCCACAAGGTGTTTCCTGTGAGTATCGAACCCCAGCACAGCTAAAATCCGCACACATGAAACTTGCTAACAACAACATAATCAATATTCAGTAATCACTTTGGCAAGACCTGGCCTTATATAAACAAAATTCCAGTTATTTTTAACATGGCAGGGTAGAAAGATTGATCCTTCTGTCACTCTAACATAAACATTTTTTTTAAATGTGTTAGAGAAATAAAATCCGTACAATTCAAGTAGAAGAACAATACTGCTTACACACCTTAGCAGTCCAAACTATACAAACACAGGAAGCTAACATTTGAGTTTAATAAGAAAATGTCTAATCAGGGCCAACTGGATTAATTAGAAAAGATAGTTGATTTGACATTTTCAAATTTGGAAGCCACCTAGTAGATTTTGTCAAACCGACTGAATGCTCTTAATTATTAGTAAACTACAAATGCGTGTCATATCTACCTAACATATGAGCTTGCTCCATATTACTAGTCCAATAACAATAACAATGATGTCTGTAAAACGAAGAAAAAATTAGAAAAAAAAAAATTGGAAACATACAGAATATGCACTTGTCCGGCAGTGCCTTACAAATTAGATTCTTATATGCCTCAGATGGCAGAAGATTCCTCCTAAACCCCGGAAGATAGATTTTTACGAGCTATCAATGCATTTAAGTAAAATTTTTTTTTGGGGAGGAGGGGAGCGTTGACCACTTCAGCCCACAGGAAAGTCTAAAAAAACACAAGCGATTTTTCTCACAATTTCGTTATATGACAGGAACATAAAGGACGATGTCTGAAAGAGACTTGAAGAACATTCTATCGCTTGAACTCACAAAAATGAAAATCTTTGAAGTATTCTCATGCTAGACTGCTAGTATCCACATCTCTTTTATGGATTGTCGGCGTTGAGTGGACAAAAAAAGTCATTGTGTCGAACTTCTTCGTATCACATTATTAAAGATTCAAATTTTTTCACTCATTCAATCAATATTTTTGAAAAAATAAATCAAATCACAAGAAAAAAAAAAAAGCAACAAAGCAATTCAAATGAAGGAGAGAGAATCAAACTAACAAGAAAAAGGGAAATTGGAAGACATGTAGCTGAGGATTCCTAGAACGTAGAATAAAAAAAATGTATAACTCACCACATTTGACTTCAGGGCAAACGCCATATCCTTCCACTCAGTACTCTCCTCCCCCAAAAGGAGTTAATAAAGAACACTGAGTCTTGAAATTTTGTCCTGTTCTAGCTTATGTCAAAAGCAACCACACCAACCAAACTAGTGTCACGACCACTATTACAAGCGTATAGTTTCAAAGCTCACTTTAATCAAAGAATAGAGCAGTTATCAATCTCATATTTTTAGTATTAAGTGCAAGTGCAATCAAAAGAGGACCAGACCCAGAGATAGAGGAAAAGAAAGAGAGGAGGTAACCAAAAAGAAGTTTGAGACATGATCAGGTCAGGGGCACTCCACTGACAATGACAAGATCAGTCCAAGCCACGTGACACAAATGAACTAATTGTCCTAAACCAGTCTTTTCAAGGACCAATTATACAGAAGTTTCAAGGCCAAAAAGAAGCCTTAACAAAAAATGATCGGTCAGTCATAACATAAGACTTTGATACCGTTACTAACTATGAAATAATTGGACTGAAAGAGACCCAAGAAAGGATCAATGTTGATCATCATTAACCATGTTACAAGTATTACATGCTGCACTGACAACAACTATGGCTTGTCAATAATCTGATTAACCCAATGAACAAAAATGGAAAATTTACAATTCAAAACTATTTGCAGCTAATGATCAATAGTGATTTCATTATGTTCTGATGTAGAATTAGAAGGTGTCTGAAGAGACACGTATATGGTGGTTTCCTCCTCCTCGTGTAGCTGCAGCCACCGTGAATCTTGGACAGGGAGTTAAGTACCTGTAAAGGGACTCCAATGCTCAAGTTAGGTGATGCACAATGAGGGTTTACACCATATGAATTTGCAGTTACCTTATTAGAATGATATATCCTGATACTTATAGTACATATGCAGAGTCCTTGAGCGTTCGTTACCGAGTGCAGGTACGTTGAGATCGTGACCTGACGGGAGGATGTCTCCTCCCCATGATCGTTCGGCCAGAGCCCTGACGGAGGGTACTTCCCTCCCAAGATCGTTCAGGCAAATCCTTGGAATCTCGGGCCTGTCGCGTTAGTGCCTAACCACTATAGCAGGTAGTCATGATCCCCACATTGTAAAGGTCATCATTGGCAGTAATCAAGCTATGCGCAGACCTATGGAGTGTTGTTTGAGGGATACGACTAGTACCCGTGTATGGATATCCTGCTGGAGTGCATACTCCAGAGCCTGGTGGTGTATATGCCGGGTTTAACCTTTAGGGGCGGTATCCCGAATCACGGTCCATAACAGTTGCCCCTAGCTTGGCGCTTGAGTGGGACAATTAAGTGTCAAGATATTTAGACTGAGGACAGGGATCCGTTGCGTTGTAGGAATCCGTAGAGGCCGACGTCCATTGTCTGGGGAGTACCCCCGGAGTTGGCATATACCGTCATCCCGTCATTCGGGGTACGTCTTGCCCCTGTGTATGGTTCTGTAGGGTCTTTTGTATTTTTTTGTTCTTTGCAAGAATGCTGAGTTTTCTTGGTAAACTGTTTGTTCTGACTTTATTAGGCATTAAAGACCTATTAATTTTCTGATGTTTTCCAATACATGCTTCCCCTTCGCCCAATCAGAATCGAGGATCATTTAAGGGCATCTTACCTTACGCAATTGGTACGTCGCTCTTGGGTCCAATCAGAATGTCTTGCTTTTCCTATAAAAAGGGGAACGTTTTCATCTGAAGTTGGCACTTCTTCTGTTGCATTCCTCTTGCTCTGCAACCTCACTTTGAGTGATTTCTTCCTTCATGGCTCTCTTTGTCTTTCATTCATGTCCTAAGAGGGTTCTGCCCCACTGCAAGAGTCATATTCCTATTTTTTTCCAAAATGCTTGAAGTTGTTTTGCCACTCCGCAAATGTCCCTTTTAAAGGGTGGTTTACTTTCCCGGCGTAATTACAGAGGGCGGCTTACTTTCTCTATGTACCCTGGTTACTTGTTTGATATTTGTTGTCGCTGGGGAGGCTTGAGTCGCCTGCTGTGTTGGACGGGGTTCTTCAGAGCTGGGGCGTTCACTCTCCTTGTTCTTGCCCGGGGATGTAATGGTTGTTTCGCCCTAAACAAGCCCTCGGGTAAGCAGGAGGGACTATTGAAGATGCTCCGTGCTTTGAAATGCTTTGGGAGAATCATGAGACCGGCTAAGACTTTAGTGGAACGATCTTTTTCATGAAAGGTTGCACCCCGTCCATCGAAAGATAGTGCATACTGACCTTTGTTGGTGGAGGCAATGCAGAAGATTTGGCGTCCTGGTTCCTGATATCGATTTACTAAGGTTCTTCAAAGTCAATCCACTTTTTTAAGAGGCCAGTGCAGATTCCGGGAAGCCGTGGTCGTGGCAGCGACTCTTCATACTGCGGAGGAAATGCGGATGTAACATGGCCCGGGATGCCGTTGACGATGATGCTGGTTCCTTCCTCTGGGGTCCCTATTTTCTTTAAAGCTTTCATGTCTCTATACTTTCTTTTCCTTCTCTTTTTATTGTAAGATAATATATGGAATGAGAATAAGATTTTTAAATAAAAGCTCTTATCTTTGTATCTTCTTTTCTTCTTTCTTTCCGCTATCTGAAGTTTTTATGTTCGACCGGCGTGAGTCCAACCCTTACTCCGGGGTGACGCTATTTCTTTTCGTCTATCTGGGGTCCTTTATGTTGATCGGAGTGAATAAAAACGTTTACATCGTTATGCCCCCAACTTGGTGCTTTGTCTTGAAAAGTCAAAGTCACAAGTTCTACAGCCGTTATTTGTGGTCTTTGTGTTTAAAGCCGAGGTTCGTGAGAAAATTTTTGAACTTCGTCCTTCGGAGGTTGCTTCTCGTTCGAATTGTTGTGCTACTATCCTTACATCTGCACAAACGTCTTTTCAACTGCTTTTGTAACTGCGAAGGCCACGTGGCTCGTTTTTAACAGATAGACGTGCTTAAAGCCTTGTGTGCCACGATGAGCACGTTTTTGAAAATTAGACCGTGAGGATGAAAATGTCCTCTAACCATTTTAGCCTTTATAAATGGGGGTTAGGGGTTCATTGTTCACTTTCTGTCATTTTTGAGTAGTCTTCTGAGAGCTTCACGTTGAAGAGAGGTGATTCGCGAAGGTTTCTGGGCATTTTCCACCCATTTCACAATAGCTCCAACGTTTATTCGAGGTAACTTCTTTTCTCAAACCCCTTGGTGTTTTTTTCTTTTTCTGGTTGCCTTATACTAGCACTGGGTAGTAGGATGGTCATATATTCCTTAATGAAATGTATTTCTTATTCCTGTTATGCTTTTGAATTTCTTCTTTTCCCATGGGAACTCCGTCTTCGTCGTGTCGTGCACGACCTTCTGAAATTTAAAATTTTGGAGGGAAAGGAAGCCGGTACACGGGTTCGTTGTCTCCGTGTCTGAATCTTTTATTTAAATGATTCTGACAATTACTTACCGGCATCTTTCGATGTTCTCAGGGTTTTCATAGCGAAGGGCAAGGAGGGGCTAGGGCCAGAGTGTCTGCTTTCGAGGGTCGCGTTCTGGTTGAGAATGATCCACTTCGGATCCATCGTGGTCTAGGGCTAGGATACCCATGGGTAGGGGATGATGTCTGGAATCATCTCTCCAACTTTTCTTCCGAGGCCGTTCTCAGGGAGTCAATAGATTATATTCACTTGACGAACGAGAAGAAAATGGATAAAGAGGTCCTCGTTGTATGCCCTGAGTGGAACGAGAGGGTGTGCTCCACTCGGGAGGCGGGCTCACATTTCATGTTTCTGTATGAGCCCTTTTTTGTGAAGCTAGGGCTCTGTCTTCCATTCTCGGAGTTTCAAATGGCTATCCTCCATCCTTTTCGTGCAACTCTGACCCAGATTCACCTCAATGGTTGGGGTTATATTATAGCCTTTGAGAGGTTTTGTTAGGTAAATGGGCTAAGGTATTCGGTCAACACTTTTTTTTTATTTTAATACCCGGTTAAGTCCCCAAGGTTCATCAAAGCAGAAGAATTAGCACACCATTCGATCTAGAAGTGGTCGTAAGTCATTTGATGTCTTTCAAGATAGCTTCAAATGATTCAAGACCAGATTTTTCAAGATTATGACAGTCGAGGGATTCCATCCCTTTTTCCTAAATGCTGATGGGGAGCCGAAGTTTCCTTTGTATTGGACACTGGATGCTTGGAGTGCTCCGACCGTGCCTTTGGAGAAAGAAAAAGACGAACTTAACCCGGATAAGCTTAAGACGGTTAAGTTCATATCCCGGTATGCTGAGGAGAATGAGAATATCAATATTAGAGATGTCCTTGAGACTTTTGGTGATGACCTTCTCTTTACTTTATTTGGTGGGAAGTAGAGTACCATGGATTACCTTGAGTTGTGTGTGGGGGATTGTTTTTATCTTTACAATCTTAATTCTTTACTTTTTGATCTGCTCGTCTTGTTTTGTTTCAGTGAGTGGTATAGTGTCAGGACTTTCTGTTGCAGCATTGCATGCTTCAAGGGCGAGGAGAAAGGGGGCGGGGTCTTCGAGTGCCCTTTCTGCTTCTGCCTCGGCACCTTGTGATGTCATTGCTGAAGAGATCTCTAAAGACCTGGGGTCTCCTTAAAATCTTCGATCAAGGAAGAGGAAAGCTGCTGAGGACTCTTCCGACCTGGGTAAGAGAATTGCTCCAGATGGCGGTGTCGAGAAGGGTGTCAGTCTCCTGCCTATTATTGCGTGGAATTCTGATCCCAAACCATTCATTGATGAGCATTTTATGAATGGTAAGGTGATGGGACACATATCCCGACGGAGATTGGCTCAAACTTTGATCGAACTACAGGCCTTGACACTCCACACTACTGCCGATGTCTGCTATATCGAGATGACGGTCGAGGAACTCGACAGGAAAGCATCGACTGATCTTAAGAAGAAGGATAAAGCGGCTGAGGAGGCCGCACGGAGGCTTAACACCATCCTCAAGCTTAATGAAGATGCGCAAGTGCAGATCACTAATTTAGAAAGGGCATTGGTCAAAGCTGAGACAGATAAGAAGAGGCTTGAATCGGGCAAAATTGAGGCTGATGAGGTCAATGCTGCCCTCCATACTCATGTGGTTCAGCCGGAGAAGGATGTTGATGAGCTGGACGCGATTTTTGAAAAAATCGGAGGGGAGCAATTCTAAAATGTTGTGGCTCAGATCCAACACTTCAATCCTAATGTCACCCTTGCCTTAGAGAGTCTCAGTGTTGAGAAAGTTTTCCATGATGGACAGCTTATTTTTGTGCATGACCTTCCTCAGGCCGGTTCCAGGAATGCTTCAGGAGCTGTCCAGACTCCGGCAACTGGCGGGGTCGAAACCTGAATTCTTCTTTTTTTTTTGCTTTTGATAGGTTTTTATTTATTTTGTAAAGACAATTGCCCCCTTTGGTTGGGGTTTTAAATTTGTGCACTTTTGTTTCTTATTTGTCTATCTGCATATTTACTTTCTATGGTCCGTTTTGCGTCCAATGCCCATTATGGTATCTATCGTAACCATGCTGTAGACTTAAGAAATTTCTTAGTAAAAACATAGGAACCATAGTCCGGAGTTCCATAACTGCGACACCGGATATGTAACATCCCTCTGGACTTTGGTATAAACAACACCTTTGTCTATTATCTAGTTACTCGTGATGACGAGTACTTTGGAAATATGGACTTAGGTAAGAATAAACACCTTAGTGCATAATCCATTGTTTATAGTATTAAACTTCTGAAATTTTTGAACTTAGGCCCAAGAAATAACGCCTTAACTTAGGATTCAACGTCCAAAAGGCTTGGCGCTTCCGAATCCTTTTGCCTTAGGCATGTGTTGTTACTTAGACTTTACTCGGGGTCTTTTTGCTAACCATATTAGTTTAATGGGATCCTGCTTGGCTTAGGTATAAGGGTGGACCGCGGGTTATCAGATCTATTGTACCACTGACTATGAAATAGTCAATGCCAGGTATCGAGGTCAGGTGTTGACCTTGTGACTTATTACCAAAATTGGGTGTGTTATGCCTCTTGACTTGGTCTTTTGATTTTTTATCAAAAAAGTAGTATCTGAATAACTCTTTTTCTTTGATAAGTGTTGAGAGACAAGGGTCCATACAAAGTCAACTGAGGACAGATCAAACATTAGTTTTTATCAAAAGACTAGGTCGTTATAAGCGTCTAGCTATAGTATTTCCTAAGTTTATATGCATTCCAATAGTTCTTGATTGTGCTGCCTGTTAGAGTTTCTAACGTGTAGGCTCTCTTGTCGGTGCTAACGAGGATACGGTAGGGGCCTTCCCAGTTAGGGGTTAGTTTCCCTTGGGAGACATTTTTTCCTCTGATGTCCGCTCTTCGAAGTACTAGATCTCTAGGTTGGAACTTCCTTGATACCACATTCTTGTTGTATCTGGCCACTGTCTTTTGTTTGAGGGCGGTGTCGCGTATGTGGGCCACGCGTCTTCTTTCTTCTAACAAGTCCAAATCTTCCCTGATCAATCTGGGGTTACTGTTAGGCGAAAATTATTGATGGCACCAACTCTGTTCTCCTATTTCCACCGGGATCATTGCTTCACTTCTATAAGTGAGTTTAAAAGGGGTTTCACTCGTGGTAGAGTGGAGAGTAATCATGTAGGCCCAAAGGATGTGGTCGAGCTGTTCAGCCCAATTTTCCTTAGCTTCATCCAGTCACCTTTTGATTCCTCGAATAATAACCTGGTTAGCGGCCTTTGCCTGTCTATTTGTCCTAGGGTTTTTGACGGTGCTGCAATGATGTTTTATTTTTAGTCCAGTCAGTAGTTCTTTAAATCCATTATCTTTGAACTGAGTTTCGTTGTCTGTTACTATAGACTCTGGAATTCCAAACCTAGTGATGATGTGGCGCCAAGTGAATTTCTGGATCTGGGCTGTAATGATTGTGGCTAAGGGTTCTACCTCAATCCACTTTGTGAAATAATCTACTGCTACCACTAAATATTTTAATTGGCCTAGGGCTTGGGGGAATGGGCCCAAGATGTCCATTCCTCATCTGTAGAACGGACAGGGTAAGGACTTTGTGGATAGCTCCTCTAAGGGAGCCTTGTAGTGGTCTGAATGGCGCTGGCACTTGACGCAAATCTGGACATGTGCATGAGAATCAACTTTTATTGTTGGCCAGTAGTACCCCATCCTTAGTGCTTTCAGGGCTAGTGCTTTGCCTCCTAAATGGTGTCTGCAACTTCCTTCATGAACATCGGACAGAACGCATTATGCTTTCTTCGGGGTAAGGCATTTGAGGAGGGGAGAAGAAAAGCCACGTCGGTACAAACGACCGTCGTAGATAGTGTATTTTACTGTTGTCTTGGTTAGCTTTGAGGCTTCTTTGGGGTCTGAAGGCACGACTCCGGTCTGCAAGTATTCCATGATAGGGGTGATCTAAGATGTCCCTTCTTCTTCTACCTGAAAGACAACATTATCTGTGATAGAGGACTGAGGAAGGATTTGCTGGATTACTAATCAGTTGTTGTCGGGGCTTTTAGTGCTGACAAGTTTAAATAAGAGGTCAGCTCTGGAGTTTTGCTCCCTTGGAATGTGCACAATCTTGGTTTCTTCGAAGCCTTTGAGGAGTTCTTGGGCTTTAACTAAGTATCTTTGCAAGAGAGGCTCATTGGCTTGATATTCACCTCGAATTTGGGAGGTTGCTAACTGCGAATCGCCACAAAGTATAATCCTAGTTATCCCCATATCTTTTGCCATGGTTATTCTGGTAATGCATACTTCGTATTCGACTTGGTTGTTCGAGGTAGGGAACTCAAACTTCAAGGAATGCTCCAGTGTCAGTTCTTTTGAATTTTCCAGAATTACTCAGGCTCCACTTCCCTTGGGGTTCGAGGATCCGTCAACAAAGATGATCCAAGAAATTCTTTTTGGGTCACCTGGGTCCGAAGTAAGCTTTACTAAGAAACCAAACAATGTCTGGCATTTTATTGCGAGCCGTGGTTCATAAGCGATTCCAAACTCAGAGAGTTCGATTGGCCAGACAATCATCCTTCCCGCCAAGTCTGGTTTGTGCAACACTTGGCGGATGGGCTGGTCCGTCCTTACTACCATGGGGTGACACTGGAAGTACTGTCACAGTCTTCTTATCATGGTGATCAGGGCAAAAGTAACCTTCTCGACTTTTTGATACTAAAGTTCTGGTCATTGAAGGACTTTGCTCATGAAGTAGACTAGTTTTTGACCTTCGTCCGTGTCCTGAATTAGTACTGAGCTTATAGCCTCTTCGTGGACTGAGAGGTACAAGAAGAGTGTTTCTCTGTTATTCAGTCTTGACAAGATTGAAGGAGAGGACAAAAGCTTTTTCAAGGATGAAAAGGCGTCCTCGCACTCTAGGGTCCATTCAAAGCTTCTTTCCTTTTTTAGTAACTTGAAGAGAGGAAGAGATTTATGGGCTACTTTGGAAATGAACCATGTGAGGGCTACTATCCTTCCTGTTAGTTGTTGCACCTCCTTGATACACCGGGGACTCCTCATGTCGAGCACAGCCTGACACTTGTCAGGATTGGCTTCAATTCCGCGGTGGGTTAGCATGAAACCCAAAAATTTTCAGGCATGGACCCCAAAGGCACACTTCTCTGGGTTTAGTCTCATATTGTACTTCCGGACTTATGCAAATACTTCATCAAGGTCTGTCGTATGTGATCGTCCCTGCGGGGTCTTCATTATCATGTCATCGACGTAGACTTCTAGCATCTTCCCCACTTGGCTCTTGAAGACTTTGTTCATCATTCTTTGATAGGTGACTCCTGCATTTTTCAGTCCGAAGGGTATAAGCCTATAGCAGTAGCTCGCCCTTTCACTGATGAAGGCAGTTTTTTCTTCGTCTTCAAGGTACATCAGAATTTGGTTGTACCCGGAGTAGGCATCCATGAATGATAGTCACTTAAAGCATGAAGAGTTATCAACCAATTGGTCCATATTGGGAAGTAGATATGGATCTTTTGGGCAGATTTTGTTTAAATCTGTGTAATCCACACACATCCTCCACTTCCCGTTGGGTTTTTTTTACTAGGACCACGTTGGATAACCACGTGATATAAGTAATCTCCTTGATGAACTCGAAACTTAGCAATTCCTTTACTTGTTTCTTGATGACCTGCTGCCTTTCAAGGCTGACCTCTCTTTTTTTTTTGGGCGACCAGCTTTATATCCTTACTAATAGACAAGCGGTGGCAGATGAAGGAGGGGTCGAGTCCTAGCATGTCAGATGATGTCAAGGCAAACAGGTCCTTGTTTTTCAACAACAACTTAATCAATTGTTATTTTTCGTCCTCTTCCAACTAAGCTCCGATCTTGGTAATCTGGTCTAGCCTGACTCCAAGTTGGAGTGGCTGCAGCTTACCCTCTGGCTAGGGTCTGATGCCGCGAAGTTCCTTTCTAGCATCTAACTCGGTTATCAGTATGTTGACCTGATCTAGGACTAGATCAGGATTGACAAACTTTCCTCTTTTCGGTGCCCTGCAGATTTTCAAGCTTTCGTTGTAGCATTTCCTAGCGGCCACTTGGTCACCCTTGACAGTGACCACCTCGTTATGCATATTGGGAAATTTCATAACAAGGTAGGTGGTGGATACCACGGCACTAAGGGCATTTAGGGAAGGACGACCAAGGATGATATTGTAAGTCGAAGGGCAGTCTACGACTAAGAACTTCACATTGACTGTTCTGAAAAGCTTGGAGGAACCTAGGGTCAAATTAGTTTCGTAGTACCCGACTGGGGTGATCTTCTCACCCGTGAATCCAGTAAGTTCCCCGTCATAGTGGGTCAACCACCGGTGGGATATTTTTAGAAAAAAATTGAGTTTTGATCATGGGTCAAATTAGTTTCGTAGTACCCGACTGGGGTGATCTTCTCACCCGTGAATCCAGTAAGTTCCCCGTTATAAGGGGTTAAATTTGACCGCGGGAGTTCTAACTTCTGGTAGAGGTCCAAAAACATGATATCTGTTGAGCTTCCTTGATCTAAGAAAATTCAGCCGACCTCGGCATTGGAAATGACCCCAGAGATCACAAGAGGATCATCATGATCCGGGATGATTCCGCGGTAGTCCTCATCCGAAAAGGTAATGCATGGCATCTTTCTTTCCGCGATGCTGGGTTTGGATTCAGAGTAGGAGACGCTGAACACTGCTATTCTTAACGCTTTCTTTCGTGCTCCATTTGATGGCCCTCCTCCAGCGAATCCTCTCGCAATGGTATTGATCGTCCTGTTTGGTTCGAGGCGATGATCGTTGTTGTCATTGGGTGAAGAGTCCCTGTTCCTTCCCCACCGATCATTGTCATTCCGGCAGGGTGGCGTCCGAGATCTTCCCCTCGGACTTCGGTTTCTATTCTTGTGGGGAGGAGATGGACTCCGTCGCTTATCCTCTATGTGCCTATCGCGATGCTCATCATTTTAGGCACGGAGGACGTATTGCTGCAATCGTCCGGCCTTGATTAGGAACTCAATGGCATCGCGCAATTGATAGCAGTCTTCAGTGTCGTGGCCATAACCTTTATGCCACGCACATTGTTTGGAGTGGTATTTTTGCTTGTGCTTTTTAATGGGGGGTGGCCTCCAGATATTTTGAAACTCGGTTTGTATCATCTCCCTCAAGATCGTTTCCTGCGAGGCGTTTAAGGGGGTATAGTTGAAAAATCTTCTCCGTGGTGGACTATCTTTAGGACGCCGAGACTGTGAGGAATAGTGATTGGGCTTTTGATAAGTGCGCTCATCTTTATCCCATATCCTATGGTCCTCCGTTGCTTCCTCTAGGTTGACGTACTTTTGGGACCGTCTCTGGAATTCGCCTAAGTTCTCAGGCTTTTTTTTTACGAGGAACGCAAAGAATTCAGACCCCACACGGAGACCACTCCGGTCATAGTGAATGGCGATCTTGTCATCAAAGCTTTCCACGTTGGTACATGTCGCCATGAATCGTCTTACATAATCACGGAGGAGCTCATCTCGTCCCTGTCGAATCTTGGCTAGTGATTCAATGGACTTGGGCTGCTCCTTACTGATTGTGTATTGGAGCAAGAATCATTATTTCAGGTCTGACCAATCTACCACGGATTTACGTGGTAGACTGGAGAACCATTTAAGGGCTCTCTTTTTTAGGGAGAAGGGGAAAGCACGGCATAGCAGTTCCATGGATCCGCTATGGAAGCACATGGATTGTTCAAAGGTGTTTACGTGCTCCTGGGGGTCCGTGGTTCCATCATAGATCTCTAGGTTGGCAGGGAACTTAAAGTTCCTGGGGACTTGGTACTCCATAAGTTGGTCAGAAAAAGGGTGTTCCTGGATGCCGCGGTTCGAGTTGTTATTTCCAATGTTAGATACCATGACTTCGGCATGACCCATCTTTTGATTGTTCTCTGCATTACATCCTCCACCAGTATGGTTCAACCTGGGCTGGTTATCATGCATGGCTCTTTGCATGTCTTCCAATCTCTGATATTACTCGTTCAACGTGGCCATGTGTTGTTGTAGCATGTCTTGGAATTGACGTTGGGACATATGGGACTGGCTCCCATGTTCGGAGTGAGATACTTGGTTGCCGGCATCGCCATTTGGCATTCCCAAGCGCTGAAGCACTGGGATTCTGTGTTTTTGGGTGTTGGGGTTTTCCCCTTTGCCTTGGATTCCAAGCATATCCCTTACTAAGATCCTGTGCGAGGGGTTGGGACTTTCGTCTGAAATCAAAGTGGAGTGTCCATCGCACTGGTACTCTGCGTTAGGTGCTTGGTTTCTCACGGTGGATGTTCTAACAATAGGTGGTGGACAGAGT
Source organism: Ormosia emarginata (assembly GCA_029884605.1). Classification (NCBI taxonomy): domain Eukaryota; kingdom Viridiplantae; phylum Streptophyta; class Magnoliopsida; order Fabales; family Fabaceae; genus Ormosia; species Ormosia emarginata. The sequence goes on along the minus strand of JAQQTP010000069.1, from coordinate 15,571,737 downwards.
GGGGAGGATGTTGCGTAGCAAAAACCTGCCTATGGTTAGCAGAAGTTTGTGCAACGTCTCTCCTTGAGTTTTGTCTCGTGTTCACCGTGACTGGGTGAGATTAGAAGTTTACGATTTTCTCACAAACAGTACCAATGTTCTTATGTAGAACCAGAGGTTGTCTGAAGAGACACATGTATGGTGGTTTCCTCCTCCTCGTGCGGCTGCAGTTACCGTGAATCTTGGGCAGGGGGTTGAGTACCTGCAAAAGGACTCCAACGCTCAAGTTAGGTGATGCACAAAGAGGGTTTACACCATATGAATTTACAGTTACCTTGTTAGAATGATATATCCTGATACTTATAATGCTTATGCAGAGTTCTTGAGCATTCGTCGCCGAGTACAAGTACGTTGAGATCGTGACCTGACAAGGGGTGTCTCCTCCCCACTATTGTTCGGGAAGAGCCCTGACAGAGGGTGCTTCCCTCCCACGATCGTTCAGGCAAATCCCCAGAATCTCAGGCATGTCGTGTTAGTGGCCAACCACTGTAGCAGGTAGTCATGGTCCTCCACACTGTAAAGGTCATCATTGACAATAATCAGGCTATGCGCAGACCTATAGAGTATTGTTTGGGGGATACAACTAGTACCTGTATATACACATCCTGCCGAGGTGCATACTCCAAAACCTGATAATGTATATGTCGGATTTAACCTTTAAGAACGGTATCCTAAATCACAGTCCATAACACATTAAAAGTGGCAACTCATGGGAAAACCTTTCTATAATTCTAAGAATTTACTAAGTCATCAGATGGGGGAATCCCCTTTCTATAACAGTATAGATGTTCTTAACATTATATAAAACCTTAGGGATGAACTTCTCTGTTATCTGACTTCAAATCATAGTTATCCGATTCGTTCAACAACCTGTGAATTGGGTACCAAATTCACTGTACTATGTATAGCGTACATGATTCGTCATCAGAAAGTCTTAAAATATAATTACAAGAAGTGATGAATCATGTACCCGTACCTATACCATGTATTCTCATATGCTGCGTTTCTGATAACTATACTTCAAATAAAAGATTATAATCTATACTTCTAACCAGCTTCACTTAGTTTGACTCAAGTGTAGCCCCCTCCAATACATGGATAACAATTTATTTACAGACTAACCAAATTATTTTAATAAAGAAACTTGTGTCTCTCTAGTCTCATATATGATGGCAAAGATTAAAGCAATGGATTCCAGATCAGAAACTGGAGTTTCTATTGTACTTGTTAACTAAATAAATTTTCAGTGGACAGAACTTGTACTTCTATTTTTGTTTTTCCTATTAACAAAATGTCAGGATAATAGAAGAGGGCAAAAAAAGAAAAAAAGAAAAGAGGCAGGTCACCGAAAAATGATGATCAAGCGACATTTGTGTCCCTAGCTAGTACCTTGAAAAGCTTAAAAAGAGTTCTTGTGTCAATACGAGGATTCTTAATCTTAAATCAGACTTTGCTAGGACAAACACCGCCACCCCTTCCCCCTCCTGGTCCACAAGAAAAGATCTTATAAGTTAAAAATATTACTGCAACGTCAACCAAGTGATCTAGATGTCACTTTCGTCGACAGATTTTTCAAATCATATTCAGTAGTCAATTTGATTGCCCTTTTATATAGCATGAATAAGTTTTTGAGCTGTCTACCTCAACAATAAGCCAAACTAGGAGTCTCATATGGACTAAACAAAGACAATCCATTAGCACCGCAGACTCATTCTATAAATGGATCAGAATCCGAAGAGCATGAGAAAAAAATCTCAAGCATGATGTCCTTCATGCAACAAAATGATAAATTAGAGTATAAAAAAAAAAAGTATTAGAAACAAAGTCTTTTTTTATTTTTATTTTTTTTAAAAAAATACTCAATTAGTAAAAGATTATTGCAAAACTAAGAAACTTTAGTTTTTGGTTTAGCATGTAAACCATGCAATGGTTTTTCGTGATAAGAAGGAAATTTTGGCCTCCTGCTGTTCAACCTAATGAGCTGCATCAATGGACACTCAAAGCAATGAAACAATGCCATTTGGAGTCCCTTCAGTTCCATGAATGTAAATACTAAACACCCATGGCAAAAACATTGTAAATAGAAATATCAATTACTGCAGCCAATTTGGTAGTTGGGACTTGCACATGGTTTCCTCCCCTCTATAATTGATTGTGTTACTAACACGTTACCAAAGCGATTCCTTTCTTTTCTTGGCTGCAAGAGCAGTGTCTAGGACCATGGATAAGCACAAAGTGATCAAGACCAAACAACAAGCCAGACGAGCCATTTTCCTTCTATAGAGATTGTTTGAGAGATGGGTGACATGAACCCAAGGATCTTAGCATATTCAAACTTGTTTGTGAATGAACTCCTTCAATATTATCTTCAAAATACAAATCCTTGGATGGTAAAGTGGTGTAAAAAAAAAAAAAAGAATATAATTTTATTTTCCTTCAAATGCTGAGGTCCTTTTTGGAGCTTAAACTTGGCTTAGGTTGACCTATGATGGTTTTCTCTCTCTAAAATAGTCATGCTAAAATTTTTCTTAGCGAATGACATTCACCGGCTATCATGAGTTCACAAGATTTTGAAAGGAATCAAACCAATAGTTGGACGAACACAAATGAAATGAGGTTAAAGAAAATGGGAGAAAATCACCACTGATGTGAAGGAGCCCTTTGCTAAGATGCATTGACAAAAGGATGATGATGGGTCTAACAACAACAATCGGATTATTTATAATCTCTTATAATCATTTCCGTAATGTTACCATAGTAAAGTTCCTAGTGTTTCATGGATCTGCAAATTTGAAATATATGGGCGTTGACGCTAGCGCTTTTGCTTTCATATTTTCAAATATACTCGTTTTCTTTTGTTTTAATGTAATCTATTGCAACATGAAATCTTTTTTTTTTTTTGCAATACTCAGATCTGGATGTTTTTGAAAGTTGTCTAATTGGTAGTTAATTATACATTATCTGTTTTTGTTCTTTTCCCATTGCAGGTATGATGGATAATAGCCTTGAGTTTTCGTTATAATGTCACGTTTTTAACCCATTGAAAATACATAAATTGAGTCAAAGTGGAACTTACCCTGTACAAGTGATTGCCTGCTTTTGAAGTAAGAGCTTCTAATCCTTTTGAATTACAAACTTGTAAAACTTTGCAGGGCCTGCCGTTGATGACGATAAGCATTGCCTATGCAAGATGCAATAATGCTGTGACCAATGACTAAATAAAGGCCCCTTTCTTAACCTTATGTTTCCATTTTCCATTCTCTCATTGAGGGTTGAGCAACCTGTTGATTGAGGGGGAGATGGGGGGAGAGAAAAGAGTCTAAAGGAGGAGAAGAAATAACGAGCATGCTCTCAATCCAGGTGCATGCAAGGAAGAATAGGAGATAAAGAGGAATGAGAGTAGAGGAGGAAGAGGGAAATATGTAGCTGCAAATGGAGAGAGTAGACCAATAGAAACTTCAAAAACAAAATTTAGCTCCTCGCCTAGTTGGACAAGAAACTTCTGATATGGATTGAGAATACAACAGAATGGCCTATTTAGACTGAATTACAAAACATATACAACAATTATTTGAAAAAAGGCAATCCCTCAAGTCGAACAAGGTAGTGATTTTTCCCCTCCTTTCTATTCTGCAAGACTAATCTACCCCCACTACATTATGTTAGCAACCTAAAGAACTAGCAGAGCAATGGAGATGAGAAGAAAAAAGATTGTAAGAGAAAAAGTCAAAGAGCTGGTCTTATCAGTAAATTAGAAAGCAAAGCGACCATTACAAGATAATGAAGACGACCATCATCTGCATAAAAAATATCCTTCCCAAATTCAGAATCCTTGTCCCTACTGTGCTTAACAACCGTTACTCCAGTTGTCCTTAACAAAGTCTCATATATTCTGTAACTGGGAAAAGGAGATCCGGATTACTGAGCCAGAAAGTGAGCTTGCATGCTTGCACACAAGGGCTTCAGTAGCCTGCTCCTCAGTCTCAAACTGAACCAGAGCCTGTTTCTTCCCATTCATCTCAAATACCTTGCTGTTGACAATGGTTCCATGCTCCTCTACAAGGCTCACGATCTCCTCTTCAGTGATGTCTTGTGGGAGTGTGGACAAATGGATCATCTTTGTCGGGGAGCAGCAATACCGGTAGTTTTTAGCAGCATTCCGATTGAAACGATTGAGATTTGAATTGATGTACTCGTGTGTGTCAGCACCTTGGGTTATGTTTGGATGCTTTGAGAAGTTGACCTCTAATCGCTTCCCAAACAACATGGCTCCCTATATCTCAAAGTTGAAAATGTTTTACTGACCAGCTTAAAACTAGAGAAGGAGGATCCAACAAGAATCCAATGTAAATATGCACTCTCACATCATCTTAATGTAAATTTGCTACCAATCCAGCATAAAAAATGAAAAATGCAGTTCACTATCTTCTATTTTCTTACTGGAGCAACACAAACCATCAATTAAAATTACAGTTTAGTTTATTCAAATTTGTTGAGATGCCCTTCAGGATATTACAACTAAGATTTATCAACATGTTTAATGCCACCATCTCAAAAACATGGACCAATACCGATCATTCAACAGAATCAATGCAGGCCAATGCCAAACAACAAATAAAATTACAGAGAACAACAAATATGCCTCACACGCAATGCTTTTTAATAGTAGAAAAATCTTCAGAATAAACAGACATAAAATAAAAGTTTCCTCTCCTTATAAAATAGATTCTTCAATTTCAGTCTTGTTCCATACAACATACAAAGGCATCGAGAAAATAAAACCACCGATAAGTGAAATTAATTTTAAGACTTGCGTATAAGATTTTCATGGACCCTTGAAGACAATAATGCCAGAAGACATGGTAGCAAGTTCCTTTTTGTTCTAGTGTGTGAATGCACAATTGTGAGAGTTTGGGGAGGAAGATGCACTTCGAAGTAAATTTGTCATCAACAGAATACTTACGATAAATTTTCAGGGGAAACCCAAATATTCAAGACTGAATTAAAAAATGACAACTAGAACCAAACCTGTGAAAACGAAATGTGATTTTGCTCTTATCAAACTTTCTTCATTTTGTTTTTAAAGTTGTACAGAATAACTAAACAAACTAGTGATGGATTGTCAAATATAGACAACGATATTGTGGAGATGAAAATTATTGAAATAATATATACCATGATATATCACCGGGAACAACTATAACAAATATAACAAACAACGATAACTTCTCACTTCAGTAAAGATAAAGAACCTAGTATAGCAATGTATATCAGCAAGATAACATGAAACAAACCTTCAGAAAGTGTACTGCCAATTCAGCTTGGAAACCATCTCCCATCTGGATAAGTGCATGATCTGGTTTATTTCGGAGAAGTTTAATTCTCACAATGTTCCCATAAATGGAGAACAAGTTGAACAGTTTATCCTCATCTATTCCCTGAAATAAACAAATTTCAAGCTAAATAAGCAGAGAGAGAGAGAGAGAGAGAGAACTTTCTAGAAGAAGCCAGACAAAGTGCTTACATCAGGATTAAGATTTGAGACAAGAACTGTACACCTGTCATTTGTCCCAGTTATTCCAGGAGGCAAACCGCCCCCAAAGGCAGCTGCAATGGCAGCAGCATTAGCCATCTATAATTCAAAAATAAATAAATAAGTAAATATAAAAAATAAAAGAAAAGAAAACAGCTCATTTGCATGCATGTCTGCAGTCAGCTTACTAAAAATATCTAGTAATATGTTCATATTATTGTGTCATTTATCTCAAAATGGAAGAAATCCCATGCAGTTTAAGAAGCAAAAATCCAACAAACAAACTCCTCCCTCTCCCAATCCAACCCTAATTTGGAAAACAAAATCAACTTAAAAATAAAGCCCTATCATGAAGTTATTTTGCTGGAGATCAACAAAAATTCCCACAAATTGGTAGGCTACAATCATACAAACCTGGTGTTTTGTATATTCATATTTTAAACGATTAGTAGAAGAGATCAACCATTACACATCTCTAATGCTACTTTTCATAAGATACAAAATGAAAGTAACTTCCTCATATATTCAACTGAGCAAGAATAATCTCAAATGGGGACTTCAACTTGATGCGAAAAATACCCACCTGTGGAAATCCAACTGGAAGGGAGGAAATAGGACAAACATTAGTACACTATAAAAAATAAAGCAATATGACAAATAAACCAAATCAACCAAACCAGTTTAAAATATTTAGCACCTGCCCTGGCTCCAGAACCTTGAACAGCATACATGTTTCCTGCATCACCATATCCAGGCTGTTTCACAGAAGATTAAGGATAAAAAAAATATTAGAATGGACCTGACAAAGATCAAGAAGATTTTATTCATAAATGGATAGATAAAGAATCAAACAGAACATACTTGTGAAGGTCTGCCTTTCTGCTCTGTAGGGAGATTTGGGTTTGTGAAGTCCCTGTGAAAGATGAAGGAAAAAAGTCAGTAACAATGTGATAAGATGTTTAAAAAGAGATTAAGAAGTGAACAAAAACAAAAAGACAATAACTGACTGAATCACCTTGAACGGTCATTATTGTAGTTTACTTGTAATTCATCAAGGCTGAAATTAAGATGAATTAAATGTCCGTACAAGAAAATAAAGTAAACAAAAAATGAAGAGAGAGACAAGGAAAAGACAGAAAGTGGGGGGGGGGGGGTTACAAATGGACTCACACACAAGCATAACATGAATCTATAAACCCACAAGCCAATATACAATGAAATTGATTACATAAATTTCACCTACTTTGAGAACTGAATGTCCAGCTGACAGCAACCATCATAAATATTGCGTCCCTAGAAATTTCCAAAAGTTCAATCACCAGTCAAAAACAATATCAGAATTAACAAGCCAAGTAAAGCCCCAAGCTGAAAGGAAATGTTAAACAACCTGAAGTGTGCTTCTCGCAATAACAGCACTCTGACGTGATTGATACTGGATGAGAGCCTGAAAGCCTACACAATTTGCAAATACATGATGAAACAATTAGTAGAACACAAACTAACTATATATGCATAAATCAAATATGATGATAATTTTTCGTCCATAAAAAAAATGCAATCGTAATCCTCATATCTAATAACAGGGCAATGGCATATCCATAATGTGTTAAAAAAGGGAAGAGAGAAGGGTTCCACTACACATTAAAAAACCAGAAACCATTACAAATTCTTTAAAATTAAAGAACCTTGTTCTACTACTTTCCCATTTACATACAACAACCAAGTCTTGTCCTACTATGTGGGTCGACTACTTGGATCAATCGACACCACTGGGATCTTTCAAAAAAAAAACTTACAGTAAAATATTTTGCTATTTACATACAAAAAGAAAAAAAAATTGTATATTTCAAAATAAAGTATTGCATGACCAAAATATATCCTCAATCCATGCAGTTATTGAAGTCCAAAAGCACAAAAAACTTAATCGGAAAAGAAAGAAGAGAAAGGGAGAAATCTGAGAGAATCTGACCAGCTGACTTCTGAAATGTTACAATCTTTTCCACAGATCCATGGGGAGAAAATACTTGATACAGCACATCCACTGTTATAGGATACAGCATGTGATGAATTGTAACTAAGAGAATTCGGTTTGGCTGTGCATCCAGAGAGTTCCCGACAGCAGAACAGCATAGAGAAAGAGAAGAGATAGAGAGAAAGGGGAATAAATAGAGAAGTACATGATAAAGAGAAAAAGAAAACTACAGAACATAACAATTTAACACGCTGAACCCACTGAAAAGGCACAGTCAAATATAACAATGCAAAAATACATGGGGGAAAATATCACATAAAAAATAAAAGGTACGAATGCCCAAAAAAGGGGTCGATAAATTCTCTCTGCTTTTTTGAGCAATCAACAAGATGAAGCATACACTTTTCAATTCAAAAATATAAACACAAAAATGCCAACCTCATCTCCTCGTCCTTGACTTTGATCCATTGTTGTTAGTTCTTGATGTGAGGAAAACTGGACATAAACATTCCTTCCCCTAGAATAAAACAATAAGAGAATTAGATTGTTAAGGAAATCTCAACATAAATGGGAATAAATAGCGCATCACAAATCTCTAAATATGACATCAAAGATCAAGTTATCAAAACAATAGTTAAGACAATCATGCACAGTTTTGAAAGACAAATAAACAAGCTATTTATACCTTATGCTTGGCTGAACATTTGCATAAAATTGTAAAGCATTAACTGCAGAAGGAACATCTTGCATTTGGAGAAGAGCCTTTAAACATGCAGATTGTACAGATAAAAAAATGATAAAATGAAGCACCCTTAAAATTCTAAGGAAAACAGAAAGTATCATTTAAAGGCATGAAAAAGAAAACCTGATTTTTTGCACGCAGCATCACAAGCTTTGTTATGACTCCAAAAGGCTGAAAGAGCTGAAGCAAATCATTCTGCAATCAAAAGAAAAAAAAATTATAAATCTTTCAAGAACTTTTGAAACTAAGAGCTCAAATAACATTTTAGTGAAAAAAAAATAAAATTAACCTATACTTGTAAAGGAAACATACTTCACGCTCTGCTAAGACAACACATACTAAGATCTAAAACTATGAATTCAAATGCTCATTTCAACTCCAGTTTTATCCAAACATCTGGACAGAAAGCTGCAATAGATCAAAATAAATGGGCTTACATGGTCTAAATAATAAAACAGACCACACACGCACACAAAGAGAGAAACAGAAGAAAAATGCTCTGCTGCCAGACATACTCTCAGGCCATTCAGTGATACAACCACATGTCTCGGAAGAAACTGACAACCAATACAAAGGTTCCAACAAACTGGGGGGGGAACCCATAGAAGGGGAGGAAAATGAGCAAGAAGAAGAAGCAAGATAGCCAGCAACTTCTAAGTTATACTCTCTCTCTCTCTCTCTCTTTTCTCCTATATATACTCACTACATAATATGACAAGTACAGTGGACAAGGAATAACCTGTAATTATCATTCATCATCAGGTATCAATTCGGAATCAATCTAGTTTAGGGACAGACATTAGATCTAACAAAAATTAGTTACAATCAATAACTAAAATAAACGGACACAATCTAGTTCATTATTTCCTGAGATATAGTTACCACCCTTTTCATTCACCCTTTTGGCCAATGTCTAGTTCTGGTCACTTCAAAACAAAGCTAAAGCAATTGAGCCACGGCATAGCTACGACATGATCGTATTACCAAAATAAATGGCAAGTACAAACAACATAGGCAATTCAGAAAGAGAGAGAAAGTACTTCAGATATCTCATGCCCCACGTTTCGAACATGAATGACCTTGGAAGGTTCAGTCATTATAAATTAACCTGTAAAAAGCATGAAAAAAAAATCATACTCAATCACTTCAACTTTTTTTTTTCTTTTCCAATTTTAGGATAGCATCAAACTCCAATAGTTCTCTAGTCTAAATCAATATAAAAGCAAGCAATTGAAGTAAAAGTTCACATTTGTCATGCTTGAAAATGCTCACTGAAACTGAATAACATCCCAAAAACAAGCTAAAAAACATCATTTCCATTTTTTTGGCAAAACCTAATTGCACTAAATCACGATGCCAATAAATCAAAATGTAAAACCCAATTGTGGGGCTTTCACAGGCAAAGTGCAAATCGCGAAAGAAGAAAAAAAAATCAAATTTTTATCTCATACTCTATCAAACTCAAATGAAACTCGCATACCCAATTGGAGACCTGAATCTAGGGAGTAAGTAGAACAAAGAGCAGTGAACAAAATCGCAAGAGAGAAAAAAGGGTAACTCCAAATTCCAGCTCAGACCGCTAAAGTTGCTGTAAATCGTGACATCTCAGCAAACAAAGCACACAGCAGATTCATTTGTTCAAAACCGAGGAGCAGATAAAGAGAAAAAGAGAGAGAACTTACCTGAATGAGAGGGACAGAGAAAGATGAAGAGGAAGAGGAAGAGGAAGAGGGGGAGGGGGAGGGGGAGGGGTGAGAGAGAGAAAGGGTAGAGAGAGAATAAGAGTTATAGAGGTGTGTTACGCATGATGTCTTGAATTTGTTGCCCTATCCCATGTTTGTAACTTTCATAAGATAAACTTGATTGAATTTAAGGTTTCAAGTTTGAAGATCTGCTCTGCTTTTGGCTTTTGTACCATCACACTCATCAACCACCAAAACTTATCCATATATTTTTGAGTTGGCTATTCATGCTTTTCTGGTTTACACCTAGCCATGAAAAATATCCAATTTTCTATTTCTCATAAATATAAGAGTTTAATATAATTTATTATGTCTTATCACATCATTTAATCTAAAATGATATATTAAATAAAAAAAATGTTAACAAATGTTTAAGGAGTTAAAGGAATTAAAATAAATTTTTTAGATAAAATAATAATTTAAAAAAAATTAATGCCTTAAAAATTTCAATTTTATCTAAAAAAAATTATTTTAATTTTTTTAACAAATTCTAAAAAATAATAATAATTTACAAAATTCTCACATTAAATGAATGATTGATAATTTTGGAATTAAAGATGTGTTTGAATCAATTGTTGAAAAAAGATTGTTGCTATTGATTGCTACCACGTTGAAAGTAACGGATGCAAAGTTAGTTATTATTATCAAAGTTCAACTTTTTTAATAATGTGGTAATATAATTTTAATTAATAATTGATCACATTAAATCTCAAAGAAAATGAAAAATTCAGAGGGCCCCTTTCGGTAGAGCATGTTTGGTAGAGTAGAAATTTAATCTCTATCAAAAGCTTAAAAAAAATTATTATTTTAATTATGTTTAATAATTTCTATTTTAGCTCACGAAATTTAATGTATTATTTTAATTATGTTTAATAATTTCTGCTTTAATTTACAAAATTCAATGTATTATTATTATTATTATTACTACTACTACTTTTTTTCATAATATTAAAATTTAAAGTTTTTTTATTATAAATTATAAATTATAAATTATAAATTATTTCAAAAATTTAAGATGAAAATATCATTTTATCCTTAATCAAATAATTTTTTAATTATTTTATATCTCTTTTAATAATTTAATGTATAAAAATGATTCTTTTTATATTATTCAAGAAACATATCATTTTAAAATTACTTTTTAACTAATATATTAATACATAAAATTAATTTTATTATAATCGATTATAACAATAATCGATTATTGAAATAACTAAATTTTCACAAGTAATTCAAATACATTATGGTTGTGTTTGGTGCACATGATAATATAAGACAATAGGATAAGGTCTGATATTATAAACAAACTTATAAGTTCTTATATTATTAAATATTTGATGCAAATAATATAAACAACTTTAATAGTATATATAATTATCTATTATGACTATTTTATCTTTCACCTTTCTCATCATCTCCTCTAGCAAGTACCAATCCAAACACACCAATCCCCAAATCCTATATCCTTCACAATGTCGAGGTCCTTCGATTAAGGCTTGAGTTGGGGTTCTGAGAGAGGGGGTTTGGGATGGGAGGGAGAAGGTGATGGAGGCCAAGAAGCGAGCGTGGTCGCAGGGCGTCGCAACGATTTTGTGCCTGGCAGAGCAAGGATTGTTCCCTGCACCTCTCTTGATCGGAGATTGTTGGCCACTTGAACGGACGGCAGAGATCATGCGATGCCATGACTTCTTCTGATGTGTATCATAGTCATAGGTGCACACTTCGACGATTCCTTCTACTCTTGCAATGGCGCAGTGGTGGCCTCACAGGAGGCGGCGAGCTATGGTGCATTAATGGTGACGAGGTGGGGGAGAGATGAAAACGAGAGATATAATTAGAATAGTTATCATATCAGGTCTTATCATAAGGTGAGAGAGAGGTTATAGTTATCCTGTAAGAATATGATAAAAATGATTGACTGAATTTGATTATCCTATCATGTGTTAGCACCAATCACATGTTAAGATATGATAGCAAAGTTTATACCATTAAATTTTTCTTATACGATCCACCAAACACAACTTATAATACATATTATATAATTTTTTTTTATAATCAATTATAGTATAATCAATTTTATATTTGAATATATTAATTAAAAAATAATTTTAAATTAATCTATTTCTTTTAGATAATATAAAAAAATCATTTTTATATATTAAATTATTAAAATAAATATAAAATAATAAAAAATTATTTAAATAATTAAAATATAATAAAAATTTATAATATAAAATCTTAAATTAAAATTTCAACATTCTAAAATAAATTATAATACATTAAATTTTATATAAAAATTAAAATTAATTTTACTAAACATAATTAATTACTGTTACAACAATTTTTTTTAAAAAAAAAAAACCTGTTAGATGCATTGCATAATCTGAACCAAACATGCTATATATCTCGAAACCGGCCTTCCTTTATTAGTCAGACGTTTTGAATTTTACCAAAGCTTCAAGAAAATATCAATTCACAATGCAAATACCTTGCACACAGGCAATTATAAATCAAATCAAAATTAAAAAAAGAAAAGGTACAAGCCATAAATAAGCAAAATTTGAAGTACTTTGAGTACAACTCAATCTCCTTTGAAACAAAAGTACGGCCAAATTATAGAAAAACTCGCCTAACCAAGGATCCATGAGTTACAAATGGCAAAAGAAAACACTACAAAGTTTAAAAGAGATGGTAACCAAATATTAATTTTAATAATGCGTTCGAGCATTTCCATCCAATTTGCATAATTATGCTTTGAGGCGTCCAAAGAACTTTTGCTTCTCTTGTGTTGTCTGGAAGCGGCCATGCCCAAACTTTGAAGAAGTGTCAATAAACTTGAGTTTGATCTCCTCCAGTGCAACACGAGATGTCTGCTTAAGGAGGGATTGGCGCAATGTAAGAACCCTCTTCTTGGGACCAACACAGCATCCCTTGACCATCACATAATCATCCTTCACAATACCATAGTGTGGGAAGCCACCCATTGGGGTAATGTCTTTCTCAGTCCTGGCTCAGAAAACAAGTTGGATCAGCTTGACTCCCAACTTAATGTTATAAAACAACCACAATATTTCATGTTATCCAGTAATTTATTTGCATGTGATCATAATAAATCAGCAAGTCACTCACCTATCAAACTCAGTAACAGCAGCGTGAGACTCTTGTCCAGCTTTGCCAAGCTTATAAATCTTCTTGTTCAATTCAGTTCGGTGGTGGTATCCATTCTGACCAGCCCTGGCAACAGTGAAAGAAACTCTTGCAGGATGCCAGGCACCAATACAAGCCACCTTCCTCAAACCCCTGTGAGTCTTGCGGGGAAGGCGAGTAACACCCCAACGAGTTACAACACCTTCATAACCCTTACCTTTTGTCACACCAAAGATGTCAATCATCTCATCCTTCTGGAACACAGCATCAATAGGAACCTGTTTCTCAAAGAAACTGTATGCAAAATCCACCTTCTGTGCAATAGTCCCACCATTAACCTGAATTTCCATGATATGGGCTTTTTTCTGCTTCAACCCCTTCATTTTTCTAATCTGTGAGATAAAGGCAGGCAGACTAATATATTAGAAATATATATCAGAAATAAAACAAGTGATAGTAAGCAGTGATTTTAATATAGGATTTAAAAGAAAATATGATTATTTCAACGTAGAAGGTACTAGTAACTAAAAATTATGTATAACATTATACTACAAAGTAACTACAAAATAAAAAACACAAGAAAAAGAATCTGGTATAGATATAGAAATGATGTTATATACAGATTCTCCCAAAACATTGGTTGAGCAAACAACCAGAATTTTCTTTTGCCTTTTCTTACTTTTCCTACATTTTCTCAACAGCCAAACAGCACCTAAAAGAAATTGCACAAATTAGAACCAATGGGAGTCAGAAATCTCGTGTGGAAAGTGCCGCTCATAGCACCAAATTCTATGGCACTGCGTTAGCACAAGAATTTCATCATTCTCATCACACACAGGAACAAAGATTAGAGTTTACCTTCAAAAATATAGAATTAAATGCTACTTTATATTTAATGGAGTGAATGAAATAAAAGAAAACAATGCAATCACTTTGACATGGCATCACTACCTGAGTGTGAGCCAAAACGCGGACAACAGTTGCATACTTCTTTATTTTCTCAAGCTGTGCCTCAATGTTTTTCTTCCCTTCTTCAGATTCATACTGCTTTGAGTACTTTGTGAAAGCCTTCTTCTTGGACTTGCACCAGTTCTTGTAGAACCTACGCTTCACCTCCTCACTCAAATGCTGAGCCCACACAGTGTTCAATGTTCGAAGACCACGGGGAGTTTTCACATAACCGACAACCCCAACAATAACCATAGGAGGGGTCTCAATAATTGTAACAGGCTCGCAAGTCTCCTTCTTGTGAAGCTCTGATGTAAAAAATATATGATGAAATTAGAAAACAGAGGACACCATAATGATATACATCTGGGGTAGAACACATACAACGAAGTTTAATTTATCTATAAAGGAATGCAGCAATGCCAGCATTATAAACATGCATTTTAAAAACGTCAAAATGCATTGAAAGCTCATAGACATTTCTTGCAGTGCGGCAACTCAAGAAATTAAAAAGTAGGACATGAAAATGTCCCCTCTAATAATTTGAGAAAAAACACTATCACCAAAAACTTCATTTTTGATAAACCAAATTAATTATTTTCACAGTTAAAACATGGGGAAACATTTTAGAGACAACAATTGGGAAAACAATCCACATAAACAATGGCCCTGCTATGGATGATCAAGTAGTAAATAACTGATTAAATTACAAGGTACTCTCTGACAACCCAACATAAAAACAATAATTTGAAAAAGCAAAACAATTTCATTTAACAAATAAATAAAGGTTGATGAGAATGCGACTCACTTGATCCTGGTTTCTCGACCTCTCTGACAATGTGAGTCATACCAGCCTTGTAACCCAAGAAGGCAGTAAGCTTGGGTGACTTAGTTTGGTCATCCTTGGGGAATGCCTTCACTGCATGAGTAAGATTACACAATATAACAAGGTTAAGATTGATACTGATATGACAACACATTCAAAAACATGTTGAAGACCCTTAATTACAACAAACCTATTAAAACCCAGCTGCTCAAATGAATGGATGAAGTAAAACCACACAGCAGCCAACAACACTCCATGGAAAATAATAATCAATATAATTAAAGGGCAAATATTATTAGATCATATATTTTTTCCAACAAAACAGCCTCCTTGTTTCTCCAACAGATCATTGCTTTGCTAATTAACAATAGCAATACATGATGAATGAAACAACACAAAATCAAATATGAAAGCAAAGATAATGAAAAAAAAGAGATACCTTTGCCTCTGTGACGAGCAGCACGCTTCCTTGGGAGAAATCCAAGTGACCCGTGCCTGGGGTGTTCGAACTTCCTGTGAGACATCCTTCCCCTCCTTCAAAATCAGAAACAAAAACATCATTTTTTTTTTAAACAAATAAAAATGTGTAATTTAATTTAGCTCAGAAATGAAAACGAAAAATCGGTGATTCATTCAGCACAACACTAGAGAAACAAATCATTATTGTTGTTACGATTATTGCGTTCAGGTTTGAAAATGCAAGATGCTACCCCAGTGAGTGTGACAACAACGAAAAAAGAAGTAACAAATTTAGTTGGAAAAACAAATCCTTTTCCTATGAATCTTGAAATGAAATGAACAAAACCAATTCATTGAAGAAAATGAGAATATGCATATGCTTAGAAGAGTGAGATTTGGAGAACCTGCGGCGAGTGAAATCCCAAGTTGAGATGCAGTGAGCTTAAAACCCTAGCTTCTCTGTGGCTTTATATAACAACCGTTGTGGTTTTTTTTATTTTATGGGCCAAAATTTTTTAGTTTTAAGATGGGCCTTCGAATCTGAATTTGCAATATAGTAAAGCCCACCTCAACAAAAACAAAAAAAGAACAAACTATTATTATTATTATTATTATTATTATTATTATTATTATTATTATTATTTTGGGTACAGAAATAACATACTATACTATAATAGAATTGGAAAAGCTAAAGGAATGTAAGAAAATAAGGCTGCTAGGATACACTATTATTTGTTGTAAATAACTTATTTTTACTTTTTAAGTTTTGCTTTCTTTTCTTTTGTAGTATCAAATAGTAATTGAGATCATGAGTGAAAATTTTTAGGGATGAATTTTTTCTATTATTTTTTATATCAATCTCATCCATAAATATTTTAACATTTTTAAAGATGTACCAAATTATAGATTAGTTTTTAAAGAAAATAAGAATATTTAAATCTTTGATATTGTAGATAGCATATGTTAAAATTTTTTGGATTTGTAATTCTATTTATTGGCGCTTTTGTTTTAAATGAGTTGAATGAATAGTCTGATATTTTCGAGCTTATATTAACTCATAATTTTGTAATTCATTATGGTTTTAAAAGTCGTTATGTTTATTATTTATTATTATTTATTGAGCATAGACCCAATGATAAGTGTGTTGGATTATTGGAGTTTTTGATCAAACTGTCTTCAGTGGCAAAAATATTTAACCAAATTGCCATCATTTTTAAATTATTTATCATAATATCACCATTTTTGTCACGCTGAAATTTTTTAAGATTTTATGTTCTACATAGGATATGCCAGAGTGTTTGACGTATCCTACGTGGATACACCAGAGCGCTTGGCCTTTTCCAAGTATATACACCAACCTCTCTAGCATATCTACGTAGGATACGCCAAGCGCTCTGGCGTATCCACGTTGGATACGTCAAGCCCTCTGACGTATCATACGTGGCATCCCTATAACACTCCCTCTCATCTCCCTTCCACGGTCACTTCTCTTATTTCTCAAAATTTCACATTCTCTCTAGATAGGGTGATACGTCAGTTTGGGCTGGATTAACCAATACCACTGAGACCACATTAGCTTGATGAGTTGCACTCTATTACATTGGCCGAACGACACGTCGAGGATTGGCGAGTCACACACCTTGCACACATAGCCATCTGGGACAGTTGGAGGGAACGGCGTGTTATTGGTCACCCCTTGGAAGCTCCCCTTATTGTGCATTCTAAGTACATGCGTTGGTACAGACGAATTACCAGATGTTGGATTTTCTGTACAGGTGCATCTATTGGGTTTGTGGTCAGCTTTTTACCAATATGTTTTACTATTCGTTTTGTGTATTTTGTATTGATGATGACATGTGTTTCATTTGTATCTTAGGCTGACATTGCAGAGAACGTTTATGCTTCAGTCAGGAACCCTAATTCGGGATTTAGTATGGCTAACCTTCAACAGTCCATGGAGGACATCTTATCTTCAATAAGAGAGTATGATCGCATCACATTAAATCACCTTCGTCTAGCTCTTCCTGCAGATGACATTCCAGGACCATCTGAGCAATCCAATGAGTAGAGGATGTGCTATAGACGGAGAGAGTTAGCGAGTACTTGGTTACGACTACGACTTCCAGAGGACTCTGATTCTTCAGGTGTGCCTAGTACTTAGTCATTGCCCACTTCTACTGCTACTTACCCACCATCTCAGCCACTACCTCCATCGTACCCGCCATATCTAGGTTATCCACTGTTTACAAGTTACTTACCATCTACACCATACTCACTTATCCTTACCCGCCGTTTCCTTATACCTTTACCCTTACACCGTCATTTCCATATCCACCGTATATGGGTTACCAACTATATCATCACCTATCACAGTCAGGACGTTCTTCTGATCCCCCTCACAGACCACCATATTCTGACATTGGCTCGTCTCATTGATGTATGTGTATCACATTTTATTACATTTACTTAATTTGGGATGACTGTATGCATATGTACTATATTTTTTTGTTATACTTATGAATTTTATTAAGGTTAATTGATTTTGTTAGGCTCGCTTGGCTGGTATTCTAACCCATCAATTTTAAGTGTAAAAAATGATTGCAATGCGCTAAGGGTACTCACGGCTAGATTTGGTTAAGTTTAACTTGATAATTTCATGGACAAATTTTCTAAACATGAGCTCATCTTAGATTTAATTGAGTTGAGACTTTTAACTTAAGCATACTAAGCATGATTTGGGAGTCAAATAACTTATTTTTTACGTGAATAAAGCTCACACGGCCGTGTAAAAATACGACATAGTCGCTTCAGCATGAAATCATGATTGTGGGAGGGAGAGGAGAGGTGGGGATGCGTAGGATACGCCAAGCGCTCTGGTGTATCCACGTAGGATACGCCAAGCGCTCTAGCGTATCCTACGTGGAATATAAAATCTTAAAAAATTATAGCGTGACAAAAAAGGTGACATTCTGATAAATAGTTTCAAAAATATAGCAATTTAGTAAATATTTTTACCACTAAAAACAGTTTGGTCAAAAACCCAGATTACTGTGTAAGTCTAGTAACCTAAGGTCTATGATGGATAGAAATTAAGTTACAAATATATATTATAAAAAGACAGGATTCCTACTCTACTCTCTTAATATATAATTTTCACTGCACACTACTCCATCAAGAAGTCAATTATAGACTTGAAAATTAGAGTAATAGAATATTCTTAACGTATACACTTATGTACAATTCTTGGTAAAAAAAAATTTCTTGGTTAATTTTTTTCAAGAAATACGTATATTATTAATTTATAAATTTATATTAGTGTTATAAATTACTAATATAAATCCCATAAAATCTAACATTATAATCTCATCCAACCCAGTATGTGGAATCGTGAAACAAAATAATTATAAAAAAAATTAAAATTATCGGATTACAATTCTGCTCAGGGTGGTTTTGTGATGCTGAAGTCTCAACCAACCCTTCTGGCGGGAAGTCTCTTGTCATTTAACTTCAAAAAGAAACTAACTCCTCCAGTCATTGAAGAAGTTAGTGTTAGTTTGATAAGGATTTTCATGACGTGAAGAGGAAGCAACTGCAGTCTTTATGCAAGAAACATGGCATCCCTGCAAATTTGAGGAACAAAGAAATGGCAGATAGGCTCTCCTTCACTCTTAATGTAGTTAACTTATTATCCTTTTTTTCCAAGTAATTTATTTTTCTCCATTTTCTTTGTTGGGTTTGACTGCAGAATCAAGAAAAATAGAGGAAATAGAATTGTGGGTTTGTAAAGTGGACAATTTTTTACCTTAGAATATGC
Source organism: Ormosia emarginata (assembly GCA_029884605.1). Lineage (NCBI taxonomy): Eukaryota > Viridiplantae > Streptophyta > Magnoliopsida > Fabales > Fabaceae > Ormosia > Ormosia emarginata. The sequence goes on along the minus strand of JAQQTP010000069.1, from coordinate 15,552,515 downwards.
ATGTTAGGGACTGTTTTGAACCTTTTTTTTTTTTGTTAGCCTGCTTTCCAGCTTTGAGATAAGTGGATTTTAAATTTGCAAGTGAATGCATTTTTCTTTGGTTTCACATTGAACACAGTGAAAAGAAAATCCTAGGTCATGCCAGGCAGGTTCTGACAATTATGGAACACAGAAAGGCACCTTTCATTATATTAGTGACAAAGACTGTAGAATGTGGAAATTAATGAAATGAACTTCAGCAATGATAATGATCATCAGATGGCTGCTTCAGGTATAGTAATCTTTTAGATATAGCAATGTGATTATTTAAGAATTTCTATATAAGTAATATAGTTTACATAAGGATAACCATATAATCTTTCAAACATTCATTTCTAGACAATGCTGCCGGGCATGCAGATGCACGTGAAGTGAAGTTTGTATCTTCACGTAAAAGAAGTCCATTGGTTTTTCTCCCATGCTCCTAAAAATTTCAGAGATTAAAGGGTTGGACTCTGCAATATTGGAAACGTTGGATTTGAAGCTGATACCATGTGTCCTGATATATTCATTGGTACTGAGGACACTCATGGGAAGACCAATGTGACTGCTGAGCATTTCTAAACGAGGTCAATTCATCTAGTTGCTATGATTCAGCTGGGATATCAGACCAGTTTCTGCCAACTTATCCACTTAGTGAAGTCAAGTTCAGTAATCTTAATATTAATCAAATGATTACTTCAGGTATAGTGTGAAGTTTTGATTTAATTTTTTGATAAATATAATTGATATAATAAGTAGGATTTCATAATCTTGTACACCTTGATTTTTGAATACTCCTTCTGCACATGAAGATATCTGTGTAGTGTTAGAAGATATTAAGTTATTAGTTATGGTTAATGGGCTTGGACTTGTATTAGTAGTACAAGTATTTGCCCTAGTTATTAGTATATATAGTATAGTAAGTTATGGTTTTGTATTAGATTATCATATCAATAACATTATTAATTTATAATTGTCTTTGTCTCTTTTCCTTCTCCCTAATCCTAACCCGTAATTCTTCAATATGATATCAGAGTGGTATCATCCACCATGACTTGTGTGTCTACGTTTCTGCTGAAATGAGTTCCCTGGAACTCTATTTATAAGTCCCTTTTATTTTTCCTTAATCTTATTGTTTTTAGTAAGTTCTGTGTTTTGAAAAAAAAAAGAGAGAAAGAAATAAAAAAAAAAGGAGAGAAGAAAAGAAAATTGAGTTTTGGCTTTTGTGCAACCAAGGATGGCTGTCGTTTGAACTTTTCGGCAACCGGCGAAGGGTCACCGGTGACAGATTGGCCTTTTGGCGTCAGCACCGACGGTGTCCAATCACCCAACAACCTAGGTCGAACGTGTTGAGCGTGAGTGTACTGGGTTGTCGCGAGGACGACTCTGTTGAAGGTGGTTAGCCACGATTTGGCCTCGATGGTCCGCGTTTTGGGTGTTTTCCAGTTGATCTAAGGTCACCAGCGGTTTCCTGGCCAGATTTGAGGGCGGTGCGCGGTTATCAAGTGTTGCGTGGTTTAGCAGTTGAGCATGGGTTGCGAGACCTAGAGGCTGTGGGTTGCTGACTATTCTGATATCCGGCACATACAAGTGCGAACAATGGTGCTCTGCCGGTGATGTCTCCGGCGAGTGGAGCTGCAGCCCGGTGGTGGTGGCTGGGTTGAAGCGACTAAGGGTGTCTGTGGATTGGGTTGAGTGGGTTTAACAGTGTTTTTGAACCCGACCCGCTCACCAGAACAGTATGTTGGGTTAGGTTGGGTCGAACCCGTGGGTCTAACATATTTTTTTTAAAAAAAAAAATTCCTAAAAAAAATCAAAATACAAAATCTAACAAATTAATACTATAAGTTTCAATCTCAAATAAACTAAATATCATAAGTCAATAAGTACATAATAAACTAACAACTAACAAGTCTTACTAAATTTGGAATAAATTAAACAAAGTTAGTCATAACTCAAATAATAAATTAGTCTCAAATACATACAATTGCATAACATCTCTACTAACAATTTGTCTAGAAGGAACTTGGAATTGAGGTTGCATAACTTGAGCAAATTTTTTAAAGCCTTTATTTTCAACAAATTTAAATAGAAACTCATCAATGATAATCATTTTAGCAAGTGCAATCCTCACTCTTCTTGATTAAAAGACAATACCTTAAGCTTTACATTACCATTATTTTCTTCTTTACATTTCTTTAGAAATCCAAAAGTTTTTTGCCTCTTGTTAACATGTATATTGGGGCTTTTCTTACACATTGACAAGTGCCTAAACAAATTAGTTGTGCCACGATTTCTAGAATCACATGCATATATTTTCTCACAATAATTGCATTCAACTTTTTCATTATTATCTTTTTTGGTAAAATGTTCTTACACATGTGAATTTGGTCTTGAAGGCTTTTTTGGAAGTATGAATACCCCTTTACCAGCAAATGATCCTCCTCCTTGTTTAATAGCTAAACACTCAACATGTTGGGAATGTTATACACAACTTGGGGATGTAGGAATACTTCCAATTCACTTTTCTATAGTTAGTGAATGATCAAGATTTAATTGTTATTCATCAGTCATTTTCTGTCATCAATAAGTAAATAAATATCAACCCAACAATGTAATAAAGCATTAGTTAATATTTATAAATATACTTACCACAAAAGAGAAATTAAACGGAATCAACTTGAAAATTCAAATGTAAATTTCATTAGCAATGTGCTATTTCCATTTCCAGTATTGGCATATAAACTTGAATTTCTTTTTTAAAAAAAAATATTCTACATTCGAATAAAATTCAGAAAATCCAACTAGAACACTGGCAACACGAAAGGGAAAAGGTGCAAAACACCTTCATAATCAGCAATCCTGTCCTCCAAAATGCTAACATCTTCAACTAATGCGAGTGCACCAAGCCCACCTGCTATGGTGCCGATAACCAATCCAACCCCCAACCCTCCAAGCTTGCTCTTCTTCTTCTCTAGTGATACTACATTCATCGCCTACCCACTCTGCTCGTACCTATAACTCTACTGCCCGCTCTGCCCCCTGTAGCTTCCTTGCCCGTACGGTGCAACTGCACTCCCTCTTATGTTCCAGATGTATATGAAAAGAGCAGAGAAAGAAGGTTTACTTGCTGGGGTTGTATGGTGCAGAAAACTGAAAAAGTCGTAAGAAGGAAGAGGGACCTGTGGCTGTGTGGTGGTGTGACTAGTTGCAGAGGACGACTGAGAGATTGGGTGGGAGAAGAAGCAATGGTCACAGACTCACAGCGACAACGCAATTGTTGGGACTGGGAGATCGGGTTGGAGAAGAAGCAATGGTCACAAACTCAAAGAGCAAACGCTGGGAGCTTAGGAGAACGGCTGCACTGCGGAGAACTAGTTGTAGAGAAAAGAGAACTACTATCTGCATTGGGGCCAGTGGAGAGGGCCTAGATAGATAGGGTTTTGATGCATTTTTCTCTTCCCACTTTGACCTCTATTTGTTAGCGTATTTACATGGTCTAACGTTGTTCCTAGTTATATCAGAGATGATATTTATGAACCTTAAATATATTTTTCAAGCAAAATGCATACTTTGTGTGGGCCATTTTTTTTATAAAAAAAAAGGTGGGTGTCGCAACCGAAATCGAGACGGGACGACCGATAAATAAGATTTTAAAAATCAATGGAGTTGCCACAAATGTTTATTTCATTTGAAAAAACATTAGAAAAACCCTTAAAATAAGTAAAACTGGTCTTTAATAAAAATTTGGATTCGGGAGTCAATTACAGGTAGGGAAGGTGTTAGCACCTACTTACACTGCATTCCAAAACGGTATCTTAAATTAGTTGTGCAAATTTTAATAATCTTAAATATATTTATTTTACCCCTTTAAAAAATAAAAAAAATAACTAAATTATGAAAATTTATTTTTTGGCTTGACAGAATAAGAATTCTGCTCCTACGTATTCTTGGGTGCAATGAGAAACTCAAAGTCATGTAGTTCTTTAGAAAATAATTGTGAGTTGGTTGTTTTTTTTAATTTTGAAAAGGTTTTTTATTTTGAAAACTCATTCAAATTTTTTAATGTTTAGAAAAATGTGTGAATCATCAAGCTGTCACAACTTAGATGATTCTAAAAGTTATAGGATTAACAAGCTGTCACAACTCAATTAATCCCAATTTATTATTGAGTTAATTTTAAACGAAAAAGTTTACAAAATAATAATAATAATAATAATAATAATAATAATAAATAAATAAATAAATAAACCAAACTAATAAATGAATAAGCTAAAATGAATAACACACATATATAATGAAAGATAATGACACAAGACAAAATAAGCAAACTTACCTCCAATGTGTATAAAAATGATATGCTCAAAGAAGTTGGTGCACAAGGCCCCACACGTTCTCTTCAAATCAAACCTTGAAAAGCAACTCACTTGCAAGAGAAATTTTTTTTACTAAAGTCCTCTAGCTCTTATACTTAGTATTAAGCCCAAGAGTATAATTTTCTCTAGCTCTTATACTTAGTATTAAGCCAAAGAGTGTAAATTTTTGGATGCCAAAACCATTGAGAACTACCCCTTTATATAGGAGGAGGAGAGGGAGAAGGAACATGGTCTCTCCAATGTGGGACTTTGTGATACAAGAAGACATCATAGCTTTTCAAATTTCTTCTTTTTCTTTTCATTTTTTTCTTTTTTTCTTTTGGATTTTCATTCATCTTTTCTCTCTTTTTTGTTCTTTCTTTTGTTTTATTATGAATTAAAATGTTTGAATGATCCAAGCAACAAAAATTTTATGGACAAAATTGGGTATCAACAGTTGCCCCCATTTGCTTTACATTTAGACTAAATGGAAAGTAAAAGAATTGATTCAATTTTGTACATGAAAATTTTCCTCTGCAGATCGATGCAAGACACAATGGTCATCAAAATAAGATAGAAATGCAGGGTATAAGGGCCCTGAAAAGAAAAAAGCTTGCGGAGTCGGGTATCTGCCAAAGCTTGACAGAACTTAAAGACAAAGGGTGCAAGGACCCGGAAAGGAAAAGGCAAATGGGTACGGGGACCTGGAAACTAAAGGCAGATGGGTGCGGGGACCCGGAATTGAAAAGGCAATGGGTTGAGGAATCGGAATTGAAAAGACAATGGGTGCGGGGACCCGAAACTGAAAAGACAATGGGCGCGGGGACCCAAAACTGAAAAAACAATGGGCGCGGGGACCCGAAATTGAAAAGACGATGGGCGCAGGGACCCGGAAACTAAAAGACGATGGGCACAGGGACCTGAAAACTAAAAGACGATGGGCGCGGGGACCCAGAAACTAAAAGACGATGGGCGCGGGGACCCGGAAACTAAAAAAACGATGGGCGCAGGGACCCGGAAACTAAAAGACGATGGGCGCAGGGACCCGAAAACTAAAAGACAATGGGCACGGGGACCCGAAAACTAAAAGACGATGGGTGCAGGGACCCAAAAACTAAAGGCAATGGGCGCGGGGACCCGGAAACTAAAAAAGGATGGGCGCGAGGACCCGAAAACTAAATGCAATGGGCGCGGGGACCTGAAAACTAAAAGACAATGGGCGCGAGGACCCAGAAACTAAAAAGGATGGGCACAGGGACCCAGGAACTACAAAACGATTTTTGTTTTTGTTTTATTTTTTGTTTTGTTTTTTTTAAGCATAATACATTTTGACAGTATCCGAATTTGTAGGAAGTGGTAAATCTGCACCATCTATGTTTATGAGAATCAAAGCTCCTCCTGAGAAAGCCTTTTTTATGACATAAGGTCCTTCATAGTTTGGAGTCCATTTCCCTCGATGATCCTTTTGAATGGGAAGAATCTTCTTGAGCACTAGGTCTCCTTCTTGAAACTGTCGCGGACGCACCTTTTTTGTATAGGCTTTCATCATTCTCTTCTGATAAAGCTGGCCATGACACAGTGCAGTTAATCTCTTTCCTTCAATGAAGTTCAACTGATCAAGTCGAGTTTGGACCCATTCAGCTTCTTCTATTTCTGCCTCCATCAGCACTCTTAATGATGGAATTTTCACTTCAATAGGGAGTACCGCCTCCATTCCATAAACCAAAGAGAAATGGGTTGCCCCAGTTGAATTACGAACAGACGTGCGATAACCATGCAGTGCAAATGGTAGCATTTCATGCCAATCTCTGTACGTTACAACCATCTTCTGAACAATCTTCTTGATGTTCTTGTTTGCTGCCTCAACCGCCCCATTCATCTTGGGGCGATAAGGTGAGGAATTGTGGTGCTCAATCTTGAAACTCTCACACATCTCTTTCATCATTTTATTATTCAGATTAGTGGCATTGTCAGTGATAATTTTGCTTAGCAAACCGTAACGACAAATCAGCTCCCTTTTAACAAATCTGATCACTACATTCCTGGTCACATTGGCATAAGAAGTAGCTTCGACCCATTTTGTGAAGTAATCAATTGCAACAAGAATAAAGTGATGTCCATTTGAGGCCTTTGGTTCAATGGGCCCTATGACATCCATTCCCCACATTGAGAATGGCCAGGGTGCTGTTAAAACATTCAAAGGTGCTGGCGGTGCATGGACCTTGTCAGCATACGTCTGACATTTGTGACACTTCTTCACATAATTGAAGCAATCGGTTTTCATTGTCAACCAATAATACCCAGCTCTTAGTATCTTTCTTGCCATTGCATGTCCACTTGCATAAGTTCCAAAAGAACCTTCATAGACATCTCTGATGATTTTCTCTGCCTTCACTATATCAACATTAGCAGCACCATGTCGTGGTTCTTCTTGTAGAGAACTTCTCCATTTAGAAAGAAACTCATTGCAAGTCTTCTGAGAGTTCTTTTGTCATTTTCTGAAGCATCTGGAGGGTACTCTATGCTCTTGATGAAACATTTGATGTCATGGTATCACGGTTTCCCATCTGACTCCATTTCTACCATTTGACAATATGCCGGTTGGTCACGACTTTCCATTTTTATGAGTGGCAAGTCCTTATCATGGCTTACTTTGAACATAGACGACAATGTGGCCAAAGCATCCACCAACTGATTATTTTCTCGAGGGATATGATGGAATGTGACTTCATCAAGTTGTTCAATTAACTCCTTGATGTAAGCATGATAAGGGATCAATTTGGCATCTCGAGTTTCCCATTCTCCATTTAGCTGATGGATGACCAAGGCAGAATCCCCGTATACCTCAAGAACTCTTGCCTTTGATTCTATCGCTGCTTGGATTCCCATGGCACATGCTTCATATTCAGCTATATTGTTTGTACAATCAAAGCATAATCTAGCAGTGATTGGAATGAAATTATTTTCAGGAGAAATTAGTATGGCCCCAACTCCATGCCCTAGTGAATTAGAAGCTCCGTCAAACAACAAAGTCCATTTTTCTTTTTCCGAGGATTCTTCTTCTCCAAACAAAGCCATTATATCTTCATCAGGGAACTCACACTGCATAGACCCATAATCTTCCAATGGTTGACTAGCCAAGAAATCTGCCAAAGCGCTGCCTTTAACTGCTTTTTGGGTGACGTAGACAATGTCATATTCTGATAGCAACACTTGCCAGCGTGCAATTCTCCCAGTGAGGGCAGGTTTTTCAAAGATACACTTGATCGGGTCCATTTTGGACACTAATCATGTGGTGTAACACAACATGTACTGCCTCAACCGGTGGGCCACCCATGCTAAGGCACAACACGTGCGTTCCAACAATGAGTGTTTAACCTCATAGTTGGTAAACTTCTTACTCAAGTAATAGATGACCTGCTCCTTTTTACCAGTTTCATCGTGTTGTCCCAATACACAACCCATGGATTCATCCAACACAGTCAAGTACATAATGAGAGGCTTTCCTGGCACTGGAGGTACCAAAACTGGTGGTTCTTGCAGATACTGCTTGATCTTCTCAAATGCTACCTGACAATCCTCATTCCATTCTACTGTCTAATTTTTACGCAACAACTTGAACATTGGCTCGCACGTGGCAGTCAACTGGGATATAAACCTAGCAATATAGTTCAGTCTCCCCAAAAACCCAGAACGTCCTTTTCAGTGCGAGGGGCTGACATCTCTATTATTGCTCGAACTTTGTCTGGATCAACTTCTATCCCTTTCTTGCTAATCACAAACCCCAAGAGCTTGCCTAATTTCACACCAAAAGTGCACTTAGCGGGATTCAGTCTGAGCCTGAACTTTCTCAACCGCTCAAAGAGCTTTTGCAGATCGGTTATGTGATCTTCTTCTGTTTTTGACTTTGCAATCATATCATCCACATAAACTTCTATTTCTTTGTGCATCATATCGTGGAACAATGCCACCATCGCCCTTTGATAAGTCGCCCCGGCATTCTTCAATCCGAACAGCATCACTTTATAGCAAAAATTCCCCCACAGAGTGATAAATGTGGTATTCTCCATATCTTCTGGCGCTATCTTGATCTGATTGTATCCCGAGAAACCATCCATGAAGGAGAAAAATGTATGTTGAGCAGTGTTGTCCACCAAAATATCAATGTGAGGTAAAGGAAAGTTATCTTTAGGACTGACCCTATTCAAATCTCTCTAGTCAATACACATCCGTACTTTCCCATCTTTCTTCGGGACAGGAACGATGTTGGCGACCCATTGAGGGTACTTTGCGATAGCGAGGAAACCTGCATCAAACTGCCTTTTGACCTCTTCTCTAATTTTTAGGGACATTTCTGGTTTCATTCGTCTCAACTTTTGCTTGACGGGAAGACATTTTGGTCTTAATGGCAATTTGTGCTCAACTATGCTGGCATCTAGGCCCAACATATCTTGGTATGACCATGCGAAGACATCGCGATAGTCGGATAAGAGCTTAACTAACTTGCTTTGCTCTTCTTCTTTCATAGAAGTGCCAATTTTAATTTTTTTCTTATCATCCTTTGTCCCCAAATTAATCACTTCAGTTGACTCTTCATAGGGTTGAATTTCTTTGGCCTCTTATTCTATTAATCTCATTAGCTTAGGAGAGAGTTCCCAATTGTCATTATTATCCTCATCAATATGATTAACGGGATGGTCAAAATCATATAATGGGGTCATAACATTGTCATTTTCAAGAGAGTCACTTTCAGATCTGCATTTATTGATGTCAACACAAGTGAAAAAAAGGTAATGAATAAAGGCTAATGTAATGGTTGAACAAAAAACTAAAAGGCAAGATAATTCGAAAATGCATTTTATTGATAGCAAATATTGAAATAAAAATATGTGAGCCCGCTTTTACAAAATATCTCCCTAAAGCCTTGGGTAGAGTAATAGGATTAGCATTACAGAATTACTTTAAAACAGTTTCAAAAGTCATGGGAAAATCAACGCTCTCCCAATTGCTGAGCTTTGCATCTGGGGAGCAAGGGTACACCAGGTTGACACCATGATGGATGGGTTGATCATCTTCGATAACAGTCACTTGGTTCAAAAACACCAATCCCGCACTTCGGAAGCTTCGTCGGATGTCACAGATAGGGATCCCTTCAGCTTTAGGCTCCCGATTTTCTAACCTAGCCAACCTCTTCTCTCTTTTCTCTTCTATGACCCTTCTCTTGTCAGCTTTAGTCGGTTTATACCCCAACCCAAACTTGTCCTTATTTTCACATAATTGCAGAAACTTTGCAATGCCTTGTTTATTCATTCCCAATCCATTTTCACTTTGATATCCTCTTTCAAGCATGACCTTAGCCATCATTATAGATGCACTAGATGACTGTGGTTTTGGAATTCGAGCTCCTTCCTTTACATAAATAGTGTTGACGACCTCGAACACTTGGAATGTTGTTTCAAGAGCTTCTTCTGCAGCTTCAATGTAAGGAGTTGATGGGAGCTTACTCACCAATAGGTCTTCCTCACCCGATACGATCACCAGTTTATTGTCCACTATGAATTTCACTTTCTGGTGCAAAGTGGACGGCACCACCCCAGCGGAATGAATCCAAGGTCGTCCCAAGAGGCAACTATAAGTTGGTGTGATGTCCATTACCTGGAAGATTACATGAAAAGTAGTAGGTCCAATTTGAACTGGGATCTCTATTTCTCCTATTACTTCTCTTCGGGTCCCATCAAAAGTCCTCACGATCATTGTACTTGGCTTCATGTAAGTCCAATCAAAAGGCAACTTGGAGAGAATTGATTTTGCCATTACATTCAAAGAGAAACCATTGTCAATGAGCACCCTAGCCATTATATGATCTTGGCATTTGACGGAAATATGCAGCGCCTTATTGTGCCCCATCCCTTCAGCAGGTATCTCATCGTCAGTGAAAGTAACATAATTATCAGCAATAATGTTGCCAATAATACTATCCAATTTGTCGACTGTGATGTCATGAGAAACATGAGCTTGATTTAGTACCTTCATCAACACTTTTCAATGCGGCTCAGAATTCATCAACAAGGACAAGAGAGATATCCTTGCAGGGGTGCGATTCAACTGATCAACCACTCTATACTCACTTTGCTTGATGAACTTCAGGAACTCACAAACTTCTTCATCAGATACCTCTTTCTTATACTCATCTGGCTTTGTTAACCCTCATTTTTCTTTCATATCATTCTCCATGGGAGTCTCTCCTATCTTGCTCTTCCCCTTGTAATTTCTCTTTTCTTCTTCGTCTTGCCCCTTTCGCAATTCGTCAGGAGTGTAAATGCGACCACTTCGTGTCATCCCTCCAATCCCCGATATATTAGTGACACTAGAGGTCGAACAAGATGTAACTTTTGGCTGATCGTTTGTGAGATTATTTCCAAGGACTTGTACATCATAATTCCATGGTACTGCTCTGGTGTCCTTGAATAGAAAAGGACTAGGAACTTGAATGGTGATGGGCCTCGGGCCACATGGAGGTGGCGAAGGCGTACTTGCAGTGTAATAGATAACCAACGGTTTGATAGCCGGGTTAGCAAGGGAAGGGACCAAAGAGTTTATGGCTTCCTGACCTTCTTGAAACTGTGGAATAACATATTCATCCATCATGCCTATGGCACCATTGTCACATAGATGACCTATTTGCACTAGTTGCATATCCATTAGATCTTGGAGGATTTGTCTGAACTCATCACATTCCTCAATAGAATGTCCCACATTCCCATGAAGATTGCACATTATTTCATTCTCGTTGCCCCCTTTTTCTTCAATCTGAACTTTCATCATCCCGAATTTGCACAGCTCTTCAAAAATGGCCCTCATGGGAGTTTTGACATCTGCCGCTCGTCTTATAAGCAGCTGGGTAGAGTTCTCCTCTATAGCATTAACTGTAGGATTCCCATGGTTAGGCAAAGGGTTGTGGCCCACACTGGGAGTATTTGCTTTGAAATTCAACCACTTAGCGTCGATTAGGTCTTGCACCTTAAACTTCAGCGTTTTACAATTTTTCGTGGAATGGCCTGCGGCCCCCGCATGGTAATCACATTTGGCATTTGAGTCAAAACCTTTAGGGTATGGGGGTTCCACTGGCTTCATCGGGCAAGAAGCCAAGAGAGAGTTACGAAAGAGTTGGGGTAGTAACTCGGTATAGGTCATAGGGATTGGGTCGAGATTGGCAAGCTTCCTTTCTTGGTTATTTAGTGGTCTTCTTTGGTTTGTGTTTGAGTTTTGTGTCCATGGTTGGGTTGTTAGAGGTGGTAAGGTAGGAGGTGCCTGGTATTAAGTAGGAAATGATGTTTGGTGAGGCCACATTGGGTGGTGAGGTTGAGGATAAGGGACGTGTGAAGCATTGGCGACATGGAGGTGATAAGGCTGGGGATATGGAATCGGTGGGGTAGTGGGAAAGTATGATTGGTAAGGTATGAAAGGGGTTTCGACGGATGGTTGATGGTTCACTGGTGTTTGGCTATATCTCCCTTGGATGAAATTTCTTTGATCAGAGGTGACAGCATGGGTTTCTCCTTCTCTTTTCTTCCCCATCGGGGGCCTCTTGGCGTTAAATGTTCCTGTTGAACTTTCAACGATCTTCCCACTTCTCATTCCTCCCTCAACTCTTTCTCCGATGATGACCATGTCCGAGAAATTTGATGACACACTCCCTATCATTTTATCATAGAAGGATGGTTGCAGAGTGTCAATGAACGTGGCCACCATTTCTTTTTCTGTCAATGGGGGCTCTACTTGAGCAGCCATTTCTCTCCATCGCTGAGCATATTCCTTAAAGGTTTCAACATCCTTCTTAGCCATATTCTGCAATTGTAGTCTATCTAGTGCCATATCAATGTTGTACTTATACTGCTTCAAGAAAGCATCAGTCAAGTCTTTGAAACATCGAACATGGGCACGCTCAAGATGAGTGTACCAATTTGAAGCTGCCCCAGTCAAGTTGTCTTGGAAGAAATGAATCAGCAGCTTGTCATCGTGAGCACACGAAGCCATCTTGCGGATGTACATAGTCAGATGGTTCTTTGGACAAGTGGTCCCCTTGTATTTATCAAAATCTGGAACTTTGAACTTCAGTGGGAACACCATATTAGGGACAAGGCAGAGTTCTGAAGCATCAAGGAGACCGTAGCTACTTGCCCCTTCTATGGCTCGCAATCTCTCTTCTATAGTTTCCAACTTCTCTCTGGACTGAAAATTTTCAACAGAGGAGTTTAATGGGTATTGTGGCATAAAAGTGGGGATAAAATATTGTGCTGGTAAGGTTCCGTTGGCAGGTGGTTGGGTTATGTTCAAAGAGTTCGCAGTGGGATTACTGCCATCTGGGGGATTGGTCACTTGTGGTGGCATAAAGTTAGCAGGAAAACCATACGATGGAAGAAAGAAAGGGAATGAGTGTTGTGTTTGTGGAGTTTCATTAGCACTTGGCTGAGCAACCTGGGTTTCAGTAGTATTTGGCGGGTTTGGGATCAGTGTTACTACTGAAGTGTTATTATCAAGAGGATTTGTGGCCAATGGTGGTACATACCCAGGAGGGAGGCCATATGGTGGGAAAAATGGTGCCTGAGTTCCCTGCGAACTGGTGACAGTAGGTTGAGTGGTGCCGTTTGGATAAACAGTTAGTGACATCATAACTCCTTGAGGATTAACGCCTTGATATTGCAGAGGGGCTGGAGAAAAGTCAGGGGGATGAAGAGGTGTGGCTGGGTGTCCTTCGTTTGCCGCTGAGGGATTCTCATCTGTGTTCCTTCTATTCTCCATAGATTGCAACATCTCCATCATCTTGGACATTTGCTCTCTAAGCTGGTTCACTTCATCCTTCAACTCTTGAGTTTGCTCTATCTCATCCATGATCCTTGCTTGGGAACGAGTCCTGTAAGGGTGTCGTGGAAGCAATTTTCCTGCTATAGTGTCTCTTTTCTGCTTGGGAAGACATGATATGAGTATGCAAATGTCAGTATTGACTGAACCAAGTTGGCATGTATGCAAAGTATTGGCTACGTATGCATATTGTTTTTTTTTTTAAATGCTATGAATGTCATGATATGGATTTTTTCTTTCTTTTTTTAAAAAAAAAAATGTTATGAATGTCATGGTGATGCAAGATGATGATTCTTTTTTAGAATTGGTTTTTTTTTTCTATAAAAAAAATGCATGAATAAAAATGCAAAATGATAAATTTTATATTTTTATTTCTAAGAATGCTATGAATGACAGAAAAATGCAAGTCATAAAGAAAATGCATGAATGAATGTCATGAGAAAAAGATAAATAAACAAAAGTATGCTCCCTTTGTGTCCTAAGAAAATTCCTTAAATTTGAGGAGTTTTATCTTAAGGATTTATGGGTCTTTCTGATTCGTGAAAACTTTATTGGATGGCTCTACTATTCTAAAGGCTTCTAGAGCTAAGTCCCTTTTCAGAATGTTGACCACAAACAGCGGGTAAACCACTAGGTGTGGGACATTCATGAAAGGACACACTCTATATGAGGTTTTCGCAATAACTAAACAGGATGTACATCCAAAATGGCTACCACTACGCAACCTCTACCTAACTTAAGCTTCACTCAGACCCGGGTATAGGACCCCACTCAAATATGTGTGACAAACGTATAAGTGCAGTGGGTGTAGGGAGCATACAAAACTTCATAATCCTAAGAATTAACCTCATCATTCCTGAATAACAATCAAATAGAACATACATACAATAGCCAACCAGTAATCATCTACTCTAAGGTTTCAACAATTAAGCACAAAAAATATATACAAGTAAATAAATAAAAAAAATACGAGAATAATGCTAGCAAATATTTACATACAAAAATATTCACAAATAAATAATAATTAAAAAAAAACAAAAACAAAAAGGGTAAAATAAATAAACAAAAATTATTAATAATTTGCGAACTAATATCAACAGACTGATTCTCCAAATGTCCCCAGATTGGAGTCGCCATTGTCGCAACCAAAATCGTGACAGGATGATAGATAAATAAGATTTTAAAAATTAATGGAGTCGCCACTAATGTTTATTTCATTTGGGAAAACATTAGAAAAACCCTTAAAATAGGCAAAACTGGTCTTTAATAAAAGTTTGGATTCGTGAGTCGATTACGGTGTAGGGAAGGTGTTAGCACTTACACCGCCTGCTCCAAGAAAACGATCTTAAATTAGTTGTGCAAATTTTAATAATCTTAAATATATTTATTTTACCCTTTTAAAAAATAAAAAAGAAACAACTAAATTATGAAAATTTATTTTTTGGCTTGACAGAATAAGAATTCTGCTCCTACGTATCCTCGGGTGCAATGAAGAACTCAAAGTCACGTAATTCTTTAGAAAATAATTGTGAGTTGGTTATTTTTTTAAATTTTGAAAAGGTTTTTTATTTTGAAAACTCATACAAATTTTTTAATGTTTAGAAAAATGTTCGAATCATCAAGCTGTCACAACTTAGATGATTCTAAAGTTATAGGATTAACAAGTTGTCACAACTCAGTTAATCCTAATTTATTATTGAGTTAATTTTAAACGAAAAAGTTTACAAAATAATAATAATAATAATAAATAAATACACCAAACTAATAAATGAATAAGCTAAAATGAATAACACATATATATAATGAAAGATAATGACACAAGAAAAAATAAACAAACTTACCTCCAATGTGTATAAAAATGATATCTTTCAAAGAAGTTGGTCTGTAGACATACCCCACACATTCTCTTCAAATCAAACCTTGAAAAGTAACTCACTTGCAAGAGAAAATTTTTTACTAAAGTCTTCTAGCTCTTATACTTAGTATTAAGCCCAAGAGTATAATTTCCTCTAACTCTTATACTTAGTATTAAGCCAAAGAGTGTAAATTTTTAGATGCCAAAACCATTGAGAACTACCCCTTTATATAGGAGGAGGAGAAGGAGAAGGAACATGGTCTCTCCAATGTGGGACTTTGTGATACAAGAAGACATCTTACCTTTTCAAATTTCTTCTTTTTCCTTTCATTTTTTTTCTTTTTTTCTTTTGGATTTTCATTCATCTTTTCTCTCTTTTTTGTTCTTTCTTTTGTTTTATTATGAATTAAAATGTTTGAATGATCCAAGCAACAAAAATTTTATGGACAAAATTGGGTATCAACAGTGGGTAGGTTGGGTTGGAAGTATTCCAACCTGCTACTCAACCCACACACTATGGGTTGAAACATTTTTCAACCCGACCCAACCCGTGAACCCAACCCGCATTTTATAAGTTGAGTTGGGTCAAAACCTGCGTGTTCGTGGGTCGACTCAACCCGTTGGACACCCCTAAAAGCGACGGTGGCTGGTTTTGAGCTTTTCTCACTATTCATGTGTTTTGAAGCTGTGCACACCCTCAACGGCGTTGGGTTTATGATTTTCCAGCAATAGTAGCTCCTACCACAAATCGGCAAGGGTCACAAGTAACCAAAGCTCCGACGAGATCTTCGACGAGCAGGTTTCAGTTTGATGGTTTTGGACTAGTTTTCTGCTCCGTTTGGGTGTGACTGGAATCGGAGAATGGTGAGGTGTTGACGTGGACGGAGGATGACGGTGGTTGGTCGAAGCTCTAATGAGTTTTCCAGTGACTAAGTTCTGGATATGTTTTCTTTTGTTCTGTTTCAGACTCTGTTTTTCATTATGTTTATAGATTTTCTAGGTTTGTTTAAGGCTAATTGAGTGCAATCAAGGGTGTTGCAGGCTGGGAGATGATTTTGGGTGTGTAGTTTTTTCCCTGTTTGGCTGAGATGTTGTTGTTTTGTTTGCCTATTTGGAGGTTGTTCTTTCGATTATGGTTAGAGATGTGGTTGAAGAAGTGTGAGCACAGGGGTTGTGCATTTGATATGTTCATGGAAATGATGATTGATAGTTGCTGGTCCGAGCCTTGTTTCAGGGGGAGAGTCTTGTCTGGATGTTGTTTTCCTTGATGGCTTCTTGATTATATTGCGATGCATGGGATTTGGAGGCGGAAGTTGTTGTTCTATCTAGTTCTCAGTTCTTCTTGTGTTTCTATGTCCTTGTGATTTTCTTAGTGCACTTTGAACTTAGAGGAAAGGGCTGTCCAATTGGAGGCAAAGAGCAACCAACGAGGTGCAGCCGCCTCAGTCCCCAGAGATGTTAGAGGAAAGGGATGGAGCTGCTAGGAGGAAAGAGCTATCAACGAGGTGGAGCCACCCTAGATTCTCACTAGCAATGGTGCTGTAGGTTTGGGAGTAAGAGTTTCCTAGTTTCTCTTATTCTTCCTTCTTGGATGCTTGGATGGTTCAACATTTTCTTTTCGTCATTATGCCATATTTGAATGGCTTAATGTCACTGTGTCGAGTTTCTTTTCTTACTTTTGGATAAAGATAGGGTTTTGTTATTTGTTTTATGTTTATAGGTTTGCTACTTGTAACAAGTTAAAGCTTAGTAAACTTTAGCTTAAGGGGAAATGTTAAAAAATATTAGGTTATTAGTCTTATGGTTAATGGGCTTGGGCTTATATTAGTAGTACAAGTATTTGCCCTAATTATTAGTATATATAGTATAGTAGGTTATGGTTTTGTATTAGATTATCATATCAATAACATTATCAATTTATAACTGTCTTTGTCTATTTTCCTTCTCCCTAACACTAACGTAATTCTTCAATATGTAGGAAATATGGTATCTTCACAAAAGACAGGTCTGGTTCTGGTTACAGATCCAGAGGAATGCATGGGGTTTTCTCCAAAGCACCTTGAAGCTTCGGTTATTAAAGGTTTCAAGGCTGAAACGAATTTGAACCCAGGCATACTTGGAGATGAGACACAAGACGAGTTTGTGCCATCCATGCTACAACAACCTGGGGAAATGAAGTCATGCAATCTCAACATTCATCAAATATTTGCTTCAGGTATAGTTGTAAGTTTTGGCCAAAATAATGTGATGTCTATTCAAGGATTTATCTATACAAGTGATTGTTTATTTATAAATATATAATAGGAATTAATTCATATTGTTTTCAAATCTTGATTTCTAGACACTACTTCTGGAGATGAAGATATAGATCAAGGGAAGTTGGAATTATCACCGAAGATTACTTCAGTCACAAGTTCAAAGGAAAGCTTCAAGTTTACTCCCAAGATCCTTGAATCTCCAATAATGAAAGGATTTCAGACTAAAACAAATTTGACCTTTGAAACTTGTGATATGAAAGAAAACATGCAGAGTATCAAGAAGGAGCAAGTTGGAACGTTCATATCAAAATAAAATTCCTAAGAGGCAGGCTTTACAAGATCTTCAACAGAAGTGAAAAAAGGGAAAAAAAAATGAATGAAAGAAATGCACTTGAATCTATGACTAATATGATTGTACCAAATGATGTCTGGTTTTTGTGGAAAAATTCTGGCAATATGAATTGAATCCTTTGTAACCATATATGAGGCTCTCAGTTTAATATGGAAATTTCTGGAAAAATTTCCAGCACTCCACACCAAATCACGTTCGATTTGGTGTAGTTTAATATTTAAAATTAATGAACCGAGAAATATTGATTAGACCATGAATACACCTATACAACCACATCAGCAGTCATGACAATTTATGGTTATGTAAGTAACATCATTACTCTTGGTTGTCAAAGAAACTTACAGCTAGGGAGAAAGAAGATGGTTTATGTTAAATCTAAATCATTTACAATATTATTTAGCCACAATTTGTTACAAAGTACTCACAAACTGCTTTATATCTATATCTGAACCTTAATTGTCGTCACCAAAATTGACTTCAAATTGGGTGAATTAAATTTAGATACAGCCACATGTGAATACCGGTGATGATTGGCCTAATGCTGGCTATTTAGTTCAAAAACACTGGCTATGGTGTTTACTGCACCTCTTTTCTTTAGTTAGCTATTTACTTGGGTAGTTTGCAAGACAATGACCTTATAATCAAATTAGATTCAGCTTTCACGAGATTAGATTCAGCTTTCACGAGACAGTGATGTAGTTTTCATCTAGACTCCCTTTTCACGAGATAAGTACTATTCTAAATGCTTTTCACAAAGGAAAAAAAACAATAAAATAAAGTGCAGACATTTAATTAGTTAACTCATGCAGAAAGCTCTCATGGTGATAGTTCCCAAGAACTTTGTTTACACAAAACTTTGGTTTTAGGTGGCCATAAAAGCATTCGGCATGCATTTTATTTTCTTGGAAGCAGTCAATATACACCAATAAGATGGCCACTGAAGCATTTAATAACACAATCAATTATTTGGTTAGTGGATAGTGACAGATCCCAAAAAAGTATGGTGCTAGAAATTTCTTCTTGCCCTTTAAACTAATGAGAGGAATAGAGTAAGCCTTATGGGCAGACCACTAGTACAAGCATAAAAATGACTTCAAATTAATTATGCAACATATTGAGAACAAAACCATTGTAGATCCCATTTCTTCTGCTTTTTTAAGGAGGGATTTCATACACATGAAAATACTTTGATTACAAATATAAGATACCTTATTCAGAAGGAAATTATAAATTACAACCACATTACCTCCTCTGCCATTACAAACTGATCTCGGATTCAATCTTTTCAACCCATAGAATGCACATGTATAAAAAAGGATAATGAAACTCTTAAAATAAATGTTTTATGTGTCAGACCACAGCCCTTTGTATCTACATACACCAGCTACAATTGCCCTTTTGGCAGTAACGGCTCTCACCAACAGACTGTACTGCATGTAGTGATGTCTTCGACCAAAACTCTATGCATATTGCAGTGATTTTCTGTATAAAAATATATCAAACCTTCTAAGACTTCCATTTCCTAGTCACAATTCAACCCACAGAGTTCCAATACAATGTCATCTTTTGACAAAAATGGGTTGATCCTCACCCATAGAAGTGAGAAGATTGAAGCAAGAAGAATAGCCCAGACCAAAATGATGGTAGGAACACCTTCATGTTTTCCCATAACTCCCTTGAGGAATGGGTAAAGATGGACAATGACCCAGAGAGCAAAAAATAGCTTACCAACAAGAGGACCCCATGAATCATAGCCATTGTTTATTGCATCTGAAACGCCTACAACAACTCCAATTATGTTTATGATAAGCAAGGTCAAAGGAGGGATCAACAATGATGTCCACTTGAAGAGGTAGAGTTCAGCAAAATCTCCATCATCTGCAGCTTTGGTTGTGACAGTGAAGTTTGTGTTAACTCCAGCCAGAACCTTAAGCAAACCCTGAAAGAGAGCAAACAGGTGTGAAGAGGCACCACCAATGACCCAGAACTGCTCATTCCTCCACCAGTCATGTATGCCAACACCTCCCCACTGCATTTCCAGGATGCTAGTCGCAGCTATAGAGATGAAAAGGGCCATAAAAATGATACTGGCATAGTTGCTAATCTGGTAACAACAAAATGAAGCATTAGCTAAAAGCTCTACACAATGCATCATAACATAATTAACATTCTATGTTTATGGATTCCTAGAATATAATACAATTGAATACCTCAGGGACTATGAACTTCCCAGTGAGAAGACAGACAGCCGGCAAGGTGCAGTAGGCGATTAAGGGAACTGATGTCAAAGGATAAACGACCGAGTTTATGTAAGAAAATCGCTCCAGCCATTTCAAGCCACAACCATATCCATACCATATAGGGCAATGCCTACTCAAAAGGATCTCAACAGATCCAAGAGCCCAACGGAGAACTTGATGCAGACGGTCTGAGAGATTTATAGGAGCTGAACCCTTAAAAGCAGGCCTTTTAGGCATGCAGTACACAGATCGCCAACCATGACAGTGCATCTTGAAACCTGTTAAAATGTCTTCAGTAACAGAGCCATATATCCACCCAACCTGAAAGATAATTGGAATTTAGCACATGTATAAATACATATAAACTCCAACTTAAAGAGCTTAAAAGCCATACTTTGTTAAATCTGAAAAAGATGATGTAGCATACCTCTTTTCCCCACTCTGTCTTATCTTCATAACCACAACTGATGACATGGATGGCTTCTTTCAAGAGTGATGCAGAAGTTGCTGCTTTCGGAATGCCCCCATCTTCCATAAGCGTTGAAGCTATGAAAACAGATGATTGCCCAAATTTTTTCTCAAATTTTAGTTGTGAAATAAGTGATGACTTCTCGTTGTCGATTCCTGTGATTGAGATTTCAAGAGGAACACAGTGCCATTAAAAAGTTGGTTAAGTTTCATCAGCATGCAAAGAAAATAAGAATATATTATAATAGTAGTGCAAACTGCAAAGTGCAATTTGTTGCACCTCAAAGGACTATTTAGTGTTTTAGAATATTTCTGAAAGCTTCCAAATGAAAGGCATTTCCAATTTGAGATATCTCCTACCTTCAATTCCCTCTTCAATATTTTCTAGTGCATGTATTTGCTTTGTAGCATCCTTATTCTTTATCTTCTTTTTCGCACTTAACTTCAATTTCCTACTCTTCTTCCTTGATCCACAACACAGGCAGCACCATTTGGGCCAACAGTTACAGGTCTTCCTTGGTGGTTTCTTCTTAGCAGGGGCATCATATCCATAGAGTGCCTGCCTCCTGAAGACACACCCAGTTCCCACATATATTGGTCCTTGGATGCCATCTAAACCTTTCATGTTGATCTATATGATATATTGAAATGGAGATTAGCTTTTCCTCCAGAGCACAATACAAGCATATGTATGCACAAATCAACAAGAACAAATTCTTACTTACATCAAAGAATACAACATTGCGATTTGAGTATCTATCATGACGATCAATCCCATCAAATCTTTGAGGAAATTGTACATAGCATATTTTTTCCCCTGATGTAGGATCCATCATGAAACACATGGCTTCACGAAGTGCTTTGCTGTTGTTTATGTAGTGATCACAATCGACATTCAGTAGATAAGGAGCATTTGATATGACTGCTGAGACTCGCACCTTGATAATCAACCAACACATTTAAAAATTGGTTAGGAAAATGGAAAGATACAAAAAAATTGAATAGTTTATGAGAGAGAGAGGGAAGGGACTCTACCAAGGCATTCATAGCACCAGCTTTTTTGTGGTGTTCATATCCAGGTCTTTTCTCACGAGACACATAGACAAGACGAGGTAACTCATTTTCTTCAATATCACGAACACCATTTTGACCAAGGAAAACCTATAGAAGAATGTGGACACAGCATTTTCACAGTCTAGACTGAAGACCAAGTTTTGTATCAGAAAATACTATTCACCTGTATCATTCCAGGATGATCTCTGACATTGTTCCCAGGCCATGGAGTCCCATCCTGCATTGTCCATCCATCCTCAGGAACCTTCTGTGCCATTGCAACCAATGCATTAATCCGCACTTTGAACTCTTCATACTCCCTCTGTGCCAACCAAATTAAAAACACCAAATGCAATTTATCATTGGTTTAGAGATGATAGCAATGAAGTAAAACAAAAGCATAATTAAAGAGGAGCTACTGCAATAAGTTAACTTTTCTCCTGCACAAATGTATGTGGCTTCTCTGCTAGTCTATATTTTATGCCTATGTCATGTGGAAGTTTCAAAATACAAAGGGACACAGTAAGGACAATTTCAAACCTTAATAGCACGACGCTCCCTGATAAATGTTGCATCCACTTTGTCTTTCAGATAGTCAACCTTCTGAGCAAAATACCATTCAGGAGCCCTTGGTTCAATGCTGAACTTCTTGCAGAATGGAACCCACTTCCTTGCAAACTCAGATGTCTCCGAAAGGGCTTCAAATGTAAGCATAGCTGCACCATCATCTGAGACATAGCATGCAACTTTGTCCACTGGATAATCTACAGCAAGGATGGACAGAACTGTGTTTGCAGTGATAAGTGGAGGTTCTTTCATAGGATCTACTGTACTAACAAATACGTCTATATCAGCTAATTCAGATGCCTTTCCTTCTTTCTCATACCTGTTGAAGTTGTAAAGAATTAGCTATGGAATAATTATTATTAAACAAAAAATATCTCTTGCGCACAGAGGGAGAAGGACACAGAAAGATAAATATTAAATACCTCAGTGATAAACGATCAAGGTATGTTTCTCGCTCAATTGGGCACCATTTTGGAAACTGATCCAAAATCCATGATACAGCAAACCAGATTTCACATATTA
Source organism: Ormosia emarginata (assembly GCA_029884605.1). Classification (NCBI taxonomy): domain Eukaryota; kingdom Viridiplantae; phylum Streptophyta; class Magnoliopsida; order Fabales; family Fabaceae; genus Ormosia; species Ormosia emarginata. The sequence goes on along the minus strand of JAQQTP010000069.1, from coordinate 15,529,962 downwards.
CTGATGTCAGCCATAATGCATATGCATCATTGACTGGATGGAGAATTCTATAGTGAAAAAAGAGACCAAGAACAGCAATACGAAGTACTATTATTATTCGATATGGATTTATCTTGCTTGGACTAATTGGCAACTTCCTCCATAGTGGTTGCCTCCCTTCATCCATTCTGTTAACACAGGCTCAAATCAGATATCCTTCAACCAAACAGAAGGAAAGGGAATAGTAAATATAGCAAGACAACGATGACAGCAAATGATGCATCTTCAGTTGCAGTATTAAGTAATCTAGATAGATATAAGCACTAGGGAGAAAAAAAAAAAAAAAGCCATGGTAGCCTGTGACATAGCAATGTCTAATAACTGCCAAGACAAGTCAAAATTGTCTCCTCTCACATAACCTTATATTTTTATATCCTAATTGAAATATAAAAACATAATATTCTATCCCAAAAAGAGAAATTAAAAAAGAGACATAAATGAAAAAATATACTGCCAATAGGAACTTCTTATGGTTAAACAGACACCTCTGACCGAGATACCTTTTTCTTTCTCTCTGTTGGGTTTTGTTTTATTTTAGAGCCATAGGAGATAGCCAAAATAGTTTGGACATGTTCTGATTGAAGCAGTCAATTCTGGTCTGAGATTAATTGAAATAACTTGACATTCAAGCAGACAAGAAAAAGCACATACAGAAAAAACCTGACTAGTATTAGGATCAAAATTTCAATTTATAAATTATAAGAATTAAATAATAGCACCTACTTTGGCAAATCAGGGTCATCAAGCTCATCATCATTTTTCCTACCATCGTTACTCCCTTCATGCTTCACCACCTCAACTTTTTCATTCTGCTTTTTCTTCCACTCCTCCATCCTTTCCTTCCATGCAACACTTCCATATCCGTAAACTGCTATATCTTTTTTAGGATCCATAGATCTGGGTTGAACTGCATCGCCATTCACCACCAGCATTAATTGCCATAAAAAATAGGGACATAGAAACTAGTTTGAACTTTGAACATAAAACGAGTTAATAAGAAGACACAGAATGTAAAACGTTGTGCACATGCAATCCAAAACAAAATGAAACAACTTACCTGGTATAGATGAATCAGGAAAAGGCATAGGATGAACCCGTTTCCCACGAGACATGAATGGAGGAATAATGAGAGCATGCTTATCAGCAGAAATCCCAACATCCTTAATTGACAAAAAACATAATTAGACAACTAGACCCAGAAACACCATAACCAAGGCAAGAACAACAATGAGATGAGACTTGGAAATCAATTAACTTCATAGTCATATGTCAGAAGAGGGATATCAGCAGCCACAGAAGCTGCATCTAACTCTGATGGTGTGGTGATCCCTGAAGCATTCACTTGTGAACCACGGCCAATGTTAAAGCGAGCAGAGAGCATGGCCTCAGCAATGTAATGAGGGTCACGCCTGATATTGCTTCCAATGTCAAACTCATTCTCCAAATCATCAATATTGTCTTCTTCTTCATCACCCTCAACTCTAGGACTACCTGATATTGGTTGCATTGTTAGCCAAATCTATGTCACTAGTGTTATATAACAAAGAGATTAAAGTAAAACTTGGTTGATGCCTTCTCACCCTTGATGCGTTTGTATCTGGTTTTGCACTGAGGGCAAGCTTGGTTCCCCTCTCTTCTTTCATACTCATAGCAAGGTCTGCACACTGGGAAAGCACATTCATTGCAAGCAACAAATGGTTCACCGTCCACTGTAACCTCTATCTCATCCCCACAGATATGGCAAATTTGGCCACTCAATTCTGTAACATCGTTCACCTGCAATCAAATCATATGAGTGATGTTAAACTCGATCAGATCATGAAAATTAAACAGTAGATTACACTAACAGAATATGGAAGGAGAGCACAGGATTTTTCACTGCATAAGATATGTAGCAAGCATCAAAGTCGAAAACTTTCATGCAATTAATTTACCAGCTCTGAAATTGAGAAAAAGTAGAAAAAAAAAAACAGAAAAGAGCAAGAAACTCTCACTGTGATCAGATGAAAACATTTTCAGAAACTATTTTCCATGAAAACAACAGAAAACTCATATGAAGGTACAAAGTGCCCATGTGAATGAAATGAAGAACTCAGAATGCAAGAGAAGTGAACTGGGTTGAGAATTCAGCATGGAAATCCATGAGAAAGAAACACAAGAGGGTTTTGTGGCATGAGTTGTAGAACAGAGAGAAAATAAGAATTGACACGTTTTGAACTTTGAAGAGTCTGACTATGAAGCTGCCATCTCTTGATAGCAGTTGTGAAAGCAGCAAGGTAGCAAAAGCAAGAGGTCACACTCACTCTTGCAGTGTCATCGGCATTGATAAGAACAAACTCATTCCGATTATGCGACCCTGCAACAAGTTGCCCCATGGTATCCATTGAAACCAACACTTACCACTCACCACCACCTGAATCTTCAAAAATATGAGAAACCCAGTTCAGAAACACCCTTGCTCTGCCTCTGCCATCCCCCAACAAACCACAAAGAACACAGCTTTACATTGAGCAAACACAGCCAACACTCTCAAGCACCCATCACAAGGAACACCCACCCCCACATTATTATACGTTGTACTCGCAGATTGAGAGAGAGAGCGGGGCAGAAAGAGAAGCAAATATAGAAATTTAAAAGGAGGGGGGGAGGTATTGGAGGGTAAATAAAGTTTAAGAGATGTACCCAAAAAAAAAAAAGTTGAAGAGATGAATTAAGAAAGCGATTTGCTCAGGTGGGTAGTGTGATTCTTTTCTTGACAAACCAAGTTTTCTAACAGATGGGTTCTCGCTGTAAAAAAAAAAGGTTGGTGACTTGAGACAGACACGAGCTTCCACTTGCAAGTTGCAACAACGAAAAACAAGATAAAAATTGAGTGTGAAAAAAAAGGCAAAGAGAATCTAGGCAAGGGAACGTGTAACCAAGAGACAGACAAGGTGCGATGGGATATCAATACTGTGTTTGTGTCAATGTGTGTGTTTGTGCGGTGGTTGGATCCATTTTTTAGCTAACTAATGTGTAAGTTAATAATACAGTGTCATATTATTAAATAAATCAAGGTAGTGTAACTAACTGTATGTGAAGTCTTAACACTAACAGTTAGTAAATAACACCCATAAAACTTGGGGGCTTGGGTTTGGAACTTTTGGCGGGACCCATGATTTATTGATGGTGAAATTGACGGTGGTGGCGGTGGAGCACTGGTGTGTGGTAACGGTGGCTTGAGGAGTAGGAGGGTATAATGGTGCTTTTGGGGTGTCTGTTTGTTTTACTGAGGTTAGGCACAGTTACAGTTCCGGTGTTAATGCCTTGATGGTGGTGGGTGTTTTTTTAAAATAAGCATACTTTGTAAAACGAATAAATAAATTCACATTAATTATTAATAAATAAATTTATATTAAATATATTTATATTAATCATCAATAAATAATTAGTATAAATTTATTTAATTTACAAAATCTTATTTTAAAATATTTTTATATCTTTTTACTTTCTTATTTTATCGTCATCATTCATTCGTTATATGAGATAGATATATTATATATTATAAAAAAAATAATTTTATATTTTTTTAAAGGTGTAAATATTATACATATTATTTTTAAAATATATAATTAAAAAAATAAAAAAATAAATATAATAAATAATATTAAATAAAATATAAAAATAAATAAATATATTATTTATAATAAGAATATCAAAATTAATATTTTATATATATATATATATATATATACATATATATATATATATACATACAGTGAGAAAGTCACTTACTTTTTGTTGGCAGCAGCTAAAGAGCGGGGGAAAATATCACGTGCAGCTCGCGCGGGTGGGACCATGAGGTGATATGTACAAAATCTCGCGATAAATTGAAATTGAGTCTCATGTGAATTAACGGTGTGGATTGTTGTAGAATTATGATAAAATGGTTTAATAAGAGTTTAGTTCATGACAAAATCAAATTGTTAAGTTTAATTTGGGTTGGTTCAGGTGTTTTCCGAAAAAATTCTATCAAAATGGAGTTGTTTTATATTATTTTTTTAAAAAAAATAATTAAAATAATATTATTCTATATTAAAATTAAAATATTATTAAAAAAATATAAATTTAAAGTGATTGAGTTGTTTTGAGTTTGATAAAGTTAAAAAATAAAATTCAATAGTTGAACTTGTTGAGATTGGAATGAGTCGGTTTGAATAAAAATGAATCCAACTTCTCAATTCAACTCATATTTTATAGTATAGTATGCATTGAGTTAGTTCAATTATCGAATTAAACTAGACTCATACTCATCTCTAAAAAACAAGTTCTTATATATTATGTGAACATTATATCAATCTAATAAAAATGTAATATGTAATGTTGTATAATCATATAAGTCGTTTAGATCAAATATAAAATAATATTAAATTAGATTTGAACAGTTAAAAAATTACTCAGAATATTATTTTGAAAGTATTTTAGAGGTTTTTTTTAGAGAACTAGGTATGATAGTTTTTTTTTTTACAAATTTAAAATCTAAATGCAAATTAATTAAAAATTGTAATTTAAGGGTCACTAAATATTTTTTAAACTGTTTGATCCAGTCCGAAACTTCTATTTTTATACACACAAAAAAAAAAACCACCTAGTTTACCCATATTTGTTGAATAACACCCATATCTATTTTTTTTGTTCGAAAACCTCTCACTTACAATAATTCAAAAAAAAAATCTCTTATTGTATGAGAGAGATTTACATGAGGGAAATAGTCTCTTTAAAATGAGCTTATATGTAAAATGAGTAAACAAAGATATATTTATTTTTAATTTAATTTAAAATATACATGATCTTAACTCACTAAATAAATAAAGATTAAATTTAATTTTATTTATTTACTTTACACATAGATTCACTTTAAAGGAATCTTATTTTTATGAGAAATATCATTCGTCTGGCAAAGTGTTCTAAACTAATTTTAGGATTTATTTTTTTATCTACTATCAATATAAAAATATTTTATAATTATTTATTATGTATTATATCATTAAAAGAATTTAATTATGATAATATTTATTTAAAATATTTATTTTTTATAATGCTACAATATATGACTGAATAATGCAAAAAAACTGACACAGTGAAAATAATGAAAAGTATACTCTTTTTTTATAACCGATTGTATTTTCCCTCAGTAAAAATTTGTATATACCAATCTACTTGCAGCATATGACATATAGCTTTTTGAAAAATAAGAACTGTAGCAGAAAGAGTGGGGATAAGGTGGCAAAGTATGTGATATCAAATTTTATTTAAACCTTACCTAACATGAGCAGGCAGAAGCAACATGAAAGTATTATGATTGTGCCAGTTTTCTGCCTGTATATGAGACCTTAATAAATTAATGATAAACATGTTGCCTGTAATTATCTTAGAGGGTAGGATCTGTATCACTAAAGTAGAAGTTTCTTCCAATCCATTTGAGCTTCAGCCAATCTGAGTATTATAATTATTCTTTATCTTTTAAATGATTTGCCTATATAAAAATGTAAGTTATGATTTAATGCCTAAACAGAAAAAATTAAAATTAAAATTGGTTAGGGCCCCTAAAAGCTAGAATAAATTGTGCATGTGATTCGATAATGCATGGGCATGCTTGATTTTGATTTGGGCTTTGCCTTTTTCATTAGGATCCAGTCATGATCAAAGTGATAAAATAGGGGGGGGATGCTCAAAAGACAAACGGAATATCCATTTAAATAACTTAAAATGACATTATAAGTATAATTAGAATAAGTCCACTGGAACCTTTTATACTAAGGCAAGCCCCACCAAAGGAGAATATTGCCACAATTTTGGTACGTCTACTGCTGCCGGCAGTTTTCTATGCTCCACAATTTGTTGCCTCAAGCACAGCAGGATCTGCAATTCAATTGAAAATTTTTAGTTAAATAAGCTTATTTTTAAAAAAAGGTTGAATAATTAAGCTGCATTATAATACCTTCATTGATCAGAAATATCTCATCTTTTTTTTGTTTTCTAATTTAATCCTTCAAATATAATCTCTGTACATTCCTGGAGGGACGTTAATTATTGTTTTACTAGGACATTTATTCAAACTTTAGGATTACTTTATTTATTTTTCTTTTTTTGTTTTTTTGATAGACTTTTAGGATTACTTTCTTCAACCACGCTAATTAATTTTGTTTTCATTGTTGAATTCTTCGTTTTAAAGACTGAAAACAAATTTATTGTGCATGAAATGTACTAAAGAAGAAAAAGAAAAAAAGAAAAGAAAAGGTGATATACATAGTGCAAATAACTGCATATTATTTCTGTTCTGACTTGACTATGGCTTGTGAAAGTGAAGGGACTGAGCAACCAAAACAATGAACAAGCGCTTTGTTTCTTTTATCTTTTCCTGAGAAATAGACAAAGCATTATTTTAACATCATATGATAGATGTTTCATTATAGAGCCAACTGGCTTGGCTCTGCTGAAAGAGATCAGTATCTGAAGCACAGTGCTGCTGATATGCTAGAACAACAACACAATCACTTTCTCTATACCAAATATCCAAATATACTCTTCTTTCGACAGAACACCTTGCATAACATCACTCTCTTAATTTTCCTCTCTCACAAACAGAGGGAGTCAAAGAGAATAAGTATTCTCCAGTAAAGCAAGAGAATCCAAAGGGGGAATTTCACAGATATTTACAACTACATGTGTACCTGGCTGAATGCATCACATGCTTATGGCAAAACATTAAGGGCAAGTGGGCTAAGTTCGATGATTCGTTTATGCTATAGCAGGTTGTACCCATCTATTAATGTGCAGGGAAGAACTTAAGTTTAAATGAGTAGGGATACATGTCTCTCTTTTATCTTAATTTTTTTTAAATTTTATATAAGTATATATTTTTTATATATAATTTTTACTTTCATATATAGATAAATTAATAAATTCATAAGGATAAAAAGTAAAATTCATATAATATTACTGAATGATTACTTGATTACATATATAAAAGAGAAATATTTATAGTATTGATAATAAAAAAACCATTTAATATTTTTAAAATATAAAAACACGACTTTACTTCTCTATTACTTAAAATTCTTACGTCCATCACTTGTTGTGTATATTAATTAGCACCAAATGTATTTGATATTGCCACTCTCTTTGAAGAAAAAAAACTTTAGAATAAATTATGAAAAATCCAATAAATCTTCTAAACTAATTAAGCTTCATTGTATTTGAGCCCTAAATTGATTTCAATTAAACATAAATTTTTATGGCTGAGATCAGGTTTGGTGGGTATATTATTGCTTAAAGTGGACTTGCCACCCACTGAATTTGGACTTAGTTAACTACTTATCTGTGCTCATATAATAGTATAGTATATATATTAACAAACGAACTATTTTTGTAGATAGCTTAACTGATAAGTTTTTGGTGTAATTATTTTGATCAGCATTAACTGAGTGAGTTTGGTTAAGAGACAAAACGAGGGGGACCATATGGTCTTCAATGTTGAGATAGTTCACCTTCCCCTAGTCTATGATTGTCTTGGAGAACAAAGTTTTCTGATGGGGGCACAAATGAATAGTGTAATCAAAATTACGTGTAGTATTGTCACTTTCGTGGAGATATGTATACTCTGAAGTATGAAATAGACTAGCACTCTTCTTTCAATTTTATATATTTATGATAGGGGATATTTTGTTTGGATTGTAGCTTATGCTCTGGACTTAGATTTCATGCCTTGATTTGCATAGTAATTGTAAATCAGAAATTGAACTCTCTTTTTTTTCTCTTTTTGTTTTTAATCTACATCAGAGAAGAGAATATTTTATCACACTCAGAATTTGAATTCACACGGTAAAAGTTTTCATGTTTTAAAAGTATAGTAAACAAGGGTCAATGAGTCAATGTTCCCTTCTTTTTTTATATGTATATTTTTCCTACCTTCTTAAATGTATTCACTTGTTGCACAGTAAAAGAAACTATTTCTCTGCATGAGAAAGTTACTTCTCATAATTCCCTTTTTATATTTGTTCCCAGCAGGAAGGACTTCACGCAACAAGAAGTCAATTTCAGGTGTATATACTATATACGTGTGCAACCATGAAAAGCAAGCTTCTGCCATAGTGACTCTCACTATATATTTTTATTGGAACACTTGGTAGAAAAGGCAAAGGTGGAAAGATAAAGGTAAAGAAGCAAAGGCCAAAGGATCAATAATTGTAAAGTATGCGAACTGGTAGATCATGGTTGGTGTACTGTAGATTGGCCTTTAGGTTTCTTCTTTGCGACTCAATTCAACCTAGCTTTGTTTTTTAAGGAAGTTTTGAGTGCATGGGAGAATATGAGACTGAGCAAGCTTCCACTGAAAGGCAAGAGTCCAGTTGGTGGATCTCCGAAGTGAATCTGTTGTAAACCTTTCATAGTCAACTAATAATCTTCTACTTCTAATTAAAGAAAAATTATAAAATAGGATTGCACTAGCTAAGGTTTTCTTGCACTTATTTAAGTCTATATTTTAGGTAATGCACTTTATCTCAACCCATCAGATTGCAATTGGTGAAACTAGCTAGAATGGTATACTAATAAAAAATGGTTAAGTTTAAATTTTACACAATAATCAATGGGTAATTGAACAATTGGCAATACCTAATCAAAGGATACATATAGAGTTTTGTTATTTTTACGTTTGGTTTTTACACCCAACTCCTGCACATATTTTTTTAGGAAAATAAATGAGGCAAACATATTTTCCCATACGCATTTTCTCCTCTCTCTTTTTTCCCCCAAAAAGGTAGGTGTAAGGGTTTAGTGTAAAAACCAGGCATAAAAATAACAAAACTCATTCAGAAATTATGATAATTAGATATCTTAGAACCATATTAATTCTGGTACCCCTCATCACCTACGAACTATGTGGAGCCCATCTAAAGATCATCCTATGAGTGTCCACTTGAAAATATGTAAAGGGATGCGATTTGAAGATTCCTAATATTTAAATTTAAAAAAATATTAACAACACAATTTTTTATACATTTCTTTAAATACTTAGTTTATTATAGATTCGTTTCATACATGACATATTATCCACGTGTCAAGCATCATATGGTTAATTATGCTCACAAGTGACTCTAAAGTAATCAACCTTGAGTAAATCTTCATTTTAAATCTTAAAATTATAAGCATCAATCATGTTAGTCTTTAAATAAAAAAAAATATTATTTTAGTCTTTAAAATTATAAACATCAATTACATTAGTCTTTAAAATTGTAATCTGCCAATCAAATAAGTCTTTAAAATATATAAACTTTAATAATTTTAAAGACTAATATGGCTAGCACTTATAATTTTAATAATTAAAATAGTAATTTCTTGAAGTCAATGAATAATAAGATCATACTTATAATTTCATTAACTAAAATAATGATTTACTCAACCAACCTGTTTTTCAAAATCTGAAAGAACCAATAGCATGCAGGGCTTTTGCTAACAAAATAATGAGCACCTTGAATGAGGACAGGAATGAGGACCCAATCTCAACTCTAGGTTTTATTATATCAATATTAATTAGAAAAAAATTTAGATCTATTATTTTATATTAATTATATCTATTCTATTAATTAAGATATAATATATATTTATTAATATTCTTTCTCATATTCTTTTTTTTAAACATATATATATGTCATATTTTGATTAATGAAATAAATATAATAAATATAAAAAAATAGACTTAAATTTAATCATATTAATTATTAATCAATTTACAATAGAAGAGCAACATAAAATTCATGGCCCACATTGGCACATGATTTTCACCTTACACAAACCACGTGGCGTAAAGGAAACAAGTTTAACAGAGTGTGGGAGCTTATCCAGTGAATCAAGGGTCAAATTAATCGTACCATGATTAATGGATCTGATTAATACTAATTAATTAGAGTTTTATTATAAAAATATCTTTTTAATAATTATTATATTACTTAATAAAAATATTAAATAAATAATAAATATAATTAATGTATTATAAATATAAAAAGTATTTAATATTTTTTATTTAATAATTAATAAAATTATTAAAAATGTATTAGAAAAATTTAAAATTATTTTAAATAAAAATTAAATACTTTAATGTCATTAAAATATAAATATAAATAAAAAAATTATTAAAATAATTAATTAAAAAGATTTAAAATTATTTAATTATTTAAAAAAAATAATGATTGACAATAAAATTTACTGTGGGTATTTATTTACAGGGATAGTAAATGCCACGTGTGCTAAAGTTAGAGGCACATAGGCTGGTGGGTGGGTCCCATGTTGAAATGTGGGTGACTGAGAGGTGCATGAAGGCATGGCCCATAAGACCTTTTTGAGAGAAGAAGATAGCAGATTAGGAGAGAGAGAGAGAGGAAGATGTTTTAAAGAAATTTTAAAATAAGTATTTATTAATTATTGATAGATAAATTTATTTATCTGATAAATATTTATTTGCTTTAAACTAATTTTAAAAGATCCACTGGGTGAGAATTAGGAGGAGGCTTACTGTTTTCGTCGGTGTAAAGTCAAATTTGTTATCCTTATCATATAAGTAATAAAAAAAAAGCACAAAAAAATAATAATTACTATAGTGATTCAATAATAGCCTAAAAAAGTTACACTAATACTAAATTAAAATTAAATAAAAAAAGTCAGCATTATAAATAAATATTTTATTAATAAGTCTTTTAAGAATACTTGTTAAAAATAATAATAAGTATTAAATAAAAATATTTGTTTAAAAAATTTTAATACATTAAATATTTTATTTTATACTTAATACTTGTTAATTTTTATTGTATTAATTAATGTTTTTAGGGCATTTGTTAAAAAATTAGAAATAATAATAACATTTGGTTTAAGTTTTAAAAAATGTTCTTAAAAATATTATTTTTTGTAAATGATATTTTGTTAAAATAATAATTCTCTTGTTTAATTGACAAAAATATCATGAAAAATTAATTTGATATGGCCTTTGAAGACATTTTGGACATTTCATATGATAATGTTAGATTTTCATGACTCGTGAGAATGAAATTTTGAAAATATATTTTTTAGTATTGCAATTAGGTAGTGTTTCAAGTTAGCTTGCACACAAAATTTGATTTTTTTTATGTGGTTAAGTGGAGAAGAGAGATAGACACAAATATATTTTTTTAGTAAGACTAAGTCAAAGTTTATAAAATTTCTTTTATAACTTTTTTATTTATCTCTCTCCTCTACTTAATTACATGAGAAAAAATAACAAAAAAAAATCTAAATATGCTTGCATACATTTTAATTAATATATTTATCTAGTCTAGTCAAAAGTAAATTATCTACATTCAGATTAAAGAGTTTACAAAAATATTCTTTATGATTTGATATTTAGAGATTGATCTAATAATAAATGAATATGTAATATATGAATAGACACAAAGTTACATGAAATTTTAAAAATATTTAAAAAATAAACAATTGATGATAATCATTTTTGTATGGAGATATTTATAAAGATTTTGCACCAAATATAAAAAGTATTTTTTTATATAGAACATTCTAAAAAAAAAATTTAAACAAAATTGTCTGGAACTCGTTCACTTGTATTGTACTTTTTTGGGTACAAACTTGTATTGTACTTTAGTAGTGACAGCTACATAACGAGAAATTATTCTATGATCATGGTAGGATTGTGGTTATATTACTTATATTTTAATATTTCAGTCTTCGTTAAAAGTGAGATTTATCGTTAATTTATATATTTATTATTTTAACTTTATTTTTTATTTTATTAAAAATAATAAATATAAATATATATAAGTTAATAATGAATCATATTATTAATAAAAATTAAAATATCAAAATGTTAATAGTGCGAAGATAATTTTACATAGTACTTCATAAACATGTAATAATTTCTCTTACATAATAAGGTCAAAATTTTGGATATCTGCAATGCTATACGGACACTTGTCCAAAGTTGACACAGATAGGTTGGGGGACCGTGGTTTTTCCTAGGGATGTAATTTGATTCGGATAATTCGATCAATCCGACCAAATCAAACTGAACCAATTAGTTTGGTTCGGTTTGGTTCAGATAAATTTAATGGTTCGAATAAAATATAAACCAATTGAAGTTCAATTGGTTCGGTTCACGGGTTCAAAGTTTCGAACCCGTGAACCAAACTAATTTTTTTTTTTACATTTTCAGACTTCTAAACCGTATCCAACCCTAAATCCTTTCAAATTTTTTCCAAATCCAACCCTCTCTATTCCCCTCGTTGTCGCCACCCTCGCCGGTGTCGCGGTCAAGCTATTCGCCGCTACCGCTTTGCATGCGTTGAGATCTGTTCGTGACTGCGCCATGCTTGCCATTTGTTGCCGCAGCACGCATCTTACTCGCTGCCACTTGCCGCCGCTCAGTATTGGTAACCAAGTACTTGCAGTCTCTAACTTGGAACACTTAATATGACATTATCCACGATTAAAGATTGGAAAATAAGGCATTTCATAGGAAGCTTGTCCATTTCTGGTTACCTCTGTTGCTTATAATTGAGTCTCAATAATTGTTCTTGTATCCCTATACATTTTTTTATCCCTCTTCTTCATAGATCTGCATATATATATCTTGGCTTGCTATTGTAGAATTATTCTAGTATGATATGTTATGCCTTGACTTTGTTAGTTTGTTTATTATTTTAATATTTTTAATGTTTTCTCTAGGTGGGATGATGGACAAATCTTTTGTTTTGCTTGCCTTCAATGGAGGAATCAGCAAGTTGTTTTCGTTGAAATGCTGATGGTATCCTTGCTTTGAGTTGTTTAATGCAATACTTGATCTATCTGCATCCCTTTAATTATCATTTGTTTCTGTACGTGTCTAAATTTGGTTCCTCAAACAGTTTTCAAGTACTTCAAGATGACCTTTCCGCAAAGTATTCACTGACCAGATAAGGTGGCAAAGAATGAACATGCCTCAATTGGTGCATCTGAAAGAAGGAATTCTCTTTTCCTTACTTAAGAACCTGCTGAATGGTAAGCATGAATAAGACTGCCTTAATGTTCTTTTTGGTTCTATGCAAAGTGTAACATCCCAAATTTCCTATCTCTTAAACAATAATTTTGATAGTTAACAGAATTTTACTGTTTAGTAATTTCTGTGCACTGTAAAATTACTTTGTTTATTCCGTCAGCGTATTTGATTGTTTTGAGTGATTTACTCCGTGTCAGGAAAATAAAAATTTTTGGACCGAGAAAAACTTTACATAATTTAATTTTTACCGTTAGGTAATTATTTTACGTAATCTGATTTGATATTTGTGCATTTTATAATTTTTGTGATTTTTGTGGATGATTATGAATTTTTTTTACTGTATATGGGCTCAGGTGGTCCTATGTAGGCCCAAGTAACCTTACGTGGGCCCAGGTAGGTCCCGCAAAGTAAAAATTTTTCTACGCATAGAAAAATTTGTACTGTTTAGACGGAGACAGGGGATCTTACTAAACCTCGAATCCTAAAACGCTTTTTTAGAAAATGTTCTTATCATTTGTGTTTTGATCTTGTATTTAATTTATCGGACGATAAAAAATACAGTAAATATAATTTTGTGGGGTTTTAGCATAAAAAAAAATAAATATTATATTGCTTAAGTCAACATTGGTGGTTTAAATATCCACCATTGATTTAATTAACGATGGAGACTTGATCTTGATTTAATCAACGGAGGAGATTTGATCTTAAAAGTGAATAAGATCATTTATAACCGTTAGATGGAGATTAAATTAAGAGTAGAGATTTAGTTTTATATAATGGCTATGACCATTTACAACCATTGGACTTAGAAGTGATCAAGGGTGGAGATTTGGTCTTGTAAAGTAACAAGGACCATTTATGACCATTGGATGAAGATTTAATCAATGGTGAAGATGTAGTCTTAAAAAGTGACAAAGACTAATTATAACCCTTGGATTAAAAGTAAGAAGGAGTAATCTTAACCTTTAATTTTTGGAGACACATCTAATGACTAGAATTTAAAGGAGAAAGATCTAATGGCCTAGATTAAGTCTTCTAATCGAAAGTCTACCTAAATCCTAACCATTGAATTAATCAATGGCTAGAAAGGCTTCAAATAATGGCTTGAAAAAGATGACAACTTTGAACAAGCAAGGATGAAGGGGGGACGATTTTGTGCTTCATTTTGGAGCTAAAGAAAAACTTTATGTGATTGTTAGATGTCTTGATCAATTATACATAATTATTAATCATTTTTTCTAAAGCAAAAATATTTTCTTTTTCTCCATGCAAGCTACGGTCATGCATCAAATTTGGAAGACAAATTTACATTCAAATAATACTTGGTCATTCTTCTAACAATAATTGAAAAAGCTATACAAAATTAGTCAATGTTTGGTGTCTATTCTTTCTAATTCCTATAGCTATGCTTGCTTTGGTAAAAGCGAAACATGCTATCAATTCAATTCTATCTCTTTTGTTTTAAAGTGGCTCACGGTCTTGGTCTGAAATTAGAAGCTTTGAAGACCATAATTGAACACTTTAGTCATTATTGATCACCTTGGTCTTCATTGAACATTTTCAAGAAACAAAGTTATTAAAATTTCTCTCCATCTCTCTTCTACTCTAAGTTCACGGCCAAGCACTCCATACCAACCTTCCATCACTCAAAAATTTCATATAACCATACATCTTGAATCCTTACATCATTCTAAGAACATCTCTAGTTATGAGTTTTTCCAAAATCATTCATCTTGAGCTTCAAATCCAAACTTCAAGTTTTTATCAAAAATCAAAAATTCCATCTTTGTGCTTCAAGAGAAACCATTCGGTCAAGACACTCAAAACCACCATCCAATCTCTTTTAATTTCATCCAACCATAGATCTTGAATCTACATGATATTCTAAGCAACTTTCATGTTGGAGACTTTCTCTAAATCATTCATCTTCATGGACTTTCTTCAAGATCAAAGTTATGGGGTATTTATGGTGAAGTGTAAGGAAACTTCATTTCTTCTCTTCTTTTTCATGATCTAAACCATGTTTGATCCATGGTTCCTCTTAATTAAGCTTAGTATACTAATTTTTATGTATTTTGTTTTGTATTTGAGAAGCTCTTGGTGATGAAGGACTTGGAAAGAGAAGCAAAACAATGAGTTTTTGAGGATCTTCAAGAGGTAAGAGGGAGATCCATCTCACCAACCAAGCATGGTGGTGAGAGATGGTCTTATATTTGATGGGTGTTGAATCCATATGAGGATTCATATCCATGGTCATGTAATAATTTATATGTATTTATGAGCTTTGATTAATTGCCTATGCTTAATATGCTTTGCATGAGTTTATGATTTTGATGGTATGCTTATACTATGCATGATGATAATATGACATGCTTTTATATATATATATATATATATATATATATATATATATATATATATATATATATATATATATATTGTGTATGTATGTGTATGCCATAATTTGTTGATGGAAAGAAAATTAATTTTGGTCCCAATGGCCAAGGAAGAGCTACGGTTTTGATGCCCTTGATTAGGGTTCATGTTGAAATTTTTTCAAGAACAAGTGAATTAATTTTTGATCCCTAGAACATGGAGAATTTCGGTTAAGACACCTCAAGATAGGTGTTCACAAAATTAATATTTTCTTGAATGATGAAAATGGATGTTTAGAAAAAGCAAGAAAAATAAATAAAGAGTTTATTTTTCAAAGAGTACATGTACACGGTTTTAGAAGGATTTTTATTAATTTATTTTGTGTAAAAAGTTTCTGTTTTTACTAAATATGAGATTTAAATGAAAATAGCAATGATGATTTTAAGGATTTGCAAAGAAAGTGAAAAAGAATTTGTAAAGAAAGTGAAAATGGATTTGCAAAGAAAGTGAAAAATGGAAATGAACAAATGATTTGATTTTCAAAGACTGAGTCTTACGTTTTTGTAAAGGATTTTTAATGGTTTTGTTTGTGTAAAATCATATCAATTTAAAAAGAAAAATATTTGATGGTTTCAATAGTCATGTCCACGTTTTTTTTAAGGCTTGTAATGTCTTGATTTTTATGAACAAAGTGATTTTCAAAGTGAAAACGTAACTTGATTTAATACAAGAGAATTTGGAAAGGGAATCGAGTGTTTTTATTACTTGAGAGAATTTAGTAAGCGAAAGACAAAGAGAGGTTGAAACGTTTTGAACTCTAATTTATTTTAAAGAATGATTTTAGAAGTGATTTGAGAAAAATGGAGAATATAATGGTGATTTGAAAAGTTACTAACGCATAACTTATTTTTGAGTTTTGAAAGTACGTTAGAAAATGTTAAGTTTTGAAACGTTGATTTATATCAATGGAAAAGTGATTTTATGAATTATATTTTGGAAAAGGATTTCTTGAGTAAAGAAATGTGGAAAAAGATTTTCTTGAGTAAGAAAATATATTACATGAAGTATAAAGTTATATTATTTTAAGAAAAATTGAAAAAGGAATATTTGAAGGTTGAGAAATATTTTTTGTAATGAAATTGTGGTAAAAAATTATTTACGTATCTTAAAAACGTAATTTTAAAGTACGTGTTTGGAAATACAGTAAAATATTTCTACGCAATTTTAAATACATTGAAATATTTCTACGCGATTTGAATTACGTTTAAATATTTTACGTAATCTGAATTACTATTGAAAAATCATTATGTGATTTGAAAAGTGTTTTAAATATTTTGAAAATGAAAGAAAATGATTTACGCGACTTAAAAGAATGATTTTTAAGTTATGCGATTTTGAAACAGTGAAAAAATACTACGCGATTTGAGAAACGTATATTTTTACGCGATTGAAAAAAATGTTGAAAAATTAGTACGTGATTTAAAAGAGCAACAGAAAAGTTGCAGTATTTTGAAAACGTAACAGAAGTGTTACGGTATTTTGAAAACGTAACAGAGATGTTACGGTATTGTAAAAATGTAACAAAAGTGTTACGGTATTGAGAAAATATAACTAAAACGTTTTGAAATTGTGAAAACGCAACAGAAGTGTTATGGAATTGTGAAAACGTAAGGGAATGTTGCACAATTTTGTAAAAACACAGCGAAAGTGTTTTATAACTATGAAAATGTGATATCATGATTTTGCTGTTGAAAATAAAGTATAATTTGGTGCAATTTATATGCATTGGAAAGAGATACCTGTGATTGGATTTGGTGCATTATACATGCATTGGAAAAATATGCGTTAAGGCATATAATACATTGAACAAATGAAATTGAAAAGATTTGGCCCTTTGGGGTTGGACTTACAACGGATATATTAAATCATTGTATATGGCCTTGTGGTTGAAGAGGAATGAGAATTGATAGTGAGGTCTATGATGGATCTTAGGGCGTCAAGGCGCGGCGGTCGACCAGTGGACAATGCGAGTACCATGTGCCACTTGGCGATGCAGTCCGTTGCAACGCATTGACGATACCCGACAAGAACACGATTCTTTTCAACAACTGGAAGGTTGTCTTTGGGCTAAGGCTGACAATTGACAGAGTATTCTCCTCGAAATTGTGAAAACCTCCATAGAGTTGTTTTTTTGAAAAACTGAGTCTATGTGCGCATACATGAAACTGAGCATTTAAATCTATGTGATATATTAATTGAGAAATATTGGCTATGACAACTGTTTTAAATACTTGGATTGATATATGATTGGATTATGATAGTTGATTAATATTGAATATATTATTGGAAGTCTGGTATGATATCCCTGTATGATATTGCTGTTTGTGTTATCTCTGTGCTGCCATGTTGGTATTGGCATAGGTGATCTCACCTCTTTGTTGTGTTGTTTCTTTATTATGCATCTTTGTTAAAATCAAATAATAGAAGGATCGAGTTGTCTTAGACATAACGGGGCGATGGATACTCTGAGATTGGTGACAACAATAAGGAGTGGACATTCGGGGACTAGAAGAAGTAGCGGTGTTGACAGAGGAACGGATGTATGATACATCAAGAGGGACGAAAAAAGGAATAAGTATGTTAAAGTTTCTCGTTAGTGTTGTACTCACCGTCTTTATTAAGTAGGACCATATAGGGTTTGCTATGTTAAAAAAAAAGAGTCTGTTAATTTTATATTTTTCTTTAAATTATAAAATATTAATTGGTGTCAATATTGCGTAATGAATAGTTGAAATATGATTTTCAATATTACCTAATATTTTCAAGAAATTTACGTTTCGATAAAAAAGAAGAAATTTTGAAACCCATATTTTCATAACTCAAACCTTTTCCGAATTGATTTTCAGATTATGAGTCGGGAGTCGGAAATGTGATGCCCTAAGGAGGGTGTTACACAAAGCTGCAATAAGTGATGTTTTCTGCATCAAGAGAAACATTTTCGTACTAAAATTTTCAGAGAAAGAAGTTGGTTCAAATTATTTGAATTCATTTCTGTACTACTTCTCAAGTCGAATTCCTTCTTCTGTCTCCCCTAAACTCATTGCGTTGGATATTTCCTTTAACTCCTTCTCTGGTAGTATCCCACCTGCATTTCAGAACCTGAGAAGACTCACCTGGTAGTATCTCCAAAACAATTCCATATCTGCAGCTATCCCTAACTTCAACCTTCCAAGGCTCAAATATTTGAATTTGAGCTATAATAACTTGAATGGCTCAATTCCAAATTCCATCAACACATTCTCCAGATTTGTGCACCTAATTATGTCTCTTTAAGGATTATAACGTTGAGCAGTCTCACAGATACACACTTTTTCCAAATTAAGTTAGCCACTTTTCCTTAAAAGAGTGAGCATTGAAATCAAATGTCCTTTACCTTTATGTTTCCAAAACTCAGAATTAATTAAATCCTCTTCCTTCTTATATAGATGATTTGATTGTTGATCCATGTAACATGGAGTGTATGAGAGAAGCCAATTGTCCTGTTGTAAGTAAATCTTTTTCTATAGTATGCTTCTCATTAAGATAAACTATTTGAATCTTTATATCCTTTCTTATTAAATTGATAAATTATATTTTGGGGAGAAAGGTACCTTCTTCCTGCACCTCTTCTTGATAGTATCTTCTGCTAACCTTTTATTTGATGAAAGTATTAAAGTTGGTTAAATAGGATGAATTCTTGTGAATAAAACGAACCTAGTAGACACCTTTTAATATGGTAAAAGTTGCTGTAATTGCTACCTCTAATGGGTATTTTTTCTCAAAAGCTTAGATCTTTCCACTATCTGTAACTTAGGAGAAGGCTGATTTCATAGTCCCTAAAAATATTTGTTTTGACTTGGATATATTACCTAAGTGTTTATGTACATATGACTCTTATCAACAATCTTTTGTAATATCCCTTGAAGAAGAGTATTTTACTTTGAATTTGATATACAAAGAATTGATTCTTGTGTGGTTTAGAGGACCTATTTCATTTTTGTGGATATTTTAGTCAAAGAGTGTATAACATTTTCTCTTCTTGTGAGATCCCAAATCAATATAATAGTTGTTTACTCAATTTATGAATCAATTAAGAAGAAAACCAGAGTGCATGCATTTATTTGCCTATTTATGAGAGTAAGATTGAACTTCTTTCTTTCCTATGCGCTTAATGTAGAGAACTATTCTTCTCAGAAGCTTTTTGGCCTTAATCTAAATTTTCTAATGGTGAACTTTCTTGTCACTACCTCTGTATGCCATTGATTTTTTGGAGAACTCAAAATAGTTGATTATGATGTTTACCTCAGGTAGTTGATATGACACACTCACTACAACAGCCAGCTGGAAAGCAGGTGTGTTTAGTGTTAATTCTCATATTTGTTTGATACTAATATGGTTTTGTAACCCTTTGGTGTTCTGAACTATATCTTTCATGTGACATTATTTTAGCCTGTGATGCTTTTGAAAATCCAAACAGAGAGGAATATCTGTTAGAATATTTGGATTCTTAGTGTTTTGTGAGTCTTATTAGACTAGGCTTGTACTAGTTGTGCTACACTAGAAAAAAATTGTATGTATAGTTTAGCTAATTTTTGTGTTAAAAAAAATAATGGTTAACCCGATCACCCGAACCAAACCAAACCATAGTTGTTTGGTTCGGTTTGGTTCGGATTTAGCTATCAAAAAACAACAAAACCGAACCAAACTGAATCAATTGATTTTGATTAGTTCAAATTTATTTTTTTCCAAAACTCGAACCAAACCACCTACTTACATCCCTGGTTTTTCCTATGTCGTTTGCTGAAAGGAACATAAATAATTGCAAGAGTCGTTTGAGCGAATAATTGACGTCATCAAGGAGATTTGAATAAGAAAAAATTTATTTAAAGAGAACTTATATAAAATAAATAAATAAAAGCATATTTATTATTAATTTAATCTAAATTATATAGTAATTTTAATCTATTAAATATTTAAAAATAATTATAACCCTAATTATTTATTTTGTACAAATAAATTCATTTTAAACAAATATCTAATTATATAAGTTTTGTCAATGGGAAAAATTGATGTGTGTTTCTTCTTTATAATTTGTAGTATTTAATAAGTGCTGTAATTTTGGTATGAAGTATATGTTTTTTTGGATATTTATTATGAAATTAAAGATAAAATTTTTATTAAAAAATTAATTTTTTAATATATTAAATGTATCATTTTTCAATAAAAAGTTTTTATCTTTATTTCTTTAATAAATTCCCTCAAGACATAGAGCAATATTTCATTTATTAGTGAAAAAATATTTTTTTATCTACCCAACATTTCTTACTTAAAATGGGTGCTATGTACTCCAATCTTTTTATTTTCTATTGAACTAGAAAAACTAAGAGTGTTTGAAATGCACAACAATAGGAAAACAAATGATTTGTAAATTATGAATCTTGTGTTTAGAATCTTAAAAAATAAAGTAAAAATTATTTTTTAAAATTTTTATGGATTTCTTTTTTTTTTTTTTAGAAATTTGATCAAATTTAATAAGATTTTATATGATTTGATTTGAAATAAATAAACTATTTTTTCATTTCTAATTACATTTAACCACCTTTTATAAAGATAAAAATGTAAAGTAATAAAGTTAAATTAAATCAATTCTAAGTCTAATGAGTTCTAAATATAAGAAAATAATTTTTAAATAAACTCAAATATCATTTTTTTATAATAAGTTTTAAATATAAAATTAAATTTTTAAATTAAATCAAAATAAATTATTTTTAATTTAAGTTGATTTCAAACACAACATATGGAGTATGGCACTCCATACCACTCCTAACCCTTGATTGAGTGGAAAAAAAAAATGGAAATGCAAAAGCAAAAATTGGAAGAACCTTCCTGGCCATTGAATCTCATGGAGTATGAGAAAAGCTTCTCATAATAAATAATAATCAAATTTATTTTTTCATACTTCGAAAAGTGAGTCAATGTTAACATTAATTTAAAAAAATGTTAGTAACATATTTTCTTAGATATTTATTTTAATATTTATTTTATTATTAGTCTAAAAATAAATATTATTTATATTATTCTCTTAATAATTTTTTTAAATATATAAAGTAAATTATTAATAAAAAATATTTAAAAAATGTGTTAATAGTATTATTATTTTTAACTGAATCAGTGCAAAGATTTAAAATAAAACGCCATGCAAGTTAAGAACTTCTAGAACCACAAATATCAACATCAGCAAAAAGCGATAATTAGTTGTACTTGCTTTTTCCTTTGTTTTTGTCTCTTAAATCCGTTTTGTCTGGCTATGAAAATTATATTCTAAGCGGACTATATTTTGCTTTCTTCCCATTCACAGTAACACAATGGTCAATGGGTAATTATAAACATACGGAATCATAGTAAAAAAGGGTCTCCCTTGTGAGGGGATTGAACCAGGCTTGAGGTAATTGGGGAGAGGGGAAGTTAATAAGGTTTATCTGAATATTGGGCTTTAACTAGGAGAATGGATTCCAATGTTAACAAACAGAACAATTCAAAAAGGGAGTATCCGACCTGCCGGATTCGAACCAGCGACCTAAGGATTACTTTGAGGTTTACCCACTACAGTCCTCCGCTCTACCAACTGAGCTAAGGTCGGGTTTTATGCTACTGGTGTAATTTTTAATTTATATTATAGTTACAGTGTGGAATTCTTGTCACTAGACAAGAGGTCAAGAGCCATTTGTTTAGGTATCCAAGCTGCATAAATAAGCATGAGCTTAAACACAAGATGCATGAGGTTAATTATATCCATAAAAAGTTTAGATAATACTCCTTTCTGTCCATTTTAAGTGTCATTATGATGCAAGACTCAAGAATTTAAAATTAAAAAAAAGCAAGCCTTAATTGTAAGAATTTTTTATTAAATTACCCTTATTCAATTGTTACTTTTTTAACAATTAATTATTGTATTTTATCATGTCTATTTAATTTTTATAAGTAGTTAAGACTTCAGATATTTTAAGGTTATAAGGGTAAAATTGAAAAATAATAATTAATATTTTATTAGTAGGTAAAAATGTCATTTATAATAGATCATTTTTTTTTTTTGCCAATATGACACTTTAATGGAGTAGAGGGATTACTAATTGACAAACAAATATAAGTAACGTGTACAATTCTTTTATATATATCGCTATGAAAATAATTTTTGATGTGATTTTACATAGATATAAAATGATTTTAATAATACAAAAGATAATGTGTGAGTTCTTCTTTTTATATGTGTAGCATGGAAGAATTTTAAATTATATTATTTAATATTTTTATCACATGTTATCATTAGAATGATAGCACTCTTTTTAAAAAAAAATTCTGTATATTGTGTTAATTTTATACTCCTTCATAAATATATTGCATTGTATAATTTATCATGTAATATTAACCTAAAAGTTATAGACAAAAAACACATTCAATATACACATATTAGAATCATTAGATTTATGTAAATATTTAAATGAAGTGTTAATATGGTTTATATAAATTTAATAGTAAAAAAATTAAGCATAATATATACTTAATTGTCGATACCACGTTACTATAATAACTAAATGAAAAATGATAGATACAAATATCAAATATCGTGACATTTATTCACAATTATACAGGTTTCCAACTTATTCGATTAGATGGCATCTAATTAATTATAACTGATCTCTCACACATCTTCGTACGGTTAAATCCTGCCATTTGAGTAGTCAATATAGATTATATTATATACTATGTTATACTGTTCACCGAGAAAGAAGAAGGTGAACATACAATTCAAAAAAAAAGAAAAAGATAAAGATAAACATAATTAAATTTGCTGCTAACTGAGCTCATGCATAAGCAATCATCTCTCCGCACGTGCGTTGTCTAAGTTCCATTACACATTGAGAATCATCATAATTAACACTTGAGCAGTAATAATGATAAGTTCGTGTCTCTAACTAAGATTATTATATACCAATATTACCCTAATTCTTAACACTTCGTTTTAGATATGACGAAATTCAACCCTCCGGACCACGGGACCAGTACAAACTTCCAAGCAATTTTAAAGCAGCTCATAACTGATTGCCTTTGTAATATGTACATATGAATATATATGGACATATGGAATGGGGTAGCTTATTCAGTATTGTTCGTGCCCATTGATAAAGAGTATCAAGAGCTTTACGTGTTCTAGAATCAAGCCCATGACTTTTTTATTATTATTATTTTGCCTTGATTATTAATATTTGGTTAATGAGTACTTTTATGTGGCTCAGAACAAAGTCTAAATGATTCAGTATTAATGACGAAAAAGAACTAACAGAAAAATCAATCTTCATTATTTTATTGCTTGCTAGCAAGGACATGAATTCCAACTGAATCAAATATTTGCAGTGTTATTTATCTGACATGTTCTTTGTCCACATTTCATTTTTTCTTAATAGAAGAATGGAGTATGATCGAACTACTAATCATTTGTTCATAGAAGTTTTTGTATTATATCAATTGACTAACTCTTTTAAAATTTTAAGTTATTAATTAGGTTAAGGTTTAAGAATGATTTTGTATGTTCTCTAGTTTGCGCTCATGTTTCTATCTTATAGTGTATTTAATTCAATTGTAAAAATTTTGATTATTTAAATAATTAATTATTATATAATTAATTATTATATAATTGATTATAATATAATTAATTTTATATTTAAATATAATAGTTAAAAAATAATTTTAAAATAATTTATTTTATTTGAATAATATAAAATGAATTATTTTAATGTATTAAATTATTAAAAAATATATAAAAAATTAAAAAAATTATTTAATTTAAAAAAATAATATTTACATTTCAAATTTTTTTAAATAATTTATAATTTAGAATCATAAATTTTAAACTTTAAACTTTTTTTTTTAAAAAACTATTATAACACGTTGAATTTTATATAATAGTTGAAATAAGATTATCCAAACATACCATAAACAGTAAAAAAATTTTTTAACCTAAAAAAAATCTATTTGTATAAGAAATACTCCCAATCAAATATACCCTTAGTGTAGGGTACTGCCTTCAACCAGTGGTTTTTCTTTAAATGTGTTTGTATTCTTCCTATTCTGACTTCCTCCATCTTAAATCCTATGGGGCTGCTGCCACTTTCCATATATGGCAATAGTCCAAACCTTCCATTTCATCCTATTTTAGTTGTCTAGTTACTCTACTATAATTTATTTTTATATTATAATTAATGTTAAAAGTTATTTTAACGTTTAATCTTTACTTAATAAGTTACAAATTTTATTTTAAAAATAAAATTTACAATTAGAGAATAGTTATCATCTTTGTTTTTTCTGTAAATTAAAAAATAAATTAAGTGAATTAATAAAAATAGCTATATAATTTAAATTATACATACAAAATTATAATTTGAATAAAAATAAAACAAAAAACAGATTAACATGTATGTTAATAAATATCAAGACACTAATAGTAAATATGATGTTCCTCTCATGATTGGTGTCTTTACAAGTTACATTTAGCTTCGGCTATGGTATAATTAATGGACTATAGGATATATCAATGCTTTACAGGAACCACCGCGCTACCTGTGAAGGAAAATTTTGGTTCCAAAATGTCAAGAAGGAACTAGATCAAATAACAGAACTTTGGCTCCACTATCACAGGATCAACTCATACGTTAGGGGTTCTTTCTCCAAGGGATTGAATTTATTGGTTTATACTTTATAGTTAGGCTATAAGGTGCGGTGTATTGTATTGACAATACTAACGGAAAAGAGGAACTCAGAAAACACCAAAGTGAATTAAGGTGCTGTAGGGATTTCTAAAGTCTGCGTTCTGTAAAATTAGAAGTCAATTGAAGAGAAAGGAAACATATGGCCATCAGAAGTTTGTGTATAATCATTCTCTTCAACATTCCCAATATATATACCACCCATATATAGCAGAAATAATTGTTGTTCCCATATATATGTATAATCCTTATAGTGCTTCGAAAATACTTATGCAGATTTTATTTATATAAATTATGTAGATTAAATCAATTAAGAATTGACACATCATCACTTTTAATATAAAATAATTATGTGATACAATAATTTATATAATTATTCAAGTGTTAATTACTCTAATTTACATAAATGTGTAGACAATATTTATTCAAATATTTTTCACTCCCATAAAACCTAACATCAACAAAAGTCATACAAACGTTATCATACATATCAATTTTTTTACTTTCTTGAGAAGATAAGTCAGGTTTTAAGAACAAGAAGTGTAACGAAAATTCAAGAGTCTTAAAATTAGCTATTAGAGAAAGTGGAGCCATTATATATATACGGCCATAAGAAGCCTTAATATTAATTGTAACTGCAAAAATACATAGAAACAAAACGCCTTAATATATAATATAAGCAGTCTGAAATAGCCACTACTTACTGAGCCGTTTTCAGTCTCTTGACCTTTCCTTGCACCAACACTTCCACATTTACGATAGAGAGGCTTTCAGTCTTTTTACTTTAGTCTCTTACCTAGCTCTATATAAGGCCAAGCCTATATATCCCAAACTCATCAGAAAGTCTCTGCATATATATTATATATGTATCTCTATCCCAAGAATGACTTCCACTTTCACTGTGACTGTTCTTCTTGCTCTGACCATATTAGCTTCCACGTCCAATACTGCTGCAAGTGCAAGTGCAAGTTCACACACGACACTGGCTGCACGGTTGAAGCTAGATGGTGAGTCACCAAACTGCTGGGACTCGTTGTTTCAGCTGCAAGCATGTACTGGTGAGGTCATAATGTTCTTCCTGAATGGTGAGACTTACTTGGGTCCAAGCTGCTGCCAAGCCATAAGGGTGGTGGGGCATGACTGTTGGCCTGAGATGCTTGGCTCCCTTGGGTTCACCGCACAAGAGGGTGATATTCTGCAGGGTTATTGTGACGCTAAGCAACAACATTCCCCTCCATCTCCACCATCACCAACTACTGTTGATGATGCAACCAAAGTGCTTCCTTAGAAAGAATTATAAAGCTAATCTTGTGCTTTGGTCAATAAAAGATATATATACTTGAAAAAGAATGAGATTTTCTACTTTGTTAGGCCACTTTTTGATCTGAAAAACCTGTGTGGTTTTTTAAGTGTTTCCCACTTCCGCCATTGTATGAAAATAAAGAAAATATTCAAGGCATGAAAGTTTTTTTATTTTTCTTTTCAATTATTCCATTTCTTCTCTCAGATTTTAATTATTGGTTGTGGTAGTATAGTACTATTTGGGCCTCAGATATTGGCCCATTCTAACTCAAAAACTCTAATCTGACCTGAATCACGGCCCAGACCAGAACACAATAAATAGAAAAAAAAAAGTAACAAATAAAACCATGACCATGGTTGTGGTCAATGTCTCTAGCATGGTTTAGCTAATTGGATATATTGCATTTGAAAAATGTTGTTCTTACGTTCATTTTTCAACAAATATTACTTTTCACACCATTTTTTAATGATTGCTATTAAGTAAGAGGAAGTGATAAAAAAAAAATAATATGATTAATGGTATAAGGAATTGTATAAAAAATGACGTGAGAGAAAAATAATGTAAGAAAATCATAATTGATTGCATTTATAGTGAATTGCTAGAAGGGGCACCTGTTCAGGAACTATAAGATTGCATGATAATTTGTATTTTTTAATTTGAATTTTAGATTTTAAAAATGAACTAAAAATAAGGTGTTATCGAATTGGATAGAGTGAAGGTAGATTATAGATAAAACAGTTGTGATGTTCAGTGATGTTGACAATGTCCAACGAATTGGCATAGAACTGTAACATGCGGATGATTAGATGGGAAAATATAAAGTATTAATGAGAAATAAGTATATATTATAAGAAAAGTTTAAAGAGTAATTTCCTTAATGACCCAAAGAAAAGAGATGGACCCAACTACCTTGAATCTGGGCAATTGAAGATTGAAGATAACAACCCCTTTTGAGGTTGCTAGTAGGAGCGCTAAGGCTTTGTGTGCCTACTTGAACCCATGTTCTACTTGGTGTTCACAGCCATACCTAGGAGTGTCAAATGGATGGATTGGTTTGATTTTGGATTGGATTATAATGGATGGATGCAAAATAAACCATTAATCCATTTAAGATCCATTACAAAATACTTAATATTATCCAATCCATCCATGACCTAATTTAATGGATGGATATTCAATCCATCCATTAATCAATTTTAATGGATTGGATGGATGGATATTCAATTCACTCATTAAAAAAAAAATTATCTCTAAAATTTATCTTTAAAAAAATACTTTAGTAAAAGTGAAAGTGTTGAAATAATTAAAAAGGTAAAATACATTGGATATCCATTGGATTGGTTTTTAATTGGATATCCAACGGATATCCAATGGATCCAATGGATATTTTGGTTGGATTACTAACTATCCATAACTAAATTTAATCCATTAGATCCAATCCAATAAAATACATTATTCTAATTGGATAGACTGAATTGGTTTTAATATGGATAGATTGGATGGATTAAAAATTAATGGATTTTTTTGCCAACCCTAGCCATACCATAGCCTTTACTGTTTGATGCTTTTAAAGGAGTCAGCCAAAAATAAAAAATTATATACAAGGGAGAGGACCTATTGAGTCATTAGTTGGTATGTAATTGAGTCTTATGTATGGACTTATATAATGGATATATTTAGCTCATTCTACTAGTTATATACAAATGATAGGTACTTATTCCTAACTATCTTAGTAGCAGCAATGCTCCATTGATAATAACGTGAGAGCAAACTACCGTGGGATAAATATAGGTGCTTCTCTTCTTCACACAGTTCGTGATGGCCAATAAGAATTCAATTATGAATGTCTCATACTCATCTATTATAGATAACACTATAACTCAATTATTTGAGGTTAAATTGAGATGAAGAATTTTGAATTTTGTGTTTTGATATCATATTGAAATTCCAATGCTGGATTAATAATAGCGCCACTTTGTATATTTGCGCTCCCTGCAAGGAAGTTTAAATGAGTCTTCTGTCCCACACGACTGGCTCGATCTAGCTACTGCTACACACCGCGTCACTTTGGATTATTGGTAAAGTCTTGTCTGTCTTTTGGACCTTTCCCTTATGGAAAAGCATCTGGGGTTGTTTTGCTCTCTATGGTCATCGCTTCCTTGCTCCACCTCAGACCTCGAAGAAGTGGCGAGGATGCAGAGTTGATGCAAGAGGGTTTGGCCCGTGGTTGTGTGGCGTTTTGTTTGTGATGGTTTAGGAAATTTGGTTGCTTGTGATAGTTAGGTTGTGGTAATGGTGGTGTGTTGAATTTCTGTGACAAGGGCTGAGGATTCTGATTTTTTAATGGCAGGGGTGACAGAGACGAAGGCTTGTTTTAGAGTATTAACAGAGGAGGTGAGATGGTATGTGAAAGTGAGAGTGAAGGAAAATGAAAATAACAATAATGTTTTTAAAAATTTTTGAAAACTTAAAAATGAAAATAATTTTTTTTAAAATAAAAACTGAAAATGTTTCCTCAAACCAAACACACCTTTTAGAAAACTACACTATACTTGCAACATGTCCATACCACGTGAAATAAGCTAATATTGGATGTCTAAGGTTCATTAGAAAGCTCAACAAAAGTAAATAAACATAAGTTTTTGTTTTATTTGGGCCCAATATAACTGGCGTACTAATGCTACACATAAAAATTAACATTTACAATGAGTAACTTAAACTTCCTTCTCGTGCTCCTGCGCATGTCACATTGCCCGTATAAGGCCTTAATCCTTTGCACCTTGAAGGTTAGTTGTCTTTGTTCCTCAGCAGAGGTCTCATTATTAACTTGATAATGTCGAAAAAACTAATGTCGTCTTGTTCTGGAATAATTGCGCCACTTCTTATATTTGCGCCAGTGTATATTTGTTGGCCATGACCGTGCAAGTTAAACGAGTCTTCTGTGCCACTCGGCTGGGACGAGCTACCGCTACAGTACTCTGCGCCACTTGTGATTGTCACATTGGTGAATTCTTGTCTGTCGTTTGGCCCTTTTCCCTTATGGTTGAATGAGTTCCTTGTACCACTCGATTGGCTGGTTTGGCACCTTAAACATGTCATAGAATCTAAAAATTTTAGTAACTCAGGACATTATGCATACAAAACAAGACATGTTTTAAAAGAGAAACTTGGAAAATGCTGGGACCAATGGATTAGTGAGGTGATTAAATGGGATGGAGTTGAAATTGAACCTGAAAAAGCAGTTATGAACTTGCCGCCTAAAATTAAATTTACCATGCTGATAATGAGTAATAATCGGGCAATTTATAAATTAAAAAAAAACTAATATAGAAAATAAGATAGACAGGAAATTTCTAAAACCAATAAATATCTTAAGCCCCATATATTTCATGCATTGTAAAGCCTCAGAACTATATTAGCAAGACATCTTTGTTAGTTTCAAATACAGGATATGCATCGAAATGGATTGTATATACCTTCCAACGTAATAACATCCAAACCCGAATACGAGCAGCAATATTATCATAAACACAAATGACTCCTCCATAGTGCGTCAATGCTGGGGTTTGCATGTGATATCACGAGATCGTAGAGTGAAATGCTTCTTTTAAACAGATATATAGGAAGGGATGGATAGATGCTAGGAAGGTTCTTCTAACTTGGAAATTATGTTAACCCCTCACAGGGGTTTAAAGTGGAAATTTTTATACACAATACATTATTTCTAGGAAGACAGCATGCAGATGAGTCGAAGACCAGGGAAACTTCCTGAGAGGGGGAAACTTTACATCCATTTTACTTTTCTTTCTCACGTAGTTACGGGGAAATTTTAGTAACAATGTATCATTTTTATTATATATATTTTACATTACATTTTTTTTAGATAATAAAACAAAAAAATACATATTATACATCATTCAACAACTTTTTTTTTATGTTTCAATAACTCTTTTTTGCTATAAAAAAAAAAGCTTTTTTCAAAAGCACAAAATCTAACTAAAAAAAGAGCAAAATGTGCTTTTCTTAAAAAAAAAAAATTAAAGCTCGTTCAAACATCAAAATTTAACAATGGTTAAAAGAAAAGGTTTTTTTATATATATATATATATATCAAGAAAATGACATCCAAACGAGCATTAAGAACTGAAGTCTCTTTAAAAACTATTTGACACCAAGATTGAATTCCAAAAAGCCAACTTACCTTCTCCTTAACCTATCTTCTCATTCTTTACAACACATCTTAGAACATCTTTGCAACTAAAATTTTTTTGAGTAAACTATCACTTTAGTATCTAAAAGATTGAATTGACAGCAATTTGGTTCTTAACAAAAAAAGGACATCAATTTAGTTACTAAAAAATGAAAATTGATGGTATCTAAAAGATTGAGTTGACATCAATTTGATTCTTAACAAAAAAGAGACATCAATTTAGTCACTTAAAGAAAGTGACATCAATTTAATTCTATAAAAAATTAATATAAATTAATATAATTAACATCAATTTAATTTCTCAATAATTGAAAATGACACTAATTTAATTCATCAGTCTTGTAATTTGTGTACAAAAAGATAGTTTTGATATCACTTTTCATAATTATGAAACTAAATTGATATCACATATTTTTCAGAGATCAAATTAATTTTAACTCAATTTTTCAAAAACTAAAATTGTAGTTTATTAACTAATGTGTGTTGGTTAGAATAAAAGGAGTTAGGATCCCTCACACATATAGTCTTGAGTTCGATCATGAGATTTTTATATATGAAAATAACACCGTTAAAATAGGTCATCGTTTAGACTTCTGACCGTATTGCGAAAGATTAATTTCTTACTTATTAAGTAAGAATACTACACACAAAAAATTATAATTTATTAAAAAAAGTTCTTTATATATAAATGCATTTCTGCTCAATAATTAGAGAAGTAACTTGTGTCTTTTCTACTCTCAAACTCTGAAATATACTAATAAGAAGTTGATCAAAACATAATAGTATTCTCATGTAATTTTGGCATATATGGTCTGAAACGTTTATAGTGAAGGGTAGTAAAATTAAAGTGACCTAGCCTTGGGTCTCTCAAAAGTATAACCGTCAAAGCGGACTGATCTAGTTTGAGCTGGATAATTTTTGGGTCGAGTTAGATCGGGTTACGTGAGTTTCGAGTTGATATTTTGTTAGTTCAGTTTATCATTTTGTAATGTAAACAAGCCGGATTAATTCAATCCATTGCATGTTAATTCATTTGGGTTATTTTTAATTTCGAGTTGATATTTTGTTAGTCCAACTCACTTATTTTATCGAATTATTTGAATCGACTTATCAAAGTTGACTCATTTTGACGGCTAGACTCAAAAGTCAACAGAAGAATGATTATATGTCAAATGTACATTTATAATGGTTTGTTCAACATATTTTTTAAGTTGGATGTTTTAGACTTGTAGTTGACTACCTTAATTAATATTTTGTTAAAAAAAATATTTATGTCAAAATTAAGATATTTATAAAAATATTTTTTTTATTTTTAAAAAATTGATGAGATTTAAATTTAAAATCGTATATCTACTTGCACATTGTATATTTATTTACTGTTAGACTAACCCTTTTAAGTTACTTTAATCAATAGTTTATTTATAGTTAATAATTTTTTTTCAAAATTGTGATTAACTGTAGGTAAATTGTTGATTAAATTAATTTGATATGAATATAGTTAATCAAACGCGTAAACCAAAACGTTTAGCATAAAAAACACGTCGACTAACGAGTCATTGTCCCATTATTATTCTATGTCGTCAAATGTGAATGTAACTGTGTTTAATGCTTTCTCTTGATGAGGCAATTGACGACATAACTCTTTCTTTTTTTTTTTGTTGAGGGAGGGGGAAGAGGGGAGGGGAATTACCATTGTACAAGTTTCCACGCCTAGTTAAATCTTAAATCTTAATGTACTTCTCAGATATTGTGAGGTGAATGAAATCTTGTTTGCTTGTTCAAATCCCTGATCTAAGTGATGAAATGATGTAAAAAGGATGGGTGAACGACTTAGATCTACTCGGTGATCAAGTCAATACGTTATCCCTTCTTGATCTTTTGATTGTGATACGTGATAAAAGTTATTTGACTATAATTTTAACCTAACAAAGATAAAACTCGCTTAGAAAATAAGAAAGCTGTCACAAAATTGTGCCGTGCTAACTGGGATTATTGGAAGTCCACTGCCGGTTGACTGGACAAAATTTGTTACATTCAAAAAGAACAAAAAGAAAATCCAAATGAGCTGAACTCAATATGAAGAGTATTCCAAACCAACCCTCCCAATTTGAATTGGATTCGTTTGGTTTCATCAAGTCATGAATTTACGTTCGCATAGGCATGGATTCTTCTTTTTTGTGTCATCTAAAAATTGAGCCCAGGAATGTTGCTGGTTTAAGGTTATGGGCCTAGCTAGATGGCTGAACATAGTGTTCTAACCTTTTTTTCACTCACACGTTCTTCAACAATCACGTACTATGGACCAAAAAAAATCACTTGCTGGGTTTGGGTACGTCTTCCTTTGGACTATATACTGTACAATATTGACATTTTTTGACCCATAATGTGCAAACAATGAAATTCAATAAATACTAAATGTATAGCATTTTCACAATACTTCGACTATAGAGAATTAGAAGCTAATCACAGGTCCTGAATATTGGTCATAATGTCTCAGGCACTATATGACTCTTCCAAAATGTAATAAAGCGGCACAAAACAAACTACGCAAGTGACCATGAAGAGGCTCTGAACGTGAGGAGGAGAGTGAGACACAATGCAAGGACGAAGGGAAAGAATAAGCCAATTAGGGAAGTGTGCGTAGTAGCATTGAGAGGGTCAAAGAGGCAAAGATCCTCCGGAACAAAATAATTTAAGATTAAAATATAAATATATGTAAGGTTTTTTGACTTAAGTAGGCTAATTTTTAAGTAATTTTAATATTAATTATATATATATATATATATACCACCATTCACTGCAAAGGAACTCCCATCTTCACTTACATCTTGTAAGCTCTAGTAGTTAACTAGTAGTACTTGTACACTTAAAAATTTGGTATTAAATTTATTTTAATTTAATAATTTAAAATAACTTAATTAAATGAAGAAAACAGAAAATAATCTCTCACATTAATAAGGAGAAAGGATTATTAAATATAATTTTAATGAAAAAATAAATGTTAATTATTAAGTTTTTTATTAACTTAAAAATGATATAATATTGAATATAATTTATAATATTTTTTTTTATATATTTTACCTACTTTTAAAAATTTGATAAGTAGAGACCTTAAATTTTATATAAATTTATTAAAAGTTAATTTTCATATATAAATATCTAAAAAGTTAGACACTTTATATATTACATAAATGAATAAAAAATTAACATTGTATAATTATTTGACAACAATAAAATATAACTAATTTTATTAAATCATTATAACAATTCAACTTACATTCTAAAATTATTTATGTATATGTGTGTGTGTGTGTTTTTTTTTTTTTGCTATTTGTATATGAAAATTAATTTTTAATAAATTTATATGCCAAATTTTAAGGTCTCTACCAAATTTATGACATCACGGTCCACATCCCCATCAATTTACGTGGGAAAGAAAGTCTTTGAATAATTCTGTGAATTCAATTTATCTTACCATGGAATCGGAGAAGGGATTGAGTCACAAGATCTGTGCAAAACTATCTTTAGATTTTTCCTACGTGATCCATAATGTCGAGTTATCCCACCTCACCAAACAAATCACAAGCATCCAACACCAGATTTCGTGTGTGTTTGGATTGTAATTTTTTTTATAAAATTAGTTAGGATCTTATTATATAAATTAAAATATTATTATATTATACTTTTTTTATTTTATTTTATTTTATTTATTAATTAATTAAGGCCATTTATAATTTATTTAATTTTTTCGCTTGATTGACCATTCAATGCTAAAAATAAATCTTTCAAACTAACTTTTGAAATAAAAGTATTATCAGAAACATAAATTAGTTCTGGTCCGCTGTTGTTGCCAACTTCACTCACAACCAAAAAAGTTAAGTTTACAAACATCTTTTTAACCACTAAACTTTAATTTATGAACAACAACTAATCCAACCACACACTTCATCGTTTGTTATGCCAGCTAAAATTCTCAAGTTCAAGCATGCATGGTTCCTTCATTGACTTAAGTAGGCTTACTGTTCACGTAAATTCTTACAATTCATCAACCCCACACACACCATGAGCACTATAAAAGCCACCATTCACTGCAAATAACTCCCATCTTCACTGGCACTCTATTCTTCTTGTAAGCTCTAGTAGTTAACTAGTAGTATTGTACACCAAAAATTTGGTATACTTAAAATTTGGTTTATAAATGTACTAAAAATTAATTTTCATATATAAATAGCAAAAAACAAAAAAAACACACACACATATACATAAATAATTTTAGAATGTAGTTGAATTGTTATAATGATTTAATAAAATTAGTTATACTTTATTGTGGGTATCAAATAATTATACAATGTTAATTTTTTATTCATTTATATAAAGCCATATATATATAATTGAGTGTCTAACTTTTTAGATATTTATATATAAAAATTAACTTTTAATAAATTTATATGTCAAGTTTTAAAGTTTTCTAGTTATCAATTTTTTTAAAAAATAGGTAAAATATATAAAAATAAAAATATTATAAATTATATTCAATATTATATCATTTTAAATTAATAAAAAAGACTTAATAATTAACATTTATTTCTTCATTAAAATTATATTTAATAATACTTTCTCCTTATTAATGT
The DNA here is from genome assembly GCA_029884605.1 of Ormosia emarginata. Lineage (NCBI taxonomy): Eukaryota > Viridiplantae > Streptophyta > Magnoliopsida > Fabales > Fabaceae > Ormosia > Ormosia emarginata. Next base: position 15,494,547 of record JAQQTP010000069.1, on the reverse strand, counting down.
GAGAGGTTGTTTTCTTTTTCTTCATTTAATTAAGTTATTTTGAACTATTAGATTAAAATAAGTTTAATGACAAGAGATTGAGTTAAGTGGAACATTTCTACAATATATATATATATATATATATATGGAGAGATAAATTTATCACTTTGTAAAAACCATCTTTTTTTTTGGAACACTGCAACCTTTTTTTGCGATTAGTTCAACTTTCATTTAATGGTTGAAATTATTTCATTAAAAGTATCATTGATGAAAGTAGATCTAACAGATTAAAAATGACATTTAAAAAAAATTAAAAATTAATTTTGGTATAGATAAATTGATCTTCCTTCATATATATATATATATATATATATATATATATATATATATTTGCATCTTCGTAGAGCTATGGTTCCAAACAAATTAAGAACAGTCCCATCATCATTTTTATACATCAAAAAAGTTATCACAATTTTTTTTTTTTTGTCAGAAAGTTATCACAATCTGAATGTATAAATTTAACCACCAGACCACATGACTTTAATTTATGAACAGACAACTAATTAAGAATAACCCAGTACTGTTTGGGTCTTATAAAGGTCAAATAAAAATCCAATGTCATCCTACCCACCTTGGCCCAACTCAGTGAACTCGGGCTAGCACCAACAAAGTTTGACAACTCAGGACTTCTCTTTAAATTAAAGGGACAAAACCCTTATGTAAAGGTATAAATAAGGATCCTCACCTAAGGTATGATCACGTCATTCATAACCCTTCTAGTTATCCCTCTCTCATCCCCCCCTCCTTACCCAAATAAACCTGGCTAAACTTGAGTGTGGGTTGGACTAAGCCGAGACGGGGCCAAGGTAAATCATGCTTAATGAGACCGAGCCAATCTGAATTAGATCATATTCAATAGTCAATAACTAAACCCATCTAGCATAAAGCCATAGCATATATGAGTAATTGAGGGTGACTTTTACGGTGGACCCTTCAGCTTTGGGTCCATCACCTCCAAAAAAAAAACTTGCAGGGTAACAGGTATTGTAAATTTAAAAAACGATCATTTGTTTTATAATTATTATATTTTTATATCAAATAGTACATATATTTATTTATATATTTTATTTAATATTATTTATTATACATATTTTTATACTTTGCCAATTTCTTCTTATCACTTTATCTTAAGTATTTAATCATATTTTTTTCTAAAAAAACAATCATAAATAATAATATACTCCTAAAAAAATATAAAACTAACATTTTTCTAAAACTTATTTGGATTCTAATCTTATAATAAATAATTTTTTATTTCAATCTTTACAACTAAGCATGAAATTGGACACAAATTTGTTGCCCCAACCACCACCTCTCCCTTTGCATCCCCCACCAGTTCTCCTCCCGCTCCTGCAACCTCTCCCTCTGACTCCCCCACCATCTCCTTTGAGACTTCTGGACTAGCAGCCCTCAATGACTTGCCAACAGAAGCTCCGATTTCCTGAATAATTTTAAAAGAATTATGATGATAAAAATAGTTTGGATGGATAAATTTTAAAACACTTTTTAAAAACCATAAAAAGAAATAAAAATTTGTTTGGAACAACCTAAATTTAATCATATTCCACACCACACCAACACGCCGATTTTGAGGCGTGTCTACGTGTTAGATACATGGAGATACTTGTATGACACACGTGTCTTGCGTATTCGAATGTATCTGATTAAAAAGATTATTTTTTTTAGTTTGGACACATTTCAGACACGTTCAGACACATCTCGAACACGTTTGGACATGTCTATGACACGATTTGGACACGACCCATTAATATATTTTTTTTAAAAAATTAGTTTCTATGATTAACATTCAAATAGTAAACCTATAACTCACCCAAGCCTAATCAATCACATGACTAACGTCTTAAGTCACTATTTTCACATATCAGTATTTTAAGTTTTATCTTTTTATACGTCATTATTAGACTTTTAAATTTTATCTTTTCACACACTACTATTTTCATTTGTTCCTTCTATCTCTACTCGTACCAAGCAGTCCACTTCATCGTCACCAAAACCTACTTCTCACCAATGTTCTCTCTAGTTAATTTTATTTTGAATGTACATATACTTGTACATGATTAGTTCTATTATGAGAAGTTAATTTAAGAGATTTTTTAAAATATGTCAATAGAAATTATGCTTCATATTTTTTGAAAGGGGCTTACCAGATAATGAATATTGACACATATGACATATATTAAAATATTATAAATTTAAAATTATAAAAATAATATTAATAAATTATATATATATAAATTTAATGTATTTTCGTATCCATATTTATGTCGTATCACATATTCATGTTCGTTCTTATTAGGGAATAACCTATAAGCTTTTGGATCAGGATCACCTCTTATTTTCAAAGAAAAGGAGTGTGTCCTGTTGGAGTGGAGACTATAGGATGAAAGGTGTAAGAGAAAAAAAAAAAAGTAATGCATGGTAAGATTGTGAAACAGGACACTCATATTCTTTGAGAAAAGGAGATGATCATGATCCTAGACTTTTTGGATTACTTGGGCAAATGCTCATATCAGAGGAAAGTTTTTGGCAGGATTGAGGACAACGTCCAGGTGGAGGCCTTACATTCTCTAGTTGGGAAGTCTGTGCAAGCTCATCTACAACCCTGTATTATTGCAAATCTCTTGCCCCAATATGGTCATAACTCATTACCTTCACCAAAATTGGCACCATACATTCATGGTTGGACATCTACAAACCATTATGTATTGTGCCTTGAACTCAAAAGAATTTCTTGGTACCCATTGCTACTGATGAATCCTGTGGTTCTTGTGCACAACGTGGGTTTCATCTCTCAAGGAGGCATGGTCTTGTTGAGGCTGAGGAGTCATGCTGCAATGTTTCTCTAACTCATGCTGCCATCTATTTCGCTTACAAGCTGACCAACAACGGTGACTGAGAGAACGGTGTCAACATTGCATTTGTATTCGAGAAACTATCATATATGTGCAGTCATTCCTTGCTCCTCTATTCCTTGAAACAGATCTAAACAGCCCCAAGTCATTCTACTTATGTTGTTATCACTTATATTAATCCATTCATTTTTAATGTGATGTTTTACTCATATTTTTTTTAAAAAAAATCCCAACACAATATGCACTTATATAATACAATCAAACGCATTTACATAAATTCATAATTTTACTCGCACATTTAGTTGTATAATAATTAAAAGTTAACTTGGCAATGGTATCAATATCGTGCAGAGCTGGTCCTTAATTTTTTTTATAAAAAGTTAGTTATGTAAGTAGTATTATTTTTTAGGAACAATGAAGTACAAATCTAAAAGTTGTATAAATAGTTTTATTTTCCTAAGAAAATATAAACATTGTGTACTATATACACCATTTTTGTCAGCTCGACCAACACACGAGAAAGTAGATGTTACTATTTCATTTTGCTTGTGCTTATCAGAATATCAGCAGCAGTTAGCTATTTTTTTTTGTTTTTCCTTATTATTTATTATTAAGAAACTAACAAACATAAACATAAATTTATTAACAAAATATATTTTAAGAAATTGATAAGTGTTAAATACATATTGTATTTCATTCTAATGCTAAAAGTGACATGCTACTTTTAAAAATTTTCTTCAATAATTACTCTTCAAAATATAATAATTACAACAAAAGTATAATTATTTTATTATGAAAAATGATTACTCTATTAAAATTTGAGAGATTTTTTAATGCTCATGTATAGTATTAAAAATGCTTAAGAAAATTTCTTACTTATCCAATATAGTATTTAAAATATAATTAAAGTGCAAGACAATGATAATTCATAATCTTGTTGTAGTACATATTCAATAATATAGATTAAGAGATTTCTTTTGTTCACCTAATAATTTCTTTTAAAATTTATAATTGTTTTATTATAAAATCATTAAAATAGAAAAATACAAAACATTTATCAATAATTTTTCTTAAATTTTTTTCACAAAAAAGAAAAATTCCACGCCACACTTTTCACCAAGTTCTTTGACAGTCTTACACTACACAATTTTGGTGAAGGCTACTTGCACAAAGTGACCAAGCAAGCTGTCCTCAAAAATCAAAGTGGCTTTAGATTAAACTTTAGACCAGCAATTTATATATCTGTCAGTGAGTCAGTGGTGCTTTAGAAACTAGCCTGACCTCAGAGCTCCCCCACCATATGGCTCTGTTGTAGCATGATGCTCCATGCACAGGCCATCTTGGGGCAGCTGACCAATGGTGTTAGGGACCCCATAATGTAACCATTAATTAATTAATATAAAAAGCAGCAAACCAAAGAGTGAGGAATTAGAGGGGTGGAAAATAAAAAGCAAAAGCAGCAATCGATTGCTCTCCAAATCCAAATAATAAAAAGTGCTAACGATTCCAAAGTAGTATGTAAGAGCATCTTAATACATGGTATAATCATCACTCTTAAAGCTACTTTAGACCCAATCCACAGTCCTTGGTGCTAGCTCATTCGGTTACCCTACCCACCTAACCCATTCTCTCTCTCTTTTTCTTTTTACATAAATTGCCCTCCAACTCTCTCTCTCTCCCTCCTTAGCCCTCACTCCTTACAGCAGCAGTAAAGCCATGGTGTGCACAGCAATATGAAATCCAAATGACCCAATCATCACCTGCAGTCACCCATAATAGAATTCAACTCCAAATCAGTAACAGTAACCCATCAATCCAATGCCTTACATCAAATAAACACATTTATGTGCTTGCTTGCTAATAAAGCACATTAAGTTGCTTAGCACAAAAAAAATAACACACACACAAACACATTAAGGTGCACTAGCATCAATTAAAAGATAACATAAGGTCTATAATTTATAGTTTCTGTAATCTAATCTCAGGAAAAGTGCATAGCAGCATAACAACTGCAGAAATGTTATAGATTAATTAATGAGTGCATACTTTTGTAGAGAGAGAGAGAGAGAGGTAGGTAGGGCACCTGTCCTTGATGGCCAGAGGTGGGTAAGGGGCGTATGGTAGCTGAGTCAACTTCACCTGTAGGCAGAGGAACTGCAGGGTTGCTGTTAATGAAGGGCATGCCACCACCTTTGTCTGGTACCAATGGAACTGTCACCGGTGAAGTTGCTGCTAGTGCTGGTGCTGGACCAGGTGAAGCTGCTTGGCGAGGACGGAAAGGCCATGGGAATGAAGGGGAAGATGACACCTCTCCACCAGAAGAGGGAGCTGGTGCTGCCATTGGAGAAAGTTCTGGACTCATTGCTGAAGCTTTTGGTGGTGCTGCTGAATCAGAAGTGACCTTTATGGCTAGCTTTTGAGAATCTTGGCATGCTTTGAGGGAGCCATTGTTGAAGGTAAAGTAGAAGAAACCAGGGCGAGATGGATGCCACTGACAGTGATAACATTAACAGACAATTGGTTAAGAAAATTAGAAAGCTTAACTCTTTTCACATAAACAATGATGAGAATAACAGAAAGTTTGAACTTTGAAGCCATTTTCAAAGCACCCAAATGAAATTTGAAGGGCGTTACCGTGTAGGAGGTAGTGTTGAGGTTGGTGAGAAGAGTGGCCTGAGTGAAATTGCAGAGATTGAAGGCTTTCTGGTTCTTGAAAATGTAGAGATTGTAGTAGTGTTGCTTGTGCTTGAAAACTGAGACAGAGGAGGCAAAGCAGAAAGTAATGTTAGCTGAGATGCTATTATTAAACAACGCTTATGAAGATTCCAATTGATTTTTTTTAAAAATTTCTGGGTATTAGTACTTACTGATAGAATCACCAATGGAAACAGTGGGGTTCTTCCACTCTGAAGATCCATCTACTACAATTGTGGTGGAATGGGAAGGCTTGAACAGTGAAGGTAGAAGAAAGAAGAAGAAAATGGGAACGAAGGACATTGTGATGAATCTGCTTTTTTTTTTTTTTTTAGGGAAAATTGCAGAGAGAAGGCTGAATTAGAAGAGGCTTTGTAGCTTTTGTGTTGTAATGTATTTATCTCTGACCTACTTCTCTCTCTCTCTGGGTAATTATGGAATAGCAAAAGAAAAAGGGTTTTGAAAACTGTGTTTGTGAGGGGAAGAGAGAGAGGGAGTGGGGAAAGAGACTGTTAAATTGTCAGAAGTGTTTGGCTTTTGATGAGAAAGAGTTTGAATGGGTGCCAGACATGGGTGTTGGGGATGGTGTGCTTATATTAATTAATGTTTTACACAGCAAAAGGTGGTATGATTTTGTTTCTGAAAAATATTTTGAATTTTGTTAATAAATATTTTTAGGACATTTATACTTAAGGTTATTAAAATATTTTTTTTAACTAAAATAATATCTTTTTAACTTTGAATATATTAAAATTTTATTTTTATTTAAATTTTTTATTTTTTTATTTTTAATAAATGTCTTTAAAATACTTATTAACAAAAATCTAAAAATTTATCCTCAAAATTATAAGAAAAGAAAAAATTATAAGAAAAGAAGTTATAAAAATATGCAGGAACACAACCACAGGGAAAATTTGGTGCTCTGAAATATGATGATGGGGATTATAATTCTAAAATGATTAGTGCTGTGATTATCAGCCTGCGGTCAATATATATTGTTTTCATTTTTCAATTCTTAAACCTTTCTCCTTGGGTGGTGAGAAATAAAAAAATGCCTTTTTTCTTTACCCAATTTTATTTTAAATAAAAGTGTTTGCCTCTTACGTTGTACAATGCAATGGGGCTCATACTTTGATGCTGACAGCGTTATTCGTTTATTAAAAATATTTTAATTTTTTTAATTTATTTTTAAATTTATTTTATATTTTATGAGAATATTATAGTTATATATTATTTGATTTGATTCTGGCATAAATTTACAATGTAAATACGATATGTGTATTTTAAATGTCTATAAAAACATTACCCTTTGATGCATAAGGGAATATATATCTCAATGTATCCCTTTTCTGGTTGTAAGCTAACAAATGTAATTTAGTATGACTAAAAGGGAAAAAAAAAAAAACATATTCATATTGGCAAAGCCAGAAATCTTTAAAAAAAGAAGAAGAAGAAAGCATGATGAGAACAGGGAATGACATTGCCAGGCATTATTGTTTTATATAAATTAAGTCTTTTTTTCGGTTAGATATAAATTTGTTCTTGGATTAGGGTATTGCAATTGTTTTTTTTTTTTTTTGAGTTTGCATGTTTCAATTGTCGGCATCACTTCTTTGTACTACATAATTTTTTTTTTTGGTAGATGTACAATATAAAAGCTTTCTATTTCTGGTATGATGTATGGTCAATTCAGATAATTCTTATCTAAGTTCTTTTTGGTGTCCATAATCCCTTTTGTCGATGCATGTGATATCATTAGAATAACTAATTGCCAAAGAAAAGCTTACATGCGACAATCAGCTGGAGAATGAAATGGCAAATATGTAGGTGTTATAAAGCAATAAATAAAAATTGGTTTCAACTTTTTTTTATTTTTTTCCTTTGATCTTTTTAATTATTTTCTATTTATTACTTCTAATTTCACTTAATTAAATTAATAGACACATAAAAAATAATTAAAAGAGTTAAAAGAAAAATATTAAAATCAAATTTTGTTCTAAAATAATATGATTTTCGTTGTTTCTCTTCATTCAATCTTTACACTAAGCATTTCGAGATTGACTTAATTTTTCTTTTTTTTTTTGTGACTTCAAATTTATTGTATGACTTCATTTTTAAAAAATTTGTTAGCATATTTGATTTATCATGATTTGAATTTATATTTTTTTTAGATAATTGTTCTTCAACCCATGAGATTTAAAGATAATAGCTAATCCTTTCATTGTTTCAGTATCTTGCAAATTTAAAGATAATAACTTTAGCATAATCTCTAATGTGGTGTGACATAATTTCGCTTCAATCTAAGAACACCTATAGTTTGAATAATAAAATTCAACTACATTATTCATTTCGCTTGTTGTTGATAGGTGTCCCTCATTTATCAGACTGCCTTAACTCTTAAAGGTCTAAACTCCAAAGTCCTAAACATAAACATGAGATTAATTTTGAACATAGATTCTTGGTGACAAGTTTTATTGCTGTAGAATGGTACAGTATTATGGAAAGAAGGGCAGTCAGATATGGTGCGCGATGTCGTTCCCTAGGGTAGCTACTTTTCTCTCATTTGTTTATCTCAACTTGTGGTCCAACTTCTTAGTTTATAGATTAGGGGTGTTCATGGGTCGGGTTGGTTCGGGTTTAGAGAAAAAAAATGTCTAAACCCATCAATCGAGGTCAGGTCGGTTTGGGTTGGTTTTTAAAAAAAATTTCTGTGTAACCTGAACTGAACCAATCCGACTTATAGACGGGTTAGATCAGGTTGGGTCATCGGGTTGTGCTCACTAATTACTTTCCCTTTCCTTCATTCCTCAAAAATTCCATTTGAAATCCTCAGCCAAACTCATCCATCCATGAACCTCATTCCACGCGAGTTCACCATCTTACATTTCTACACCACAACGACAACGACGTCCTCTTGTTCGTCTCTAGAGATGGAAGCATCTTACCCAGCCGCACCAATAGCTCATCCGCCCACCACCACGTTGTTGCCATCCTCAACAAATTAAGCCAGAACCACCACGTCCGCACATTGCACCCAATCCAGAATCAGCTTCCTTCCCAAACTGGAACACGCTACCCAAACCCACCATACTCAGACAGTCAGACCCATAACTCGCCACCACCGAAACCATCACCACCAGACTCGCCTGAAACTCGTGAGCCCCGTCGTCACCTCCTTGAACTCGCCTCGCCACTCGTTGGATCTACAACCACTGTCCCGAATCTAGATCAGTGATCAACAGGTCACTCCACGCCACGGTTCTTCCGTCGAGCCCACCTCCATCGCGTCGTCCACCGCAACCCACGAACCTAGATCCACAACCTGTAACCACTGTGCCCCTCTTAGCCGAACCGTCTGCGAACGCAGATCTAGAGGTTGAACACAGATCTGTGACAAACAAAGGTGGCAAGGAGAGGGGCTAGGGTTCAGAATCAAGAAGAATGGAAACGTGGAGGTGGAAGTCTGGAAGAGGAATTGGGAAATGGAATGGTTGTGAAGTTTCTGGAGAATGGTTATGATTCACGAGAATGGTTATGATTCACTTTTCTGGAGAAATGGAATTAGGAAATGGAATAGCTGGAAGTTTCTGGAATGACACAAAACAATTGTGTTTTATTCGGGTCATTAAGGAGTCGGGTTGGGTTCACGAGTTGCATTTGTGAACCCGTCACCCGAACCAATCCTTGATCGGGTCAATCGAATTTGACCCGATAACCCGAACTAACCCAGATATATTATATCGGGTTGGTCGGGTTTGCGAGTCAGACTAAACCCGTAAACACCCCTACTATAGATAACGAAACCACGACGAGTGCTACAATAAATCTTCCATAGTTATGATGTATAATACAACTTTTACTTTACCGGTTGTTCTAAGTCAAGTGACTTATGACTTTTTTTATTAATCTGGACTTATGATTAATTTTGAATATTTTATTTAAAATAAGTTTTATTGTTTCTTGTTTAATTTTTCATTTATTGCTTTTTTCCTATCTATCTGTGACTTCATTGCAAATCACTGTAGCATTACATCTTGTTGAAAATCAAAACTCTAGTGATTGGATTACATCTCCGATGGTCGGAAAAAAATATTATCATGAATAATAGTCATGGGACATCAATTGTACAACCCAAAAATCATCAATTGTTTTTGGTGCAGATCAAACAACTTCTTGCATTCAAACAACAACTTAAACACAAATTCCGCTTCAATCATAGTAATTTCATCACTGCCACAAGCTTATACAACTTTTAGAGAATCATAACTCTAAAGAAAAATCACAATCAAAGAGCCAAATGGCTAGAACAACAAACCCATCCTCTTCCTGGAACCCTAACAAAGATTCAAACTTTAGCAAAAATAAGCTAAAAAATATAGAACACTATGTCTTTACCTCTGCCAAGTCAACCACAAACCAACTCAAATAGAGCCTTAGAACCGCTGTTTTCAGACTCCAAAGCCTAACATATATCAAACCCAAAAATCATCCCCAAATCAGCACCCCACAAACCTAGAGACAGACCATTCCACCAATCACCATGTCCTCTGTCGTCTCTACCGCCAATCGCGCCATCGCCCCTGCTTACAACCATGAATTCAATAGTTCAATAGTTCTTCCTTGTTCAGCAAGGTCATCATTGGCGACGGTGATAGAAGACGTTTTGACTTTGAGGGCGTTGCTGGAAGGGCGACTGGTGGCGGGGAAGAATTTGAGCTTGAGGGAAGGGAAGGTTGCGTCAGAGAAGGAGAGGTTGAGAATGGATTTCTGGGTAAGGATGTTTTTGGGGATTTGATTGGAATAAATTTGTTTGGATTTAAGTGTAACTGTGCATCAAAGACCACCTCACTAAGTAACTAATAAATAATCTCTACCATTGATGAATTTTTTAAGCTAATCAACGGCTAAAATTCATAGAGAGTTGACTATTCCCTAATGACAAAGGAGTGCCCAAAACCACATGGACAAGTGATCAAAACGACAAGGTCAAATACGACAAAGAGAATGCATTTCTTGTCTTTTGTCTATTTAATTTAATCTTTTCTCCTCCTTCCCCCCTCAATTATCAACAACTCTCACAATTTATATATAAAAATTAATCTTCTGTTTTCTAGGAGAAGTAAAGAGGAATGTGGAAATTTTTTTTAAAAAATGAAAATACATACTAGAATATCACTAGATTATTCGCAACAACAACACAAGTTGGTATTTTTCAACCAGCCAATGCCCAGTTTGGAGGTTGTCTTAAAGACCAGGATTATAAGACTGAATTACCTTTCATACGAACACAAATTTCAAGAATAAAACGCACTGACAGGTCATATAAACAATTTCTATATGCTTTTTTTTTTCTCTAAATAAACATCTGTCTAAACCATGCCTACATTATATACTCACCTAAAAGTCCCCTTTGGTCTATACTAGTAACACATCTGCATTCCGAAAAGGAGAGGCCAGGATGCCTACTTCGCTTCTAAACTATATGTTCCAACTCCATACTTCTGCTTTTATCTCCTAAGAATAAGCAAAAGTTGTTTCTTATGAAACAAGGAATTTTCCTTTCATGACTCAGGTTGCAATTCCTTCTATCTCTCATATCATTAACCTCGATTGCCCTTGAGACTAACCGTTACACTGAGACCTTCAATTTAAGAGATGATGATTAATTTGCTCATATTATTATCATTGGTGGATCTTCAGTTTCCATCCTGCACCACTAGCAAATTTGATCTACCACTGCAAGGAGCGAACCCTACGTAGTAAACGTGGTGGCTTTAGCATCTCCACAATAGGGATTATTTTTTCCATAAGCTGCAGAAAAATCAACCAGGTCAGTAGTGATCTGATTACTTTCTATAGCTAACATCTATTCTATAAATCCACGTTTGTTTCTAGTGATCGGCTGATAGCTAAAAATCCAATGCTGACAAGCTTCATGATACAAACAACTTGGTTGAATACCACACTCGGCAAACTAAATTTTTTGCATCTCTCTTAAATCCGTTAAGTAGGAGAATTGAGTTAACTTGCCAAACCCTTAATATATCCCATATTATATACAAGCAACCTTCATGGACCACCACCCCTGCTCTTTTTTGTGGTGTGAGGAAAGAGGAAATTTCATGAATCAATAAAACATATGTGCATTCATAATTAATTACCAACCATGTTGCAATAGCAATGAATCTAGAAGAAATATTTACTAACTGACAACAGATTCTGTCAGTAGCAAGTAGCCTTAGGATATGGTATCAACTGGGAAAGAATTTATTCGAAGCAATATGTGAGTCATAAATATTTTTACCAAAAGGTCCAACACAAACTAACATAAGGGCAAATCAGTACCTGCTTGTACCTTTCTTTTCTCCTCTCAAACTGCACAAGAATATCTTTTGTAAGAGATTGAAAAAAAAATGCATAATAAACTCAAAAGCTGGAAAAGCAAAAGGGCTACAAGAGCATGAGATATACAAAATTTGAACCAGTGTTACATGGTACGCACAAATCCCTTATGTCACATTCATTCCAAAACATGGGTTGTTTGCAACCCAAAATGCTCAAAGCAGCATTCCAAACTTAAACACGGTAACAATAAAAACAAGCACAGTAGCATGCGTTGAGAGAATAAAATAGGACTTCATACCTCAGTCATGGATAGAATGACAAGTTCAGAGACTGAATTCTTTGAGGGAGTAAGAGACATATTTTTCCCATCCCAACAAAAGCTTTCTTGCTTGGTAGAGTGCAGACTTAATACTATAGTTTGAAGTTTATTCATAGTGATCCAATTCTAAGCAAATTTTGAGTTGGGGGGGGGGGGGGGTGCAGACTGCATACTGGGAAAAGTATCCATGTGACACTGATCTGAACAATTGATGATATTTGTTTTTTTGTGGAAAAGTTCAAGCATTCTCAATAATGGACATTGGTTGTCAACTCGTCATTTATGTCTACAAACACCAGAGAGCACACTAATTATAATTATCAGTACTACTGTACTAGCTGATGCAAATTAGTTAGAGCGTCTCAGCAAACTGTCATGGGTTAAAAAAGTACTGGTAAAAAAATATATTAGATGTTATCCATAAAGCTAGTAAAATGGTAATAATAGTATAATACCACCAGAACTCCCTAAGTAGCAGGAATACGAGATTTTTCTCAAATATGATGGTGTTAAAACCATACTTTAAAGGCTACCACAATCACTACTCTCAAAATATGACAAACAGAATCATCCGACACCCTACAAAGTGCCACCACAAGCTCAAAGGAGTGAAACCATATAAAAATGATAGCAGTTAAAAGTTCAACAAAAAGGCGTTAGGTAAACTAGTTTTTTTTTTTTTTAATTATCAAACATACAACATTTTTTTAAACTCATCCCAGAAACTTAATAAGACACTTGTCCAAAATGAAAAAGAGAAAATAAAAGGCACTAGAACTGATTGCAAAAGTGAAAAAGCATTTGGAAAGTATATAATCAGGCTTAAAGAAATTGCAGAGGACAACCACTTAGACATTTGGATCAATGATCAGATATACCCCAACTAGAAATAACCATGGTTTCAGAAAATTTTACCATTACCAGATGCCCGGAAAAAATAGCTTGCAATAGTGCAAGGGTGGCTATAATTGAATGAGAATAATATTGCAAACCCATTTATGATGAGAGCATTAAAATTAGAAAGATGACTTGCAGTTGCAAACTTGTTTGTTAAAGGAAAGCCCAGCAATGCAATCCGACATGTACATGGATTGAAGCCCACCGCAGGCTGAAGAAGTTATTTCAGGGAACAAGGCCAGGCCAAAAAATTAAGCAACGAACATCTTAAATGGCAAAGTGAATGTAATCTGAGAAGCAATTCTCCATTTTACCAAGAACACAGATTCCTTTGAGTGAAACTGAAAGATGTGACACAACATAACCAAGTATAAACTATAATTCAACAACACAAAGCAAAACATAATTGTCTTGTTTCACAATTCAAGTCATAACAAGAAAAGGATTTTACAAAAACAACAGTTGAAAATCGTCAAGTCATATATGAAAGTGTAGTGAGGGAAAGAAACAAATACATGATTACCTTTTCCTTCAACAGCTTGTCATTTTCCTCCTCTAGCTTCACCGCCAAGGACTCCAATTCAACTTGGTAAGCCTGAAATTCACAACCAACAAAACCAAAAACACAAAAACAGTAAAAAAAAAAACACCACTTTTCAATCTCACAATACACAGAAACACAGTAACACATATATACCTGCTTGCGTTCCCTAGACCTGGCGGCAGATTCTCTGTTCTTGATCATCCTCCTCTGCCTCTGCTGCGCAGCCTTATCCAACTGCTCCAAAACGGGGCGCCCCCTCTTCCCCCTCCCTCCTCCACCTCCACCTCCACCTCCACCACCTTCCACGACCTCCACCCCATTCCCGAACCCAATCACCGACGACCCTTCCACGCTCTCCATCCCCTGAAACGGCGTCGTCGGAACAGGATCAAACGCAAACACGCCGCCGCCGCTCAACCTCTCCGTGAGGGGCATTGGCATCTTCACCTCGTCATCGTCGTTGTCGACCGCACCGGCCTTGGCGAGGAAATCCTCGAGGGTCATCAAATCGTCTGGGACTTCCTCCTTGCACTCGCCCCTGCGGTCGCCGGCGACGATCTCCCGCCAGACGTCGTCGACGGTTTTGGAGTGCGGAGGAGGGGCGTCGACGAGGGAGATTTGGGAGTCGAGGAGGGTGGAATCGGCGGCGTCGCGGAGAATGGCGTGGTCGGGCATGGGGATGAAGTTGGTGGTGGCGAATTGGGATTTGGGGGAAGAGGATCGTCGCGGTGGATCCGGATTTCTGGAATTAGAGGACGCCATCAGCTTCGACGACGCCATCATGATCAAATTTTCTCTCTCTGTGTCTATGATGATGGTGGTGCTGTGGTGATGTTGTGGAGTTTCTCTCTCCTAGGGTTTTGGGAATTGGGAATTAGGGATTGGGAGTGAAGTGATGTTGTTAGAGTGGAAGCTGGAGAGAGAGACCCAATGCCTATAGCAATGTGGGCACCACACAATCTCATAATGACAATGGGAACACTTGGAGGTTTTCCAGAAGGTTGTATAGTGATCAAATTAATATTTTCCTGGGTGATATTAAATCATGAAAAATGACATTTAAATCATGTTTTTAAATTCAGATTACGGGAATACCTTTAATAGTTTTTTAGATTTATATAACTTTTTTTAAGATTAATAACGTAAATTAGAGTTGAATAAATGGATAATAGCAAGTTCATTCATTTAACTCGTGACAAAGGGAGGTAATGAATTGAATTGAATTCCAATTTAACTAAATGAAAATATAAGAAAAAAACAATAAGCTTTAAAGTCTTTTATATATATATATATATATATCGTGTTACTTCATGAGATAATAAATTTAATTTATAAAAATTTAAATAAATCAAAATTTCAAGCTTAAGTTCAAATCATAAACTTAATTTATTCATTTGTTAGCGACCTGAATTTTAAGTAACTCATACATCAACTTAGTTCATTATTAGTCCTACTCACAACTCGTGCAAGTTAGAAATACACCTATTATAAGTTCATTTAAACACAAGTTAATGACTTGATTCATTTAACTTGTCAATTCAACAGGTTGGGTCAACTTGTGAGTTGACCTATGACTTGGGATTTTTTTTTAAAAAAAATTCTATTTAAATTTTAAGCTAATTTTTTTAAAAAATTTTTTGCCCTTCACAAACTTTAAATCTCTTGTCTAACACTTGGGATTCCAAAAACAAGTAGAAGATAAGTCTTCTTAAATTTGGGAAGGGGGGGGGGGGGAGAACTTAAGGAGTAAAGACGTCCTTTCATCTTCACACCCTTACACTTCAGTTTTCTCCGGTTTACCTCCATGGCTTCATGTTCTTTGTGAGAAAGTGACCTCATATTGCCACCAACATGACACCTCAACCACATATTAAAGATAAATAGATTTTATATTAATAATTTAATTTATTACCTTTATTTATAATAGGTTATACCACTTAACTAATAAAGGGGAAAATATCAAATTTAATAATTAAAATCAAAATCAAATCATATATAGTGTTTTAAAATTTGAATTGGTCATCAATTATGCCAGGACTATGGATAACTAGTTCAACATTGAGTTGCTTGTCAAACTATATATAGAGAGAGACACACAAAAATAAAATAAAAAGTATTAACAAAAAATAGAATGAGTTGCACTCTATGGCCCTATGGGCTTCATATATAAGTGGATAGAATTCATCCTATTTTTATCTTACTTATATTTGATATGAGGAGAGCTAAACAGTCTTCAAAATAGGAGGGTTAGACGAGTATAGAACAATGTTTAAAAATTTGAATTAAAAATTTAATCGATAAAATTTTTATGTCATAATTGATTCAATCGGTTAAATTTATATTTGAATCATGGTGATAATGGTCAAATTGGAGACATTATTGGATCATAATCTGACCAGTTCAAGAAGCTGATTTAAAATTTTGCTTTAGGGCACACAAATGTTAAGGAGAAATCAATGACAGAAGATTGCATAATAAACTGTGCCAAAACTTGCCTAATAGTCCAAGAACTGGGCTGCTTACGAGCTCGCCAACAACAAGAATTGGACTGCTTGTGAGCAAGGTCGTAGGGGTTCACGAAATGGGGGCTGGAGTGAGGGATTCATGAACAAAATAAGTTGGTCTTCTCTAAGTTTTTCTTTGAATCGACCAGTTCATGGAAAATTGGTCAGTTCACTAAGGCTACGTTTGACACATATAATAGTATAAAACCTAATAGTATAAAATAATAGACTAATAGTATAAAGGACCTGATTAACTCTTATACTTTCAAATATTTGGTATTCAGTAGTATAAATAATTTGATAGTATAATAATTATTTAACATGACTATAATACTCTTTTAGTGAAAAAAATGCAGAAACCAAAATTTCATCTTCTTTGTTTTGCACATAAATTACAAAAATGCAGAATCCAAACAAAAATAAAAATCTCAGCTTCCTGCAATCTCAAACTACCATGACAAAATCCAAAAAAAAATCTCATCTTCTTGCAATCTTAAACCACCATGGCAGAATCCAAACAAAAAAAAATATTTCATCTTCCTGTAATCTCAAACCACCATTTCAAGAACCAACCCATAATTTTCCCAAGAAAATCCCATCCCAAATTCTTGAAAAATCCAAAGATGGGGTCAGGCTAGTGCGGATTGCAGGGTCGAGTCCGGGGCCATGTGGTGCGCCCCTATCAGTGGTGTGGCGTCGACGGTGGGCGCGAATCTAGGTGGTTTCAGGCGAGGTTCAATGGTAGTGGTGAGATGGTGCTAAAAGGGAGGCTAGGTTGTGGTGGCTTGTTGGCTGCATGTGGAGCATGACGTGGAACAATGGCATAGCGAGACTGCGAGAGGCGGCACGGTGAGCAGATCTGCCTGGCCAGATGGCGAGAGGCACTGCAGTGGTACGCATCTGGCTTGAAGCTTATGCGTTGCGCTTGGCGTGGAGGCGCGACGGCTCTGGGTGGCTGTTGAGGGCTGGTTTTGGAGGGTGATCGTACAATAGGTGTTGGAGTATGAAGAACAATGGCTATTTGGTGTTGATAGCAAAGGAATGGTGGCTGGGTGTTCTTGGCATAAGGGGAGGTTTTGAATGAGATAATAAAGTTGAAGGGTAGGGTGAGTAAAGATATCCTATCAGGTCTTATCATGGGAGTGAGTGAGATAATAGTGTTATCAGGTTAGAGCATGATAAAAACGTTTGACCTGATTTTATTATACTATCAGGTTAACCCACCAAACACCTGATAAGACCTAATAGTATTACCTAATACTATCATATCTCTTTATCCTGTCTACCAACCATAGCCTAAGTCATCAATTGAATTGGCTGATTCACACCAACTTTATTGGTTAGGCACATTTTTTATTCAACAAGAGGTCTAAACCTAATTTTAAAACACTGATCAAATCCACACAAATCTAACTAAATTCGAGTGGATTTTTGTATCAACTAAAACAAAATGGATTTCTAAATAAAAAACAATTCATATTTTCACTACAAAAAAAATGGTATTTAGCCAATTAAATTATTTGTAAATTATTTGATTAAAAAAAATTGTCAAATGAATCTTCCTTTAGATTGACCAATATTTACTCAGAACTCGATAGTTCTCAAACTCCTTTTTAATTGCATGAGATCGGGTGCAATTCATGATTTAGGATTCTCACTCTCTCTAAATACGACGTTATTTTGAGTAATTTTTATTAAAAATGTTCCTAACTCGACCAACCCGAAAATGAGACTAACCCGATCACCCAAAAAGTAGGAAAAAAAGTTTTTGTTTGAAACTAGCTATATTATAGGCCTACTAAAATATCATAGGATGGGTTATAAAAATATCGACCCTGAACCAACCCAATAATTGGTCCAATATTTTTTCTAAACCCGATAACCCGAGAGTTATTAATTTTTCTATTATTTATACGGTCTCAACAACCGTGGCTAAACTATTAAAAAAACTTCATCTCTGCTCAGCGCCAAAGGCTTCAGCTTTCGCGCCTAACTCTTTTTTCATCTCCCTTGTTTTTTTCCCATCTCAACCCGCCTGCTCCCCCCTTTATCTCTCTCCCTGCTACCTCTCTCTCTTCCCATTGACCACCGTCCCACCGTCGTCTGACCATACAAGAGCTGTTGCATCCCCCACCGGAAACCGCACTCAGCAGCCGCGCCACCCACGAGCCAACACGTCCTTTCCCTTCACCCGAAACCCAATCCACCTAAGGAACCTCCGTCACCTACGCTCAAATCGAGCTCCACTCGAGCCAACCACCCAGATCCGCCACCTGCAACCCCCTCAGACTCGAGCCCGTCATCCCCTCGCGCGAACCACCAACCTCCATCGAGTCACCTACGCGCAGATCGAGCTCCACCCAAGCCTTTCACCTCCGCCAATCGCGCACCACCGAACCAGGAGCGCACCACCTCCGCCCGCGCCGCCTACCAGACGCTGGTCTCCGTCGCCATTAATGCTTAACTTTTCTCCTCTTCATTAATTACTCATCTGCTCACTGTGTTTCTACTGTCCTTTTTTTTTGGAATTGCATGGCTCTGCAATTCTCAGATTGCAATTTTTGATGATTATGTGATATCATGGGTATGCTTCAAAGCTGGCAGCAGTTGTACCTATGACTATGATCATGTTTGTTCAGATTTGTTTTAGATTATGGTATCTCATTGTCTATTTATTTTTCCGCTCAAAAAATTTGTGTAGATAAGAAGGAAAACTATGCTGTGAAGGTGTCTGGAATTGAAATTTCACCAAACCCTTGGTGAGTGGGAACCTGGCTGCCTTTAAGATCTCAGTTTCTTCAGGTAATCTCTCTCTTTTTCTTCATATATCTAGTTTTCTGTTTTTTCAATTTCCACCCCCCTTTTTTTAACTGCATGGTAGTACTCTAATGTGGTGATTACAGGACATACATAATTACACTGCTTTCAAGATGAAGTTGAGCACAAATAGTTACATACTTACATTTGATTATGATTTTTATGTACGCATGAACATAATAATTTATCTAAACAGCTATTGTTCACAAAAAGATTCTGAGTACTTATACAACTTATCATTTATATTCTGACTTCTGAGTACTCTACTTGTTCCTTATGTTTATGGGAGTTGCTTCATCACTTTAGTGTTTCACTTATTTACTTTAACAAATTATAAGTGGAGTTTCAATAGAAATACGTGATAAACTCTTAAGGGGGAAAAAGTAGTTTAATACGTTAGGTGACTGACTATCTTTATCTACTGTGATAAATGTGTAAGTGTAATATTGTCACTTTGTTGAAAGATAAAATAATTTGAATCAAATTGTATAAAGTAATATCTCAACTCTCAAGTATTACAAGTACTTTGTTGTATTCAAGGAAAATATACCATAACAATGACAGTTCCAAGATATGCATCTAAATAGGGGAGAGCAGGACTTTGCTTTACTTTGGTTATTCTGTGCTGAAAGAAAAGCTTGACTATACAATGTCTTTTCTTGTGTTTGATTAATGCGCCTTCTTATGTTCATACAATTTTATTAATTAGTTGCAGTTAGAGTAGAAGGATTTGATTACCTTAACATGGATCACCAGAATTCCAGCATCCCTGCTATTGCTTAAACTCCATTCTGAGAAGTGTACATAGAATTCCAGCCTGACACTCTGACTTGAAGCACTTCCTGCCTTTTGGAAGACTGCTAGTGTATAAGTTTCCATAAATTCCTTGACTGTTACACTGAACTTCTAACTTGTCCATCATTGTATTATGTCTAACCCTCCCTATATTAATTTGAATTTACATTGCATTAAACAGAAATCTAATAGTATTAAACAATATAATTGAGATATTTCTAAGTTTTATTTATTTTGGTGGTTCTATATTGATATAGGGGGTAAAGCATTCAGGTTTATCATTTTGGATTTCTGTTTGACATAATAACTCTATTAGTTTAAACCAGATTCTCAGTTGGAGAGTGTGGGAGGATGAGGCTCATATGGATCGACACAATTCATTAACTGGTAAGCTCAATACTTCTCAATTTGCCTTTGCTCATAAACAATTTTCTATCTGTATTCTGTAATCCTGTTAGGTCCTTTGAAATGTTGTTTCCACTTCTATGATTGACTATACCAAGTACCACAATTAGGTTTGTTATACTGTGACACATCTCTTCTCTCACTTATGTAGTAGTTGTAGGTAATATAATCTATCATCTATGTTATATAATTAAAATTCAAAGCAATTCTTGTGTTTTATTATGGCCTCTCTCTCTCTCTACCCTAATTCACTTTACTGACCATGTTGAGCAATTATGTTGATTGTTGGCAGCTTTATAATCATGCATTTTTCTATGTACCTCTCTTTCTTTTCTTAATAAAGTCTTATACCTTAAGAAAATGTAATAATAAGATTGCTTCCTTAATAGCAAGGATTTCACGCATAATGCCATCAAGGAGTACAGATTTAGTTTCCTTGAACCTAAGACCATTTATTTACCTTTGGTCTTGTTTTTGAGCTTCTATCGAGTTTTCTCTTTTCTTATGTGTCATTTCATTTAAAAGGTGATGGTACCAGTCCTATGATTAATGAAATATGAAATAGATGATGGTACCAGTCCTATGCTTAATGAGAGAAATGTTGTATCTTTTAGCAATTTTATTTTCTTTGCATATTACTAGTATAAACTTTTAAAAGGTTATTCACTTGTACAAGGTAGAGCGACTGAAATTACGTCTAAGGAACTTGGTAACACATTCAAATGCCCAACATAAGATAGGGATCAAAGCAACTGCAACATAATTAAAACACATAATAAAAAGGCAGGACATAGAAGCGACATAGAGGAATGATAACATTACTGCCCTTCAGGAAGAAGCAAATAAGAATATGATGGGATTAATTGACCAAGGAACACTCACATTTAAGGCAAACAGGAAAGAGAGGAGGGGAGGAAGAAAGAAAAAACTCATTTATCATATAACTTCGCAAATTCACAATTTCAATGTTTCATAAAATAATCTTGTATTGATGTTTCTAATTTACCCCTCCTAATTCTAATATCCTTTTCTCTTTCCTCCACAAGTGCTCAACATAGAAATTTGAACAGCCAGAAAAATAAATCTAACCAGCAGTAGCATATATAATTGGCATGTAGAGTTCTTAAAAAGAAAGCTCTATTAAAATGTATATATTCCATCAAGTGCTTAGAGACAAATAAGTGAACTGAACAAAACAACCAGTCAAACATGGTCAATAGAATGTTCTCATGCAAATGTACGAATTTATGCCTTTAACGATGAAATATTTCCTTTGGGCTTTATTCTACTTGTTTTTGTGTATGTGTGTGTAACGTGTAATGCCTTGAGTGCA
The DNA here is from genome assembly GCA_029884605.1 of Ormosia emarginata. NCBI lineage: Eukaryota > Viridiplantae > Streptophyta > Magnoliopsida > Fabales > Fabaceae > Ormosia > Ormosia emarginata. The sequence continues at coordinate 15,472,982 of JAQQTP010000069.1, read as the reverse complement.
TCAAAAGTTGTCCAATTTCATTTTTCTATTTCCACTTTCTTTAAGAATTTTATACTTCTCACTTGTGGTGCTTCAAAGTGGTTGAGAGGCCCTAGGTTCAACTGTAAGCCCTATATCTTTTTTGCAAAATTGTATGCTTTTTTTTTTTTTGTATTATCTAAGTGTATGTCTGCTGGTCTTGTTGCAGGAATCTGGTATTTGTATAAGGTTTCAAACTTGGATCTGAGAAGCATACAGCTGAGGCAATAGTAAAAAAGTTTTGTGCACTACGGTTTACTTCTGGCATTGAAGGATTGTCATTATTGAAGACAACCAAGGTAAGCTTGCTGTATAGAGAAACTTGTGCTTTGATTTTCATATAATGTTTCTTATGTCTGTAGTACAATATTTCTAAAAAAAATTGAATGCTCTACTTGATTGAGACTTGGTATTATGTGATTGAACAAGTCTCTTTTTGTGATATGATTGGGAAGAAACTAACATTTTATAAAAAAAAAAAATTAAAAAATAGCCACGGTTTAACTGTGGCAAAACAGATTTATGAATATAAAATACCCGTCACATTAGCCACGGTTACGCCGTAGCTAACAATTAAATTAGTCACGGTTTAACTGTAGCAAAAGTATGTTATATAATATATTTTAATTAAAATTAGTCACGGTAATTACTAAATTAACTACAATTGTAAATCGTAGGTAACAAAATGTTGCCACGGTCTTTAAAACCGTGGCAAATGTCATGAAAACCGTGGTTAATGTATTAGCGACGCCTTATTTATCCACCATTGTTATAACCGTAGGTAACTATATTTAGCTACGGTTTTTATGGTATTAGCAAAAATCGTGGCTAAACACTATTTTTTTTTTATAGTATTTTGTAACTTTTCAAACAAAAAAAATTATTTTATAAATTAAATTAATTCTTAAATTATTTGATTAAAAAAAAATTGTCAAATTGAATCTTTGCCTTTAGATTGACCAATTTTACTCAGAACTCGATCTTCTCCTTCTCCTTTTGGAATTGCATGAGATACAATTCATGATCCAAGGATTCTCACTCTCTCTAGTATTTGTTTCTAATATTTTATCATGTAAAAGAATTAGTTTTAAAATATGAGTTCCTATCCTGTTTTTGCAGGAAAATGAGAAGATTCTGATTCATTTCACCCAATAAGTAAAGTGGGTTGAGCTAGTATATTATAGGCCTACATAAAAAAGTATCATAGGTTGGGTTAAAACATATGGATTTGAAAAAAAATAATTAATATTTTATTGTATGATAAGAGAGTTATTAATTTTTTTATTAATTATACTTTTATATTGTATATTTTATTAATGTTAATTAAGTCTATTTTTTGCAGTAAATTAGTGAATAATTTCAAAATTTAATATATTTTTTCTTAGTTTTTTCAAGTTTTTTAATGTGTTGCTCATGGGTTAATATCCTAACTCATGAAAGGTTAAATTAGGTTAGTAATCTAGTATAGAAATTATTTATATAATAAAAATAATATTAATATAAACTCGAGTTTACGATAAACTTTATACATGATATCATATTTATTATTAGATTTTATAATATGTATATATTTATAATTTTAAATTATAATTGAAATAATAAATATACTATTATGTATAAAATTCATCATAAATCTAAATCTATATTAACATCATTCAAATAATAAGTGAGTTTTCTTCAGTTCAACCGACATGAAACTCCAGCTCAAGTAAAGTTAGGCTGCGACGCTGAGTAAATATGCTGAGTTGCTGACCCATTTTACAACTGTAATTGTCATTATTAGTTAACTACTCTCACCATCATCCACACCGAAATGAAAAACTTAACGAGAACACTACTTACAACCAGATAAAAAAAATTTGCAAAGCTAAAACCAAAATTAAGATACACAAGTTAATGAGGATTGAGGAATGATTCGATTTGAGTCCTAAATTCCTAATGATAGATGCCTTTACCATCTTGCGGTTTCTAAGTTAGAGAAATTTTTATATAAATATAGGTATCCATTTAAATGTATTAAGTTAATTAAAATTTAATATTTTTATAATTTTTATATCTTATAATTAATTTTAAAATATTTTATAAAAATATTAAATTTTAATTAATTTAATACATTTAAATTAAATATATCATATTTAAATAAAAATTTCGGTTCAAGCTAAATCCCTCCGGTAAGAAAAACAGAGCCAAATTAATATCTTGTGTTATACGCGTTTGATACAGTTATATATTGTTATCCCAACCGACAAAAATGACGTTACAAATGTGAGTGTGTGAGAAAGAGAGGGAAGCGCCATGCATATGTGGATGTAGATGAAAACACATTTGACATGTGGGAAAGGAATGGATACTCGAAGTGCATTGAATCAGATATACCTAAAAACCCCCTCATCACAAATTGAACTTTGCACGCATATCCATTTTCTTTCTCATTCTCTTAAGGAATCTCCTTATGGGGTTGAGTATCTTGTGCATAGGACCCCACAAAAGGTTGCTTCTAGTTCTATGCATGGCTCTCTCTCTCTCTCTCTCACGTCGTTTACTGATTTGGTGAGTTGTCTCCTTGTACGTAGAGGCTCCAGCTCGACTGTGTGATGCACATATTTTCTTTCTGTCGTCTTCTTCTATCTCTTTTTCTCCAAGTTTGACACAAAAACAGCAAGAAAACAGAAAATCGTACTTGGGTTTATCTTGATATTGATATATACTGTGGCAAGCTCCTCCTTCTAGGCGGTGGTTTTTTCTAAATATCTTCTATAATTGAATTCCAATCCACTCTAATATATTAAAGAAAAAAAGTTAAGTAATGTGTATCTTATATGGTTTATGTAGATGTGAGATGATGAAAATAAAAATTTATGATTAAAATTACTCATATTAAAGTAAGTACATTAACGTGAAAGTATACGTTAATATATTATTCCATTCTTTCTCATAAAATAACATGTTCTATTATTAATTCCTTGTCATATGTTATTCTTAATTTTTTTATTAAAAAATTACAATTTAAGATCTCTTTCAACTAATTATATTTTTTAATCTACATTTTATTTAAAACTTGGTTGAATTTATAAGAACATGTACACAGGATACTTATTAGTAATTTTGATTTATTAAAAACAAATTGTTATAGAAAATATTGTATTTTTAATCTTTAACTAGGATATTTTACAGATATTGTCATAAGACTAACTCCTCGTACGGTTAGAGAGTCTCTTCTAAAAAATATTTTTTTAAGAATGTAAGAGTATAAATTTCATGGAAAAATAACAAAATGTTTATGATTTTATTTTAATACATTTGCAATCAAAAAGTGATTGACAAAGGTTTTTTAGTGATGTAAAAACAGGAGATTGGATTTCACTTCCATATAAAAGAAAGGAAACATTAATGGAAAAAGGAAGAGTACTTCCAATTAACCCACAATGGTTAACCGAAAAAAATAGATTTCCATTATTGAAGTTTCTTATTAGAGCAGGAAAAAAAAAGAAAAGAAAAAAGAAGATAAAATCTCTTGAATAGACGGTTAAAAGTTCCCCCTTTAACGGAAAAAGCAAGAAGCTTATAATCTGAAATGGTGTCTTGACATTAATCCCTAGCTAGAGCAATATTAGCAATGTTTGCATAGAATATATTGGACTTCAGAATGATATGATCTTAACGTAACAATATAACATTCTTTCTGTTTCTTTTCCACTTTGAGAATGTTCACAATTGACACCTACTCGGCCATGTGGGTAAGACTATTTGGTTTCTCAAAACTAGGTTTATGCTTATATACCGTGAGTCATTTTATATTTACGCATGTCTTTGTAGTTCCAATTGGCGAATGCGTAACAACAGCATATGATTAGGGGGCGCATGCCCACAATAAGGACAATGATGATGATATGATCAACTAATTAAGAGACAAAAACGGAGATTCAAACTCAAAAGGAATAAACCATTGATTGATTATGATGTGGTTAATGATAACATTGGTGACAGTGATGTGTCACTGAACTAAGCAATTTAAGGTTTCTCTTCTTGAAGCAATATATATATATATAAGGGGCCAACACATGCGCATGAAAATAAACTGATTGTTTGTGAGGTTTGGAAAACTCTTCTGTTCAGTGATTGAGTTAGAGGCAGAGATTCGCCAATAGCTGGAGATGGGCTATGCAACAATCAAGAGGTAAACCCTATAGTTTTAGCCTTTTAGGTACCTTGTTTTCCTCTTGGTTCCTTCTCATTTATTGATAGAACTAATCCCAAACATAAACACAGATTTTTACAAGATGATCCGTCCTGTACAATATTTGCTCATGTAAATGCACTTCCATTATATTAATTAACCTTTAATTTATATATAAATGTATTTTGTTATTAAATGTTAGTGCAGGAAGATATAACATCTATAAAGAATGAAATGTTTCTTTTTACATAGCACAAGCAATGCACATTTGTATAGATATATGTAATATGTAATAACAACTAATTTATTCATAGATAGGAACTTGGAAGGGTATAATGGTAATTTAATTAGCATAAAATTTTTATATGTTACACTTCTTTAAAAAGAAATATCTCAGCCTACATGATACACTTGTAGAATTGGTTTAAGCTTGCAAAATTATGTAACTACAAAAAGGACAAAACATAAAAAGAAAGGGAACAAATTAAAGGAGTATACCTGATGCAATAAAGTTCTCAGGAAGAAAAGGGATCTCCAGCAATTTCAGCCTTAAAGCTTGCAAACAACTTGGACAAGTAATTATTATCTCTATCTCTCTCGGCAGCTGAGATTAGAGGATTATATAAGAGAAAAAGCTTGAATTTGAATACTTGTAACTACCGTGAGAGGCTTTATAAGCAAACATGTATCAACTTCAAAAGACTATCTAGCTGCCAGGAAGTTGATTAGCCTTTTTAATGGACTAAAGGAAAGATTAATTTGGCTACTGAAATTGCATGATAGTTAGGCCTCTCTCCTTCTAATTAAGTGATTGAGAGCAAAGTTTGTTTAAATTAATAATATTAGTTCCCTTCTTAGCTTTTGCAGCGTAAAGTTTGTTCATAAGATCAACCAAGATGTTGGCAAAATTAAGAGCTTGGAAGGCCAGCCAAGGTATGTTCTTGTGACTTCAGCTTTTTCATTTGGCTATTATCTTCGCATCTTCTTTGAAATCCATGGTGATAGATTGGTATCAGGTAGCATGGCTTATTTTGTCATATATAAGGGCGAAAAAGATGAACGAAGTTTTGAAAAGATTGACTGTCTTTTATCTTGTTTAGGCAAGGAAAACGTTGTCCTAATTAATTGTTTATGGCTAACAGAGACTTTCTTAGCATGAAATGGAAATATATAGCCCTTGCTAGATCAATATATATATATATATTTGTAATCAATACGCTCTTTAATGATGTAAAAACTGCATGACGGGTAACATGGAAAAAAGCTTGATCTCAATTTTTTTTTTCTTCGCGTAATCCTAAATTCATGAATGTAAACTAAACTCTATCATTTGGTTTGCCAAGCTTCGAGTTTCTTTCTGTCTATCACTCCTCATGAGCTTTCTGATTCTTGTAATTTTCCCTAGTTCGAAGTCTAAACCATGTTTATGCTGATCGAGTTAATTTCTTAAACTGTTTATCTTTGTACATTGCATTTATATAGGTTTTGACAAGTCTTAATTTAAGTACCATGCCCCATGCCATTTTATTCAGAAATTAGCTTCTTTATTACCTTATATTTGACATTTGAGTGACATATTATATTTTGTTTTCAGATGTGAAGGAACGTAGAGATGCCCAAAAAAGCATAAACTTCCATGACGAGTACCACAGGACGTTAAGGACAAAATCCTATGCTGATTTCTTCAATAAAGCTCAATTACTTGCAAACCAGCCTTCCATTTATTACAGCCATAATAAATTTTCAGAAATCCTCCTTGAACCTGGCCAAGAAACTATACCTTCCATTGTCGATTCAGTTACCCTTTCAAAGACACCAGAACTCAAAAACCTTATGCTCAGTTACTTTGACATAAGTGCTGAGGCTTCACACATTTGCAGTCATCTTCTCAAAAGCATCAACCAAGTCCACTCTAATTATCAGTTCATTCAAAGAGCACTAGACATTAAGGATGGTGACTCTTCAGAAAATTTTGAACTAATCATCTTTGAGCTCAATTCATTCAGCTTCTCAAATAACCCATTTTCAAACCTTAAAAACCATGACTTCAAGCTCATCAATGATAAGTACTCATCAGTATTGCACCATTTGAAGTCAATGAGAAAAAGAGTTGGAAGGAAAATTAAGCTTAAAAAGTATTTGAAGAAGACATCTGGGATTTGTGTCACAGCAGCTTGTGGCTTAGTAGCAATCACAGCCATGGTAATAGCAGCACATACTCTAACAACACTAATCATGGGGCCAGCAATTCTCAGCTTCCCATTTAAGCTTCTTAAGAGGAAGCTTCGAAGCTATAGATTTTCAGGAAGTAGGTCTCTTGGTAAAGTTTATGATCAGCTTGACACAGCAGCCAAGGGAACTTATATATTGAATAGAGACTTTGATACAATGAGTAGACTTGTAGCTCGGCTTCATGATGAGATTGAGCATAACAGGGCAATGGTGCAATTCTGTTTGGATAGGAAAGAGGACAAATTCTCTTTGCAGATAGTGAAGGAGCTTAAGAAAAGTGATGTTGGGTTTAGGAAACAAGTGGAAGAACTTGAAGAGCATGTTTACTTGTGCCTTGTAACAATAAACCGGGCAAGGGATTTGGTCATTAAGGAAATGAAAAAATCAGGTGCATAATAAGACTTAGGAAGGTAGACATACGTATGAACCTTGTACAGATTAAGAACATGTTCGGTAGGGATTAATTCTCTACCAAAACAACTTTTTGCTTAAAAAAACTTTTTTCATTGTTTCAATCATATTTGACAATTTATATTTTAGTTTTTACATAAAATTTAATGTATTATAATAATTTTTTTTCATAATGTTAAACTTGAAACTTTTGATTATAGATTATAAATTATTTCAAAAATTTTGAGATATAAATATTATTTTATCCTCAATTAAATAATTTTTTAATCATTATATATTTCTTTTGATAATTTAATGCATAAAATTAATTTTTTTTATCATCTAAACGAAAACATTTATTTTAAAATCATTTTTAACTAACATATCTAAACATAAAACTGATTATATTATAATCGATTATATAATAATTAATTATTGAAATAATTAAATTTTCATAACTAATCCAAACATACACTAAGATTATTTTTGTGTAAATTATGATTATAGATTAGTAATTATGGTTTGAGGGATTTTTTTTTCTAAAAATTTCAATGGGTTAACTAATTTTAAGAATAAAATCTGAAATATATATGATTGTTTTTCGTCATATTTTCAATACAATTACTTAATATTAAATAAAGTGTACTCCTATATTGCAGAACCAAATTTGTTTATCACTTAAGTTACGAGAATATGACAAAATAATTTTGTCATTATTTTTTAATGGAGTTATAGGAAAGTAATAAACTTGAGCAATTCTATGGTGCAAGCTTCCTCGTTGATTTTGCATTATATTAGCAACAATAACAATAAAAACTTATTATTTTCAGTCCTAGCAACGGCAAAAGAAAAAAAAATTACATAAGTGGTTTAATTTTTTTTTATTGTCTCTCAAAAAATAAACTATCAGGTTGTTAGTTTTCTTAACTATATTTCAATGCATTGTACCAAAAACTATATTTCAATGCAAGTTAACTTTTAATATTACAAGATTTTTCTTATATAAAAATAAGTGTCGTGCATGCATGGTTATGATTGCAACAACCTTATCACTATTCCAATCACTGAATGTATCAATATATTTGATGTATTACAAAAACAAAATGATAGCATTTTGCCTAAGTCTTTTATGTAAAAGTACTTTGGTACAATTTATCCATTTGATATAGGTGCATGTTCGAAATTTTAAAAGATTCATTTTCACGGGGGAAAAAAAAAGCAATGCAAATATGGTTATAATAAAATACTTCTTGTTTTTGTCTATTAACTGCATAATAGGGATAGCCTATATATCCCTTTTCCATAAATCATACTTTTAATCTTAGACTTTCTAAAGAGAGTAACCAATGTTTCACCATCGGGTCCCAATAATTACATGGCAACACATACTCTTTTTTTTTTCCCCTTCAAAACAGTAATCCAGTTTGGAAGCATGCATATGCTTTAGAATGTAAGTAATTGAAATCAACCACAATTGGTATATACTTTTTTATGTGAGATTTTTTTTTTAATTTTTATCAATTAAGACTAAGTTGTTTCTCAAATAATTTGAGAGCTTCCTCTGGTCAATAGCCTTATGCATTTAGGGCCTTTTTTTCATGACGTATTAGGTATAATAGGATAAATTAATACAATATATTATAATATTATTAGTTATTTGATATAAATAATAAATTATATAAATTTATTAATTAAACTCTTCTTATATATTAAAATGATTGATAACTTAATATTTAATTTCTTAAGCCTCACGAAATGAGATTATACTTAATTAAATTTTGATGTATAAATTTTTATAAAGACTTTTTCATTATAATTCTAAACATCTTGATATCTTTAACACTTACGTATAAGTTCTTTATACTAATTTTTTTATCATATATCCTTAACTAAAACAATCTTTAAAGAATCAATTCCCTAACTTAATAATTCGAAGTTTAAATTTGAATAATAAAAGTAAGAAATACATCTCCCTAATTAGTTTTTTTTTTTTTGACGAATACAACTCCTTAATCATTAAAATAATAAATGTAATAATTAATAATAAACACAAGTTTTAAAATGTAGTGAGGAACAATATTTTTCTATTTTTATCTATGAAGACAGAAAAAATAAGATAAATACTATATACATTTAAATTTAAAAAATTATATAATACACGAATATTATTTATATATATATATAATATATATAAATGTAAAAATTTAATAAAAAAGATTTATAATTCATTAAAAAATCATTTCCATCCCCATAAGTTTTACTAATATTATTTTAACTGAATATCTTAATATATCTTTTATCGCTTTTTTATTTACTACTTAATAAGTTTTTCCTAAAAAATATAACATAATTTATTTACATATTTTAAAACATCTCTTAAATCAACTTTTCATAATAATAACAATTTTGTAATTTAGTGCATAAGAAAAATTAATAAGAAATATTGATGTGATATTTTCATTTATGTAACTTTTTGAAATTAATGAATTAGATAAAATAATAATGTGAAAAGATAAAACTTAAAAGTTTTATAAGTAATATATAAAAATATAAAACTTAAAATATTAGTATAAAAAATATTTATGCCGTATAATTAAATTTAGATAAATTACAAGTTTTAATTGAATATTAATCATAAAAACTAATATTTTTTTTAAAAAAATATTAATTTTTAGATAAAAAACAGTGTATCTAAGTATCTAATGCTTTTATACATATTCAAAATATGTCTAAATTAAAAAAAATAATTTTTTAAATTAAATATATTTAAACACATAAAATATACTATTGGGTGTAACCCATTTTTGTTTAGTATTAGACTGTGACCGAACAACATCCTTGTCCAAAGCAATTACCTCCTGCAACTCTAACTCATTAGTTTCCCCATTGAAAATTTCCAATCTTTTTTCTTGTCTAAATTTCTATGTTAGTTGAACCAATAGCATGAGCCATGAATAAGGTGATTGCAGTTGCAGGGTATTTCCATTTCCTCTTCACAAGCTCTGGTTGGCGGTTGCAGATAGCTTTTCTTCCACCGCTCTTCTTTTGGGTTTTCTCTGCTTTTGGTTTGAACTGGTTCTCGTGAGTGAACTACATTTTGATACTTGAATTGGGTTGACGTTAGAGTTGGAAAAAGGTTGAGCTTTGAGCTTACCAAACGTTCTTTTATTTGTCGTTGAATGACTGGTGGGTGTGCTAGTTGGTCAATTATATTCGTTACTAAAGCTTTGGATTATTAAAAATTTTGTTTTGGTCTTTGAAAGCCAGCTTACCATGTGTTTATTGGTACTTGTGCATATGTGAAAAGTTGAAAGGAATTGCAATTCAGAATCAGATACCCTGGAAGGAACTGTTGCTCAAGTCCTTCTGACCTTGTGTGCTTCGTTTCTGATTGGGGTTTCTTCTCATTTATTTAGCTACATGGTGAATCTGGGTGTGTTCAGAGGGTATTGAAGTTTTGGTTTATTGTTTGCAAATGTTTCCCAAGTAATGAATTGCTGAGAATTGAAAATACTGATTCTGGGGATGGGCAGTAATGGGATTCAATATTTGTCCAAAGAAGTATGAGAAGAAAGTTTTGATAGCCAACAAAAGAAAGATCTCAGGCAAATGGATGATGATGAGTTGGTGACAGTGGACATCAAGTCTCAAGATGAAAAGTTTGATTTAGCTTCTTCTCAGGAGGCAGAGGATTCGAAGGCAAATTCGGGACAGAATTCATCGCAAGTGACTCCTTCACTGAAAAGAGGTTTGTGCTTATTAGCTCTGTCAAAGTCAGTTTCCTCTGTCAGGCTGTTAGGCAGTTGATGATTTCAGATAGGCATTGGTATTGTTGTATTGTAGGATAAAAAGTGAAGGTGTCTTCAGTATGTGAAGTATTTCTTTGGATTCTGCTGTTATCAGATGAATGCTTTATTGATTAAACTTTGGCAATTAATAATTGTGAGAATAAAGAAACAGAGAAGTAGCACACTATATGTTGAAGAAAGGCCAGTTTTGTATTTGACTTCACTCTGAATCTCTGACCCCTTGGTTTTGTTGCTGTAGGATACCGTGGAAGTGTAAGGTGGATTAAGAACTAAACCTTATTGTACGTCATAGCTTAGTCAATTCTAACTAAAATAGTTTATTTTTGGCTTTTTTGGCTCAGAGATTTAACTTGAAAATGGAGGAGTGTTTGAAATTGAGAGGGGCACACATGAAGAGAAACATAGGTTGAAAAGTGGAGAAGGGGAAAAGATTCGAAGGGGGAAAAAGGGGTCAGGGTGGGGCAAGTGCTCCCCTCTGGCCCCTACTTAGCTCCACCCTTGACATTTGGCACTGTATAACTTCTTGTATAACTCTATAGAATCTTGTGGACTTGGTTACCTTGTCCTTTCGAGTAAGAAGGAAGAAATGAGGAAGCATATGTAGCTAATAAATATGTCCTAGGTCTATTGGATTAATGTTTCACTAAACCTCTTTTTCAAAAGCATTTATGCATTTATCATTGTTTTGTTGGGTCTAAATTACTTTCCTTCTGTGAAATGTCTTATCCAAATAGGCACTTTCATTTTTATGAAGTATAAAGTTTCCATTGTCTTTGAGGTTCACAAATTTAAATCTAGAAAGCGCAATTTTATTGAAATTATTTTCAACCTCAATAGCTTTACTTCCTTTTAAAAATAATTAAGTGCATGCTCACCTCCTACCTTGGTTAAATGCTGTTGGTCTTGTCCCCATGGACTATTGTTTCTAATTTGCTTCTTTTAAAAGATTAATTTGATATGTCTTATAATGTTGAATTCTGTTCATGAAGGTTTGGAACATAGCGTCACAGCACCTGTTGGAACTGAGAGAAACCCAATTATAGCTGACCATGAGATTAGGTTTTCTAGATCAATGACAGAGAAGAAGGGGTTCCCAAGACATGACCTAATATTGGACAGGCTGTCAGAGCATGAGAAGGTAGATGCAAGCGCTATTGTATGTGCATGATCTTAAATTTTAAACTTGTTCTTGTGCATTTTTATTCTAATTGAAGTTATACCCAGATATTAATATTTGTTTGCCTGTTCTGTTTAATCTTGTTTGAAAGATGCAAATCTGGAAGAGTGCTATTTGTTATTTTGTATATTGGACATATTCATGTTGAGGTGCTTCTTTGTCATTTTGTTTATTGAGGGTGATGTTGTCTCCCCACTATCCAGTGAATAGAGTATTCAGATACAATGGTGCTGTGATTTAGTTAAATATTACCACTCCTTATTAATACTTCATAACTGCTCATTTGTAAATACTAGATATTTAATATCTTCATCTTCTTTCCCTTTCCTGCCCATAGTGAAGTATTAAGAGCTTATCTTCTTCAGAAGAACCTTTGCTTCTTTTGTTCTTGACATGTGGTTGGGTTATTTGAAAAATGTGGTCATGCCTTTGTAGCTTTGTTCTTGACATTGTGGTATGTATTTGTGATTTATATGCATTCGACTTGCCAAATTATTTGCATGGTCATAACACTTTCTTGTTTTGTTTTCAGCAACAACTGATTACTAACCTAGTAAAGATACAAAATGATGGGACTGTTGAAGTTGATCTAGAAAAAAGTTCATCTGTTGCTTCAGAATTGTTAGAGCTCCAATCTTTTGAAGAGTCAACAGTGAGCGGAAGTCTTACTTCTGAATCAAAAAAATCAGTTCCACAGTTACAAATTGTCATACTTGTGGTTGGAACTAGAGGCGATGTACAACCTTTTCTGGCCATTGCAAAGAGACTTCAGGTATGTTTGAATATTTTCACTCAATTCATCTTGGTGCACATGAGAATTGCATCATCAAATCATTGTGATTTTTGTTATTGCTTACTTGCATGTTTTATGATGTAGATGTCCCTAATATCTTGACATTAAATTTGAGTGCTTGAGTTAATTTTCCCTAACTAACGGAATCTACTATGTGAATTTGTTTTGAGGTCATAATTTTTCTTATGTTCAATGGTAACATTCATTCCACATTGCTGATCATCTGTGGTCTGTTCCTTAAATTAACATGATCAGGGTTATGGGCTACCTCTTGTTTCCACTGATACCTTTACAGGACACCATGCATATAAAATTAAAGTGAATAAAATTGTCAACATGTGTTTTACTTTAATACAAGGCTTAAATGAGAACTTGGGATTAGTTTTCTTGGAAATCACATCATTTATAGATTTCCTTTTATTTGTTGCATAGTTCCGAAAAAGCTTTTTACTGCTTGTAATGTATTGTCATATGGGCATTGGTGAATGGTGATAGTAACTCATGATTGAAGTTCTTAGTAAGATTTTTAATTTTTTGGAAGGACTTATGCTGGTCTTCTGTAGTTTTAGTTAGCTTTATTTGTTTAAGTTGAAAATCTCTTGGCTTGTCCTAATTGATCTGATTGCTGTCATAAGATTTGTACTACTGATCTTTTGAAAGGATGCAAAATCTTGATTTTTAACTACTGTTAATGAATTCTACATCCCAATAGTCAGTTTTGTTTAAATCATACTTTCCTACTTTCAGAGATGAACTGATATTTACTTGCAGGAGTATGGCCATCATGTTAGGCTGGCAACTCATGCTAATTTCAATACATTTGTAAAGTCAGCTGGTGTAGATTTCTATCCTCTAGGTGGTGATCCTCGTGTATTGGCAGGATGTAAGAGGTTCCTTTTTAATGCTTTCATTAATATCTAATAATTCCTATTTCACTCTAGTTGTACTTTGTGCTTAATTTGACTATAGACCCTCTTTTAGCTCCTTTATATTGGCTCACCTATTGAATTTGGTATTTAGATTAGAAAACATGCTGGAATGCACTGATATCTCATGGTGCTCAAATATACTTAATTTCTTTTAGAGATTGATTTCTGAAAAGGCCAACTTAAAGATTTTATTAAATACTTTTCAAGAAGCAGTATAGAAGATCTTGCTTTTATACCTCAAGCTGTTACTATATAATGAATTGTCCAAATTTCTAAACGTTAAGAATAGGCTCAACAATGTAAAATAGATACTTTAACATTTCTTGCTGGTCTAGAACTGCATATGGACCTAAAACAGATCTGAAATGATTTTGGATGTATGACATAATAACTACCAAGAAAAAAAATATATATCAGTTCTTGGAGCAAGGATGTCAAATACAATCCAAGCATCTTAAATTACCAATTGTATTGTAGGGTAAAGAGAGTAGAGATGATAGAACTGAATAAAAACTCAAACCTTAGAACATCGATAGTCCCTTATATATATACTAGGGTGGGAACACTAACTTCGATTCCAAGAAATCATAAGTCAAGAATAAAACATACTCAACTGATACGTAATTATTCAAGCCTTCTAATATCACTTTTTTAATAAACTCTAAATACAATTAATTCCCAGATAGTAATCCTTGTAGTCATATGAAATTTTTAGTGGCAAGTTGTGAGATAATTAAAAATTATGTCAAAAACATTCTCATTACATTCTCCATCATTGTCCAATAGCTGAGCATTTATAAAACATGCCTGCAATGTATATCAAGCTAACATAGACAATGACTGATATTTCAAGCTTTGACTCTGTTCTACTCTTGGCTCAGTCTCTCATTTTTTTTGTTTCGAAACATGCTGAAATAATCATGCATTTCAGCTTTACTCTTATTCCATTTTCTCTCCTACTCATTATATATATATTATATATACTAAATGAGTTATTCCAATAATAGATATGGCAAGGAATAAAGGTTTAATCCCATCTGCTCCGGCTGAAATATCTATTCAAAGAAAGCAGCTGAAGGCCATCATTGATTCCCTTCTTCCAGCATGCACGGCTCCTGATTTGGAAACTGGTGTTCCTTTCAGAGCTCAGGCTATTATTGCCAATCCTCCTGCATATGGTGAGTGGTTAGAAGATTCTTGTATTCTGTGTTTCTTCATATAATACCTTTCTTATGATTGATTTTTCTTTTATGGTTTAATTCCTAATAGTTCTTGTATTGTAACGTGATAATCATATCACATGCTTTGCAAGTATGACATTTGATGGTTCTATCGTTAGCCTGGAGACTACTCTATGTGTACCTGTAGAGTAGAACTTAGTTCTGCTACCTTGATGATAGAGCTAAACAATATTCATGGCCTTGATATATCGTGTTAGAGCTGTTATCTTTACCAAATCTGTTCTAAGGGTTGACCATGATGTTTGAGTCAAACTTGGCTACTTGATATTGACAGATTGAAGTGCATTAGCATTTTGCACATGTACACTCAAGTAATTTTCAATGCTCATAAACATTAATTTGGGATTGGGCTTTTATCTCCTTTGATCAGGATTCAGGAGCATAAGCTGTTAAAGTAGAAAATAAAGAAAAATTAAGATCTTTCAAGAGATCAATTTGACGATAGACTGATTGATATATTATTATCCAAAGCAGGAAAATTATTGCTGTTATATCTTCATCGTATTCCTTATAATGTAATACATGTTAAGAGATAAAAAGAAATAAAGAGAAGTAGAGTTGACCACAAATAAGTGAAAAAGGAAATGGGGTAAATGTGTCAGTTAATATGTAGATAGTTAGATTTTCTTTTTTAATTTTTAAATAGCCTTTACATATATTGCATTCAAATTTATATTAAACAAAAAGTGTTAACAATGTAGTTGAAAAGGGAGAAGGAAAATTGGGACCACAAAAGTAACTACCAACGTTGAAGTATGAAATTCAGGATTTCGGGGGCTTTCACATTCAAAGCATGAAGAATAAAAGATTTTGTTTTTCCAAAATTTATTTCCCAAATTCTTAACAGTCGACTCAGAACTGGTACGAACAAGGGCAATCCGACTGTTTAATTAAAACAAAGCATTGCGATGGTCCCTGGAGGCTGTGGATGCGATGCGCACCCTCACGAACGGACATGGTGTTAGGTGATGCCTTCACGGGCTTTGCCGCAGCGCGAAAAGGTGAGTGCCTCAGCTCGTATCCACAGCCTCGGTGCATCGAGGAGGATGCCCCCAACTCCCCACCGGCTCACCGCGTTGCGAGTGTTGTTGAATTGCACTTATTTTTTTAAAAAATGTATCCTTTCATTTTAGCAGAGTAGTTTTTATTTTTAATTTCATAATTGTTTATAAATTTGTCCGGCACATGATTTTTTAGAATAAAAATTATAAAATAGATAGAATTATATCTTGTGTTCCGGCTTGCAGGACATGCACATGTTGCTGAAGCCCTTGGGGTGCCGCTTCACATCTTCTTCACAATGCCTTGGACGTGAGTTTAAATTGTTACAACAGTTGTGTCACTTTTTATTCATAACAAGATATAGATAACTTTCTAATTCTTGATTTGAAATATTCATACAGTACAGAATTCTTGTTATAATTAAAACCAGGAACAACTACAGTTTTATTCAGATAAATGCAACATTTTTTTTATCCCTTTTTATTGCTTTTTTAAAATCCTTTTTGAGGTCACTTACATATTTTTTTCAATATGCAGGCCAACATATGAGTTCCCCCACCCTTTGGCACGTGTTCCTCAAAGTGCTGGTTATTGGGTATGTCCTTTGCTGAAACAATATTTTGTAATCTGATTTTGATACTTTTGTGAATGAATTGCTGGACTACATTACCAACAAACCTGTTTCAATATTTCCTTGCTGTCTCCAGCTGTCCTATATAATTGTGGATCTACTAATATGGTGGGGGTTAAGAAGAATTATCAATGACTTCAGGAAAAGGAAATTGAAGCTTGCTCCTATTGCATACTTCAGCATGTACCGTGGATCACTATCTCATTTACCAACTGGCTATATGTGGAGTCCTCATGTTGTTCCAAAGCCAAGTGGTATGCACAAGGATGTAATCATTAGTTACATCATCTGTCGTCCTCTTTGTACTTCTTTTTAAATGAGTAATCATTTTATCATTTAAGTCATTGAAGTAGGAGATAAATTCAGTAGTTGTTACTCTCTAGAGTAGGCTCAGATGCACAGTAACTGTTGACTTGGATTTGCTTTGAGCTAGATCATTTGAATTGTGACTATATAAGGTTATCTGCTGAAATTAAATAATTGAATGGTGATGAAACACTAGTTTCTTTATTATGAAATTGGGAGAATAATCCCCCAAGATGAATTACAGAGAGAATAACTCTTGTTCCCCTAGCCACTGTGGCTATACAACCTTTCCCAACCAATGATCTAACTCTCCCCGAACCTTCCTAACTCCCTTATATCTCCCGCCCCTCCTCTCTATTCTGTTACTGCCCTCCTAACTAACTATTCAGAGTTAGTTAGGTTGGTTGCAGTAGTCATGGGCTCATTATCTCTATTGGGCCTATCTCTCCTAACATAAACTTTTCTAATAATGAGCCTAGTACCAGCAATACTCCCCTCCAAAGCTTTCACCTTGTCCTCAAGGTGACAAGAGGGAAAAAGTTGCTGCAAAGCAGATAAAGACTCCCAAGAGTTGTCGCAAGTATGGGCACTAGACCACTTGATTAACAACTCAGCTTCTCCTGTTTTATTGTACCTCAAGTCCAACACTACCTCAGGTTGAGAGGCCAATTCCCACCCCTCTGTCAGCTTTATTAGTAGTGGCTGGGGAATCACCTGGGCTGGTAGGGCTTTCTTCAAACAACTCACGTGAAAAACAGGATGAACTCGGCTGGAAGCAAGCAGTTAAAGCTTATATGCAACTGCTCCCACCCTGGCAATCACCTGAAAAAGGCCATAGAATCGTGGGCTGAGCTTCTCATTTCTCTTCTTGGCAAGAGAGTGAAGTCTATATGGCCGGGCCTTGAGATATACCCAATCCCCTTCCATATACTCCACCTCTCTTCTCTGCTTATCTGCATATTTTTTCATCCTCTGTTGAGCCAAGTTCAAATTATCCCGCAGCTCCTCCAACAAGGCATCCCTATCCAAGGCTGCTTGTGTCACATCCACAACCTTTGAAGGAAAAGCAGAACCCTGAAAAAGGACAGGTGGATCTCTGCCATAGAGTGCCTTAAAGGGAGTCAGTTTTGTGGACCTGTTGTAATTGGTGTTAAACCAATATTCTGCCCAATACAACCAATCCAGCCATTGCTTTGGTTTCTCCCCTGTAAAACACCTCAAATAAGTTTCGAAGCACCGATTTACCACTTCGGTTTGTTCATCCGTTTGTGGGTGGTATGCTGTACTAAATTTCAATTGAGTGCCTGCCCCTTTAAACATCTTAGTCCAGAATTTACTGAGGAATAGTCGATCCCTGTCAGAGACTAGACTTAGGAAATCCATGTAAGCGAACAACTTCTACAATAAAGAGTTGGGCTACCTCCTTAGCAGAAAAAGGATGAGCTAATGGTAAAAGTGAGCATATTTCGTGAGTCGATCAACTACCACCAATACGGTATCTTTTCCCTTGGATTTGAGTAAACCCGTGATAAAATCCATGGAAATGTCACTCCAAACCTGAGAAGGAATGGGTAAAGGCTGTAACAACTCTGCAGGAGATAGGGATAAAGATTTACTCCTTTGACAGACCTTGCATGCAGCTATGAGGTCCAAAATGTCCCTCTTCATTCCTTCCCAAAAAAATACTCCAGCCACCTTCTTAAATGTCCTGAGGAAACCTGAATGGCCCCCTATGGCAGAAGAATGAAATTCCTTCAAAATAATGGGAATTCGTGGGGAAGCTTTAGGTAAAACCAACTTGTCATTGTAAAATAGGTGACCATTGATCAATGAGTAACTTGGAAATTGTTGTGGGTCTATCACCGGCCCTTGAATAATGCTCTTCAACTTAACATCAGCTTGTACTTCATCCTCCAAACTTTCCCAGCCCTTTGGTATGACCATGGAGATTGAATTGTACATCATTCTTCTGGAAAGAGCATCAGCAGCCGTATTCTCCCGCCTAGGCCTATATTGGATATCAAAGTTGAAACCCATTAACTTGGAATCCCATTTGATTTGATCCTCTCCCAACAACCTTTGTTCTGTCAGAAATTTAAGGGATTTCTGATCAGTCCTGATGGTGAAGTGACGGCCTAATAAGTAATGGCGCCACTTTTGGACTGCAAGAACTATTGCCATTAGTTCCCTCTCATAAACCGATTTATGTTGACCTCTTTATGACAGTACTTGACTGAAAAAAGCTACTGGTCTCTCCTGTTGCAGCAACACCGCTCCAAGTCCTTTGCTGGAAGCATCAGACTCAATGACAAACTCTTGAGTGAAGTCTGGAACTGCCAACACTGGAAGGGAAGTCATGGTAATCCTCAACTGATCAAATGTTGCTTGAGCTTCTACATTCCAATGAAAATTGTCTTTTTTCAGTAATTCGGTCAAGGGTTTAGCAATCTTACCATATCTCTGTACAAATCTGCAATAATATCCCGTCAACCCCAAAAAACCCCTCAATCCTTTGACATCTTTGGGTGTTGGCCAATGTACCATTGCATCTATTTTTTTTGGATCAGTTGCAACTCCTCCTTGTGATACAATATGACCCAAATACTCCACTTGCCGCCCCCCAAATGTGCACTTCTTCCTATTCACCACTAGCTTATTAGCCACAAGTAGCTTGAAGACCTCTCTCAAGTGGATCAAATGTGCTGCCTTATCTTTGCTGTATCAATATATCATCGAAAAAGACAAGAGCAAATTTCCTCAAACATGGCCGCAATACTTCATTCATGAGAGATCGAAAAGTGAAGGGAGCATTTGTGAGCCCAAATGGCATCACCACATACTCATAATGCCCCTCGTGGGTCCTAAATGCAGTCTTTTCAATATCTCTTTCTTTCATCCGGATTTGGTGATACCTTGACTTCAAATCCAATTTAGAAAAGATAGTTTCCCCTGCTAATTCATCTAGCAACTCATCTATAATTGGAATTGTAAATTTGTTTGGAATAGTGACCTTATTCAATGCCCTATAGTCTGTGCAAAAGCGCCAACTACCATATTTCTTCTTAACAAGAATTACAAGGCTTGCATAAGGGCTGTTACTAGGTCTAATATAGCCAGCTTCTAGCATTTCTTTTACCAACTTTTCAATCTCAGATTTCTAATAAAAAGGGTACCTGTATGGTCTGATATTGGGAATGCTAGCTCCTTCCTTCAAGTTGATTGCATGGTCACATTTTTTGCTAGGTGGCAGACCTTCATGAGTCTGAAATATATCATCAAACTCCCTTAAAATAGTCTGCATCTCTTCGGATATAGGAGGATCTCCATTGTTCTGACTGGGAGGCTCTACCTCCCTTACCCTCCTCACATCCAGCACATACCCTTCCTCCTTTTCTTGCAGGGATTTCACCACAGATTTCAGAGAAGCTTCTGATTTGCATAAAGATGGATCCCCCCTAATAGTATAAATCCATCCCTCCTTCCTAACCTTTAATGATAGCTCCCTGAAATTTGTTGTGATATTTCCAAGTCTAGCCAGTCAATCCAACCCAAGAACCATGTCAGGACCCTTCAATTCAAAGATGTAGAAGTCATGCTTGACTTCTAAAACTTGCAACTCAATCAAAACGTTTTTATAGCAGCCCTTACTTGATATTTTATGGCCATCCCCAACTTCCACCAAGAATGGTGAAGTAGGAGTTATCACCAACTGCAAATCTGTTACTCTCTTTTGAGCAATGAAACTGTGGGTTGCTCCACAATCTATGAGAACCATGAGTTCTTGCCCCCTTATTTTTCCCCATAGCTTGAAAGATCTCTTAGTAGTAAGACCCAAAAGGCTGTTATAACCCAATATGATGGGTCTTCCTTCTTCCTCCATGGTTGTCTCTTATTCTGCCTAGATTTCATGTTCCCCTTCTTCTGGTCCTTCCTCCACCCAAAGCATCCTTAGCTATTTGTTTTTTGCAAACATGGCCTGCAGAATACCTCTCATTACACCTAAAGCATAACCCTTTCCGCATCCTCTCATTGTATTCTACTTCTGGTAAGGCTCTGAAATTCCTTCCTCTTTTACTCACAGCTGTAGAGGCTGTTGATACTTGAGGTGCAACATTTGACTTTTGCACCACCCCTGCAGATGTTGAAGACACATTGTTGTTTGCATTTCCACCCTTCCAACTTGGAGTCTCCCCCACAGCTCCCTTCTTCCAGTTGGAACTACTCCCCCAGTTTCCCGCGTACACATCACTGGACCTTGCTCCTACAGCCCCTTTCTCAATGGGTCCATTCCTCCCATATCCCCTTGTGAGCTCCCTAATTAACTCCTCATTTTTCTCATCAATTAATTGGGCCAATTCCATCATCTCCCGCAGATTGCTCACCCTGTGAATCCTCAATTCTCTCCTAATTCCCTCCTTCAAACCATTCAAGAAAATGTTTCTCAAGAACCCTTGCTCTGTAATTCACAAGGTTCCTGCATAAATTTCGAATTGCTTCCTATACTGCTTTACTGAGCCCTCTTATCTCAATGCCAACAATAGCTCATACGAATTTTGAGCTGCTGAAGGATGAAACCTTCGAACCACTACTTCTTTGATATTGGACCAAGAAAATTCTTCACCCCCTCCTTCCCACCAATGAAACCAAGATAAAGCCTGCCCTTCCAATGCCATGGAATCCACCTTCAACCTTTCACAGTCTGGAACCCCTCTTACTTCTAAAAACCTTTCAATTTTATGCACCCAATTGCAAATGTCCTCCCCTGTTTCTTCACCTTCAAACAGAGAAAGTTCCAATTTCCTCAATTGCTTGTCATTCCCAGCGGTTCGAATGCCTTCAAGATTGTTCTCCTCTTCGGAATGTAGTGGGCTCTCAACCCTAGGCCCCAAATTGCCTCGCAAAGCCGCATCAATCTTGCGCAGCAATTCTTCGATATTGTTCTCCATGCTGCGCATCCTGACATCGCTCATGTTCCTCCAGTTTGCAATCTCCTCCCACCTGCGCTCCAAAGACTCTGTTCTTGCCTCCATCCTGGTGCTCACCATGCGTGACACTGCCCAGGTTCTTTTGCTTTGATACCAGTGATGAAACACTGGTTTCTTTATTATGAAATTGGGAGAATAATCCCCCAAGATGAATTACAGAGAGAATAACTCTTGTTCCCCTAGCCACTGTGGCTATACAACCTTTCCCAACCAATGATCTAACTCTCCCCAAACCTTCCTAACTCCCTTATATCTCCCGCCCCTCCTCTCTATTCTGTTACTGCCCTCCTAACTAACTATTTAGAGTTAGCTATGTTGGTTGCAGTAGTCATGGGCTCATTATCTCTATTGGGCCTATCTCTCCTAACATAAACTTTTCTAATAATGGGCCTAGTACCATCAAATGGATTTTATCATATTATTATATAATTTTATCTTGGAAGACTTTATAACTGCTTTGGTTCAAATCAGATTCCACTCAACTCTAAATTGCTTAAGCTTTAAATAGAGTTCATTTGTATTATGTATGAAGTGCAGTAAGCTTTTTTTCTGTTGATAATATCACTATTTATAAATGTTAGAAATATAGAATCATTATTGAGCCTTCACCAAACAACTTAAGCTTTTAGGAGAATTGGTCGTTGATAGTAAATAGTAACCAGCTTACATGCTTGGTAGACATGTTTTGCTTAGAGTCCCAAATGTGCTACCAGAACTAATGACATTTAACAAATTTGCAGACTGGTGCCCTTTAGTTGATGTTGTTGGTTATTGTTTCTTGAACCTTGGATCAAAGTATCAACCACGGGAAGATTTTGTCCAGTGGATTCGAAAAGGACCACCTCCTTTATATTTTGGGTTTGGGAGCATGGTATGGTAATTTCACTTGAACTATGAGTCATTTTATCATGAACTTATCTCTGATTAGTAACTTCTTTTTTCTGTAAATTTAACTTTTCTGTTTGGATTTTATGGATTTCACTACCACTTATATAGTCTTAATATTTATTACATTCTTGGAGGATTAAACCTTTATTTCAATCAAATGAAGCATGATGAGATTTTGCATGCAAGGTGATAGGAACCAGGAAATCTGAATACTGTTTTATTGAAATAAAACCACTCACTACTACTGATATCAGTGTGATATCAGTATTCAGATGAGAATTCTGGTATACTCTTTCAAGTTTCAACAGAAAGGAAAGGAAAAGTAAATGCAGATAGTGCAAGCTCTTCTATAGGTTGCTCTCTCCTTCCCAAATCCTTACCAAATTCTTGCCTGCTTCTCCTCTCTCCCTGCCCTCAAATTCTACCCAATTCCCTCCCTTGCCTTCTGATAGAGACCCAGGCCCAAAAGTGACAAAAGTCTATGTTAGGAGAAGGCACCAGACAGCAGGTAAGTTGGGACTTGGGAGTGAAGAAACAAACATGGGCTCAGCTGTAACTAACTGCTGAGATGGGAAATGTGAGTGGAAATCTGTTAGGAGGTATATAGGAAAGGGGAGAGGGAAAACGTGAGGTAGGCAAGGCTTGGCTGGACTTTGGGAGAGACTAGACACTCTACAATTGTCTAGAATTTTCTTTCTTCTTCTCTGTACTCAGTTTTCTTATTTTTCCAGATGATACTACGTATTGGCACTGATATCATCCAGAAATTCAGTTATCTTGCTGTGTTATTCTATTTCCTGTTTGTGTTCTGTTTGGTACCTTTAGAAATATTTTCTTTATTTTTTCCTTTGATATCATCATAATAGTACATCTTAAATAGGGAAAAAACAGGGAATCAGATTCCGTGATAATAGGAAACTAGAATCCCATAAAAACAGAAAAAAGAAATACAAGGAAGGTAAATCCCATGATTAATTCTTTCCTTAATCGCAGGATTCTATCTTCCTAATTTATTTAGAATCATAAAATCCTAACATTCCTAATTTATCCACACTCCTCCTCAAGTTGGTGCAAAGATATCTATGATGCCCAACTTGGTAACTTGATGTTCGAAAGGTTGTCTCAATAGACCCTTGGTTAAAACATCCGCAATCTGCTGAGTTGTTGGGACAAATGGAATGCAAATTACTCCTTTTTCAAGCTTCTCCTTGATAAAGTGTTTGTCAATCTCAACATGCTTTGTCCGGTCATGTAAGACTGGATTATGAGTTATGCTTATCGCAGCCTTGTTATCACAATACAGCTGCATAGGAAAAATTACTGATCTTTCAAGCTCTTCTAATACTCTCTTCAGCCATAGAACTTCACACACTCCTTGAGCCATTGATCTAAACTTAGCTTCAGCACTACTCCTAGCAACAACGTTTTGCTTTTTACTCCTCCACGTGACAAGATTACTCCATAAAAAGGTACAATATCCTGAGGTTGATCATCTATCCGTAACAGAACCAGCCCAATCAGCATCAGTATATACTTCAATCCCTCTCTTCTCATGTTTTCCGAAGAAGAGACCTTTTCCTGGTGTGCCTTTTAGGTACCGCAAAATTCTGTAAACAGCTTCAAGGTGTTCTTCGTATGGGGAATGCATGAATTGACTCACCATGCTTACAGCGAAAGCAATGTCAGGACGTGTATAGGACAGATAGATAAGTTTCCCAACCAACCTTTGGTACCTACCTGGGTCTACTGGAACACCATCTTTGACATCGCCAAGCTTAGTCTTGACTTCTATAGGAGTGTCTGAGGGTTTGCAGCCACTCATTCCAGTTTCTTTCAAGAGATCTAAGATATACTTTCGTTGTGAAACTACTATACCCTTCTTTGATCTTGCCACTTCCATTCCAAGAAAATACCAAAGCTGGCGAAGGTCTTTAACTTCAAATTCCTTGGCTAGACTTTGCTTCAATATGCTCAACTCAGTTATATCATCTCCTGTCAGTATTATATCATCTACATAGACAATTAAAACTGAAACTTTGCCTTCAGTAGATTTTTTTATGAATAGTGTGTGATCTGATTGACTTGACTATATCCCAGGCCTTTTACAAACCTTATGAATCTTTCAAACCATGCTTGAGGGGACTGTTTGAGACCATATAAAGATTTTTTTTAGCCTGCATACCTTATTCCCAAATTTTTCAGCAAATCCGGGTGGAGGTTCCATGTAGACTTCTTCCTCTAAGTCCCCATTCAGGAATGCATTTTTTACATCTAGTTGAGTTAATGGCCAGTCAAGGTTGGCTGCAACTGAAAGGAGAACTTGAACTGTGGTCAGCTTCGCCACTGGAGAAAAAGTTTCAGAGTAATCCACTCCATATATCTGTGTAAAGCCTTTAGCTACAAGGCGTGCCTTGTATCTTTCCAAGGAACCATCTGAGTTGTATTTAAGAGTAAACACCCATTTACAACCAACAATTTTTTTCCCATTTGGTAGATCCACCTTCTCCCAAGTAGCATTCTTCTCTAGAGCTCTCATCTCCTCAAAAACAGCTTCCCTCCATTGAGGAACATTTAGTGTAACACCCTAATGAGGATGTCACATTTTCGATACAATAAAATAAAACTTTACCCAAGTTATAAAATATTTGGTACATAATTAATATGAGTTGTAAATTTTTTTTCCTTTTATACATAATAACATTAAATAAAATAAAACGACACATAAAGTAAAACAAATTATTATCACACACCATAATATACATATGATTTTGTCTTAAGTCGTACAAATAATTTACAACTACAAATATTTAATAAAGCAGTAAAAAGTCAGCATAACACTAAAACAGTAACATGCTCAAGTGCATATCAAAGATTTTTAACCCTCCGAAGGATCCTCCTCAGATGGATCATCGGATAACAGAAATCCTGGATGTCTCGCAGCTCTACGGACAGGAGTCCGTGCTGTCGACACACTACTGATCTCACTAGGCGCATGAAAAAGTCCTCCCCAGTAACGCCTAAGAGTCAAAGGCATCTCAAGATATAAATACAAAGTAGTAGTAAAAATAGGCTCTCCATCAAACTCTCTACGTAGGGACACAGTCAGACGCCTCACATAGACTACCGATCCTCTATCTTCACGCAGTCGCCAGGCCTCAGAGCCTCCGTGAAACTCAAGTCTCACAAAACCAAAGAATCCGGGCAAAGCCATAACCAAAAGATCAATCCAGATGATATGGGTGATCTAACGGCTCGCCTTCCTCGAACTGATTGCTCGGCTGCTACTCCTCAGGGTATTGAATATCTAGAGGCTGCTCCTCTTTCTCTTCCTCTTCCTCAAACTCTTTACAGAATATAAATAATAATACAGAGAAATACATACAAAGAGGTGAGACAATTTGCATCATTATCAGTATGGCAGTACAGAAAACGACAATACATACAGATATCACAATTAATTCAAAAATCCATATAATCACATCATGCACAATATCTCACATTAACACATCAAACATAATATAAAATAATCACAAATAATCACATTATGATGCAGACCACAAATGCAAATGTACACCGACTCATTCCTACTCCATGGAGCTAAACTCAGACATCAGAGAGAATGATCCGGAAAACCTATCCGTACCTCAGGCTGCCCAACCAACTATTACACAGTCAAACGTCGTGTCAATAGCCTACAGTCAAAACATCATGGTAAGTAGTACACAGTCAAATATGTCGTGCACCACAGGCATTGTACTAGACAGTCTCCACAAGATCTTGATTAAGAATAGTGCTTTTCGAGATCATTAGTGTGTTGCTCGTTACCACGGCCCAGAGGAGCTACCAACTGTCCACATGTAGAATCCTCCGCACACTAATGCCTTCAAGTTCAGTCAATGAACCACACTACGTCTATCACACCCATAACACGATGTAATTCATCTCGTCAGCCAATCGCCAATTTTCAACCAAATTGACACATCTCTCAATGTATAAACATGAATCAAAAATTACTCAGATGTCCTCATTATCATCATAATTACACAAATGCCCTCAGTATCGGCATAAACCAAATATAGTATGTCTCCACTTGACAGTACTATTTCTCAACATGTCCGGATCCACCACTTTGGCCCGACAGTAAAACTCACTGTTCCTTTTAGTCGCGTAAAGATTTTATCTCGTTTTCACAATCGCATCACCTTTTTCAAACGTTTTCAAATCGCGTAAATATATTTTGACATTTTTAAATATCCTGTAGTGTTTTTAAATCATTTTTTCAATCGCGTAAGATTTTTAAATCGTTTTTTCAATCGCAAATCATTATTTTAAATACGCGTAAGCTATTTCTAGCACTTTTCAACTACGTAGAATATTTTCCTTACGTTATAATCATATTTTGAAACTTTCTCCATTATTTGTTCATTTTTAGTTAATTTGACAGCATTTAGTTTAGAAAATTCATTAAATGATATTATTTACGTTTTCCTTTAAAATTGCCTCTATTAGTCTTAACCATTATTTACTACTTGAAACTTACTAACGCCCTTCAAAACTCAAGGTGAGCTCTACGTTAATATTTTTCAAGTGTTCACTTTATGGTTTTCTAAAACTAAATTCATTTATTTTGTTTCTCCAAAAATTCATTGAAATGGGATTCTTTTCAAGTTAACTACTTAATCTACATTAGAAAATAATTTTGGAATCAAATATACATTGAATGGCATTTTGGCCGAATTCAACATATTCTTTACAATTGATCTTTAAATCATTTTCCATCTTCTAAATCATTTTCAAATTCATTAATTCACTTAAATCAATCAAGTCATTTTTTTAGAAAATGGTTGAAAACATTTTGGTTCTTTTTTTTCTTGGTGAAGCCGTGAGCTTCCTTGTGTTCTTTGGAACACTCATGTAATGCCTCACATGTTATTCACATCTTACAATATTTACCATACATCTATAAACACATACCATATATTTTAAAGCTATAAACATGCATGCACACATAATCAATCACAAAATAGAAAAGACATTAAACAACCAAGTGAATGAATCTTTATGGATTCTTCACCACAAATACATCCATCTTCTCACCACCACACAAGGTTGATGAGATTATGTCTCCCTCTTACCCTAAGGGAAGACAAACTCCTTCTAACTCCTCCTAGCAATTTCGTGTAATCTTCAAAGAATCCCTAACAAGCTCAAACAAATTTTAAAGAGTCATAACTATAGGTGAAAAATATAAACCATGGATCAATCATGGCTTAGAACCTAAGAAATCAAGTTAGAAATAAGAAACAAAGATTTTCACCTTGTAGGAAAAATCTTCAAAGTGATTTTCCAAGCTCAAGATGAATTTTTTTGAAAGAACTCTCAACTAGAGATGTTCTTAGAATGATGTTTGGATTTGAGAAATAAGGTTAGGTGAAATTTTAGAAGAGTGGAGGTATTGGTTTAGGGTGTTGGCCGTGAGCTCTCATGGAGTAACAATGGTGTTCTTAGCTTTTGGTAGAAAGAGAAGAGAGATTTTGAGTGATAGTAAAATGAAGATGAAAATGAAGATTGCCTCCTAACTCCAAGTACTTGGCCGTAGAGCTCCAAAGGCGGCCAAGGAGGTGGCCTCCTTTGTTGACCTTCCAAGACTTCTAACAACCTTAGATGTGATCAAGGGTGGATATCAAAGACTTTGTCTCCAAGCTTGTTTCTCATTGGTGTAGGAAATCAAGTCATCAAGTGACTAAGCACTTCTTGATCCTTCTTGAAAAGCCTTGGCCGAATTGCTCCAAGGGAGAGCAAACTAGGTTTGTGTTCATTTATGCAATCTAGTTAGACTTAGGTGCATTTAGTTAGTTTGCTTAGTTACTTGTCTAACTATCTAGTTACTTAGGATAACTAGCCTTTGTCTTGATTTTATTAGAACCTTCTCTAACTAGAACTCTAAGGTATAGCTAACTAGGTTTATTTTATTTAGTTACTACATAAACTTCCTATACTAACTTAGTTAAGTTTAAGCTAACTTGGTTAAGCTTTCTAGTCATAATCAACAAGTCCAACCACTTTTGTGGACTAACTTCCTATTGGTTCAAAACTTCAAGCCACTATTGTTGACTAGATCTCATTGGTTTAGGATTAAATCTAGTCAGAAACGTTGACTGGTTCTCTAAACGTGGGTCCCACAGACTTTTCCGGGTACATGGTTCATTTTGGAGCAGAATTCTACTGTTTTTAAGACAATAGGTACTGTACAATAAAATATTTTTCTTGCACAGTTAAATCCTAAAAATTAAAAGATCAATACACGTATCACTCGGAATTGGGTTTAGTAAGATTCTCCAGCTCCGAATAATTAAATTAAGATTTTTTCGGCCAGAAAATTATTATTTTCTTGACTCAGAGTAAATCACACGCAACAGTCAAATATAATCACGAAACAGTCAAATTCATTTTATAACTCACAGAAAACATAAAACAGTACATTTATGACAATATCATACTTTACCCAAAAGTTGGGGTGTTACATTTAGAGCTTCCTGGACATTGTTAGGAATAGTGATACTAGAGACTTGTGAGATAAAGGTACAATATAAATTTGAAATATTTTTTGTAAGACACAAAGTTTGACAAGGGGTATTTTATGCAAGATCTAACACCTTTCCTAAGAGCAATGGGAAGATCATCATGGCTAGAGGAATTTGACAAAGAGTTACCTAAGGGATTAGTGTTAGGATTTTTTGGAGAATTATCATGAATTTCATGATCCACCCTCCGATTAGATTCTTGGTGGTGTTGCTGGGCAATGGCTCTCTTCCTTTTTTCTGCCTGGTGTTATTTTGTATATACTAGACCTTTGTACCATTTCACACACTTCTCTATTGGATCAGTTTTTTCTTTCTGAGGTTGCATCACCGTAGTCTCCCTTTTTCCAGAATCAGTAGGATTATTTAGTTCATTTGTTTCCAAAGAGTTTTCATTCTCTGCCTCAGAATTTTCCAGAGATATGTTAGGAAATTCAAAGCATAAATCAGAGGTATCTAAAAAACCATCTTCACCACCATGCTCCCCCTGAAGATGGGGCTCGTTAAAATAAGAGATTCCTTCAAAAAAGGTGACATCCATAGACACAAACAATTTTTTTGAAGCTGGATCAAAACATGTATATCCTCTCTGATTAGAGGGATAGCTAACAAAAATGCATTTATGTGCTTTGGGGTCAAGTTTTGAACGCTTGGGATCATGATTATAAACAAAAGCTACACTCCCAAAATTTTTTAAGGGAATGTCTGTCATGAGTCAGGAATTGGGAAAACAGGTAGTGATCATTTGCAAAGGAGTTTTAAAGTTCAAAATTCTGGTAGGCAGTCTATTTATCAAATAGGTAGCAGTTAAAATAGCCTCTCCCCAAAGATACTTAGGGACCTTTGTTTGGAAACTTAGGGCCCTAGCAACTTCAAGTAGATGTTTATTTTTTCTTTCTGCAACCCCGTTGTGCTGAGGAGTATTAGTGCAGGAACTTTGGTGCACAATGCCCCTCTCAGTAAAAAAATTGCCTAGAATTGTGTTAAAAAATTCCTTGCCATTATCACTGCGAAAAATTTTAATCTAAGTCTGAAATTGTGTTAGGATCATATGATAAAAATTTTTGAACACAAGTGCAGCATCAAATTTTTCCCGTAAAAGAAACACCCAAGTGACCCTAGTGTGATCATCAATAAAAGTGATGAACCAGCGTTTTCCAGAAATAGTTGTTATTCTAGAGGGACCCCATACATCACTGTGAATCATAGTAAAAGGTTCAGATTGTTTGTATGGTTGGGGGGGAAAAACAGCACGGTGATGCTTTGCCAATTCGCATTTAAAAGACAACTGATTTTTATTCATAAATAACTTGGGAAACAAATGTCTTAAATATTGGACATTAGGGTGTCCTAACCGGTAATGCCATAACATAATGTCTTTATTAGAAACAGAGATAGAATTGAAACAAGTCTGCTGGTCTTGCCTTCCAAAAGTGAGGCGATTATTGAGAAGATAGAGACCATTATCCAGCCTAGCACCCCCAATCATCTTCCCCGAGGATAAATCCTGAAATTCACAATGAGAAGACCAAACATTAATTCGGCAATTATGATCAAGGGTTAGTTTACTAACAGACACAAGATTATATGACAAATTAGGAACATGTAGAACATCCTTAAGGCTTAAAGAGGGAGAAAGAGTCACAGTTCCTTTCCCAGCTACAGTAGCTAAGTAACCATCTGCAAGTTTGACCTTTTGATTTCCTGCACAAGGTGTATATGAGGAGAAATATTGCGACACACTAGTCATATGATCAGTGGCACTTGAATCTAGTATCCAGGGGCCATTAGACCCTATACAAGCAACGGTAGCAATAAAATGATTACCTGACTAGGCTATAGAACAAGATGGATTAGAATTTCCTACAGCGACTGATTGGAATAGTTTGTGCAAGTGCTCTATTTGTTCCTTTGTGAAGGTAAGAGATTTTGAAGAAGATTGCTGCCCTAGATCCGTGGTGCTTGCTTGGAATGCATGAGTGTCTCCCCCAAACTTGTTATCATTGCCTGGTTTCTGCTTTGAGAGTGGTTTTCCATGCAATTTCCAGCAGGTTTCTCGTGTGTGCCATGACCGTTTACAATGGTCACACCAAGGTTTCTGCTTTCCTCCTTGCCTATCTCCTTCTGAATCTCCACCCCGGGCTACAAGTGTTGATCCCTTATGATCATTTTTCAGCATCACTTGCCTCCTTGCCTCTTCTCTTCGCACTTCTAAAAACACTTCTCTGATGGATAGCAGAGGCTTTCTTCCTAAGATGCGTCCTCGAACTTCATCAAGGTCTTTGTTCAGCCCGACTAAGAAGACAAATATCCGCCCTCTTTCCACCTTTTTTCTGTAGCGAGCACTATCACTGCTGCTTTCCCATTCTTCTTCTTCAAACATATCCAGCTCTTGCCATATAGTCATTATCTCATTATAGTATACTGTGATGTCGCGTTCACCTTGCTGTATTTTCCATATCCGGGTGGTCAATTCAAACAGGTGCGAGTGATTATCTAAGTCTAAATATGTCTCCTTTCCAGTTTCCCATACACCACGAGCTGTTGGTAAGAACATGAAGGGCTTGCCAATCACCGGGTCCATAGAGTTGATTAACCACGCTATAACCATTGAGTTTTCGGAACGCCACTGCCTGTATTTGGGATCATCAGTAGTCGGTGCTGTCACTTCTCCATTCAAATATCCAAGCTTTCCCTTGCCGTCAATCACCAACTGCACGGACTTGGACCACTCAAGGTAATTTTTTCCATTCAATTTGTGAATGGTAATTTGAAGAGAGTGGTCGCTAACGGAGATGGCTGCGGGCTGAGTTGCATTGGTTTAAGGCGGAATCTCCCTTGTGGGCTACTGGCCGCCTCCTCCTGGGGACAACACGCCACTCCTATTATCGGAGGTGGCCGAACTAGAGCCAACCATGGCAGCCTTGTAGTTCATGATTGAACCCTAAAGCTCTTGATACCATGTAGAAATATTTTCTTTATTTTTTCCTTTGATATCATCAGAATAGTACATCTTAAATAGGGAAAAAACAGGGAATCAGATTCTGTGATAATAGGAAACTAGAATCCCATAAAAACATAAAAAAGAAATACAAGGAAGGTAAATCCCATGACTTCGGGATTGATTAATTCTTTCCTTAATCCCAGGATTCTATCTTCCTAATTTATTTAGAATCATAAAATCCTAACAATACCTAACATTGCTATCAAAGTGATAGAAACTAGTTGCAGAGATGAAATGAAACTGAATATTACGTATTATATATGGAATGCTGTACTGATTTCAGTATGAAATCAATAGCAGAAGTAAGTACAAGAACTGAAAGAAAATGTAAAATAATTCCATGACTTTCGAGAGGCCTGGTCTTTCCCTTCCTATTTCCTCCTAATTCTCAAATAACCTTTTCTTCTCTCTCATCTCCATTTTATCCTCCCTTTTTCCCACTAACAGATTTCCCTTTCTCTCTCTTTCCCCCCACTTGTTTCCTGCCACGTCAGCTGGCAATTATGCTGCTGTTAGAGCTCACGATCTATGCCTACTTGGGGTGAGGATCCCTTGTTCCTCAGCACACCTTTTCTGTTATTAATAGGTGGGTATCTATCAATACTTTTCCCTAAAAGATTCACCTTGTCCTCAAGGTGAAGGTTGGGGTAAATGTTGTAGTCGCTAAAAGAACTGCCACCAGGTTCCCATTGTTTAAAGCATGAGGACCAAGTGATGTAGGAGGCGTAGGAACTACCACCTGGGTCCTAGTTACCTTCTCCACGTCCCACACTATGAGCTGCCATAGCCACAGCTTCAATGTAGTCACTTGGTTTTCCTCCTGCTAGAAAAACCATGAATGTTGTCTTCCCAGCTCCATTCTTCACCTTTAGATCTGATAGTTCTTCCTTCGAGTTCTTTAGTT
The DNA here is from genome assembly GCA_029884605.1 of Ormosia emarginata. Classification (NCBI taxonomy): domain Eukaryota; kingdom Viridiplantae; phylum Streptophyta; class Magnoliopsida; order Fabales; family Fabaceae; genus Ormosia; species Ormosia emarginata. The sequence continues at coordinate 15,439,915 of JAQQTP010000069.1, read as the reverse complement.
CGGTGTTCATCCATCTCAGAGCAAACATGTCATTATACATGGTTTTGAATGATGTTGGTGCTATTGATAAAGAAGCTTCCCCTTTTAGTAGTACCTCCTTCTCTGCAATCTCAACCTTAAGGGTCAAGTCTCTGAATTTTGCTCTAATCTTCCCTAACCCTTCCAGCCAATCCAACCTCAAATGCACATTTGTTCCGTCAGGGTCAAATAAGAAGAAATCGTGAACTATCTCAATGTCTTGCAACTGGATTAACAGTCCCCTCTTTCTGCCTTTTATGCCCCATCCCGTCTTCTCTTTGTTATAATTCTTCCTTGCGATAATCTCAACTTTCACCACCAGCAAGTACAACAACATTTGGACCCCAGCTTCAAGTGAGTTCATGTGGTCTCCAATTTGTCCACCCAGTAAATGCGGGCATCATAACGAATTGTGCATGAGGTGAACTCATCAATTTGATCACTCCTGTAACCACGATGATCATTGCTGGACTGAAATTGAGCATGACTAAAACTGTAGCTTATCAAACATTCTGCAGTAGGGCTATTATAAACAAGTTGAACTCGTAATGGAGAGTATGCCGATTTCTATAATAGTTCATTATATGTTTGTAGGTTCCTCTCTACTATAGCATGGGTAGTAAACCCAATGCACCTAGCCCAACTTGAAGGTGGAGGAGATTCATAAAAGGATAATATGCAATAGGGTAAGTTGGTAGCTAAGTTGACCAGCACAATACCAATACTAGCAAAAGTTGATACACTAAATAGGGAAAACACAGTTATGACAGTGCCCAAAGTCTTACCGATTACACCCTTGCATTTTTCCAACTCGGATGCTAACTTGTAAAACAAATCCTCAATTTTCTTCACCTCTACATTCTTGAATTGTTCATTTTCTGGTGGAGGTATTTCAACAATTGTATGCCACAGCCAAGAGAGAGCAAGTTCTTTACATCCTGGATCAAACACGAAACGGCCATGTGCTGTTTCCATGTATTTCGATGTCATTGCTTGTTCAATGGAAGAACCCAATGGTTGTAAATTAGTATTTGTTTTGGGCCATGACCCAAAATCCATTGCAATAGTTTTAATGGGTGGGGTCTCTATGGGTGCAGTGAAATCCTCTGTTCCAGCTTCAATTGATAAATTGGGCTGTGGCCCGAACTCCACTGCAATGATTCTCATAGGCTGGATCATTCTTGGGTGGTTTCCCTCTTCTTGGATTGAGCCTCTTCCTTCCAAGACCCTCTTTCTTTCTTCAATGAGCAGGGCTTGGCCCATTAGAGCTAAACTATAATTTTCTCTACTGATTTGGGCTTGACCCATTAGATTAAAAAATGGACCAAATTTATGCAATTCCATTCCTGTCCCTCCTTCCTTCTCCTTCCCATTTACAATGCTTCTCGTTGCAGCGGCCATCTCTGCCATTGTCCCATAGGCCGCCATGCAAGAACTTGGATCCGGCAGCTGCAGCAGTAGAAACTTAGCCGGCATGTGCGAGATTCCAAACTCAGCCGCAAAAGCTGACCCATCCACCTCCATAGAAGAGTCTAGTGGTTCCGGCAATAGTGGTTGCTTGGCCGGACCACTTAAGACGACGGATTCTCCGGCCATGGCGGCCCAGTTCCTCCTCTGTTCGCCCACTGTGACTTCCTTCTGAAATTTCACCCCATTCTTTGCCCTTTCTGGGTGGTCCGATCTGCTGCGATGTACTGTTGTTTAGGTGGTCTGATCTGCACCAAGCAGATCTCCACCTCCACCTCCACTGACACTTTCACATTCGTTCTCATTCAAATGACCTGTTGTTGGAGTGGTTTGGTCTACACCTAATAGATCTGCATCACCACCTTTTTCCTTCACCTTCCCCGTTGATCTCTTCCTCCATAACCACCGTCAATTTCCCACGCATCTCCTCCTCCCATCCGTCTACAGAGGCTTGGAAATGGTAAACCACCACTGCGTCAGCACCTTCATTCTCAGTCTCGATCTCTTCCTCTGCATTCTCGGCCTCAAGCTTCTCCAACACTGGGTCAATTTTTGTTTCAGTCTCTGGTTCTGGTTTCTCATCCCGGACCCAAACTGGCTGATCCAGGTCGTATTCGGGCTGGAATCTTTTGACCAGTGCCTTCAAGAAGGTCCACCAAGTGGCATTCGAATTGCGCCATTCCCACCATTGATACCAGTTGAGAGCGCGACCTTGCAGAGCCCTCACCGCTTCCAGCAACTTCTGCGATTCAGGTGTTCCCGCTACTCCGAAGTGTTGTTCGACATTAATCAACCACCAGTAAGCTTCATTTCCATCAAACACTGGAATCATCTTCAGTTTGGCACCTAGCTCCCAGGTCGGGAGCTCTGATATCAATTGATAGAAACTAGTTGCAGAGATGAAATGAAACTGAATATTACATATTATATATGGAATACTGTACTGATTTTAGTATGAAATCAGTAGCAGAAGTGAGTACAAGAACTGAAAGAAAATGTAAAATAACTCCATGACTTTCGAGAGGCCTAGTCTCTCCCTTCCTATTTCCTCCTAATTCTCAGATAACCTTTTCTTCCCTCTCATCTCCATTTTATCCTCCCTTTTTCCCACTAACAGATTTCCCTTTCTCTCTCCTTCCCCCCACTTGTTTCCTGCCACGTCAGCTGGCAGTTATGCTGCTGTTAGAGCTCACGATCCATGCCTATTTGGGGTGAGGATCCCTTGTTCCTCAGCACACCTTTTCTGTTATTAATAGGTGGGTATCTATCACAAAGCTGCTCGATCTAGGAGCTTGGATGGTAAATGTGAGATCAGTCATGGAGTTGCGTCTAGAAATGGTGGAGAGGAGTTTGTTAGAAAGCTTGACGAAGCAAGAGAGAACAGAGGCCCTTCTGGACAAGATGATACGCTTACTCAAGGCCCGAAACAAGGGAGATGCAAGAGGACGATCGCAGTACATGAAACGATCCTCATTGCGTGATGGTGAAGGAGACGATGACCCGAGAAGTAGGGCAGGCTCGGAGAGAACTCGTGATTCTCCCCATCGGGATCGAGAGTGGTCTCGACATTCAGGAAAGAAATCATCGGAGGGGAGTTGAGAAGTCTCCTGAAGGAGTTTACATGTAGAGGAGGGAGCACTCGAGTGATTTCAGCCAGAGTATGATCCAGATCTACCGGTCCCTGTCTGGTAATGATAAGTCGGAAGAACCAGAACCGAAACAGTTGGAGAAGATAGTGATCAAGAATGTTACGGAAAAATCCCACCAGCAACCTGATGAGGTTCCGACACCATTATCAAAGCGGCAATCCAAAACTACGGTGGTGACAGTGGTTATGGAAGAGGAATTAGTGAAGGAATAAGAAGGTGTGGATAGAAGTGGAGATTGGATTAATGCAAATTGAATTACAACAGTGCGTCACAGTCTCACGAGGGAGGCGAAGAGGAGTGAGTCATCACACGAGGATGGGGTTAAGAAAGGGGGGAGATTGACCACAGTGGGCAAACAAAGGAGGAACTAGGCCACCATAGCCACAAAACTCAGCGTCTCAAGTGGTCCGGCCAAGCAACTGCCGTCGCTGGAACCACCGGACTTGGATGCGCCTTTGGAGGAAGATAGGTCATATGTGACTGAGCTCTGGATCCCGAGCGCACCGGCTAATCCTCCACTGCCAGAGCCGCTGGACCCAGGTCGTTATACGACAGCCAATGGAACAATGGCAGAAATGGCTTCTGCAACAAGAAGCATCGTGAATGGGGAGGAGAAGGAAGGAGGGGCAGGAATAAGATTATATAAATTGAATCCATTTTTTTACCTAATGGGCCAGGCCCAAGTGAATGAGCAAATTACACGGGTTTTTAAGAAGAAGGTAGAGAGAAAATTGCAAAAGTTGAGCTCATTTTGTGACTTAGGGGCCAGACCCAATTCATTAAAGAAGGTGACCAAGCCTTTTGGGAAGGAATTGGTCTAAGAAGATGGAGCTCAACAATGACCCAACCCTTTAAAAATTGGAAGAATGCAGGAGAAATTGAGGACATGCTCATAATAGCGACAATCCCTGAATCTGAGCATGGGAAGCCACCAAGTGTCATAACATATGACAATATTGAATTGCTTTTCGAAATACAGGAAAAGGTTGATGAAATTCTTACAAATTATTCTGGTTTGCTGGTATCTCTGAGTGACATTTGCTTGATGCCTTTAGGAGAGGACTGTGCCACTCAAAGCATTTTGCAGTATTTCAAATGGACCCTAACAATTATGACAACTATGGAGGTGTTGAACATGTTGATTATTGTTTTCAGCATAATACTTCTACAGAAACATGATTTAGTGCATTTAAGGCTCCCCTTGAGCCAACTACTGCCTTGGGAGGGTTTTCTGGAAACAATTATTTTGAGGCTTCTGCATTTATTATCACATACCCTGTCAATAATGCAATTATGAAAGTTGGAGATGAGAATGGGAAAGCAATCGCTTGGGAAAAAGCTTTCATCCAGTTAGCTAAGGAGGAATTGTTGCCAATGGTGCAATCTAGCAAACAATACTTGGGAGCTATATTGTAACGTTTGCTTATATATCGGTGACCTTGGGAGATAGACCACCTCATCTATCTTCTTTCTACCACTCGTCCAAGTTATTGCTTGGTCTTTCAAGAGTTTTCCTTGTTGTGCTTTCTGTCCTTGGATCGGTTGGATTTTTCAGTGCTATTGGAGTAAAATCTACACTAATCATAATGGAAGTTATACCTTTTCCGGTTTTAGCTGTTGGTGTAGATAACATGTGTATAATTGTAGATGCTATGAAACGGCAACCCTCAGGTTTACCAATAGAAGAACAAATAAGTAATGCAATGGGGGAAGTCGGACCTTCCATAACACTAGCCAGCTTATCTGAGATTCTAGCATTTGCAGTAGGATCATTCATTTCTATGCCAACATGCCGTGTTTTCTCCATGATTGCAGCTTTGGCAGTTCTATTGGACTTCCTTCTACAAATTACTGCTTTAGTAGCTTTGGTGACATTAGACTTTATTAGAGCCACAAATAACAGGATTGACTGCTTTCCATGCATAAAGATGAATTCATCCTCTATGGAGCAGAATGAAGGCATTAGGCAGAAAAGAGATGGATTGCTGACACGATATATGAAGGAGGTTCATGCACCATTTCTTGGACTACAGGGAGTTAAAATCTTGGTCTCTTATTTATTGAAATTTCACCTTGAGAACAAGTTCCTATCAGAATACCAACCGTTGCCATCCTTTCTTGCTGAAGACTGGGAACTACAGGTTCAGCTAGCTGATGTGATAGACCTCAGGCAAAATGAAGCAGGGGGAGTGGAAATTCTGGTTAAATTGCAGGATCTGCCGGATTTTAAAAATTCTTGGGAATTGCTATCAGCCATCCAAGAAAAGTTTCCTGAGTTTCACCTTGAGGACAAGGTGAATCTTTTGGGGGGAAGTATGGATAGAGACCCAGGCCCAAAAGTGACAATAGTCTATGTTAGAAGAAGGCACCAGACGGTAGGTAAGTTGGGACTTGGGAGTGAAGAAACAAACATGGGCTCAGCTGTAACTAACTGTTGAGCTGGCAAATGTGAGTAGAAATCTGTTAGGAGGTATATAGGAGAGAGGAGAGGGAAAACGTGAGGTAGGCAAGGATTGGCTGGGCTTTGGGAGAGACTAGACACTCTACAATTATCTAGAATTTTCTTTCTTCTTCTCTGTACTCAGTTTTCCTATTTTTCCAGATAATACTAAGTACTGGCACTGATATCATACTGATGTCATCCAGAAATTCAGTTATCTTGCTGTGTTATTCTATTTCCTGTTTGTGTTCTGTTTGGTACCTAACACCTTCCTACCCACCTGCCATGTGTCCAGGTGGTTACAATTCAGATCCCCAAAATGATTGTGATAGAATTGGACCAGAGAAATGGAAGAAAAAAAATGAAGTAGAAAGACAGAATTGTATTCAAAACTGGTTTTGTATCAATGAGATAACAGAACTGAAAAACTTCAAGATACAAGGTAACAACACTGTAGGATATTCAAGAGATCCTACTCTCTCCCACTCTCCAATTTTCCCTGAAACGAACATACCTTCTCCCTTTCCCCCATTGTCCCTTTTATTTCCCTCCTAATTCTGTTATTAGTTTCGGGTAACCACTAACAGGGATTTCGATCCTCTACTTCCCTTTTATTTCTCCTAGTGTACACCCTTTTAATCTGAAGCCTACGAACAGATTGTCATGCATATTCCCTTCCTTGCTAACGTGAGACACTATTCCACTGTTGCCTGTCCTTCTCTTCCTACTGTATACCTTAGTAATAGGTGGCTGCCTAACACAAAGATTTATAGGTTACTTTTTCCTTTTAAGATCTGGGCTCTGGCACATATAATGCCTGAGAATGCAGTAATGATTTTTTTCTCCATTGCATGTTTGGATTGCAATACAAGTTTAATTTCACTTTTTCATCTTAATGGCTGCTCAATTGTTCATCAGATAGTCTGTGATCAATCACACTGTGGTGTAGAACAAGAAAGGGTGCTCAAAATTATCAATGTTCATATTCAATAATAGGCTGAATTATGAAATCACTAAGATAATCTGCCTTATAGGAAACTTAAATAATCATAATTCTACTAAGACAAGCAACCCAGACTAATGACTCAAGAAATCCTAATCTAGAACAAGAAATATAGTTCTAATCCAACCTACTGATAAGATATCCCATGACCCTAATAACTAGATCTTATTCTCAAATTATTGAACTCATTCTTGAGCTTTGAGTTTGCATTGGATTAATTTGTTTTTCTTTCGTTGACATTAATTTATATCTTGTATATAGCAAATGTAACAGTACTTATTAGGGGTGTCCGCTGGGTGGGTTCACCAGCGTTTTTGGACCTGACCCGCTCACCAAAGTAGTGGGTTGAGTTGGGTTAGGTCAAGGAGATTTTTTCGCTCAACTGGACCCGACCCGACCTGCTCAAGAGTGGGTTTGGTTGGGTCGAACATGTGGGTCCGACATGTTTTTTTTTTTAAAAAAAATAAAATTTCTAGAAAAAAAGTCAAAATACAAAATATAACAAATTCACAACATAAGTCTCAATCTCAAACATAATAGGTCTCGATCAAACAAATTAACACTATAAGTCTTAACTGACCTTACTCAAACATAATAAGTCTCAATTTTAAATAAACTAAACACCATATGTCAATAAGTGCATAACAAATTAACAACTAATAAGTGTTACTAAGTCTGGAATAAACTAAATAAAACTAGTCATAACTCAAACAACAAATTAGTCTAACCAATCGAAGTCACTGTCATCACGCATGTCATATGTATTGACATAATCATTGATTTCACTCTATTTTTTCCATATACTCTTTATCATCTAAACGATTCATTGGTTTTTCAACACAATTGTCATTTAGGTGCGTCGAGAGTCTTATGAACTTATTTTTTTTGTTCACTTTGAGAGTGACATCACAATGCCTACACTTAAACTTGATTAGAACTGCAGAAAAATCAAGAGAAAGTATCCTACAATGTCACCATGGGCGTTTAGGATCCATGAACATCTCATAAAACTCTGCACGACGGCATGCCCTCCTTTCCTCCTTGGTCTGCACAATTAACAAGACAATTGTCAAATTACATACAAATTTAAACTCAACATTGAAATAATAAGTTTATAAGAATTAGAAAGCCATTAAACTGCAAATAGCTAAAAGAATCAATATTTAAGACCTATAATTTCTTCTCTAACAGCTGACTAAACGACTTTTTACTATAAAAAAAAGCGTGGGTGGGTTGGGTTTGTGTGGGTTGGACGTGTTCCAACCCGCTATCCGACCCACACACTGCGAGTTGAAGCATTTTTCAACTAAACCCAACCCAACTCGCATTTTATGGGTTAGGTTGGGTTGAAACCCACTAATTCGCGAGTTGACCCGACCCACTAGACACCCCTAGTACTTATGATGACCCTAACCTTTCCAGACTAGTTCATGCACAGATGACAGATGTGACTCTGATCAAGATAATTTCCTTCAATTATTTTCATGAACTTCACTGAATTGTGGTAATCTATGATTGTACTCAATGGGCATACTAATCATATTGATCCATGTAAAGGCTTTGCACTTCTGAAAGAATTGTTACAAATTATAATTAGCATATAATCAGGATGTAATTAGTAGGCTGTTACAGAATGTAATTAGATATAATTAGGCTTGATTGATTAGCTGATTTATAAGGATACTCATTAGTATACCTTCCTAATATAGCCTAGACTAGTTGTATATAATGATGTACTGATTTCCAAGTAAAGATACGAATTATTCAGACTTTTACATGGTATCAAGAGCTTCAGCATTTTTTGTCGTTTTTGTCATTTGAAAAAGGGAAGAAGACTACTTCTTCTCTCGTATCTCTGAGATTTCTTCCGGCGACAGTCCTGGTGTTGCACCACCACCCTAGGCCGCTCACTCAGCCTCCGGCGACCGTCGTCCCGAAGTCCGGCCACCAGAACAGCTGCTCGTGTCTCTCATGCGCCGCTTCTTCATTTCACTGCCGATTCACGTGCCGACGCGTGAAGGTTCGTCACCGACCTTCCGGCAGTCACCGTCTCCGTCCAGCCCTCCACCGCCGTCGCCTGAGATTTCCAGCAGTCACTGTCTCCGTCCAGCCCCGCCACCACCATCGCCTGAAATTTCAGTTCTGCCCCTGTTTTTTTGCCCTGTTCTGTAAGGCTTGGTTTCAGTTTTGCCTCTGTTTTTGTTGGGCTTGTTTTCAGTGGTTTGTATCCCTTTGTTCCTCGCATACAAGCAAGTATATTTTGACTGTATTTGTTGTTTGAAATTTGTTTTGTGGATTATTTGGATCTGTTTGGTGTTATGGCTGAGGATAAAACGGAGAACAAAACAGTGGTTATGCCCGATGTGATCCCGGTGGTATCCAAAATCACAGATCACAAACTCCATGGTCGTGATAATTATTTTGATTGGAGTAAGTCAGTTCGACTATATCTGCGGAGCATTGATAAGGATAATCATATGAAACATGACCCCCCCACTGATGATTCTCGGAAAATATGGCTAAGGGAAGATGCCCGATTGTTTTTACAAATACGAAACTCCATTGACAGCGAGGTAATTGGTTTAGTTACTCACTGTGAATTTGTTAAGGAGTTGCTGACTTATCTAGAGTTTTTGTATTCTGGGAAAAAGAACATTTCCCGCATTTATGAGGTATGCCAAGCTTTTTACCATGTAGAAAAACAAGACAAGTCTCTTACAAATTATTTTATGTATTTTAAAGAACTTATGAGGAGATGAATATGTTGCTGCCATTTAGTTCTGATGTGAAGGTTCAGCAAACACAGCGCGAGCAGATGGCCATCATGAGTTTTCTAGCTGGTCTTCCTTCTGAATTTGAGACTGCTAAGACACGATCTTGTCTAGTTCTGAGATTTCTTCTTTACAAGAAGTCTTCAAGAGGGTACTTCGCACAAAAAGTACCTCATCCGCTCCAATCAGCAATGCCCTTGTCGGTCCGAAATACCGATGTTTTTGGTCGACCACATTTGAGAGACACGACAATAAAAAAGGGGGGATCAACTAGCGATGGTAGCTCGACACCCGCACACAAGATCGGGGGAATTGTGTGTCATTATTGCCATAGACCAGACATATGAAGTGGGATTGCAAGAGACTTCAATACAGAATCAACATCAACATCAGCCTCCTAGTAACCATTATAAGCCCTCAGCTCACGTTGCATCCACTAATGAAGCATCTGAAAAATCTATTCTTATCTCTGCAGATGAATTTGCCGGTTTTCTCAGTACCAAGAATCACTAAAGTCTTCGTCTACTCCATCACTGCAATTGTTGATTCAGGTAAATCAAATACTGTCTTGTTTCATCATCCTCCAAATGGGTCATTGATTCTAGTGCCACAGACCACATGACAGGTAATTCTGGTCTCTTTTCCACTTTTCAGTCACACACCTCCATGTCTAAAGTAACTTTAGCAGATGGGTCGACATCTTGTATTCTTGGGTCTGGCACAAGTACACCAACTCCCTCACTTCCTTTGTCCTCTGTCCTACATTTGCCACAATTATCTTTTAACTTGATCTCAGTAAGTCAGCTCACTCGTAATCTTAACTGTTGTATCTCATTCTTTCCCGATCATTGCTTATTTCAGGATCTTATGACGAAGAAGATTATTGGTAAAGGACATGAATTTGGGGGTCTCTACATCCTTGACACGCAAATTCCAAAATCATTGACTTGCACTGGTGTTCCATCTCCTTTTGAAGCACACTGCAGGCTGGGCCATCCATCTCTTCCGCTGCTCAAGAAACTTTGTCCACAGTTTAATAAAGTGATGTCATTGGATTGTGAGTCCTGTCAATTTGCCAAACACCATCGTCTTAGTTCTAGTCCTAGAGTCAATAAAAGAGCTAGTTTTCCTTTTGAATTAGTCCATTCTGATGTTTGGGGTCCTTGTCCTGTCACTTCAAAAACTGGGTTTAAGTATTTTGTTACCTTTGTTGATGACTTTTCTCGTGTTACTTGGTTGTATTTAATGAAAAATCGCTTTGAGTTGTTTTCAATTTTTTATGCATTTTGTGCTGAGATTAAAACACAGTTTAATGTCTCTGTTCATACATTGCAAAGTGATAATGCCAAAGAATATAAGTCATCCATGTTCCAAAATTATATGATTCAGAATGGCATCCTTCACCAAACTTCTTGTGTTGATACTCCATCCCAAAATGGAGTAGCAGAGTGAAAGAACAGACATCTTCTTGAAACTGCCCGAGCCCATTTATTCCAAATAAAAGTTCCTAAATCTTTCTGGGCTGATGCCGTTTCCACAGCATGCTTCTTGATTAATCGCATGCCTTCATCAGTTCTTTATGGTGAGATTCCTTATAGTATCCTATTTCCTAACAAGTCATTGTTTCCTGTTGACCATCGAATATTTGGTAGTACATGCTTTGTCAGAGATGTTCGTCCGCAGGTCAGTAAGTTGGATCCAAAATCTTTGAAGTGTGTCTTCCTCGGTTATCTTCGTCTTCAGAAAGGTTGTAGATGTTTTTGTCCTAATCTTAATAAGTACCTTATCTCAGCTGATGTCACTTTCCTAGAAGACAGACCATATTTTTCATCTGCTCCAACACCCCAACAGGGGGAGGATGATGATGTGTTAGTCTATACTACCACACCATCTTCACCCATTATGGCACCAGCTCCTACCCGGCCTCCTATCACTCAGGTCTACACCAGACGACAACCATATCTTGATTCGGGTTCCACTTCTGATTCATGTCCGGTACCAATTTCTCCTATCATTAGGTGATGATCTTCCAATTGCTTTACGCAAAGGTAAACGTCAGTGTACTTATCCTGTTTCCTCTTTTATTTCTTATCATCATTTGTCACCTTCATCTTGTTCTTTTATTGCATCCCTTGATTCTATCTCTATCCCCAAAACTGTTCATGAAGCCATATCTCATCCTGGATGGCATAAGGCAATGATATAGGAAATGAATGCTTTAGATGACAATGGTACCTGGAACTTGGTTACTTTACCTGCAGGAAAACGAGCTATTGGATGTAAATGGGTCTTCACGGTTAAGGTAAATCCCGATGGGTCAGTTGCTCGACTAAAAGCCCGTCTTGTTGCTAAGGGATATGCTCAAACCTATGGTGTAGATTATTCTGACACTTTTTCTCCTATGGCTAAATTGACGTCTGTTAGATTGCTTATTTCTATGGCAGCTACTCATAATTGGCCTTTGCATCAACTTGATATCAAGAATGCTTTTCTTCATGGTGATCTTCAGGAGGAAGTTTATATGGAGCAACCTCCTGGTTTTGTTGCTCAGGGGGAGTATGGGAAAGTTTGTCGCCTTCGGAAATCTCTGTATGGTTTGAAACAGAGTCCCCGTGCTTGGTTTGGCAAGTTTAGTGAGGCTGTTGAGACCTTTGGCATGAAGAAAAGTAAGTCTGATCACTCAGTGTTCTATAAGCAATCTACAGCAGGCAGCATTCTTCTAGTTGTATATGTGGACGACATTGTTATTACTGAGAGTGATACTACAGGAATTTCATCTCTTAAGTCTTTCCTTCATACTCAGTTTCACACGAAAGACTTAGGAATGCTAAAGTACTTCTTGGGTATTTTTCTATCTCAGAGGAAATATGCACTTGACTTGCTGACTGAGATAGGAAAATTGGGGGCAAAGCCATGTAGTGCTCCGATGGTTCCAAATATGCAGCTTACTGGAGAAGGAGAACTGTTTGAAGATCCTGAGAGATATAGAAGATTGGTTGGAAAGTTGAACTATCTCATAGTGACTCGGCCAGATATTGCGTATTCTGTTAGTGTTGTTAGTCAGTTTATGTCTTCTCCAACAATTCATCATTGGGCAGCCTTAGAACATATTTTATGTTACCTGAAAGGAGCACCTAGACGTGGTATTTTGTATGAAAATCATGGACATACTCATATTGAGTGTTTCTCAGATGCAGATTGGGCAGGTTCCAAAATGGATAGAAGATCTACATCAGGCTATTGTGTTTTTGTTGGAGGAAACTTGGTCTCATGGAAAAGCAAGAAGCAAACAGTTGTGTCACGATCAAGTGCAGAATCAGAATATAGGGCTATGGCACAATCTGTGTGTGAGATAATATGGATATATCATCTCTTGAGTGAAGTTGGGTCTAAAACTTCAGTACCAGCCAAGTTATGGTGTGATAATCAAGCTGCTCTTCACATTGCATCTAATCCTGTGTTCCATGAGCGAACTAAGCATATTGAGGTCGATTGCCACTTCGTCCGTGAGAAGATACAGCAAGGGTTGATTTCCGCAGGGTATGTGAAGACTGGAGAACAATTGGGAGATATTTTCACAAAGTCTTTAGTTGGGGCCAAGGTTGATTATCTTTGTAACAAGTTGGGATTGATTAATATCTATGCTCCAACTTGAGGGGGAGTGTTACAGATTATAATTAGCATATAATCAGGATGTAATTAGTAGGCTGTTACAGAATGTAATTAGATATAATTAGGCTTGATTGATTAGCTGATTTATAGGGATACTCATTAGTATACCTTCCTAATATAGCCTAGACTAGTTGTATATAATGATGTACTGATTTCCAAGTAAAGATACGAATTATTCAGACTTTTACAAGAATCAGTGTAATCATATATATTGTCATGAATAACAGTTTCAGGTATGCTCATAAGCTAGGGAACTTGACATTGTATGCCTTGACAATATTAGCAATTTTCTAAAAATGAATTTTTGAATTTCTCTAAATAAAAATGTTGTGTTTTACTTTGTCAGCCTCTTGAAGATCCTAAAAGAACAACAGATGTTATATTGGAGGCACTAAAGGATACACAACAACGGGGAATTATTGACCGGGGTTGGGGCAATCTGGGAAATCGTAAGTATTCTATTTCATTTAGTTTTTACCCATTTGTTTCCCTTTTTTCAAATACTCATTGCTGTTGAAGAAGTTATAATTAATTTTTGGTTGCATGCACCATTATTTGTTTGTATGTCAGTGTCAATGAATGACTGAAATACGCAACATTAGTTTCACTTGCATTATTTTTTCCATTATGCAGTGGCAGAAGTTCCTGACAGTGTTTTCCTTCTGGAGGAATGCCCTCATGATTGGCTGTTTCCTCAATGTTCTGCTGTGGTGAGTTTCAATTTATGTTTTCTTGTGGGTGCTTTTGGGAAAGAAAGAAAGAAAATGCTTTAGAGTGTGTCAGAGGGGTTTACCCATTGCTAGTTTAAACCTTTGGCTTTAGTTCTTTCTTTCCTTATACCAAGTCCCACACTTTAGCTGTGAAAATTTCTTCCCAGAGATAGGGGGCAAGGAGGGTTGGTATGGAATGTCCACTCAGATCTGGGCATTAAATAAAGAAAATTAACTGGAAGAAAGTTTTTTTCTTTGGTAAACTAACTGGAAGATATTTCGGCACAAAATTGCAGGTGCATCATGGTGGAGCTGGAACCACGGCTACAGGACTAAAAGCTGGGGTAATGTTCAATAGTGTCTTCTCTAAGATATATTTCCTTTCCATAATCGAAGGATTCATGTGAATGTCTCAGGATTTTAATGACACGATTCTGGTGCTTATAAAAAAACAAAAAACAAAAAATCAGTTTATTGTGTTTTTTTTGCCCCCTAATATGAATACCTTAACTTGCAGTGTCCAACAACCATAGTTCCATTCTTTGGAGATCAGTTCTTTTGGGGAGATAGAATATATCAGAAAGAGTTGGGACCAGCCCCAATTCCAATATCTCAGCTCAATGTTGAGAATTTATCAAATGCCATAAAATTCATGCTCCAGCCAGAGGTAAATTTAAATTCTTTTCATCCCGCTTTTTAGATATCCCATTCCTACCATCCTCTCTTATACATCCAAAGAATAATCTAATTCATAGGTAGCTTGCTAATTTATATGTAAGCCATATTAAGTAGCAGCCTCTGTTATAAACCTTTTCAAATCCATCTTTTGGTTGTACCCGAAAAGGAAAATAAATTGCTTCCCAACGCAGACATACTTGTATGATTCATATGAAAGTTTCAATAACCTATGAAGTTTTCTCTTCAACTGCCATTATATCTTTTACCATCATAAATTGAATGCAAGCTAGAAGAGCATTTATTAGTGTAATTTATCTTAGTTGGGGAAGCATGGACCACAAAAGGTTTTTATATTTGTGGTTATCAAAGGCCTTCCCTCATTCAATCCATGCCTTTTTTTTTGTTTACACCTTTTAACCATAATGTAATACTTGTGCTCTGCAAACAGTGTCAGAGTATAGCCAAAAATAATATTGACAGTTAATGGGATTATAAATTTTCAGGTGAAATCTCGAGCGATGGAAATTGCTAAGTTGATTGAGAATGAAGATGGTGTTGCTGCAGCAGTTGACGCATTTCATCGCCATCTGCCCGGTGAGCTACCGCTGCCAATTCCATCTCCAGTGGACGAGGACCACCCAAATCCTTTGGATTGGTTTTTCTTCCAACTTGCAAAATGGTGCTGTGTGCCTTGTGGCGGTGTGTAGGCTATTTGCATTAACTTTTTTTTATTTTCTATTATTCATTATATAGTTATATTTTATAGGAGCATTTCATTTTTTCAGAATGGTAGCGTAGTGTTTTGCTTTGGTATTTCATTCATTTCTGTGTAGTGTCTAATGTGAGGGTTTGACTAACAAAATATTCAATTATATAATTAGACCCCCCCCCCACCCCAAAAAAAAAAAAAAACTTTTGTAAAGAGGTTTTGTCATTTGTGATAAATGATGAGTTGAGGGCTCGTTGTAAAAGGAGCTGGGTAACATCAGTCATGTAGCGGCTTTTCCAAATAGTTTTCTTTTTGTATTTGATGGTTGATGATATCGTGAGAATTTTATGTAGCTTCAGGTTCAAATTGCTTTCTTTTTTGTCTCATCTCTTCTATTAATTTATCTTGGGTTTTAAAAAGGTGGGAGGTATGTACACATCACCGATCTTGATGTTTTTGAATTATGAAATAAAAAAAGTGAACTATTGCAGGGTGATTTAGTATACTATCAATTATAGTAACTTTTATTAGAAAATTCTAAGCCTGTCAATAGAACTTTCTTGTCTTTTTTTTATTAACAACATTGCTTGAACATTTAGTATTAACTAGTTATTGCTTCTAATGCCGACCATATTTCCTTTCCTCCAATATCTTGTCTTGCATAACCTGTGATATTCCTTCATGTGAAGAGTTAACAAACATGCATAGCCAATAACATAATGATAAATATAGTCATAATTATTAAATAAGTTATTTTGTGGCCAAAAAGATAGTTATGAAACTAAGTTACTTGTTAGCCAATATGGAATTATTCTGATACAGATTTAATTACAGTCCATAACCTTTACTAGATTTTGTGGATCTGCTTGAATGCTTTCTTACAGACATTCCACTCGGTTGGAAGTCTCAAAATTGAAGTGGATACTAGTATTTGATACAAGAAAGCCTAAATTAACTCCAACTAACAGTTGTCTACATGTGAGGATTTGATATCCTAGTTTTTATTTTTATTTTTTTAAAAAGTTACTAGAGATAGTACCTATGTATAAATTGTTTCAAATGCCTTTTCTTCCCCCCCCCCCCCCCCTATGTTTGTCGTTGCCTAGTTGTCTACAACTAGTTTTATTCATTGGAAGCTCCATTTGGGGTGAGCAGCTAACAGTGGTTAACACCCATCACCCACCCACCATAAAACATTAAAAATTTGAAACAAGAGAATTTGCTTGATACATTAAACTCAAGAAAAATGATGAGTGTGGGAAGAAAATCAAAGTTGTAAACTTAACTTACCTGCAACAACTGACTGCCGTACGTGGTAAATTTTAACCTGGATACTGACTAGCTCTTTCCCATAAAAGGGGTACCTTGAGTACTAGTAGGCATTGCCTCTTGATATCTTGTGACTTGTATAGCCAATTTTAAATATTACAGTTTGCAAACTTTGCATGGATCTATACAACATTTCAAGATAGTTTTCATCTAATTAAACTTTCACAGTTTGTTCTCATAAATCCATCATAAACTTCATTGTAAGTAATTAGATATTACGTTAGTTTCACTATAACATTCTTGAATGATTCAAATGAGTCCATCTTAAAGTTTGTGAAGAGCTTCTGGGGTTATAGTTTATGTCAGTATCATTACTCCTCAATATCATCGTGACTTAAAATGCAAGATGAATAGGTAAACCAATCTTGGGGGATTTATTATGAGAAAATGTACATCCTTTTCATGGGACATTTAAACCAAACTCCTTAAATTATACATTAAATATATATTGAAAAAATGAGTAGCACTAGAGAGCATGGATAGAATTCAGCTTTAATGAGCCACATCTACAACATATGTGATTCCTACATAGTCCAGATACATAAAGGATATGTTTATTCAGTCAATCTGGAGACCCTTCACGATTGGTCTAAAATTTTATATATATATATATAAAAGGATTGTTAACCTTCACACTTTCGTATAAAAATTAGTAATATTTTGTTTTGAATAATAAAATTATAATATATTTTTATGAAATAACTTAATCTTAAGAGTATGTTAGTAACTTTGCATTATCAAATTTAATGAAAAAAGAAAATAAAAACATATACTTTAATGAAGAAAGAGAAAAGTGGAAGTGATTTTAATGAAGAAAGATAATATTAATTCTAAATTTAATGAAGAGAGAGAATAAGACTTTATTGTTAACTTTACTAATAAAATTTTAATTATTGAAAATCATATTAAAATGTTTTAAAATAATTAATACATGTGTTAAAATAATTCCATTAAAAAATTTGTTAAATAATTAATATATGTCGATTTATTTATTAAAAAGTCAAGTAATTTATTAAGAATGTTAAATAATTAATATATACAAAATTATTCATTTAAAAAACTTTACTTACATAATATTTTAATTACGTGAATAAATGAAATACATAAATAAATTTAATTATTTTATAAAAAACAAAATTACATAATTACATAATTTATATTTTTTATAAATAATTGAAAATGTTATTTCTATGTTATTACATAATCATGTATTTTTATTTTTACAAAATAATTAAATTTGTTATTTTTCATCTTTCTTATATTTATATAATTATATAAGTCAAATTCTCACTCATCATTAAAGTATATGTTATTATTCTCTTTTTTCACTAAATTTGATAATGCAAAGTTATTAACTAACATACCATTGACACAGTTATTTCATAAAAATATATTTTGGTTTTATTATCCAAAAAAAAAAATGTCAAGGTTGTTAACCTTTTAATTTTTTCATTTTTTTTACTTTTCATATTTTTTGACTTTTCAATTTTCTTCACGCCATTTTTTCATTTTTTAATTTTTTTAAAATATCAATTAAAGTGTAATTTTTAATAAATTATAAAAAATACATACTTTATTTCATAAATTTATCTTAAATCTAAATAGAAAAAAATAAAATGTACATTAGTAAAATGACCTATTATCTTTTAATCTTAATCTTACAAGTTTTAATGAAAATAATATTTGAATAATATTATAATTTTATTTAATTTCTGTATATTTCATTGATAATATATTTTTATTTTATTTGTACTTATAATATTAGCATAAAATACATTTAAAATTTTATAAATATATAAGATAAAATAATAAACAAATATTTTGCTTAATACAGTCTTTATTAAGATGAAAGTTATCAAAATATAATTAAGATTGAGTTAGAAAAATATTTTGTAAAAATAAAAAATAAAAGATAAAGAATAACGATTATAAAAAAGAAAAAGATCATCTCACACCTCTTTTAGAGGTGTTAGAAAAGTATGTAATTGTAAAAATGATAAAAAAAATAAATATATGAATGATATTAAATAAAATGTAAAAAATCTGATATTTGTGGTAAGAATATCGAGTTGATAAAAAAAATTTATGTCCTAAAAAAGTCACTTTCATTTAATATATCAAAATAAATATAGTGGCCTTTTATCATTTAGATTACGTATATAAATTTAAAAAGTACAACTAAATATTATTATAAGCAAATAAGACAAAATCAAGTCATATGATTGTTAAATTTTAAATATGAAACTTTTTATTATACTTTATAAAATTGTAAGTATGTTTGAATTGATTTATTTTTTATTAAAAAAACTTTAATCCAAACGCTTTTTTTAAAATATTTTAACTATAAATTTTACTTAAAATAAATTAAACTAATTTAAATATACACTAAATATTTATTATTAAAAAAAAACTCATAATTATATATATATATATATTTAATTTTAAAATAATATGTGCAATGCACGGGTAGCACAATTAGTTATAACTATAGTTGATTAATTTTTAAAATTAAGTCTAATTATTATACTTGATTATTGAATATTTAAGTAGAATCAACTAACATGCATGTTTAATATATTTAATTTGTTGATCATTTTTAAAAGTCACCCTACTTTATTAATTTGATACAGTTGTCACATTTCTTTAATCACTTTTTTTCCCATATATTATCATATATATGACGATATAGTAGAAGAGATTTTGAAAGTATTCTTAAACTTATTGAATCACTTTGTTTAATCATTTATATTAAAGAAAATATTGTTAAAAAATTTGAAACTAATTTATCTTTAATAAATCTTATGATATGAAAAATGTCATGCTTAACTTTAGAAAAAATATAATACATTTAATTTTAAAAAATAGAATTTATTTAAATAAATTAAATTTTATGATATCAGCCCCATCAATTGATAATTTCAGAATATGTCCTTGTCTCGACATAGAAATACAATCAGTTGTGCTATAGAGTGATTTTCAAAATAAAGATTAATACAATTTAATCATTATTATATTTTTTTTAGAAGAGACAAAATATTAAAAATAAAAATACTTTTTGGCTTTTTTTTTCTCTTACGAGCACAGTGTAGTTAAAACTTAAAACTGTGAAAACTGTTGTGTTAGCCTGTTAGGGAAAGCTAATAAGCTATGAATAGCAAAGTAGGTCCCACATAAAAGCACCAACTTCCCCTAAATTGCCGCAACGAAATTCAACTTTCAACTCCCACTCTCAGTCAGATCCTCTGACTCACACCTCAGTCATCGTCGCAACCCAACATGCCGTGGCCGGCGCCGCCATGGCCGACGGCGAAGAACGCCGGCTTGGGCGTCGCTGCCATGTCCTACGTTGCCGTGGACTACCTCCGGCACCTGTCCCCGGTGTGGCACTCGCGGCTGCAGCCGGCGCTCTGGTCCCTCCTGGCCCTGGCCGCCGTGGCACGCGTCCCCTCCTACCGGCACTGGTCGGCTGAGTTCCGCGCGGCGGTCCCCTTCGTGGCCTCCATGCTCTTCATGCTCGCCGCTCTTCTCTTCGAAGCCCTCTCCGTTCGCTCCGTCACCGCCGTCCTCGGCCTCGACTGGCACCGGTAACTGTCACCGGAACCAACTCCGGTCTCTCGTTTCTTCTTCTGTTGTTCTGTTCGGTGTGATGTGCGGATCTAGATTGTTTCTTATCATTCTCTTTCGGTGAATCTTGTCGATCATGTTTATTAATATTGTTGTTAATGTAGATTTTGAAGGCAAATCTTGAGTTAGTAAATGAACTATGTTGGAAGTGGATTTGAGCTATTAGATTCGATTAGCAACAGTATGCAATGATTCACTTCCTTTAGTTCTCTGAGCTAGTATTTCTTTCTATTTTTAACTTTTTGGGCTTTGGATGAGGAAATTTTGAAGTTCCAGATCTCTGTTTGATAGATTTGATGGTAGGGTTTTCTGATTAAGTGATTATCCAAGTGTTACTATAAAGTTTAATCAGAAATGGAGTCCTACTTACTTATTTGGGACCTATGTTGGTATTTATGAATTATAAATTTAATGAGTTTTTTTTTGGGTAGTTTTGCATCTTTTGAGAGCTCGTTCTTGATGTTTCAATTCATAGAATTAACAGTGTTATTGTTGCCTATGGTTTGTTTTGGCTTATTTGACATAAACAATATTTTTCAACCTGCTGTTGTATTTCTATTTGAAAGATGAAAACTTAATTTACTTATTTTGTTTTGACAGTGAGACACCACCTCTTCCAGACACTGGTCAATGGTTGCTCCTGGCATTAAATGAGAAACTCCCTAGTGCAATTGTTGAGATTTTAAGAGCTCGTATTATTGGATTGCACCATTTCTTGATGTTGTTTATGATGCTGGCATTCTCTGTGCTATTTGACTCTGTAAAAGCTCCAGGCCTCGGACTAGGTGCTAGATACATGTTTACAATGGCGGTTGGCCGCCTTCTTCGAGCCATAACTTTTATATCTACAATTCTGCCATCACCCCGTCCTTGGTGTGCCAGTTCTCGCTTCAGAGTTCCGGGATATCCTCATCGTTGGGCTCAGAAATATTATGTTCCCTACGCTTCAGATCATAATGCTATCAGCCAGTTGATAAACCAAGATAAAGCTTATGGTATGGAGTCTATTATTTCATTAGGTTCTCATCATTGCACTTATAAAGTTTTGTTCTCAAACGTTACATTGATTTACTCTGGGGGTGCTTATATTGTGGTCCATAATATTAACATTTTTATAGGTCTTGTAGTGCTCATTAAAAGAACCTCTTCAATTTTTATTTTATTTTTTTTGTCATAAATTTCGTCGGCTAGAGAGAGTAACTTTGAATTGAAACTGAAAAATATTAGGTTTTGTACATTGGAATTATTTGCAGCGACTTGGGTTTTCTCTGGTGAAGTTATATTAAGAAATCTGATCATGACATTCTTTGTGATTGCATGAATTTTAGGTTTTTATTATTATTTTATGCTTCAGCATTAAATTTAACATTGAAAGTTTTTAATAATTTGGATCTCAAAGCTGGATAATTAATAAATATGTCTATCATCAATCCCTTCCTCTACATCTGTATGAACCTGTCCACCTTTACAGATATTTTGCTTGTGTGAGAACCTCCTGCAATTAATTAACATACTCTTCTTTCTTAGTTGACATTGAAAAACCAGTTGGTGACTACCAGCCAGATTGGGGTTCAATGAGCTTTCTTATTGATTTCCTGCGACCCACTGCCTCCGAAGGACCGTCATGGTACAGTCTGTTAAAGAAAGCTGGAGGTGGCTGCAATGACCTCCTATACAGTGGCCACATGCTTGTTGCTGTACTCACAGCTATGGCTTGGACAGTAAGATTTGAAGTTCATTGCAAGACTGCATTGTCTTCTCATCTTGTGGTTATTTGCATTAAATTTTAAAATAGGAGCTTAATTCTTGACTTCTCTATTTTAAAAATGGTTGCAGGAAGCGTATGGAGGTTTCAGTTCAGCTCTTGTATGGCTTCTTGTAATGCACAGTACCCAAAGAGAAATACGAGAACACCATCATTACACTGTGGACTGCATTGTAGCCATCTATGTGGGCATCCTCCTGTGGAAGATGACAGGTTTTATCTGGTCACATCAAGTTACATCTGGAGATTGGAGGCTGACTAAGCTTGAGAAGATTCAAAGTAGACTAATCCAAGCTTCAAAGGACTCAGACATTGATGAAGTCAGGGAGCTTCTCAGAGAGATTGAGTTAAGCAGTGAAGAGAGCAAGAATCAGACTGGAATTAAATATGCACGGTTGTTTCGTTGTGTCACCATTGGCTTTGCACTCACCGTTGTTGTTCTGGCCTTCATACTGACAAGTGATGGATGATCTTCTCGCGACCTGCATTTTTTACACTGCCACGCATGGTTTTATACTTTTTGTAACCATTTCCCACGCATTCTGGTGTTATCAGCAGTAGTTTTGTTGTCTTTTAACTGCAATTGAATACGTCATGAAATGAGGCTAACCGTGAATGCCCCAAAAGTGAGGATTTCTAGTGTTTAGTATTATGGCTGTTGTTTACCGTTGTCATCATTTTGTATCACTAAACATGTTGTAAGTTCTTTTGTATGAATTGTATAATCAACTAGAAATTGAAAACTTATCCCGAATGGAAAATAGAAATTGCAATATGACATGTGCACAATGAGTCTGGTTTTACTTTTCTTTGGCTTTGTGTTTGAGAAGGAAAAGTATATTGGTGGTGGGGAAGATGTAAGGTTGTTTTAAACCGAAATGAAAGATCTAAAACTGAATAAAAACTGATTAATTTTGGGTTTGTTTGGTTTATGAAATTTTTAAATTAATTTGTTGTTTATATCTATTTAATAATATTTTTATCAGATTTTAAAATTAATTTGTTATTGATTTAGCCATGATAGGAAAAAATGATATAGTTGATTTTTGGTTTCTTTTTAAGAAAAATGTGAAAGGCTAAAAACTAATTAGATCGAGTCGGACTAAATTGACTGGGATCGGTTTAACTTGATTAAGTTCTCCAATCAAAATCAAACTAACCAATTCTTAACCTAGAAAAATCGATTAATTCAGCGTTCAAATGGCATGATGGAGATTATTGCAGTACTCATTTCTTTTTTTTGGTATGTAGGGTAAAGTGTCAAATATTTATTTATGTATAAGAAAAAAATTTAAGTGTTCTGAGAGTAAAAATTTTTTTTGTTGAGAAATTAGTCTATTATCTCTCATGAGAATATACTTTAAAAAACTAAAAAAAAAAAAAAAAAATCTCTTGCTATAAAAAAACTCGGTACCATTCAATAAATCGATATGTATTACTTAAGTAATGTGAAATATCATTATCTTTAATTTCAACTACACTTTTAATATTATTATAATAAGATATTACACATTGACATAGCAATAAATATTTTTTGTTCCGGCAAATGGTTCATGTACACGTTGAGTACCATAAAATTTCTCACACATGGAAAATGAATTTGATTATTTTTATTAATTTAAAAATTATAGAACCCGAAGAAGAAGAGCTGGTAGCCTGGTACTAGGAAAGTTCGTTGCGTGGTTTCCTTCCTAAATTATTTTCTTCCCTTTCATTTTCCCCATTTCAGATAATTTCTTCCCCCCACAAACACATTTTTTATTTTTCCCTTTACCCTTTTTCTCATTATCCAAAAAGACGTTCCCCCCCCCCCCCCCCCCCCCCAAAACCCATATTCTCGTATTCCTCAGCAAAATCACGTTCGTATCGTTCCCATGGCGGTCTCCGTTTCAACATCCTCTACGATTGCTTCTTTGAACTCCCAACGCTCCACGCGTTTTGGAGCTGCTTCTGCAACTGCATCTTCTTCTTCTTCCACAAAGCTATCCTCGCTTTCATCGCTTCAATTTCCCGTTCGCACTCGCCTTCTTCGGATTGGAACTGCAGGCGCTTCCGCTTCCTCGCGCCCTCGAATTCTTCCTCTGGTAACAGAAACTAAAATCTCTCGTTTCATTGGCCATAAACGCCGTTTGTTTTGCGTGATTGTTGAGTGGAGTGCGAGTACGAGCTTTGTAGTTATTTGTAGATGGATGAGCTTCTTCAGAGTTCTGTCAATTAAGGAAGAGATTTAGTTTTATCTGTGATAGTTCTAATTTTGTGGTGATTATTGTTATATTAGAGTGGTTGTTCTTTATTGTTAATGGAATATGGAGGAGCCAATTGCAAAATTGGAGTAGTAGATGGACACATTTATTTTACAATTTCAATTCCAATTAGTAGTGAGTGAGACTGAGACTATTCTATTGTTTTGTGTAGGTTGAAGCAAAGAAACAAACCTTTTCCTCCTTTGATGATTTGCTTGCAAATTCTGAGAAGCCTGTATTGGTTGACTTCTATGCCACCTGGTAACGTCCTCCCTCTGTGTTAAACTTAAGCCAGTTTTTGTTAACTGATAATATTTGACTTGAGGTTAAAACTTAAGACTGTTTTAACTATTTATATGATAAACATTTAATGAGTAACCCTAGGCCTGGTTCACAGGTGTGGTCCTTGTCAATTCATGGCTCCCATACTCAATGAAGTAAGCACTCGGCTTAAGGATAAGATACAGGTAGTCAAGATTGATACTGAGAGGTATCCTAGCATTGCGGACAAATACAAAATTGAGGCATTGCCAACTTTCATCATGTTTAAGGATGGAAAACCCTACGATCGCTTTGTAAGTTAGTTTATGTTTTCTCTTTTTATCTGAATTATGCCCTCCTTGCATCTGGCGGTTAACTGTGTCTCAGCACTTTAAAATGTATGGAAGCCTCATCTGCTGCTTTTGCAATGGACTCTTTACACTCATATGTGGCCCCTTTTATTTGGTCTTTGATTAGGGTATCCCCACAAGCATTGCTATGAGACTAAAATTTGAATCATGAAACTGAATTTGATGTTTCTATGTATAACTGTATTTGCATCAGCAGTGTTGTAATGTTCTGAGATATGCTGTTCTTAGAACTAGTCGTGCTTCTAGTCTTGTTTAATTTTGTTGAAAATTTGAAAATGCATTTATAAATGGGTAGTTTTCATGGAATGCTTAATACATGAAATTCTTTTAGGGTTGATGATTACTTTTGATGGCTTAGATGCCTGTCCTACATCAGTCAAATTGTGATGTAAAGGTCACGACCCATCATAATGCTGTGTTTGATTGCTAAGCCCTCTAAGGAAAGAAGTGGAAGTCCTTTTGGACTCTTGTTGGGAACTGCTCCAACTTTAGCTCTTGTTGACAACAATTTATAGACGACTTCCATGTCGTGGAATCATCTAGTTCCTAATTTTGATTTAAACTTGATGTTGGCACATTATTCATTATAGTCACTAAGGCTTGTTGACTTGAACAGTGAACATAATGAAAATGAAGTTGCTTTGATTAGAATGTAAAGAACCTAATTGGTGCATCAATTCAAGGGTGTCTAAAATAGAGACTTAAGTCCACAGTCAATAGCATAAGATTGTGTCATTTAGTAATTTAAATGCTTTCTCCCATCATCATATTTGAATATTTGAATGTCTTTAGCTTGATACGGATCTGGTGTTTGCAACCTTTTCTTTGATGTTCTTGTAGATTGTCACTAATGTTTAATCTTCAGACTCATTTGGTATACATATATTGTCAAAATTCATTAGCATCGTCTTAAATGTAGAGAGCTTCTCTTGTGCTGAATCTGTTATTTACTTGAAAGTTTTCATTGTGAAGCTACGTTACATGTTTTGTTTATTTGACTTTTCCATATTCTTAACAACCATCTTCTCTTTCTAAGTAAGAAAAAAATTTGTTCTTCATGATTTTCAGGAGGGAGCATTGACTGCAGATCAGCTCATTGAACGCATAGAAACTGGTCTCAAAGTTAAGCAATAACCCTAGTAAGTCTTTATTGTTACCCTATTAATTAAGCACCGTTGTATTAAAGATACTTGCTTAAGGACGTCTTTGAGTGACTTGTCTATCTCCTCTACAATCTCTCCCCGCTAAATTCCTTATTATTTTAACCTTTTTCAGCTATAATGAAGACACAAAGAAGCTTGTCTATTGGAATGTTGGATCTCATATATGGTGAATAGATTGGAGGATCGCCCTGTTGTTTCAACTTCATTCAGACTCTGTTAAGTGTAGTTATTACTGTATCTCGAGATGCTAAGACTTAGGCCTATAAAAATTTGATTGTTTTACTAAACATGGCATTTAAAAAAAAAAAATCACTGGAAAACCTGGTTCTGTTTGTGAGTTCCCCAGTGGCTTTTGTTTCTTGTTTCTCCACTGGACTCCGTCCACTTGATCGATATTTTACTTTCATTTTCTGAGAGGTTGAAGTTAGTTTCTTTTTTGCTAAACACTGATTGAATCGCATGGGAAACTGATTAACGAGTGCATGTTTGTCAACAATGTGAGGTCACATTGAATGACCCCAAGATGGCAAACGTGATTCTGCCCAGAATCGAGGCAAAGTTTTCAATGCTCTTTAATACTTTTTGAGCATGAATGCTCTATGAAACTTACCTATTATTATAGGTAAAGCTGTGTTGACTTTAAATTTTAATAATTCTTAAGTTAGAAATGGTTTATTTATTTCTAAAAGTTTTCAGTTTTGGTTTTTTGCTGATTAGTCCATCAATTCTCTTATCTTTGCTCCATCAACATTGCAACAGCACCATCTTTCAATGTTCAGATTGAAACTGGGTAGCACCAGTACCCGGTAATTCTCAGCCGCTTCAGTAGCTGGAAATATATGAATCATATAATCCTGGTTGAACAGTTTGAAGTCGGCCACATTATTCTAAAGCAACCAATGACCTTGGTTCTCTAAACTTGTAAATTGCAATAGCATGTCATCTTATAAGAACAAGAGTGGAGGGTGAGATAATGGTTTCAAAACCCAGTAGCAGCTTGCATTATTTGGTTTAGGCCAATGGTCGATTAATGGTTTCAAAGCTCCATTAATCAAAATTTAGTAGCATCTTCCTCTTCAACTTTAATTTGGTTTAGGCCAATGGTCGAATAGGTGGCAGAAGTGAACACTTGTAAAACTTTTATAAATGAGGATGTAGTATTTTGTCTAGGTTCGTGTCTGACAATCAAGTTCAATCATTGAAAATTTGAATTTGGGCAGAAAAAAAATAAAATTTCAAAATGCTTCTACTAAGTGTTTGAATGTAAAAGGAATTATAAATAAAATTAACAAATTCTTCGCATTCAAAATGCAACTTTTCTTAAGGACTTAAATTCAAAGAAATTAAGTTTATCATTTTATTAGAAACCAAAAAAAAAAAGTTTCTCATCTTATCTGTGACGAAATCTCTCTTCTTCATTTGTATAACTCGAGAATAAGTTGGGTCAAGCCTTTCTATTCTCCATTTAATGAGTTCCATTAGAATAGCGTGTGAAATAGCGTTAGGGATATTGGGACGATAAAATGGCTACTGAACTCTGTGAAAGAGGGTGATTGACAGTGGCTAGGCGACGAGATTACTTCCATGGCTGATGCAAAGAGACTCAGTCTTAGGAGTCTGGATCTGCTTGGCCGAAGGCGTTGGGTGGCGACTTGCGGTTTGATGATGGCAACTTATGTTCACCATTCATCGAAACTAAAGCTTGAATGTGAGAATAAAAGAGTGAGAATAGAGGAGTTTTTTTATAAAATTCACACAATTTCTTTAATTCAGAAAGATCAATCATGTAAATAATAAAATTACATGTTATTCAAGTTGTATGTAATAAATACTAACCGTTGATCTTATTTTTCACAAAATCAACAGCCTTGAGGCCATTGAGCATCCATGCTCCTCATGTTTTTAGGAGTATTTTAAATGTCTCCCATAATCAATGCTTGCCCACCATGAGCACTCATCATTACTCATTATTGCTTGTGTGACGCTTCTTGGTTAGAGGCATGTGCAACACATACACATTCCAGTGTCAATATGTGAAGCTCAATGTGTTGACTAGGGTGCAGACGGAAAGAGCAGTCAAGCTCAGCAGGTTTGACCAAGTTATAAAAAGGCAATATCGACTGATACTCTATATTTGGACCAGGTTTGACAAACAAGCAAAATTTATAGTAAAATTCTCAATTTTTTTGCAGGGCAGAGATGAATCAGGATCTTCTACAGTTTTTCTTAAATTGCAGAGAATCTCAACCCTTAAAAATAACTTTTTTTATGGAAAAACAGTGAAGGAAAATGTGGCTAAAGAATGTCAACCATCAGATTATGAACTGTACATGGTGCTTCGTACAGTTCTTTGGAGATCCGTTTCCGGGTAGACTTTTTTTTTTTATATAAAAAGCAGGGTAGAGCTAATTAATGACTTAATGCAACAGATGTGGGCACCATTTGTTGTCAATATTCTCTTTTCATCTTCATTCACTGAAACACTCGTTTCTTCCAAAATGAAGGTTTCGGGCAATGACGAGTCGGTTTTACAATTCCTAGCTGTATCACCTCTAATTCGGAAGTCCAACAAGAAATAATTTGAAGATCAAATTGAGTAATAATCATGCACTAATGCTGCTTGAGATTTGGCAGCATTTAATGGATAGCAATATAGACTCCACCACAAATTGGACAACAAAACATAAGATTCGTAAGTGAAAAATAATATCAACTAACCACAATCCACATTCAAATGCAACAAAATCCTAATGCATTCTCAAAATAAAATATTGTTGGCTTTATCCAAAAAATATATCTTATTCTTCAAAAACAAAGAACGTAAAAAAAGATAGGAAATGAGAACTCAGCGCTTCTTAGAGACACCAACAGTTTTACCCCTACGACCAGTAGTCTTGGTATGCTGGCCACGTACACGAAGACCCCAGTAGTGCCTCAAACCTCGGTGGTTCCTGCATGTAAGTTTCAAATGTTAGGTAGTAGTCTTATGTTTCACTATAGCCAAAATCCTGTTGAAAACATTGCATAAAATCAAGGTCGATAGATGGTTAAACTGATCCAGGAACTGACATGCTGGGGCATACACAGAGTGAAGGCAAACAAATCAAATTCATATGGTATATATAACATCAGGCCCAGGAAAAAAGCAAGTATCAACAGTTAATAGCTTTCCTTTGTTTTTACAATCTTTTCAGCAATGTAAGTTTTAATTTGTATGTCTTCAAGAGAACCTACTCCAAATGACAATCCACTTCACTTTAACTTTTTCGGTAAACAAAGCCATGAAACTACTTTTTGCAAACAAAGCAGAAGAGAGAATAATGTTCCATGTTTTTAATTTAATTTCACACACATCTTTTAATACCTTTGAAGCTTACATGACAAATTTGAATTTGATGACTGACAGCATGAGTCCAAAAACTTCAATATTAATAAAGAAAAATTCTTGCATAAACATGAAGCATCCAAATTGAGTGCCAATCACATCATTAGTTAATAGATAACTACTATAACTAATTAATGATTAATTTCCATAATTTATCATAATTAATGTAGTGATTGGTATAGTGCACCCAACTTGGATGCTTTAGGTTTATGTAAGAATTTCTCATCAATAAAAAGCAACCCATGCCATATTGTGCATTTCTCCTTAAACAAAAGTCTGTTAGAACTGCTGGACAATGGATTGTCTTATTTACATAGATTTCTTGGTTGTTATTTGGAAACAGTTCCAATATAAGTGTATGCAAAAGTTCTGAAATACTTTAGAGCATGCAGAGGGAAAGAGTAGACATTCAGCATATTCAATATATTTGGATGAATTACTATGTTAGGATCGACCATTTGTGAGGAGGGTAAAAAATTGTTAAGATGAATTACAATACCACATACCCATTGTAAGTTGTAGAAAACAGCTTGATTTACACAAAACAATCTAAACATTAATAGTGGTTCAGATATAGCTAACATTTTTTTCCATAAAAATCTACAATCCAAATGTTAATCACCTGATTTTCTTGAGTCTCTCCAAGTCATCCCTCAACTTCATATCCAGTGCATTTGACACCACCTGAGAATATTTCCCATCCTTATAGTCCTTCTTCCTATTCAAAAACCAGTCTGGGATCTTGAATTGCCGAGGGTTGGCAACCACAGTCATCAGATTATCTAACTCAGCAGCACTCAATTCACCAGCTCTGGCAACAAAATAACCAAACTCAATTTCAATACAAAACATAAAAAAATCAAATCCACAGCTAGCAGATACAAAGCCCAAGTCAGTGAATCATAGCAATCTTATCTAACAGTACAGTAAAGATAACTGACAATGAGAAAAGAATGGCAATGAAAGTAAACCTTTTGTTCATGTCAACATCAGCCTTTTTGCAGACAATGTTAGCAAATCGCCTGCCAATACCTTTGATTGAGGTAAGAGCGAACATTATCTTCTGCTTCCCATCTACGTTTGTGTTCAGAACACGAAGTATGTGCTGGAAATCCTCATTTGCCACCAGAGACTATAAACCCCCATAACAAAAACAAAAAAAAAAAAACAAAAACAAAAATATGAAAACACTATTATTACACCATATAACCAAGACAAGGGTCAGTTTCAAATTCTTTGATTTCAAATCACAGGCTTCCAAAATCTACTAGAGTTCACATTTTTCTGATC
The DNA here is from genome assembly GCA_029884605.1 of Ormosia emarginata. NCBI lineage: Eukaryota > Viridiplantae > Streptophyta > Magnoliopsida > Fabales > Fabaceae > Ormosia > Ormosia emarginata. The sequence goes on along the minus strand of JAQQTP010000069.1, from coordinate 15,409,367 downwards.
ATTCAAACAAAAAGTTCAGAACTTGCAACAACCAACACACACCCCAAATATGAATATAAACAGGGGAGAGAAATAAGGAAAAGAGGAAACACCACAACTACGTACCATGTTGAATGCAGAGATTCAGGGAACTGATGCGGCTCTCAAACAAAGAACCAGCACTTGGGAACGGCTCCTAGACTAAAACCTCATAGTATCAGAAGAGGGTTTCTTTCTTTCAACATGTTTTTCTCACGGGCTGGGCTTTGTCATGGGCCTGGCCCATCAAACATAGTCGATGTCCTTTGTACATATATGTATGTGCTCTATGTTTCGAAATTCAGGTGCTGCGGTGTTTCGTTTGGACCTTATTTCTTCCTCGCTTCGACTTCGGATTCGTGGGCTTTGGTAATGTTTGGTCGGTATTATCTAATTCATATTTTAGTTTTTTATAAGAAAAAAAAATCTAATGTATTGTTCAAAACTAAGTACTAAGTAGATTTCTTTTTCGTTAAAAGGAATCAAATTAAATTTTTATCAAGTGTTTTTCATGATTTGATACTATGCTAAAGAAGATAAAAATGTAAGAAATATTAGGGGTTAAATTCTGATAATTTCCTTGTGGTTTGGAACAAAATTGTTTTGCCACCGTGTAATTCTCACTTGGTATCACTATAAATTCGAACATTGATTTGAATTTTGTTGTGCAATGTTCGGGTGATACAAACATAGCTTCTAAAGAATATGCATTATAATGCCAAAAGTTTGTGAGGAGTATCCTTAGTACTCTCAATGATAATTAGTCTCACACCTTAAGGTATAGGAAAATATTGTAAGAATAAAAAAAGAAAGAAATGTATGACATAGAGTAATTAGAAAATTTTCATTTTCATTGTGTGTAATCATATTTATTACACTCATAACTCTATTTGAGTTTAACCAATATAATCACCCCTTTCTAATCAAACATAGATATATTCTAAAGTGATTCTTATGAGCAAATATAATTTAATAAAAAAATAATGTATATGCAATTATCTTTAACTAAATTCAATAATGATGTAAATAATGTTATTCCACTCAACCTTTTTTTGTTTTAATTTAGTTTGTTAGACCTTTTTTTACTTTAGGATTATTAGATGAATATGAAAATCTCACTATGATATATAAAAAATAATGGTTAAGAATTTTCTTTTGAGATAATTGTTTTTATGATTTATTTGTGATGCATTGTTAGTATAAATATTTCTTACACTATCAATCAAGTATGTATTGTTACATCATAAAAAATATTTGATTCGCATAACAATTATTTCAAAAATTTCATATGTGGTGATATATGTTACTCCCCGTCAAAAGTGATTTCCAAGACAATCTCTGAAACAAAAACTTTCGCAAAAAAACTTTCATAAAGCGGAAAAATTTGCTCGGGATTAAAGGACGTGAAAGAGATAAGAAAAGGAAGAACAATTATCACCAAATTTCTCAATAAATAGGTAACAATATTTTTTTTAATTAACCACTGTATGCCTTCATTGTACCTAATCCGAAACTTGAGCGTTGAGATTTTTCACTATTCAAGACAAGTTTAAAACTCTTTGCAGTACCCAACCCCCATTCAAGACTCTTTGGAGGTGGCAAGCAACGAGGAGAAATCACCCTTATACAACTCAAGTGATACCTCACCCTCAATATACGTAAATAAAAAATAGATGAAGAAGAAACTGTCTTCACAAATTGAAGACTAGACCTCTCAAATATCTAAAGATTTATTAAGAAAGCATAAAATAGAGTAATTAGAAAATTTTCATTTTCATTGTGTGTAATCATATTTATTACACTCATAACTCTATTTGAGTTTAACCAATAAGTAATCACGCATAAACTTTTCTAATCAAACATAAAGCGATAAAACTAAAGTGTATTCTTATGAGCAATTATAATTTAATAAAAAAATAATGTATATGCAATTATCTTTAACTAAATTCAATAATGATGTAAATAATGTTATTCCACTCAACCTTTTTTTGTTTAATTTAGTTTGTTAGACCTTTTTTTTATCATTAGAATTATTAGATGAATATGAAAATCTCACTATGACATATAAAAATCTTTCAAAATGGTTAAAATTTTCTTTTAAGAGATAATTGTTTTTAGATTTATTTGTGATGCATTGTTAGTATAAATATTTCTTACACTATCAATCAATCATGTATTATTACATCATAAAAATCAATCTTGAAAATATTTGACTCTCATAACAATTACTTCAAAAATTATATTTGTAGTGATATATGATTATATGATTGATTGATAGTATACAAATTTTTACACTAATAATGTATCAAAATTAAACTCTTATTTTTAATTTATTGTCATTGTATACTATAATAAAATTTATAACAATATATGATAAAATGATAGTACAATTATATGAATTAAAGTGATATACACTGTTAGCGTAAAAAGTTTTGTACTAATATCCATTAATATTTTGACACGTTACTTTTATTTTAATTATTAAGAAAAAAAATAACAATAAATATTAATTTGTAAAAATATTAATGAATGTCAATGTAAAACTATTTTACATTGACAGTGCATACTAATTAAACTATAATAACATATGAAAATATAACTTAACATTGAAAATGAACTTTAAAATTGGGGTGCTAATAGCCTAGCCTGAAGCTAATTTAGGCTAGTTGGTTTTTGAAATTATGGCTGATGTAATTTTTGAGTTTGGTTTGATCCATACTTTAGATCGGCCAAACTAGTCTGATGTTATTTATTTTATTAAAATTTAAATTTTATAAAATTAATAACAAATTATAAATTTTTTTAAATTTAAATTAATATTTTTATATTAATATAATTTATTTTAAAATATATATTATAAAATATTATATAATTTCTATTTTATATTTTTAAAAATTTATTATTTAATTATACATAATAATATTTAAATTTAAATTTTTTTACCTAAATATAAGATTAGTTTAATCACTATTCAATTATTAATTAGATCATAATTACATCAAGTCATTTGACTCAATAAAAATATAAAAAAGATTATCTTATATCTCTTTTAAAGATATAAGTATTATATACATTTTTTTAAGAATGTATGATTGAGAGAAAAAATAATAATAAATAAATAAATATAATATAAATATTAAATAAAATATAAAAAATATATATATATATTATAATTATAATAAAAATATCTGTTCATATTCAAATTAGGTTAAACCGATTGATGTGAGTACCCCTACTTCAAAACAATAAGTCACATTAAATAAAAAAAAAACTTCAAAATAATACGAAAAAAATAGGAAAAACAGATAAATAATAAAAGTTCGGGGGTTGGACTGGGAGGACTACACGGTACACCCACGGGATTGAAATTACTAATTAATGAGACGTGACATGATCACATGAAAGGAGGCAGACTCGTAACTAGTTGTTATGGCCACACCGTCAGTCTTGCCACCGATGTTGATTTTTTAACATTACGATCTCTCGGTCAATATTATTTCTTTTTCATAATAATAATGCCATTTTTTAGTGGCTTAGATTCAAATTTCTGTGCACTTACAATCTACCACTCAATGCATACTAATCATGTAGTATGATTTAGTTAACATTTGAACTGTATATGTGCGAACTTTATTTATAATATAGGAGCTTCAATTTTGTAGAAAACATTTTTGAGAAGAACTACGCCATTAAATGTTCAAAAAAGAAAAAGAAAAACTTAACAAACATTATATAAATCATATGATATTATTATATTTTGTTTTTATCATAAATGAGTTTTTTTAACAGTATACTTAACAAACATTATATAAATCATATGATATTATTATATTTTGTTTTTATCATAAATGAGTTTTTTTTGTAACAGTGTATAAAAAAGGAGATGATAGGTTAATATATAGGAAAAACGGTCTAATTGGAACTTACTCTTAACTGTTGTATTTAATTTTTAATGTGATTGGCTAGAGAATGGTCCATACAATAAACATAACATGTATTTGTTATAATAAAAGGTCAGATAGGAAAGCGTAGTTTTTAAAATCGGATTACGCTTAAGAGACATCCTTCTCAAAATACTAGCTTTGACAAGAATCATTTCTTACCCCAAACGTGATAAAAAGAGTATAGTAATCTTATCTTATTAGCATTATAATTTATGAGAATAAACTACCATCATCTTCTCTGTCTCACTCATTTTGAGTGGTGAAAAAAAGAAAAATATTAATTATATATATATTTTAGAAATGTATATACTGTTAATATTTTTTTTATGATGTAATTTTTTAAAAAAATTTATAAAATATATATATATATAATAAATAATATTAAAAAATATAAAATATAATATGATAAAAAAATAAATAACAATATCATTGTCGTAAACAAAAGTACGTGCAGTCACGTCGTGGCTCCAATTTGGCCATACGCAGAGTCTTATCCAAACAAACAGGGGTGGCAACGGGTCAAAGACGGGTAGCAGCTCTTCGCTCTCTGTGTTCATGGATAATTGCTTTCGACTCTGTTTTTATATTTGTATAAATATTTATTTATTATTTTTTATAAATAAATAAATAAATTTATAAATATTTATGAATATTTAATAAATTTTAAAAAAATTTAAAAATTTTAAAAAAAATATATTTTGATAATATTTAAATAATAATAAATTTTTTTAATAATTTTATATATAAATATTTTAATAATTTTTTTATAAATATTAGTAAATATAAAAAAAATACTTTTATTTCTATTCTTATCTTATTTATTAAATAATAAATAATATAAATAAATATTTATATTTTTAAAAAAATTAAATAAATATTACTCATTCTTATCACAATATTATCCGGAGATATCATCCCCACAAGTACACACCCTGAAAATAAAATTATCATCCCTACAAACAAAGGCTAATAATGTCAAAACCATATTACAAATAGATAAATGGAAGTATGCCACCGTCGGCAAATATCAATATCACAAACACGTGTAACGCTCGAATATGTCACCTAAGCTTCATTCACATCCACCGCAGATTAAGATCTTCTGCAATTCCTTTTAAAATTGTACCCTTAATTTTTTATTTATTATATAGTAAAATATTATGACAAAATAATGCAATTAATATGACCGTTAGGTCAGTAATTGCAACTGGTGCAGTTCTTTTTCAAACTCTAGAGAATCAAATTATTCTTTCTCTCTCTCTTTTAATTTTTATAATCTTTTCATGGTTAAACAAACTTTATAATCTTTTCCTTTAGTTCTATGATGACACTTCATCATTCTGCCTTCCTTTTGAAGCAATTTTATTTTGGATTCAAAGTTATTATGACTTTAATATTAATTCATGTTAATCGTAATTTTTTTAATTTTATTATTATATTATTAAAAATATTTAATTTTTTTATTAAAATCAAGTGATATTCAAATTAACTTATGTGTACTTAGACTAATTTATTTTTTATTTTGATCAAAGACAAACTATTTATATTAAAATAAAAATTTATAAAAATATTCTTTACAATCTAATTTAAAAAAATGACATAAGTGAGATTTAAACTTTTAAATATTTATCTATTTATATATCATATGATTATCTTTCACTAAGTCAATCTCTTGAGATTTTATTATTAAATTGTCGACCATTATCATTAAATAAAGATATTTAATAATATGATAATATATAGTTAAATTAATATAAAAAATTATATTATTCAATCAATTCTTTTCTGAAACCAAAATTAAATTCTCATCTAATTCTCCAGTAACGTGTTAACTTATAATAAACGAAATGGTCATGAAAAACTAAAAAATGGTGCACGGATGTCACATTCATGAAGATCCGTTAGATTAATTTGATAGCTATGATTTGTTTAGAACCTTCTTTTTTTTATTTTTTCATTTTACACTAATCTTACATACTTTATGAATAAAAAAATAATAAATCATATTGTACCTAGACAATTATATGTCTTTATACATAACAACAAATATATTTTTTCTTCAGTGGACAATTTAGTCTTTATCCTCACCTTGTAGTTCACTCTTTGTATTAACTTAGGTGTACAAGATAATTTATGAATTTCTAAAACTTATATTATATTAATTTTTATTATAGTCTGAATTTAATTCCTAACAAAGAGCAATTTGGTATTAGTTTTAAAAGTTTTGAAAGATTAATTCATACACATAAATAATTTTAAGAATTAAACTGTAAGAAGAAGACAATTTCAAACACTAAATTACTTTTTTATTTTTTTTTCCAAAAAATTATATTATATATATATATGTATATATTAATAAATCTTTTTTATATATATATATATATATATATATATATATATATATATATATATATATATATATATATATTCTCTTGAAAAAGGAATACCCTTTGTTGCCGACACAAACTAATTGTTCAACTGCCACTCAAATGGGTCCCAGTCACCGTCCATAATATCCGCTTTCCTTTCCTTTTCTTATATTATCTGCTTTCCTATCCTTTTCTTTTCTCTTTTTTTTTTCGTTGACATTGTTTCTCATCTTTTAATTATATATTGTCCTATCATCTTGTTATAGCGGTGTTTTTTACAGAACAATAATTGCCTAATTTTTATTTTTACTTTTTAGTTACTTAAATTATGTTAGGATATTTTCCCATTAATACAACCGAATGACACAAGTAAAACAAAGTTAGAAAGGAAAGAGAATGATGGAATAGAAATGGCTTCCCCTTGTCAAAAAGAGTAATAAAGAAATGGATTAGAAACTTTATTATCTTTATTTAGGAATTACACAATGAGCAGTTTAACAACTTTTAAAATTGGTTTAGAACTATTTAAGATAAATTAATCATATAAATTTAGGTTATTTTATAATCAGTTTTAATTTATTAATAATTTGGTTAAAATTTGATTTAAATTAATTATAAAATTCAAAATTTAAATATTGAGATAAAGTCAAAATATGAGGAAAAAAAAATAAAAAGGTTGAGAGAGAAATGCTTAAAAAATGAGAGAGTGTAAACATGTTGGATTAGAAAAAAACTAACTTTGAAATGACTTTTTAAGAACCAATTTTACTTCAGAATAGTTTAGATAAAAACTAATTTTTAAAAAAATTAGGTAATTATCAAACACATTATATTTAAAAATTGATTACATTGCACTTAAGAAAAGTGATAGGAACTCATTTTCTATCACATTTCTTTTAACATATTTTTTTTTGTTAGATCATGTCATATATTAAAATATAAATTTAAATTTAATTACACCTTAATTATAAAATTAATTATATAATAATTAAAATTAAATATGTATTTTAATGTGTGACGTGAATCAATAAAAAAAATATGTTAAAAAAATATAATAAAAAATATATTTTTAACGTTTCTCTTGCACTTAGATATCTAATTTTTAAAAACTCTCAAACACTCCCTTATAAAAGAACAAACAAAACTATTATACTTATAATTTATTAAATTTTTTATTTTTATTCGTTCCATCTCAATTTTAAAAGAATAAAAAATTAATCTTTTAAAAGAAAAAGAGAATAATATTTTCCTTTTCTATCTAATTTTGAACACCCAAACAAATGAAAATGTCATTGATTCTCCTTTTTCTTTTCTTTCCTTTTCCTTCTAATTTGTTATCTTTTTTTTTTTATTTCGATTTCATTCTTTTCATTTCCACTGTTTCTTGTTTAAAAAAAATAAAAAAGAAAAGAAAGAAAACGCCAAATGACAACGAATTGAAAATGTCATTGAAGATCTTCCCCAACGGATAACACTACATTTTCACAATCACAAGATCTTGACGTCTAAATTTGTTAAATGAAAACATAATAATATTAGCATATTTTTCGGTAAGCTGAGCTTTTTTCGGTAAGAATAGTATAAGCATATGAACATCAACAATAAAATAAAATTTATAATTATATATAAAATTTGAAAAACACAATAATAAAACTTCACAAAAATAATGAGAAGACTCCATAAGATTGTACAATATTAGTGAATTAAAATTAATTATAACATAAATAAATACTTGATATCACAATTCCTTATACATTGTAACTTATTTGTTGATAACATAATTATAGCCATAAAATACATATAGTTATTAAAAAAAGGTGTAATTTATGAAAAAATTATACATATATATAGAGAGAATTCTTTCGATACCCTTCCTTTTTCAAGAATATCGATATTTGCTAACTTGACATAATATTACTTTTTGATTTTATAAAATATTTTATTGATAATAACATATAACTTGATAAGTTGGTTTATATTTATGCTTGTAATCATATTACTTTTTCATTTCTTTTCTTAAGCTAAGTAACATAATAAATGAGGACTCTAAAATAAATTAAAAATTAAAAAAAATTAAAAAATAAATTAAAAAATTAAAATTTATAATATTAAAAATTTGAAATTAAACTTAAAATTAAATAAATCAAGTTAAAATAAAAATTTACCTAATAAATAAATACAAATGGTAAATTTTGATTAAAAAAAATACCAACATCCTTGAAAAAATAAAAGTATCAGACAAAGGCATATATAGAGAGAGATATAAGTTGTTAGCATAATTAAAGTAACATAAATGTTATCCATAGAGAAATGGATAGTCGACATGTTACCCAGCCGACAATTCTTTGGGGGGGTGGTCTACCATAATAGACAAGCTAGGAAGTACTCATCATTTGGATATAATTTTTTTTTTTAAAGTGAGTTTAGTTTTAAAGTGAATAAATAAAAATATATTTATATTTAATTTTATAAAATATATTTCTTAATTTACTTGTTTTAAAAATAAATTTATTTAAAAAATATTTTTCCATATGTGCTACAGTGCCAGCACAAAATGAAGACCGGATTAATCCGTAGAGTTAAAAAAAAAATTGAAGTGACCCACTTTAAAATGGAGCCCACCACTTGATTTATGTTTTATAAATAATTTTTATATTCATACATTAAATAATATATATATTATATTTTATTTAATATTATTTATTATATATTTTTTTTTATTTTTTATCAATTAATTATATCTCTTAAAAAATATAAATAATATATACACTATTAAAAACAATATATCACTATATTTTTCCTTAACAAATTACAGGACAAGAAAAGTTGGGCTCTACTGCATTTTCCGTCATCATTTAGGAGCTTCACGCTTAGACAACAAAAGGGTACCAGAAGTTTCACCTATTATTAAGGGGTGTATATAATGTTGAGTTTCGGTCCGTAAAATTTACTTGTAAGATGAGTAGTTTCAACATTTTGATGGATGTTTATTCTCACACTTAAAAATTAAGTGTAGAGCATTATAAAAAAAAAAAGAGTGTAGAGAAACTTCCTAAAACTTATTCTCATTAGCAATCCCAAAATAAATAATAGTAAAAAAAAACCCAAAAAATTAAATAAAAGCAATATTAATGTTTACTCGTTTTTAGCATTGACCAAATTGAAATGATTCTATCAATATTGATGGATTTGGTTTGAATGGTGAAAAAAATACTCAAGTATATAACCACTTATTAACAATTGAGTTTAATTATTGTCACTGTAAAAAAAAATTACATTATCGTTCAACGCATTATATAATAAATTTAATATTTTACATAAGTTTTAACTTATTAAATAATATAATAATACATAATTGAATAATAATGTAACAATTTTTTTACACTTAATGCATCAAAATTAAATTCTTCAAATTTTGTGCGGTCAGATTTTAAATTCTTCAAATTTTGATGTGTCAGATTTATTTTCTTGTAGTGATTGACCAAATTGAAATGATTCTATCAATATTGCTGCTGTTATACCTTTCATCTTTGTATTCTATATTCTATATTATATTCAAGTTGACGTGTATCTAACAAAAAGATTTATGCTATTAGCCATATTTCATTAAAATCCTATGATAGATGATATATATTAATTATTATTACAATATTTAAACATGAGTGAGTTTTAAGTTTTAGTATTACTATTTATTGACTAAATTGTATTGAAAATCCCATAGAAAATAAAATATTTATATTAGTGACTTAAATATTATTATATTATATTATATTATATTATTATTATATAAAACTATATATTTAATATTTTTATTGCAATCATGCATTTTAACATATTTTTAAAAAAATTTAAATATATCAACAATGATGATAATTGTAAATAATTATCTTAATTTAAATATTTTATTTCTATAAAAAACATAAATATTATTTATTTAATATTGACTAAATTATTATCAAAATATATTTTGTAAAATATTTATTGTAAGATATTTTTTGTAAATATTACTCCATGGTATAAGTGTCAAAACTGGAAAAAAAATTACAAGAATGTACATGTCATTTCATATATGTATGGGTATTATTTTCTCTTTTTAAGCTTACTTCGTTTGTTGCCAGTAGTTTTGAGGATTCATATTTACAAAATAGAATGATACATTGATGCGGACAACACATTGAAAAAGCCTAGCTGTGATAATTTCATTGGATACTTCTAGAAATGAGAAGCAGTGAATTTTCATTGAATGGATGAATCCAACTGTTAGTGACTGAGTTAAATTAAAAATGAGAGATTCGTATGTTAAAAAAAAAAAAAAGGAGTTTATTGAAATTTAATTTGAATAGTATGGTCCAAAATTAAATACAAATAAATGCACAGGAAAAAATCATAGAGCATGGGAGGACCCAGATTTTCCAATCTTCCACTAGATCATTTATTATGGCCTACCAAGAAAGCAGGAACAAACCAGCCAATGACACCTGTCCAACATGATCATCAATTTATAAATAGGTAACTAGTGCTTCTCAACTATCCCATCCCACCTTAATCACTTGATTCATATTCATATATATCTCTTTACTTGTCAATTTCAATTAATTAATCCCTTGCAACCACCATGGCTGAGGAGAAGCACCATAGCCGCGGCCTCTTCCACCACCACAAGGATGATGAGGATAAGCCTGTAGATACTGACACTGGTTACAACAAGTCATCTGGTGGCTATGACTCTGGCTACAACAAGCCTTCTGGTGGTGACTACGACTCTGGTTACAACAAACCTTCTGGTGGTGACTACGACTCTGGTTACAACAAGTCATCATACTCCACTGATGACCCTTCTGGTGGCTATGATGGCTCTGGTTACAAGAAGTCATCTTACTCTAGTGATGAGCCATCTGGTGGTGGTGGCTATGGAACTGGTTACAACAAGACATCTTACTCTACTGATGAGCCTTCTGGTGGTGGCTATGGTGCTGGTGGATACTCTGACACCACTACTGGTGGTGACTACACCAAGACAACTGGTGGCTATGCTACTGGTACCGGTGGTGGCTATGGTGATGATGAGGTTGACTACAAGAAGGAGGAGAAGCACCACAAGCATCTTGAGCACCTTGGTGAGGCTGGTGCTGCAGCTGCTGGTGCTTATGCCTTGGTAATTAATTTTCTTTACTGATAGACTGATAGTATATATTTGCTATGTCCTCTTTGCAAGATATATAAATAGTAAATACTTTCACAAAATTATAATGAAAAATATTGTTAATTAGTATAACCATTAATGTTTTACATGGACATCCAAACGTTTAATTTGATTAGTTCTTTTTTATTTTTTTCAAACAGATCTCCTTGATTTGTTTAATTTTTTTTTTCTTTAAGAGGAATGATTCAAAAATAAAACCTTCCTGATTATACTTGTATTTTAATTTGTGTTTTTCTTCTGAAAATATAAGTGATAAGTTGAATTAGGCATACAGTTTTTAACTTATGACACTCCAAAAGTAAAATACAAAATAATTATTTCCCTTTGCTGCAATTGGTGTGATAGTATGAGAAGCACAAGGCAGACAAAGACCCAGAGCATGCTCACAGGCACAAGATAGAAGAGGAGGTTGCAGCAGTAGCTGCAGTAGGAGCTGGTGGGTTCGCTTTTCATGAGCATCATGAGAAAAAGGAAACAAAAGAGCAAGATGAGGAAGCTCATGGAAAGAAGCACCACCATCTGTTTGGTTGAACATATTATAATTAAGCACGGAAGCATTACCAATACTCATTCTACTTTGTCCTATTATGCTTTTGGCTTATATATGTGTATCTTTAATTTATCTTCCAGTTTACTTTGAGTGGTTTGGAGAATGTTTCCTTGGTGTTGCTTCATATATGTACTGTAATATTGTAAAATAATTTGAGATGGTTTTATCTTATCAATTTCGATTTTCTTACTATAAATAGTGTGTATATTTTTTTATATTTTTTTAATATTATTTATTATATTTGTTTTTTCTATTATTTTTTTATTTAATCATATTTATTCAAAATAAGTATAAAATAAAAAATAATATAAGAACATCATTTTGTTTATCTTATTCGTCATTTTATGATATATGTGCACTTATTTTAAGACTATTTATTTGTCAATTCTGTTTTCTCTTTAATCACTTATGCTATGTGATAATAAAAAACACAAATTATAATTAAAATTTAACATTCTAATTTAAATAGGGACATAAAATAGACATATAATTAAAATTCGTCGCACTTTGTAACTTTTGAACGCAACCTCATTTTCCTGGTTCACCCGTGACACCGAGACGACATCGGCAACAGAGTTAAAGCTCCCAGTAGAGACGATGCTGGTGATATCAACAATGATGATGACAACGATATACCTTCCAGTTCCACTTCAGATACTCCATGTTTTGGACCAACGCCAAGTTACAATGAGAAGAAAGCTTGAAGTGGAAGTTGCAGAGGCAGTGACCACATACACACTATCTGTTTGATAAAACTCCTGAGAGCATGATTGAAAATATAACATTTTTTATTGACATTTTAATTTGTATACCAAAAACACAGTTAAGACTTTTAAGGTCAAATTTACTCCCTTAAATTTTATTCCCATAATCATTATTCCAATAATTATTTCTTCCATAAATTTAAATGCCATGGAGGGTATACTAATACCCACGTTAAATTTAAAGTGAATATACTCTATCGTATGTATGCTGAAGAACCACAAAAGGAGAAAGTTTAAGCAATTAATAAAGAGTGATGTTAATATAAATTCATGTTCACATTAACTCTTATACAGGATAACATATTCAGTATTTAAAATATAATTTAAAATTATATATATTTTTATTATAAAATTTAATAATAAATATGTTGTTACGTATAAGATTTATTATGTATCCAAATTTATATTAACACCGCTTATAACTAAAATGATTGTCTAAAATTTTAAAAAATAAAAATATGTTTTAGTATGATTTAATTTTAAGTTTTATTATAAATAATTTTTATTAAGCTCCCATAAAGAGCTTTCAAGGAATTTTTTAGTTACCTGTTATACTAATAACATTTTTAAAAACGGATATTAACACAAATGTGCTTTTTGCAAAATTCTATGATTTTATATTTTAGGAAAATAATTTTTAAACACTTCTTATACGACATTTCTTATAAATATTAGATGTTAATATAAATGTGAGTAAATATTAAAATTTATAATATTTAAAATAAAATAAAATATATTATATGTCAATATGATATGAGTATCAAATATAAACGTCGTATAAATATTTAAATAGCCAAAGTCTTTCTTTTATCGATTTTTCTTTTGTTTTCAAAGTCAGCCAAGTGTAAGCATTAAACCAACAAAAAGTACTTTTTTATAAAAAAAAAAAAAAGATAAAGTGTAAGATACAAGATTGACGGCTTATTTTTGTTAATTTAAAAGAATTCATAAGTTAGAGCCAATACTAGTCATATTCTCAGCAAGGAAAATCAAAGTTTCTAAGATAAAAAAAATATTCTTAGCATAAGGCATTTATTGAAAAAGCCTCTTTATTAGTTATTAGTCACAATTATGCCTACAAAATTAGTACCACAAGGGTAATTGTAGGGATACCCATTAAATAGAAGTGTTAAAATGGTGTCATCCCAAATAAGCTCATAAAATATGTGAGTTTGGGTAACAAAATTAAATGACCTACAAATCTGAAAAAGTAAAAATCAACTATTCATATATTTTAAGTAACAAACAATTATTTAAAATTAACATTCATCTATTTTAAATTTATTTAAATAACATTTTAAAACAAATATTTATCTTTTTAAATAACAAACAATATTAAATCTTTTATTACAAATTAATTTAAGTCTTTTAATATAAATTAATTAAAAAATATTTAAAATTAGTATTTTTATTCTAATTATATAAATCAGTAAAAAAAAAAATGCAGGACAACAAATTCAACCCTAATTCGAATGGGACTGGCCACCCCGAGTTGACACCCTACTTATAACCAATAGATGATATTTCACTGGAAAGTGATGGAGAAGCCATTGCCTATCACTCATATCGTATATATGCAGCAAGTGGTGGACTTGTGTGCTACAATAAGCGCCCAGTGGGGGCAACATGGATATTAATGAAAGTTGAAAGCACTACGAAGTATGAACCGTAAAATGGATACACCTAGACTATAGAGGCCCTTTGGTCCTGGTTGGGGGAATAAATGATAGTTCTCACCAACTGATGGGGATTGGGATTGGGGACTTTCACCTTTCACATTAGCATCCAATGGCCATGCTTTTACCAAAGCTGTCTTCCCATGCAAAGGGGAAACCTTGTGATTTAAAGTGCCTTGTGACGTCTAAAACACTCTAGGACACAGTTCATTGATACAACTAAGATCAAATCATCAATTAAGCAGGGTGGGGTATGTTATAAAAGCTATACAAGAATTTTACTGAAAAAAAAAGCTATATAAGAAGAGTCTTTTTTGTTATCACTATATTTGATAAAAAAAAAAAGATTAACCAGGGATGTCATACAAATTAACAAAGAAAGATTGTCTTTTATATTAATTATATTTAATACCAATTTATAATGCAGCCTGAAGCAAACAAGAAAAAGGAAAAGAAAAAAAAAAGGATATAATATTTAAAATTGGAAAATTCTCTTCTAGTTTATGAATTTTTTTTAAAGTGAATTTATTTTTAAAATAAGCAAAGAAAAAGTTTATTTATTTTTTATTTAATAAAATATATAGAGATCTCAATCTACTAAATGATCTAAGTGTGAACATATATTTACTTACTCATTTTAAAAATAAATTCATTTTAAAAAATTTTATCCATAATTTACATATGAACATCCTTGAAATTTAAAATTTAGCATTCATGACAAAGAAATTTTTCAAGCAAGGGCATTTCCTTTCTAAAACTATATCATCAGCGCATGAGCTTGTAAATCAGTACTTATAGCGCATTATGTAGTCTCTCCCCATTTCCCCTTCCCCTCTCCCCTCCCACCCCCTTGGGCCCCTTGTGGGGCACCCCCTGGCCCACCCCTGTGGTGGGGCCTCCCCCTAGGCCTATGGGGCCTAAGTACCCAAAAAAAAAAACTGTATAATCATCTCCTGTACCATTCTGCACTTAATCTTTTACAACCCTGGCCGGTAGCTAGTGAATGGGCAGAAGCAGCAGAAGTTAGAAAGATCCTTGGGGACATGCACTAAAGAAACCCAATCGAATTGGGACATAAGGCTTCATATTTCTTGGACTAAAAGTTGAGTCCATTCCGTGAACTGCATATATATGTTGGTCCTCAATAAAATGGCAATTCCTGGGCATCGAAAAACAATGTACACTATGTATATCCGCCGTTGTTTAGCCCAAAACAAATCATGGAACTCCTACTTGCTCCTGTTTTTGCTAGTTTGGGTTTAACAGGATCTAAATTTTCTGCTTCCAGGTTGAATAGACCGAATAGAAAAAGTAATAAGATCTACCCTGCTGCTGCATGAACAAATTTCTCCAGTAAAGTTGCACCCATTTGTATGATAGAAAAGTTTGTTGTGAATTGATAAATGATTCCTTCTTGTTTAAACTAAGTTACCTCTCAAACAATTTGAAGGACGCATTTTTAATAATAGTCTGGTGCCTTAAAATAAATAGATGTTGTCCTAAGGTTTAAATCCGAACAATGAAGGCAGGAATAACAGAGTCTCAACAACCCTCTTAAATTTTGATACATGGCTTCTTATTTTAAATTGAAACATGAATATATTTTCAAAGTGGTCTTATTTGCAAATATATTTTTCATACTCCTTACAATTTCTTATAAACTAGTAAATAATAATTAAATTTTGTTTTTTAACAAATCAAATATTGTAAAATTGTGCCATTGTATAATAATAATAATAATAATTTCCCTCCTTAAACAACCATGTTTTCTACGCCTTTGATGTTACACGTTAGTGTCCCAAAAGCAATAGATTCCCTCAAAGGCAATCAGGAATAGGAATAGGAATAGTAACAAAAAAAGCAACTGACCTCAACGTTTTAGCCGCTTTGCCCTTTGCATCTTTGCTGCCCTTATGTACTGTATAGTGAAGAAATGAATATGTGCTTTACTTGCACAGTTTTGCTCTTAGAACTACAAAACTGTACTAGGATACTCTAAAAAATGCTCACCATTATGTCTATTCAAGGAAACACAAAAAATTAAAACATTCCGTTTTGATAAGCTTCCATTATTTTCAGGAAAAATTAAGGATCAACAGCTATGGAGGTTGAGTTGGGGCTCAAGATCACAAGAACCAGAGATGATACCACTTCCATTTCTGATTTTCAGTTTGCCAAAGACAGAGCTGGACCTGTCTTCTTGTCTAAAGAAACTGATGCAATGTTCATCCTCAATGCACATCTTAAAGGTTTCTTTCCCACTCTCAACCCTTTGGAATAAAATTATTCTTCGTTTTCTTCTTCCATTTCTATGTTAATGCTGTTAGAATGTTCACGTGCAAATGAAGGATATAAGAAAGAGAACATTGACATCAATATTAGTGAAGATGGTACTCAGATTTCAGTGAGTGGGGAGAAGGAGGTGCAGGAAATGCAGATGATACCGTTCAAGAAAGAGCTGAAAATCAAAGGGTTCGGAAAGAAGTTTAGAATCCCTAATGGGGTGGTTTTGGACAGGATCAAGGCTCAGTATAATGAAGAGGAAGCATTTTTGACAATTGTGATGCCAAAAATGGTGAAAGGAATGTGTGGGGTTGGTATCGAGGAGGTGAAGGAAGAAGAGGTTGTTGACAGAGTGACACCAGAACCAGAGCAAAGTGTACCAGAAAAGGTTCCAGATAAGACTGTAGAGGAAACAGCTCCAGTGAAGAAGCGAGGTCCCAAGAAACCATGGAAGCCTTGTCCTCCCTTGTTTCTAGGAGGATCAACTTTGCTTGTATCTCTTATCTTTCTTGTAATACACTATATTAGAGTGAGAAAGAGTTGATTTTAGTTGATTGAAAGATCCTTTTTTTTATTTTTGATCTCTACCTATAAAGAATATCTTATGTATCCAGAGAATAATTATGTAAAGCACATTTAAGTTGGCGTGATAAATTAGTACCATACTCTAGCAAAGACACACTGAATTAGCACTATTTTAACGGATTAAAAAAAAAAAAGATTAGCACATTTTGATATGATTTTCAACAGAAATTACTTTCTTTCAGAATATCTTGCATACACCAGTGGCAGTGAGGCTTATCTCAATGAGTGGGAAAACCACATTTGCTCACAAAGAACACAACCAGATGTGTATAAAATTAGCATACTTCAATGCAAAATTTTGTGAAACTGACTAGTACAAACTTCCAGCGACTATATTGGTGCAAATCGGTCCTGAATCTTTGATAGGCCTTATAGCTGTGTGCCTGAAGTTAAATTAAAATTTCTCGAAGCATCTCAGTTAAATTTAAAATAATGTGTGTGTAAATATATATAAGATTTAATTTTGATATACTGTCAGTGTAAAAAAAATTTACACTATCATCAAATTATGTACTGTAATATCATTAAAAATATTTAATTTTTACACAATAACTATTTCAAAATATATATGATAATGTATGATTAGTTAATAGTATAAAATTTTTTATACTAATAATATATTAAAATTAAACTCATATATATATCACATAACATTATACAGGTTATATTGAAGTTAAGATTAAGAAAAGAAAATAAAGATTAATGAAAAATAAAATAATGATGATATGTCTTTTCTTAAAAGTGTTTAAAACACGACCATCTTAATGATCCATTTTAGTCCGAAATTAATTTGGACATATTTGAGTTCTAAGAATTAGAGTCGATGTATTTTTAGGGCGAGTTAAGGTCATATTTTGAATTGTCTCAATCCAACCCTGTGTTACATAATATTTTAAAGCTTATAATTTTTTTTACTATTAATGATAAATAATAAAATTTTCTAATTTAAATTAATATATTTTACATAAATATATTTTGTTGATATGAACTATTTCAAAATATATAATGTAAAATATCATACTTTTTTATTTTTACTTATAGAATCTTATGACTTAACTCTCTCTCTCTCTCTCTCTCTCTCTATATATATATATATATATATATATATATATAGTTTATTTTATTATCTAATCAACTTAATCATTTATAGAATCATAATCAAGTCTTATAAAAATCCAACAAATTAACTCAATTAAAATATCGAATCAAATTCAGATTACTATTAATGATAAATAATAAATTTTTTAATTTAAATTAATATATTTTACATAAATATATTTTGTTGATATGAACTATTTCAAAATATATATTATAAAATATCATACTTTTTTATTTTTTACTTATAAAATCTTTATGACTTAATTTTATATATATATATATATATATATATCTAATCAACTTAATCATTTATCAAATCATAATCAAATCTCATAAAAATTCAACAAATTAACTCAATTAAAATATCGAATCAAATTCAGATAATAATAAACACGTCCCAACAACACCCTTATCCACTCCAGCAAAAAATATGCGGAAAAGAAATGAATGTTAAGAAGGTTCAAATGCACTACTATACTATATTTTTCATAATAAAATGGACTAATGTAGATGTGCCAACAATGGGCTAATCTTGGGCTATATGCTCCTGAAAAGATTTTCACTATTGATTTAAATCAAATTTACATAGATTTTAGGATTTATTGTGATGCACTGATAATGTAAAGATTTTTTTAAGTTATTAATTAATTATGTATTATTATATTACTAAAAATATTTAATTTTCATTACAATTATTTTAAAAATTACACATATAATAATTTATGGTTAATTAATAATATAAAAAAATTTATATTGGCCTTATATCAAAATTAAACTTTAAATTTTAAATCACTAATTCAAAATTAATAATAAAAATCTATCCTAAAACATGTATTTATTACACTCAAAGTACATGTAATAATTTTCTAGTAAATTAGAATAAAACAGACCCAACAGCACTTGATAATAAATAATAAAATTTTATAATTTAAATTAATATATTTTACATAAATATATTTTGTTGATATAAATTTTCTAGTAAATTAGAATATATTTAAATTTTATTATCTAATCCCAATCATTTATCAATCATAACCAAGTCTTGAGCAACCCAAGAACAAGTTAGTGATATGAAATTAATATATTTTACAGGAACTAAGATCTAGATGTTTTACTTAACAGATCTGGGAAATATTGACCATAGTTAGTGATATGAAGGAACTAAGATCTAGATTCCAATAATGCGGTTTCCTATGGACTAACAGAAATTATAATACAGCTGTGCACACGAAATTGCTAAGCTCACCTTCCTGCAGACTGGGTGGTTAGGATTCCATCTCAGATTGCAAATGTGGTGAAATTAGGGAGTTGCATTCTAGCATTATGTTCCTTCATTATCCAGATTGGATGCGGGTCTATCTAATCAACTTAATCATTTATCAAATCATAATCAAGTCTCATAAAAATTCAATAAATTAACTCAATTAAAATATCTAATCAAATTTGCATTAGGTAATGGAGTCTGGTTTGGGAATTGCTATCCTGTTTCTGTGCATTGTACTAGACTTTGAGCCTTTGGGCCTTTATCTTTGTTATTCTTGGGCCTAGGCTCTTCTGATCTTCTGACCAAAAACAACTCTATATAAAAATTTAAAATTAAGATTATATTACCCTAAAAAAAACTAACATCCAAAGTACGTGACAAAATTAGATTATAAGTATGTAAAATATAATGTGAAATTAGTTATAATTAGATAATTAAAACTGTACAAATATAAAGAGATGTATGCATAAATATATATGAGTAGTAATATTCAAATTGATTGATTATAAGTATGTAAACGAGGAAGTACTTCCACCTATAAAATTGCAGTACTAGCTTTTAAAATCAGATTAAAATTGATTACTATCTGTTTTCGGTTAGAAGATTACTATCTACTTTTGGTTGGAAATATAATCAATTCAATTGGGCTCTCTGTAACCCCGAAGTGGTTGTCAAAGCATTTTGAAGAAAATTTTTGTCATGAATTTAATTATGAATGCTTGGACTTTAATGATTTAGTTTAATTTTGATATATTATCACCTTACAAAACTTTTTTATATTATATTCAATAATGTATTATCATATCATTAAAATGATTTAATTATTATTACAGCTATGCAAGAGATTAAACTCTTTTAATGATATATCAATACATGTCTAAATAATAATATAAAATAATTTTATAATGATATTAGGTCAAATTTCAATCCTTAAATTTTATAGGTGGATTTATTTAAGTGGTTCAGATGAAGACATGAAAAAAGTGTATTTTGAAATACTCTATCCATTCTTTTTTATCTGTCTTTTTTAAAAAAAATTATTTTATTTCAATTTATCTATCATTTGAGAATTTTAAAGATGTATTAATTATTTTTTCTAATTTATCTCACTATTTATTGTCTTCACTAAATTTAATTTCTTACACATTTAATTAAGTAAAAATAATAATTTAATCATATTAATCTATATTTTATTTAATTTAAGATTATTTAACGGTATCTTTAATTCCTGTGAAAAAAGACATAAAAAAAACAGATGGAATAAACATTTTCATTAAATAACACGTTCTGAGGTTCTAATTTGTAGGTTGAAATTGCTTTATCATTATAATAGGAATAGATTGTTTTTGGACACTTGGGTACAAAAATAATTGGTGTTGAGTAGATTGTTTCATCAATCAACTTCACATGAGTGGACCTAGTCCTACCACCATATGCATAACAAACTCTAGGGTGGGCAATTTGCTATTTTAAAAAAGCTGCTACAACATCAACTTGCTAGAACGAAAGGAAGCTGTGGATACCTTTAGCTTTAGTACTTTCATAGTATCCCTATAGAAGTTTGTTCCTTTATTTTAGACTAGATGATCAAGAGCAGAACATTTTCTTTCTTCATTTCTTCAAATTGTATTGAGCTGGAAACTTTCCAGACAATAGTTTGCTAGTGAAGCAAAAATAATCTATTTCTTCTGAACTTATATACAAGTTACAGACACAGCACGTGCATACAGATAGATAAAAAGAGATTTGTAGAAATTATCATGAATTCCAAGAATGCAGGGCATTGTCCACAGATAAATACCATGCCTTAACGCTTGAATAATATTATTTCAATGACTAAAAATAAAAATAGACTATATTTATCTAGAATCACAGAATTGTATATTTGTGTGTGATATGAGAAGAATTTTGATGTTAAATCAAATAATAAAAAATTAATATATTTCTGTAAGTATAAAACATTATCTATATAGCATTACCTTTCCCGTTGAACCAAACTTATAGCATTTTACAGCAGAAAATGAGAGAGAGACCATCACAAAATCTTGCCAACACTTGTAACACAAATGTTATACAAAAGGCTAATCCTGATGGCGTTATAAAAGGTCACAAAGAATACATCGACCTCTGGTCAACAAGTTTTACCTTGACCAGGAACTAGTGTCACCTTGCCAAGAAATTCAATTCTGGATAGCAATAAAACAAGTCAAAGTAAACCAGCTTCAATGACTTGACTGGAAACTCAAACTCATTAAAAATTCATCTATAACACTGCACACATGCGGTAATATTTTCACTTCTCAAATACAAAATACTGATATTTTAACATGGGAACAACGGTCAACATAAGACAGAAATAACTGAATAACTTTGATATTCCCAATTCTTCTGAGTATTTGACAATGAATGGCTCAAGGGAGAGATACTGGTATATTATTTGCTGTGAAGTGTGAAACTTTGATTTTTATTATATTAAATACATTTTAAGCCCAAATGCTATAGCAAAATCTTTGTAAGACCATATTTTCCTAACGCAAATTGTAGGCTGGGGAACAGAACAAAATGCTTGACCATCGTCAATGTCATTCACAATTTAAGTCCACAAATGATAATGAAAAACAAAAACAGAACAAAGGCTGCAGAATACAGACAGAAATTGCTCACAAATTTGATTTACTTTAATGTCTTCTACAGTTAGTCCATAGAGTATAAAGAAAATTAAACAATCCCGAGAGACAAGATTTTACAATAATCAGCTCTTCCAAATACAATTGTAAGTATATGAACCAAAAGGAAATGTATCTAATACATATTCATCAACAAAATCAGCTACAATGAGGATGCAGTAAATTTCAGAGAAAATTGATTATACAATAGCAACATCACTAGAAAAAAACAAAAAGGGGAGGAAAACAAACAGCATAGACCACAAGGATCCACTTCAAATATCCTAAATTCTATACATTTTATATGGCTTTTAAGTACAAGAATCCTCCCCCTCACCACTTTATTGTTGGCATAATCTTCCTTTCAAATCACCAGCCTTCGCCTTTCTTCCTCTTTTTTATCTCCATTCTTAGTCTCTTGCTTCTTCATTTTGTAGTCTGAAATTGAAGCAAAATTATGGGTGCAACAAGTTACTCAGTATAGTTTGGCTTGCCAAGATAGTCAAGCCCTTCAGTTCGGCTGCGCACGATTCTATGGAACACCTCCCTCACTTGGCGCTCCAAAGGGTCTAGTCCATTTTTCAAAGCATCACAAACTTGTGCAATCTCCTGCACTCTCTGCCTAACATCCCCTACTTTCTCCTCCGTCAATGGGAAGTGTACAGAATCAGCCAATTCATTCATCACTCTAGCACATTTCTCAATCTGATGAATCTCCTTGAGCAAGCCACAAGCATTCTTCCGCTCCCGCTTCTTTGACTCCTCCATGATCCTTTCATGAAGAGAGAGCATTGGAGCAGCCCACAAGAAATTCCTTGGAATGGTAAAATGGACTTGTAATCCGCGGTCCTGGCACGGAATTGCAGCTACAAGAACCCACATAACAAACAACAGGATTGAATTCATGATAAACACAGGCATTGCAAGACCATTAGTTGCCACAAGATCATTTGCTCTAGGGGGATACATGTTGTTCCCAATTGCTTGGAGCTGCCTGGCAGCAGACCAAGTACGAGAAACACTCCATGAAAGTGATCGAAAATGCCCCAAAGATCTATGTTGTTGGTGTTGGTGATGGTTGTTATTATTATGGTTATGGTTATGATTATGACTATGATGATGGTCTCTGCTAGCAGTATTGCGGCCAAAAGATCGGTTTCGATGCGCAATAGAAGCATTGGATTCCTTATCATCAAGCATCCCAATTGCCAAATCAATGAGGGCCTTCTTGGCTCTACGAAATTGGCCCTCACCAATGTTCCTTTGATGCCCCAATGCACAAAGCACAATCTCCAACAGCTTCTGCCATTGCCTTATCTGCTCAATCCCATCGCGAATCGCGTTGCAGACATCCAAAGCCTTCACACTGCGTTCAAAGTAATCAGAGACCATGCGATCCAAGGGGGGTCTCAACACCTGCGCCCTGTGGGTTTGGAGAATGGCCCTGAATTCCTCTTGACAACAGAGGAAGGAATCAAGGAGCTTCCCAACCCACGAGAGTGAAAGCAAATCATCGTGATCAACCGAAGAGAGTTCAAGTAATCGGTCAGTGACGTGTTGCTGAAATGACTCGAGCTCAAGCTCCAAGCTTGACCCTTCCATGGAGTGAACCTGATCACGACGGATACTCAGAATTGAACGGCCAAAATGGGTTAACGATGAAGGAGACGAACCTTGATAGTCCGTCGCGGGCATTCTCACATAGAACAACACCAAGTTACAGAAACTATCTCTGAATCACACTCTCTTCCCCCAAAAATTTCACAGACCCAGTTGCAAAAAATCCAAAAAAACGAAATTTTTCTCTCAAATATGAAAACTTTCTCTCTTCAATTTGAAAACCCAGAAATTAAAAACCCGGATTTCACAGACCCATTTCCCAAAATCGAAAATTGAACCCCCCTGAAACAAATAATTCCCCTCCAATTTGAAAACTTTATCATTCCAATTGGCAAACCCAGAAATGACAACGTAAATTGAGCTAGAACCAAGCAAAAAACACAAAAAAAAAAAACCAACAATGAATTGAAAATCTAAAACACAAGTGAGAAACTTTCAAACGGGGACAGAGAAAATCAGAGAAAGGAGTGAGAGAAGAAGAGAGAAATGAGGGGAGAAGTGAAGCATGGAACCCTAATGGGAAGGAGAGGGATTATATTGGGGACAATTGGACCGCGTTTTATGGTGGTTGGAAAAAAGAGAAGAGCCGAATACGCAAAAACAAAAAAGAACCAAAAAAAAAATCGGAAAATCATTTTCCATAATTAGGAGTAATCAAATATTAACTTTTAATCCTTAGTAATTAGTGAAAAAAATAAGGTTGTTACTTGTTTGAGGTAGTAGCTGCAACACGTACCGCACACGATTCGGACACGGTGGCAGGAACGTAGATTCTGAGTTGAGCGGCGTAGATCCCAATGAAAACGTACGGATGATATCTGAGCCTTTGATTTTTTGGGACAGAGACACTTGTGTTGTCCCACTGTACAACAACACCTGACGGTAGGGGAATATAAACTTACTGGGCTGTGTGCTAAGGAGTTGGGAAACTCCAATACATGGTGCACCACGTGGTGGAATGGCCTAGTTTGGTGTCACGTACGGTCCGGGTTGGCACGTGTAGAAATGTGGCTCCTTGTTGAGAGAAAAAGAGTTCAAGTATATGGATAAGTTTTGAAATTTGTTAAGGACATTTATTTAAGTTTTAAGGGTAGAAAATATTAAGTATTTTTTTAAAAATTTTTAATGTATTACTTTTTTTATTTTTTATTTACTACGTATTTGCTTTTGAAAAACGTTTAACTTTATTAAAAAAATTAAGCAGTTGGTTGATTGGGCCTCTTATAATAATATGTTTATACTATAAAGGCTTGTTTGGTTTTTACTTTAAAAAATAATTTATTTAATAAATATTATCAAAACGGTTTAAAAAAGTTTTCTGATCTTAAATTTTAAAAATAAAGAACAAAATAAATGTTTTGAAATACAAGAAAATAATAACAAATTAAAGATATTTTGGAGCTTATTATTATTATTAGGCGTAATTATCTTTGTAGTTCATCTAAATATAGTCATTTTTTTTTATTTTGGTCCAACTAAATTTTTTTATATGATTTTGATCTCTTTAAAATTAAAGACAGGTGAAATTAGTCTATGTCGTTATTTTATCTTTATTAAGTGATAAAGTGGCAAACGATGCTTCATCCGAGCTTGCCATATGTCTTGATCTCATTTCATTTATGTTACGTGGATAACTAGTCATCCACCTAAGTTTCACGTCACCTTCTTTTTCTTTTCTCTTTCTTCCTCCATGTGCAGCAAACCCTAACTTGCGAGACATTATCATTCTCCCATTTCCCTCACTTGTACCTGTAATTCCAACATTGATTCTTCCTTTCTTAGCTCATTTTCTTCTTTCCTCACTTTTACTTCCTCATTTGTAACCAATTTGTTGTCATTTTTTGTCCCTCACCCTTGACTTGTAGAGACATTACCATGATTAGGCTTTCGCAATCTTCATCATCAACTTGGGGTACCCCCCACTATGTCATCATGAAGGAGACTTTGTGGCTATGGAAATAGAATGTTGTACCTCACCTCAAAGAGTGTGAAGAATCCTGAGAGAGTATATTGGACATGTCTGAACTAGAGAGTAAGCACAAACTTTTTTCTAATACAAGCATATTTGAATTTGCTAAAATATGTTTTCAGTCCCTATAAATATTGTGAGTTTTACTTTTGGTCCCTATAAAATGTTTTGGTATAGTTTTGGCCCATGTAAAATTCGAGACATGTGAAATTAATCTTTGCCCTTATCTCATTTCTGTTAAGTAGTGATGAAATTTATGGGTTTGAGATTTATAGATATATAACTCCCCACTTGTATTTTTTTTTATTTTTGTTGAAGGAAGGTTCATGTGGTCAGTTTGAATGTGCTAATAAGGTGATGGACAATCAGGAAATCGTTTGTGAGTGTTCCTATAATTATGAGATTGTGATTGAAGAGATATGAAGAAAGGTGGTTAAGGTAGAAATGAAGCTTGCTTCTAAGAGGACCAAAGTGATAATGTTGTTGGGTGTGATTATTGTGTTATAGGCGCTGACATTTGCAGTGTATTTGTTTTGAGGTTTGAAAAGTTGATGTATGAGAAACTCTAGTTGAATGAAATTAGGAGTTATGGTGAACTTTAATGTAATTGTTATTGAAATGAATGAAATGAGGAGCTTTTAATAATCATATGAGTATTGTGAACAAATAGTATTGAGATTATTGCTTTGAAATTATATACTAATTTGCTATTATTTATGACAGAAATTGATGAAATAATAGACAATGCATTGTGAACTAAATGTACTGGTATTAATCAACTAAATAAATTAACATTACTCTAACTTTGAATCAAGTAAATGACAAGAAAATAGTTCATTAAATTGTTGATAAATTAGTACCAAAACATCCACTGTGTTTCATTGCATCCTGATGAAATAATTCATTACATTGCAGTACCTTACAATATAGCTATTATAATTACAAATCAAAACAGATCCATATATGCCTTTACTTATATTGCTGATCTAATTTTCATATACAATTACATATCAAAATATTATCAATCTTAATGCATTGCTATACCAAAACAAAGTATCAATACTTGGTACCCATAACTGTACTCAATCTCTCCAAAATATACATATGTAACTTTAAAAAATTATATATTATCTTAATCACAAAACCCAATATATCCATATTATAACTCAATAAGCCTGGGGTAGTCTATCAGTGATCATAATTCTCTTACCCAATCATCTACGGCCCCTTACTAGTGCTTCATTTGTCTAGCTTCCTTCTGCGTTGGCTGCTGGTGGAGCAGACACTTGGTTTTAACTTAGTTAAACTGTAGGGATTGATGGTGTTGTTGCAGTAATTGGTTTTGGAAAGCTTGCACCAGAACTAATTTGGTTGAGTCCATTTGTGCCTCCTCTATTATTAGTTGTAGCAATCCCTGCATTATGACTTGCAACAAGAGCAAAACTAGTAGCATCCAGATAAATAGATGCAACATCTACTATTTTTCCACCCACATCTTGACTTGCAACAGGTTGAGTTGTAGGACTTGGTGTAGTACCCCTTCCTTTGCCCCTTCCTCCACTGGTTGCATTGTCTCTAAATGGTACATTGCCATTTCCAATAGTCTATTGATTTCCAATAATCTGCAAAAGAAATTCAAGTTAACTACACTGATCCAGATTTCTAACAATGGTGCACTCTCTTGATTTCTAACAATATGCAAAAGTGCAGTGCCTTTTCCTAGCTGATCTTGAATTCTTTCCTTAGTTGATTTATCCGTGTCTTCACCAATTACATTCTCATTTGCAGTAGCAGTTTCTTAGACTGTATCATACTGTGCATTGCCCCTTCCTTTACCCTTATCAACCTACAAAAGAAGCTCAAGTTAGACAGCCAAACAATATCAGTTTGAACACCTCCACTTAGACAACCAAACAATATTAGATTTAGTAATTTACCAACACCATCTCAGATATAGGCATCACATCATATTTAGTAATTTACCAACACCATATCAGATTTAGGCATCACATTAGATTTAATAATTTACCAACCAAACAATATAACACAAAATAAGTTAAAAACAATATCAGTTTGAACACCTTCAACAATATCAGTCAAAATAAGTAAAAAAAAAAAAACTCAAGTTACAACACCATATAACACTAAAAATAGGATACAAAATTAGTAATTTACCCTAGTAGGTTGGGTTATCCTTGTAATATCAATCTGAACAGCTCCACTTGTATTCAACTTGCCTTGCTGGCATCCTCATTATCTTGTATCCCCTACAACAAATTAAGGCAATGTTATTTCACTACATCAAAATAAAGCTAAAGGCCAAATTAGTGAAAGTATTAGTTACCTTAGCTACCTTAACTTCCTCAACCTCCTTCAGTAGCTTACGAGGGAAGCCCCTAGAGTTGTGGCCATCTCTATGAAAATATCCACATTAGTAAGTTGTATTGATTCTCCTTACTTAGTTGCATTTTGGTCATTGCCCAGCTTTCTTATTCTTAATTTCTTGGGTCTGTTTGGTCCTCTTTTGTAGTTTGGTGACAAAATAGACTCATGGTCAGTTGTGGGCCATTTATTTTATCCATTTATTGGATTGGTGACATGTTCATAACACTTCTCGTCGTTTGCCTCTTGTAGCACTCATGCACATGTCTTAGGGTTATCTTTCATGTAACATATGACTGCTACAACATGTCTACATGGAATTCCCACAGGAACAAGTTTGGGCTCTCAAGTCCACTATGAAACTCTCAGTGAACATCATGTGGGTTATCTCAAATCTTAATTCATTTGCCCAAGTTGGAAACCAATTTTTACTATGCTGCAGTTTCTTATTTAATCTCTTTCTAGGTTTATGCATTACATCACTAGGATATTTGCTAAGCTTTTCTCTAAGTACAGCAAACCTACCCATCATATAAGTCATAAACCACTCAAACATAGTTATTATATGCTTGTCCCTAGCCACCAGAATCGTGCTATTGAATGCCTCAACCAAGTTATTCATCACCACATCACACTTGGGGTAAAAACTAAATGCATGCTTACACCATGCATTTTTAGGGATTGCAGTCAATCAATCATGTGCACTGGTATTAAGTTGTTGTATTTGAAGCATCTTCTCCTGTCATGCTTCTAAATATGTGACCTTTGAAGCTCCCATCACCAAGTTCCTCATCAACGTCCCTCCCCCAAACTTTTTCTTAAAGTTATTATATAGGTCTCTAATACAGAACCTATGTTCAACACCCATTAGCATCTCTTTAAAGGTTGGCATCAACCCTCATGCAACATGACACAGTTAGAATTAACAGTACATATATAAGCACATTAACATAAAGAAATAAACATTACACATGAGTACCTTTTGTTGGTCTGATATAAAGATCAATTTGTTTGTATTGATGTCTCCAATGTCCTCCAATAACAGAGAAAGAAACTACCTCCAACTTCCTTTAGTTTCACTTTCAACTACAACAAAAGCTAGTGGAAAGTACTAGTCATTTGGGTCCTTTCCCACAGTTATCAGAAGTTGTCCCACATACTTGGTCTTCAAATGACATCCATCCACCCCTATGAAGGACCTGCATTCAGCAATAAAGCATTTTTTGCACCCCTCCAAAGTACATATAAAAGTTACCAAACCTTGGTTGTAAATCCATTGTAGGCTTATCCACTAATAAATTGCAAGTGTTTCCACTACTTGCCTTTAACAATTCAATAATGTAACTCCATAACAGTGTGTATTGTGGTGTCCCAGGGCAGATGAGGGCGGGGAGTGGACGCCGGTGCATGAGAAGCACATACAAGGAGCGGCTCCTGGCATGCTTTTAGGCGAAGGGTCCCATGAATGAACTGAATACGCACCGGAATGAGAGGATTCGTAGACCCGTGCGGGTATGGACCTGCATGGTTGATGATGACTTAAAGGAATTGATTAGGCATAGCCATATCAACAAGTTGCAACTTCTTTTCTGGGAGCCTTGGAAGAACTCCATTGTTAAGCGTGCTTGACCCGGAGCAATTGTGGGATGGGTGACCTCCTTGTTTCCAGATGCGTGTGAGTGAGGACAAAGCATGTCGAAAAGACCGTGTTGGTTTGTGGAGACACTCGTCAATCCTGCAGCAGCGATCCGGGATGTTACGGATGGTATCGAGATGGGACCTCTCCCAAGACGGTGTGGTTCGGGGACGAACCAGGCGTGCCGGTGGGCATGTGATGTCCCTGCGTATGAGAGGCGGGAGTGGACGCCGGTGCATGAAAGCACATACAAGGAGCGGCTCCCGCATACTTTTAGGCGAAGGGTCCCATGAATGAACCGAATACGCATCGAAATGAGAAGGATTCGTAGACCGCGTGCGTATGAGACTGCAGATGATGGCTTAAAGGAATTGATTAGGCGTGAACCATATCAACAAGTTTTCTTTTCTGGAGCCAAACATAAGAACTCCATTGTTAAGCGTGCTTGACCTGGAGCAATTGTGGGATGGGTGACCTCCAGTTTCCAGGATGCGTGTGAGTGTACGCCGAAAAGACCTACAATCCTCCGCAGCCGGTCCCCAGGATTTACATGTATTACTTGCTAGCATCTCATTCAACTATATCTTTAACTATTTGTCTTACTCTTTGTGCCCTCTAAACTGTAATTTCAGTTGCATATATCTCTCTGATTTCACCAATCATGTCTTTCAAAGTCACCTTACTATTATTCCTACATTTGTCTAACATTGCCTTGACAACCCACTTAGAATTAACATTTTTATTCCAAAAAAGTCTCCCACATATATGTTTTCCTACCAAGGTCTTAATCCTAACAGTATGACTCTTTGTCACTCTACTAGCCAACACCACAAACCTGTATTTCCCATTGCATATGACCATGCACTTGACTACATCATTCTTCTGAAATCTCATAGATCTCCCATTCAACACAGAATGCTCCAAAATAGCTTCCTTGAATTATTTCAAGGAAGTAAACTCTATGTCAAGTTTGAATTCAAAATCCTTGCACATATATTCCTTCTTATACTTAGGATATCTTGGTATGTTCTCTAAGTCAGATCCCGAGTCCAAATCAGTATCTAACTTTTCACTAGAGTATTCTTCAAAAATATCATAAATTGCATCAATGTTTGCATGTATAAAAAATTATGGATCACTCTTACTTGTCTCACTACCATCATTTCCAACACCTAACCCATCATCATTTCCAACACCCAACTCATCATCATTTCTAACACCCAAACCATTACCATTATCAACGCCCTCACATTCACTTGGTCTTGCTGCCCTACTCCCTGAACCACTAGCCTCATTCTGTTTCTTCTATTTGTTTCTTAGGCGACACCTAAGCCTTGAATCTAACTGTTGTCTTCTTCTTAAATCTTCTACTTAGTTCAGGTTTCTTAGTCCTTCCTTCATCTACTTCAAACTCATCATCTAGTCTCAAGTCATTTTTCTCTTCAACGTCATCAAAGTGTATATTAAGTACACTGTTATCACTGCTATCACTTTCTGACCCATCAGCCTCACCCATATGCTGCACCTTATCACCCTCACCCACATTTCCTAGCCCATCACCCTATTCCCTGGTATTCACCGACACCCTGACTTTCACCCTCAGCATTTCCCACATTTACACACCCTGCATTAGTAGTGTTTTCCTGTTCAAACCCCAATTCTTTAGTAATTATAGGTTGTGAAACTATATGCTCTATATATAAATTTACCTCACACTTGTTCTGCATTATATAATTACCCATCTCCAAGGCATTCTTGACCAACAAAATCTGTCTTAACCCATCTTTAAAACTTAAATCAAGTAATTTTCACCATATCCCATAAATGTCATTATACCCTAACTCTTTAACTAATCTCATCACCTCAAAATAGGACTATGTGTCTATGTCTTAACTAACAACTGTAGTTACATCCCCCCTTTATAAGTTAGTGGAGGTTCATTCACAAATGACCTCCTATGATGAATAACTACAGTAAACGACATCCTACATGCCCACACAGTTAACGAAAGCAATTAGAAAAGACAAAAAAATGGAAATTGCACATATTCAGTAAAAAAAATTCAAAAAAGAAGCATTTATAGCATTCACCAATGCATAGACAATGCAAGGACAAGGAACACATTTGAAGCATCCAACAAATAAGAGACAAGGACCATATGAATCAAATATTATATACAAAACCAAGCAAAATGCAACCCTATCATTTTGATCCCCATATGAATTGATTATTGTATACAAAAAAAAAGAAAAATTCTTAAACCCAAAACTCACAATATCTGACAAAGACCACCAGAAATAGATTCTAAGACAAACCTGTGTGACACCACGTAGACACACACTTTACTGAGCCTTCAAACGCACATAATCCTCAGCCTTTAGACACGCACGATCAACCATATAGTTCATTCTCATGTGAGATTCAGCAATCTGGTATGTGATTGGAAACGACAATGGAGACGAGATTGGGGCTGAGAGTGGGGATATTGCGATTTGACAATGTGGATTAATCGAATCGTTGCTTGAACATTTTAAATGAAATGAGATCACATTTAAGATCACGTTTGTCACCACTACTTAATAGAGATGAGATAATGATAATGACTAATTTCATCTATTTCAAATTTTAAAAGAATCAAAATTAGATAAAAAAAATTTAGAGTGACTAAAACAAAAAAAAAAAGACTATATTTAAAGAGACTAAAAAATAATTAAACCTTAAAAATATGCACACTTTAGATGGTAAAAAAACAAAATATGTGGCTTAATGAAACATTCAACCTCAAATAATATTAGTACAGGTTTTAAGAATTATTGACCAATATCAATTGAATTATATATTCGTTGGTGAATTTATTATCTTAAAAATGGATAGAAAATATAGATAAAGATAATCTTTTAATGTTGATTTCATAATTTGATGACTAATTAATCTCAAATGTTTTTATGAAAAAAATTTCTAAATATTTTTTAAATTTATTTTGGTGGAATATTATTTTTTAATTTTTTGAAATTATCTAACAATAATAAGCAACTATGAAAGTGAAATATGATTACAAACAAATCTTTCGTATAATACAGTAATTTGAATTTTAAAATAGTCACGAGTTTTACTTAATCATTATTTACATAAGTAATTGTTATGTACCAAATTTATTTTTTTAAATTATATCTAAATTTTATTTCACATGATTAAATTGAAAACAATAAAGAAAAAATAAAACAAAACAAAGTCTAAAAAAAATTATTCGTGGGTCTCGAGACGCAGTCTTTTTTGGGTGGTGGGACCATATGATACACGTGGCGGATAGAACTGAGTCTAAGTTGGCTCGTGAGGAGGAGGGACTGGTTCTCTTCATAATATTCGCTGCTTTCTAGAAAAAAGAGAAATGCCGACCTGCGATGTTCTTTTACTGGATTGACGGATATACCCCTGAGGAGAAACATGGGTTCGTCAATAATTCAAGTTGCAAATGTGCAATGTATCTCTCTCTCTCTCTCTATTGGAGCTTGGGACTGCTCAAAGCAACCAATTGAAGGGTTGGACCCTCTCATTCATAAACATTTTGTCATTATTGTATGGGTAGATGTGATGTGACACTCAACTCTCTTCGATGATGACCTTTTTACCCTCTTGGATGATGACTTTTTTTATAGTCACCGCTGGTGAAAAGCTCTAAATTTAGCGGTTTAGACTGATTTTTAATTTATATTATTTTAAAATATTAAAGAGGTATTAATTATTTTTTAATTTAACTCTTATTTTTAGTTATTTTTATTAAAAATATATAATAATTATATGTATTTATTAATTTTATTTTTTTAATATCTTAATTATCAAAATTTTATCTCTCTCTTTTATATTAAATTAATTTCTTTTAGTTAAAAAGAATGTTAAAGAAAAAAAAGATAAAATTAATGAAATAAGTGAAAATATAAATGAGTTTATAATTTTAATAAATTAGTAATTTTTTCAAATTAATTATTTTTGCTATTATCAATTTTTTTACTAACTTTTTTAATCTGTATACAAATTACAAACCCTACAATAACAATTATTCATGATCAAAAGAAATATTTTATTTCATTTTTCTCTTAAATAATAGGTTTGAACTTTAAAGTGACAACTTCAACGTATATGGTATCTCGTTTGTTACTTTAAAACTATGGTTTAGACAAAAACTAAAAGAAATAAGCTTTTGTCTAAACCATAAATTGGAGCTTTTCAAATGGGAAATCAATACAACAAGATACAATAACTTAAAAGAAAATTATAACTTTTTCTTAAATAGAAATACAAGAGTTTAATTCTAAAATTTATTAATTAAGAATTTTGATGTTAGTATGACAATTAATTGAAGACCTAATTTTAATAGAAAAATATTGTGATAATATTTATCAGTCAACACAAAAATTTAGATTATGGTATTTGATCATAATATTCTACCAGATATTACTATGAAACTCCGTCGGACATAAATTATATATGTTATGGAACAATTTTTTTTATTATAACCAGGTAAACTTTTAATTTTAATGTACGTTTTTCAACTCCCTATCATTTGTGGTATTATAGGTTAAAAAGCTTTTAAGTGCTTGTCTTGAGGTTTTTACGACTAAGGAGAAATTTATAAGTGAATTGAATTTATTAAAGATTTATATTCAACTATTTAGATATGGTTATTGAGTAATAAATTTTATATAAAATTTAGAGTTTTATTAAAAATACTTGTTAAGTAATATAAAATAAAAAGCTTTTAATAAGAAATATTTTTTAAATTTTTTTAATACATTAAATACTTTACATTTTATAAAAAATATATAATTTTAGAATCTTAACAAAATTATTAATATCTTAACTATACTTGTTAACAAAATCTTAAAATTTATGGAGTCCAACTATACAAACCATATCTACACGGCTAGACCCCTTGAGTCTACATATTTTAAGTTGATTAATTAGCCAAAGAACTTCACCAAAATAGAAGAAACAATGATTAAAAATTTAAACCAATTAAATATCACACCTTTTCTCTAAGATATCTCTTCCACTAATATTATTCGGAATGAAAAAATTTAACGTAACTTTAGATTCCTTTCAGTGAGTCAGTGACGTCTCTAGAAGTGAAGTCCACCAAAATGGATGATATTGAGGCAGACAAAACTAGGATCTAACCGATGTTACGAAAAACTTTGTTTAAAGATAATTTATTTTTAAAGTAAGCAAGTAAGAGTGTATTTATTTTTAAATTATTTAATTGATTAAAATTTTGATATATTTTATTAAATTAATAATAAATATTTATTTATTTATTTTAAATATAAACTTACTTTAAAAGATGAGTCTCATAACAAATGTTTGACATTATATGAGTAGCTTCGAGTTGAAGAAATAAAAGGTTTTATCTATTAAATGGGTATTTTGTGTAATATTCTCTTTAGGACATCACATTTTTGACTTCTGACTCATAATCTGAAAATTAATTCGTAAAAGGTTTGAGTTATGAAAATATGAGTTTCAAAATTACTTCTTTATTGAAACGTAAATTTACTGAAAATATTAGGTAATATTGAAAATCATATTTCAACTATTCATTATGCAATATTGACACCAATTAATATTTCACAATTTAAAGAGAAATATAAAATTAACAGACTTTTTTTTTAACAAGAAGAAACCCTACATGATGGGTCCTACTTAATAACACAATACAACACTAACGAAAATTTAACATACTTATTCCTTCAGATCCATCTCAGATGATCGTATATCCTGCTCTCATCAACACTCGCACGCTATCGACTCTGGAATGGTCATTCTCTGATGTTGTCTCTGATCTCAAAGTATTTATCATCCGAATGTCCAAGACAACTCGATCCTTCTATTATTTGATTTTAACAGTACAGACACAACAAAACAACATAACAAAGAGGTGAGATCACCTACACCAATACCAACATGGCATCACAGAGATAATACACACAACAATATCATACAGGGATATCATACCAGACTTCTAATAAATATTCAATATTAATCAACTATCATCATCCAATCATATATCAATTCAATTATCATAAACAACAATTACAATAATGCCCTTAGCATTATCATCACCATCATCCAAGTATTCAAACAATTGTCATAGTCAATATTCTTCAATTAATATATCACACGATATAAATGCTTAGTTTAAATGCGTGTCTATGCATAGACTCGCTTTTTCAAAAACAACTCCATGGAGGTTTTCACAATTTCGAGGAGAACGCTTCCTGCTTAATTGCTTGAAACCTGGCCCACAGACAATCTCCCAGTCGTGAAAAGAATCGTGTTAACTTGTGCATCAGAATCGTTTCGTCAATCGTTAACGCTGTGAACTGATCAGACGCTGTGGCATATACGTACCAAATTTTTAGCCCATTCACGACACGATATCCACCTTGGCCGACCACGCGCTTGACGCTTCCCCAATCCATCATAGATCTCACTATCAATTCTCATTCCTCTTCAACCACAAGGACCAAAATAAATAGCTTATTATTATACTTTATACAACGCACGAATATATCAACAGTAAGTCCAACCACAAGGCCAAATCTTTTCAATTTCATTTGTTCAACGTAATCATATCGCCTCAACGCATATTTTCCCAATGTATGTAAAATGCACCAAATGTCAATCACGACAAAACTTGTCATTTTCACAAACAGTTAATGTGATATTGGCTCAACAAGAATCATATTGTACTTTCAACAGCAAAAATCATGTTATCACATTTTCATAGTTATAAAACACTTTCGTTGTGTTTTCACAAAATTACGCAATATTCTCGTTACGTTTTCACAATTCCACAACACTTCACGATTTTCAAAATATCGTAACACTTTTGTTACGTTTTAAATTCCAAAACGTGTTTATTACGTTTTCACAATACCGTAATACTACTGTTACGTTTACAAAATTTCGTAACATTTTTGTTACGTTTTCAAAATGTTGCAACTCTTCTGTTGCACTTTTAAACTACGTACTAATTTTTCAACGTTTTTCTCAATCGCGTAAAAAAATATATGTTTCTCAAATCGCATAGTATTTTTCCACTGTTTCAAAATCGCATAACTTAAAAATCATTCTTTTAAGTCGCGTAAATCATTTTCCATCATTCTCAAAATATTTAAAACATTTTTCAAATCACATAACGATTTTTCCGTCATTTTCACAATCACGTAAAAATATTCTATCACTTTTAAATCACGTATTGATTTTTCAACATGGTAGTTAAATTACGTAAAATATTTAAACGTAATTCAAATCAGCGTAGAAATATTTTAACGTATTCCAAATCGTTTTAAGATACGTAAACTATTTTTCAACATTTTACAATCACGTAAAATATTCCTCAATATTCCAAACATTATTTTGACTTAAATAAATCATTATCATTTTCAACACATTTTTCAAATTAAGTGTAACTTAAAAATCACGCTTTTTAAGATCGTAAAACATTTTTCATTACCATTTCATTACTGAAAAATATTTCTTAACCTTCAAAAATTCATTTTCAACCTTTCTCAAAATAATATGACTTTGTATTTCATTTTTCACATTTCCTTACTTCTTAAAAAATCTTTTTCTACATTTCTTTACTCAAGAAATCCTTTTCCAAAATATAATCCACAAAAATCACTTTTCAATTGATATAAATCAACGTTTCAAAACTTAACATTTTCTAATGTATTTCAAAACTCGAAAATTAGTTATACGTTAGTAAATTTTCAAAACACCATTATATTCTTCATTTTTCCTAAATCATTTCCAAACATAACCTTCTTGAAAACATTTTCGTTTACAAAAACTTGATTTTCTCAAGTGATAAACGCTCTAATTCCCTTTCTAAATTCTCGTGCGAAAATCATTTTGTTATAAAATCAAGGTATCCGCAAGTCTTCAAAAATCGTGAACGTGTTCATTGAAAACTGTCAAATCTTTCGAGAGACAAAACATTTCGTTTTATAAAATATCACTTTGTTCCATAAAAATTTAGGCATAACCAGTTTTTTTTTTTAAACCGTAGGGTATTTGACCATTGAAGCCATCAAACATTTTTCCTTCTAACTCAATTATTTATCATTTCTGTTTTCACACAAACAAAACCATTAAAATCTTTGTTTTCAAAACCGAAATACCGATGGTCATAAAAACCAAACCCATTTCTTCAAATTCATTTTTTTACTTTCTTTACAAATCCTTTTTCACTTTCTTTGTAAATCCTTAAAATCAACGTTTGCCAAATTCATTTTTCGAAATCAAGTTTAATAAACACTTAGAAACTTTTTACACAAAATAAATTAATAAAATCCCTTTTAAAAAAAACATGTTCTTGTTCTCTTGAAAAACATATCTTTTGTTCATTTTTCATGCTTTTCAAATCAATCAAATTTTATTCTTCCATGAAAACATTAAGTTATAAACACCTATGTTGAGGTGTCTTGGCCGAAAATTCCATAGCCTTTAGAACCAAGGAAATTCATTTTCTCCACTTTATAATTTTCATTTAAACAAATCAATTTCTTTGTTCTTGAAAAATTTCAACATAAACTCTACTCATGAGTGTTAAAACTGTGACCACTCCTCCTTGGCCATTGGAGCCAAAATTGATTTCCTTTCCATCATCAAATCATGGCATACACATACATATATATATATATATATATATATATTACAAGCATGTCATATATCATGCATAGTATAAGCATACTCAAAGCCATATAAATCATAGCATATCAAGATAGCGTAAATAATTAAAACACACAAATACCCACAAATAAATTATGAAGACCATGGATATGAATCCTCACATGGATTCACTATCCATCAAATATAAGACCATCTTTCACCACCACGCTTGGTTGGTGAGATGATCTCTCTTACCTCAAGATCCTCAAAAGCTTTATTGATTTGCTTCTCTTTCCAAGTCTTTCACCACCAAGGATTTCTTAAACACAAAACAACACATATATTTATTAGTATCTTAAGCTTGAATAAGAAAACCATGGATGTGTATCATGGTTAGAACCTTGAAAATCAAAAAAAAGTGAAGAGTAACAAACTTCACCATTAAAACTTCAATCTTTAGGCTTGAAGAACAAGATTGAAGATAGATGATTTAGAGAAAATCTCCAACATGAAAATTGCTTAGAATATCATGTAGATTCAAGATCTATGATTAGATGAAATTAAAAAGGATTGAATGGTGATTTTGGATGGTATGGCGAAATTCCTCTTGAAAAACAAAGATGAAATTTTTGATTTTTGTGAGAGAAAAGTTCTTAGACTTGGTTAAGGCAAAAAAGATGAAGTGAAAACACTTAGTTTTTCCTTCCACAAATTTCGTGAAGCTCCTTGGGAAAATTCCTAAAAATCACAAACAAATGTTACAATCAATAACAAGTGTAGAAATAGGTAAACCATGGTTCAATCATGGCTTAGAAAAACAAAACTAGAAGATTAGAAGAAGAAATATGAAATTTATCATTTTTGGTAAAATCTTGAAGCTTGGATTTAAAGATCAAGATGAATGATTTAGAGAAAACTCATAACTAGAGATATTCTTAGAATAAGGTAAGGATTCAAGAAACTAGATTGGATGAAATTTTTGAGTGATGGAAGGTGTTCTTGGAGTGCTTGGCCAAAACCTTCATGAAAAGAAAGTGGAGAGAAAAGCTTGATGAGTTATTGGTTTTAGAGAAGACAAAAGAAATAAAGGATATCAATAATATGGTCTTCAAACTTTCCTATGTCCTAAAGCTCCTCAAAACCATAGCCCCCCTCCAATGCATTCTCCTTGAGTGTAAATTGATCAATAATGATGCACCATTGACCAAGACCACTTAACAATGACATAAAGTTTTCCTTTAGCTCCAAAATGCTTCACAAAATCGTCCCCCTCTTCCTAATGTATTCATGAAGTTGTCATCATTATTAGCCACCATCTAGAAGCATTTATAGCCATTGATTAATTCAATGGTTAGGATTTAGGTAGACTTTTGATTTTAGAAGACTTAATCTGCGCCATTTGATCTTTCTCATTTAAATTCTAGGCGTTAGATGTGTCTCCAAAATGAAGGGTCAAATTACTCTTCTTACTTTTAATCCAAGGGTCATAATTAGTCTTTGTTACTTTTTAAGACTAATTCTCCACCATTGATTAAATTTACATCCAATAGTCATAAATGGTCCATTTATACTTTCAAGACCAAATCTCCATCCTTGATTAATTAACTTCATCCAATGGTCATAAATGGTCTTTGTCACTTTTTGAGACCAAATTTTTACCATTAATTAAATCTAAATCCAATGGTTATAAATGGTCATACCATTTTATTAAACTTATCATACACCGTTGATTAAATCGACGGTTGATATTAAAGTCTTGAATATTGAACTTGTTTTCTATTAGTCCATCAAAAATTGTCACAATCACTAATATTGACTTAATAGTATAATTTTTATTTTTATTTTCTAAAACCCCACAAAAGAATATATTTACTGTATTTTTATCGTCCGATAAATAAATACAATACAAAACACAGTACAAAAAAATTTCTAAAACTATTTCTGGATTCAGGTTTAGTAAGATCCCCTATCTCCGTCTAAACAGTACAAATTTTTCTATGCGTAGAAAATTTTTTTTTTTCTTGAGACTCACCTGGGCCTACGTAAGGTCACTGAGCCCATATAGGATCACCTTGCAGCCACGTATACTGATAAAAAAATTCATAATCATCCACAAAAATTATAAATATTAGAAAATGTATGAAAATCAAGTTAGATTATTAAAAATAATTAACAGTCAAGAGAAATTTATATTTAAAAATTTTCTTCGGTCTGAAAATTATTATTTTCCTGACACGGAGTAAATAACTCAAAACGATCAAATACGCTGACAGAATAAACAAAATAATTTTACAATGTACAGAAATTACTAAACAGTAAAATTCTGTTAACTATCAAAATTATTGTTTAAGAGATACGAAAATTTTGGGGTGTTACATTTTTAACATGCATGGGGTTAGCTGGCAGCTAGCTCTTTTGGTTTTGATCAATTGAATTGGACAAGCCGGACGTCAATTTCAGTTATTCATTTATTTAACCTAAGATGGAGTTGACGTAATGGATTTAATTTTTATTTATGTGATTGTTGTAATCAAATTGTTTGATGATACCGTAAAAAAAAATTATACTTACACTGAATCAAAATTAAACCCGTATATAATAATATGTAAATTAATAAACTCCTAAATTAACTGCTTTTTTGGATGCTCAAGTATTAATGGGCATTTCAAGCTGAAATAAACTGTGGTTAAACCCTCTTATTTCTTATTTAAAGGGAAAATTAATCTTCAAGTTGCCTATAGAAAATGGAAATCAGACCTAAAAATTTCACTGTCAGAAGTAGAGGTGTAAATTAGTTCGAATAATCCGATTAATCCGAATTGAATTAATTTAAAGGGAAAATTAATCTTCAAGTTGCCTGTAGAAAATGAAAATCATACCTAAAAATTTTACTGTCAAAAGTAAAGGTGTAAATTAATTCGAATAATCCGATTAATTCGAACCGAATTTATATATATATATATATATATATATATATATATATGTATATATATATATATATATATATATATATAATTATCATTTATTATGTTGCAGCAAGCAAGCATGTATCCTGAGACAGGTGATGTTAATCATTTGCCATTTATGTAGAAACCTTTGTCATTTCATAT
The DNA here is from genome assembly GCA_029884605.1 of Ormosia emarginata. Taxonomy (NCBI): domain Eukaryota; kingdom Viridiplantae; phylum Streptophyta; class Magnoliopsida; order Fabales; family Fabaceae; genus Ormosia; species Ormosia emarginata. The sequence goes on along the minus strand of JAQQTP010000069.1, from coordinate 15,367,557 downwards.
ATAATGATAAAAACTGCATGTTTCTTAATCCTTTGCTATTTAACATTGTTGAGAACTACATACTTATCTTATTATAGAATAATTTTTACTTCTTCTAAATTTTCAGTATGTGAGTTGAATTGAACAACTTAATAACCTGTCATCCAAATGAATATACACTACTAGATAAAAACACAACATCCATTTGTTGACAATTCAATGCAAATGATACTCCCACCATCACCCCCTCTCTCACTTGCCCCATAAAAATTGAAAAACCAAGTAGTTCTAATTGCAAAAAGCTAGAAGCATGAAAAGATAGACACCAAATTAATTATTAGTCTATCAACCCAATTAACCATAAATATTCAATTGTTGAACATGTAAACAGGTAGATCATTAACTGCTAAACGCCTAAACATATTGATTAATGTCTGAACATAACAATTTGACATAGATACAAACACGTCTTAGATGATTACTTACAACCATCCACCAAAAGTGTTGATTTTATTTCTATAAATTTTTTCATAAATTTATTATGTAATTTTTTATGAAAAAATAATTATTTAACTAATTTTTGTGTAAAAAAATAGTTAATCTGATCATCTAAATGAAACTAATCTGTAGATGTTTACTTTAATTTTGTTCAAATTTAATTATCAAAAAATACGAAAATTAAATTAAACTAAACTAATTCATTTTGATTGATTTAAATTTATTTTTTTAAAAAAATTAAACTAAATCGACCCGATTAATTCTCTTGTACAAGCGATTGGGGTTCATTCAATTTAATTTTCTGAGAGGGACATTCAACTCTGACTGTACAGCTTCCAGCAAGCTATTAGTTGGTGCTGAATGAGAATCGCACCTTATCTTCATATTTACTTATGCTGTAGGAAAGAAAATAATTAAAATATAGAAAAAAAGGATGAAATGAACAGAATGGAACCGCACAATTATAAGATGGAGAAACAAATTAGAGCATCAAGATTAACTTCAAAAGCGAACCTCAGTCTTCGTTTTATTTTTCTTAGTCGGATAAGAAAACCTTATTCAGATTATTAAACAATCTCACGTGTGGGTTGCTCTTCCCTAGGTTATGGAACCGATAAACATGGCTTGGTCCTTAAACTAGATGCGCCTTTCCTTGTTTAAGCTATGAACAAAATTGCACTTATGGGCCATGTGATTCCCAAATATTAATTAAGAACAAATTGACAGGTCCACATTACTAATCTCAAGGCATTGAAGGCATTTATAACACATTGATTCACTGGCTTTAGGCTGGCAAGCCCATCATATTGTATATGACAAGTTCATCCCATTCTTTTAGACATCAAATTAATAAAATCCCAACGCCCCAAAGTTTATATGTTTGCATTGATAGAAACAAAAAGGGTTGCCTCCCCAAGTATTTGAGTTTTTATAGACTTAAACATCCACTTGTTATTGAAAAATTGATGAAAAATGATTGTATATATACGTATATATGTTATATACATTCATATAAAATGTGTTTCATCATATGTGAACGTATGTAAAATATATACGTATATATATAAAAATTCTTCTTTGTTGTTATCCATTTTTTATAAGTTTAGAGGAAGAAACAAGATGAATAGTTTTAGTTTATTGTTTAAGCCAATATCTACTTGGAAACCTGAGTTGCTTTATATATAATATATGCATGATTATACATACTAATATGTCAATCTATAGTTTATTTTATTCAAATCAGATACTGAAGATCCATCATCAAACATTACCCCTTAAATTAATTATATGCAGATGTGATGCATACGGGAATAATTGTACTCTAATACTTGGAGGTTAAGCATCAAGCTGTGGTCCTAAAACAAATAACTAATGGAGTTAATAAACACTTGATGAGATGTATGCACATGCTTGGCTTTTTACCCCGCGAAACTTGTCTTCTATACTTTCCATTTTTTAAAACAAAATGGTATATAGAAAAAGAGTTGTTATTTGCACTTTAATTAGCATATAAATAAAATTTTTATATTATTTACATGCTTATACTTTCCATTTTTTCACGTATGCTCAATAATATTGTTTATGCTCTTCAATCAAAAAGTTTGAAAAGAATGCCTCCAAAGCCAAACGTGGCCGTCAAGAACAGAAGATTCGCCTATCCTATCTACAACTAAAGGAGTATTTTATTTATTATATAATAAAAATCAAAGATCCTTCTACATTTTTCTTTTTTTGGTCTACAAAGGCCCTTCTACATTGAGATGGCCAATTTGAACTTTTCAAGATGTTGGGCTATAATTGCATTGCACTTAGATCACTGCTGAGTTCAGCCTATTTCATCAGACAAAGGTCACAAAGGTCGTCCTAGTGAAAAGTCAATGCTGTATTCATCATACATATTCACTTTTGTTTTAAAAAGGAATCATGGTTATTACGTCGAACATAATATTAAACTTAACTTTGTCTTTAACATAGCATCTTCTTGTATTACTATGAAATTAATCTCGTGAGCATGTAAGAAACTCTTTCAACAATAGTCATAAGTTTAAACTTTAGTCATATCTATGAGAAGGTAACTTGCCTACAATTGGTCCACTACACCAAATCTTTATTGGTATACGAGCTTGTTTAATTACTATACAAGTCGAGCTTAGGAATTTGAAACTCAACTAATTTAACTCAAAATTAGCTTGGTTAAAGAATTGACAGCAGCATTGGTGAATCAGAGAGATTCGATAAGCCTTGTCACATATATGCTTTTAAGGGACCCTATTCAAGTCTCAAGATGACTTCGAAAGCCTTGAAAAGGATGAAGTTATCAGTTGAGATTAATCTCGTGAGAAGAAATTCTATCTTACCCCCAACATACATTATTCTTATGCCCAAGTGATTTCTTCATAATTTTTTAAATATTTTTAAAATTATTTTTTAATACGAAAAGCTACTTTATGTTAAGGGTATGACATTACTTGAGGGTAGAGAGGTGTAATCGCAGTGTCTAATGTATTCAATAGTCTGTATTTGATTCAATATATTACGGGTAAATGTCTAGTTATCTACTGAAACTTTGTCAGATGGCACGTCCCTTGAGAGTTAAGACACTAGTTACAAGGCTACTGATGAAAAATTTTTCATTAGCAATAGCTATGTTAAAAACATTATATTCAAACTTCGACAATTTTAAGAGAACTAGATTTACCAGCAGAAAATTTAAGTTCAAAGACATGAACGAAAGAAAAATATTATTAATTGCTAGCATAGCAACGAACAGTGGAGCAGCGAGAGATGACGACTCAAATAGTGTAGATTCAGTTACTATATACAATATCAAGAACTTGATAAGGCCGGCAAAAGTTTAATATGAATTCAATAAGTTTGAGTTTATGGATGTTTTAATTATTAATTTATTATTAAAATAAATTAATGATTTAAATTAAAAATTAAATTTTTATAATTTTTAATTAATAATATTTAAATTTATACAAAAATTTAATTAAATTATTTTTTTATACAAAAGATTGTATATACAAAAAATTCATAAATTTTAATTGATAATTTTTTTATATATTCAAATTTACATATAGATATTATTAAATTAAAAAAAAATTCATCAATGAATCTAAACATACTGACTCTACGTTAAAAACCTCCCGTAGAACACATGGCAAGGCAAAACGTGGTGGACCACTGTTATTTATTAGTGAAAAATTAAATACATGTACCAAGTGCTAAAGTCAAAAGACAATTATCCCATTCTACGGTTATTATTACTCAGACACAAAAAAAAAAGTTATTATTACAAGCCACAACCCTTAATAAGTACACGTTAAGGCTTACAAAACTGGCATTACAGATCGAACTTAGATCTTACTAGTGAAATGTCTCAGTTTCTACGAACTCAACCAATCCCTGTTGACATGTTAGAGGAAAATTTTAACACACGATTCATTCACCGAAAAAAAAAAATTGCTAGAAAAAATTATCACATGCAATGTGTATTAAGCCATTCAAGGCTTGTAGTTGCTGATACAAGTATAAACCTTATTAACTCACGTTGCCTAGGCTTGGTTAAGTAAACAAGACTTGCTATTTTGCATGTTATATTATTTATTGTCTTCTTTTGTGCTTTCGCTTGTCTATAGAAGGTCTCAAAGAAAACGGGAGGGCATAAGCAAAAAACCCATCTCATTGTCTCATCCTTTTACATTGTAATCCCTATCACCTAGCTTCCATTTTTTACCCCTTTCTTTGTAATAGATACCCTTGTAGAATATTTTCCTTTTCTGTTTGTGAAATATTCCTACAACAGTGTTTATGTGTGCATTACATGTGCAGAAATGAACATAACAGTTAAGAGGTCCATGTTTGACTGTTTAATGCCCCTTTCTTTCGCCATAAAAGTGGGAGGTGCCAGGATAAGGCTCTATTTGATTATTCTTTCAAACTCCAAAGAGATTCCATTAGGTAGTTGGTTAGTTTCTTTCAAATTTAAGGGTCTCAATGGTGGGACCCTTCCCATGTTTGTCTCCTGCACACAATAACCAATTCCTCTCCTCAGTCCTCATCTCTATAGTCCCCCAACAAGACAGCATGATTCAATTTTAGCAGCAAGCATCCCAGAACTTGACCTTTGAAATATTCCAGGAATTGAAGCACTCAACAGGAGATCACAAAAAAGCATTAGTCAGATTTTGCAATGTGCACTGCACAGTTTTGAATTTTTTAGCTTAATTCTAGAAGAATTATGGCCATGAAAATAATAAAATTAAAAAAAAAGAAGAAAGGTCAAAGGAGAGATTGAAATTTGGAATCTCACCCATCATAGCAACTCCGAAATAGTTGACCCGCTTCCTTTTCCGAATGAATCAAACAAAGCACGGGGAGACAACAAACCTAAATTATAGGGAGAAAGGGAGAGAAGAAAGAACCTCCTTGATATGCGGTACCAATACATGACAAGGGCTTTACATGATGATGAAAATTTAACCAGGAACAACCATAAAAGTGATAGCCAAGAAAAGCTTAGAATCTCAGGAATCAATCTCTGGAGTTGTAAATAGAAGAATATTGTTATCACATCATTTTTTTTATACACTAATATTCACACCATTTTTTAATAATTGTGATTAAGTCAAAAAAATATTTTAAAAAAAATGATATAATTAATAGTATAAAAAATAATATAAAAAGTAATATAAAAAAAAAATGATATGAGAAATTCCAGAGTGTTGTAAATAATGGTGCTTGTCGGCCCACAACTCACTATATAATGTATAGTCGGTTCAAATAGTGAAAATTTAGTTTAGTATAGTTTTGATTAATGTTCTTCGTATAATTTGAGTTAATGAATAGGTATCCCACAAAGTCACAACTCAATCAACAACTATCCCATGTTATTTCATTATTACTTCAATGGAATGGTACAAAATAAATTAAAATAAATTACAACAAATGGTTCTGTATCTTACAAGCTGAAACAACATAAGCTCACCAAGAATATTTTCTTGTCTTCATGTCCCCATAAACAAGATGTCTCCTCCTTAAAACTGTATCTGAATGCAAGCAAAAAGAGAAAATATATATAGATCAAGAATGTTTATGGCATTACCCTCGGCCACAATAAGCAGTAATCTGATCTGCTGCTGAAAATTAAGTAGACAGCGATCACTTTGTCAATCCGTTTCAACCAATAAATATTTAAAGGACGAAAAAAAATGGATAAAATGCATATACTGCTGCACGAATGATGTGTAAATGAAATGAAAAAGAACTCATAAAAAGCAGAATAACAAGAAAAACAAGGATAGAAGAACCCAGTGTCTGGTAAACCAATGTAATATTCAAATCCATCTTCAACATCGATAAAGAACATTAGAAAAAACCAAACCTACGCAGACTTCGAGAAAGGGGGAGGGGGGCAGAAGAACCTCCACAGCCAACCAACCATGACCAATGGGCGGTGGCCTCATAAAGCCAAATGTTGGTTATGGAAAAGCATAACAGATAAAGAACTGATACAACTACTTTGGAAAGGTTCATTCACCAAAGTAATAATGTTTTCCAGTTATTTTCACTAAGTGGGGAAATTAATAAACGTCGCCTGAGAGATATATCCACAAAAGTACATGACTAAGCAGCGCAGCTCTAAGAGAAAACAATAACACAATAGTTTAAACCATCTGCAATTATTAAAAGTGGCAATTCACCTAAACTTCTCACCACCACTCTCTCCATCTCACACACAGACAAATAGCCAGAAGTATGAAGAAGACAAATAGATAGATGGCTAGATAGAGGGAGGGAGACAGGGAGGATTAGAGATGTCTAGTCTTTTAGGAAAGTCATGGAACTTCTCAATGACCTAATTGTACAACTCCATCAATGGGCTATATTTGGTCAATGACACACAAGTACACTAAGAATGCATAACAAGTAAAAATAATGGCCTGACAAAATTATTCGAACTGAATATACTAACTGTGCCCTCAGATTTCATCCGATTAGTACTTTATCAACATCCATAAAAGCCTCTCAACATCCATCAAGGCAGTGCCCACAACCTCCACCATCTCTACCCACTGCCAGTAATAATAATAATAATAATAATAAGAAGAAGAAGAAGAAGAAGAAGAAGAAGAAGACAGAAGAAGAAGAAGAGGAAGAAGAAGAACAACAACAACCGCAGCAGTAGCATAGTTAGTGACGGCAGTGGGAAGAAAGGCAGAAGGGATGCAAAGGCTTTGAATAATATTCAGTGTACCATCTTACAATGAGTATTCGTCATTGGGCATATCCAGCAGAGATTATGACAGTCAATTCATCCAGAGGGATTTGAATAAGTTAACTGGCACTCTTCAATGACAAAGTAAGTCTATTAGAAATGAAATGTGAAAAGTGAAAACGAGCAATATACAAAAAGAACTACTCAAAAGTTTAAGATAAAGGAAAGGAAGGTAAATTTGCTCATGAAAGTAATACATTGGATAACCAAGTAATTTATAAAACACAAGTGCCAAAATACAACCATAATTAAAATGACACCTAATTTAATCACTCAAATAAAAAAAACCTAATTTCAAATTGAAACTATAACTCACGCAAATCAATAATAATCCAAGTTTCACTGAATCAACTATAAAACACAACATCAATGAATTAAATCATAAATATGTCAGCGAAGTTTTTAGCAGTCAGGGGGGACATGCACTATGACAGTACTTCCACGTTGGTTCTGAACTTTTCAAGTGAAAATAGATAAAGTAATAGCCAATTATTACAAGACAGACCTGCAAAACAGAGGACAGGATGAATTAGACAGATGAGTGGACAGAGAAGCTGAAAAGGATAAAGCAAGTGGGCTGAGAAGTGGAAGCTGTGTGTGTGTGTGTCTGAGAAGAGAGAAGGAAAAGAAGTGAAGAAGAAACATAAGCTTCAAATGGCTAAGAACAGAGAGCCAGTACTTGAGGGCTGGTGGAAAACTTAGAGGCTGCTAGTGAAATAAGAGTTTGCTGATGAACACTTAGAGGATGCCAATATCCTCATACAAGAAGCATCGCAACCAAGAGGAAATGTTTTAGACTTTAGAGCTGTCAAAGCCAACGACACGAGATTTTGAGCTTCCACAATAGCATGTGATTGTTATGCAATATATATTTTGCAATGCTACATGTATAACATAGCACAAACCCCCCTTGCAATCACTATTGCAACAGCAAATACTATTAACAACTATGCATCAGAGCTTACCCAAAACCAAAACTAAAGAAAAGGAAGCCACCTGTCATGATGCTATGATCAGAGTAAGAAAAATAGAAATCATGACAATAACGCACCAAGTTTCTGTTGTCATGGAAATTTAAGTCTAGGAAGGTTCTTTGACAAAATAAAATTTGATTTTGGACCCAGAAAATCATTGTTTAGGGCAGGGGAAGAGGAATGTACAGCCCTCAGATCTCATAGCTAAATAAAAATCATCTACAGCTTTTGAAACAGGCTTCATTCACATCCTTCGTGCACCATCTATACACACACACACACACATATAGATAGATAGATAGATAGATAGATAGATAAATATGGAGAGAGAGAGAGAGAGGTGATGGTGCATGTCCGGTTATGAACAAAACCGCGCAGCTGCTCATTAGTCAATTTGTCCATCATTGGGCAGGATAGAGAATTATAATGCATGCAGGAGGGAGAAAGGTAAAATTTGCAGTGAACATGACATGACGGTAAAATGCGTACTAAGATCTTCATATACAAGTTTTAGAAACTGAAAAACAAACATGAAAGCGAGCAAACAGCTCATCCAGTCATTGCCCCACTTGCTAATGGAAATATCATTTTTACATCAGTAAATAATAACGGAAAGTGATATAAAAAATAGCAAGGACAGACAGCAGAAGTAGCATCAACAGCTATGAAAAGGGTGGAAGTACTGGAAGCATAAAGCAGAAAAAGAAATCTCAAAATAAAAAGAATCGCAAGGACTTCATCATTGGGCACACATAAGAGACTCGTCTGATATGAACATTTTGAAGACAGAAACAATCTGAAGGTTATGTGTATCCTGCAAGGGCAAGCTCGTTGACTGCACCATAGGATCAAGACAGTTCCTTAATGCTAAGGGAAAGCTCCCTAACTACCCACAAGATAATTCAAGAATTAAGATATTTCCTCACACAGCAAAGCAAGAAAAAACAACAACTCGCTCAACTCGCTTGTCAAAATTAAATGCAAAAGATGAAAATTTTCAGAAGTTCCAACATTCACTCATAGTGGCAGTTCTGAGCAGAACTGAATGGAAATGAGAACATTGTCATATCATATCACCAACGGGGCTTTTCCCCTGATTATTTGAAACAGAAGTAATCATGGTTCTTACTTAGAGCATCAAATATATAAAGCCATACGGTTTTCACAGAGATTAATAAAAAGTATGTATGAGACCGTAAGTATGTATGTAATTAAGGAAGTATGTAAGCATGTTTGTCTATATAAGTATGAATGTATGTATGAAGTGGTAGCAGTTGCAGTAATGGTTGTAAAGAAAGGCAAATAAGGGACTAAAACCAAGGTAAAGTGCTCAATACAGTTTTTTAGTTTGGCATCATTGAGCATCAATTTAGAGACTTAAAGCCAAAGGTTGTTTTTGGAATGAATAAAAATGAGATATGATTTGATTTGAATTGAATTGATTTAAAAATCAAATTTTGTGTTTGAAACTTTAAAAAAAAAAGATTTAAATTGATTTAGAAATCAAATTTTGTGTTTAGAATTCATTAAAATGAGAATTGATTTGATTTAATTTTATTATTTTACATTTTAACTCTTATGAAAAGTTGTTAGAGAAAGTTACTAAGGGTAAAATAGTCTATTTATTTCAAATCAAATCAAATCTAACAAATCCTATCAAAATTGATAGATTTTCTAAAACAAAAGGAATGAAATCCATGAAATTTTAGAAATCAAATCATTTCTTATTTTTAAACATTCCAAACACAAAATTTAATTAAATTTAATTTATAAATCAAATCATTTCTCATTTTTTTACATTCTAAACACACTCAAAAAGAAACATAAAACTTTAAAGAAAGAGTAAATACAGAAAATGAAGTCAATAGAAAACAAAGAAAGCCACAAAAAATAACCAACTTATATTGCCAGAAAAAAGGAATGCAGAGCCCTCAGATCTCATAGCTAAATACAAATCATCTACGGCTTTTGCCACTGGCTTCATTCACATCCTTCTTGCACCATCTGGTATGAATATATATATATATATAGAGACAGAGATACACACGCACACAAACACACACACACACACATAGAGAAAGAGAGAGAGAGAGAGAGAATGGTGCAGGTCCAGTTATGAACAAAACCATGTAGCCGTTCAATAGTCTATTTGTCCATCATTGGGCAGCATAGAAGACAACTTGCAACAATTTTCACTATTCCAGTTCAAAGAGTAAAAATATATGTTTTCAGCTCTGAGTTATCTACTTAAACTTTAGAAGTTTTAAATCAAGGGAAATCGTGAAGAATCCACTCAAGAAAAACAACGAATTAATAAAACAGTTGATAAACCGCTACTTGTTGGACATACATAAATCAGGTAACAAGATCAAAATTTAAGTCACTCAGTGCATCATATCAAACCACACAAAACCCCCCATAATTCAGCATCTCACAGGTTTCTATGGTCATTGGCAGTTTCACCGTCAGATTATCATTGTCCCTGCACACAGTAACCATTATGAAAAGAAAAAAAGATGAAAAAACACAAAAGAATAATGAAGAAGCTGATGATGATGAAGGCAACGTATAATAAGATGCAAAAAAAAGTTCAATGAAAATCCAGGAAACAGCCTACACAATGATATTCAATCATCAGGTAAATGCAAACACAATGAAACCTACTTTAATTGTTTAACATCAGCGGGGCACGGAGGACTTATCATAAAAAAGGAAGAAACGTACCAAGCCCATTGTGTTATCAATTGACACACCAATCAACATTCAACAATGAGTGTCATGTCAATAACCCATTTAAATTACATGCATTTATATGGTTCAAATATTCATGCAGCCCTAAAAAAATAAAAAGTAAAAAAAGTTGTGGGGGTCAGACATAGCTTTCTAGGCTGTGCATTTCCATCAGTAGTGCAGTAAAACTAAAAACTGCTCAGAGCCCAGTGCATGTATCATCATTCACCCAAAAAAAAAAATCCCAACTTTCACTCAGATAACCAGACCCAAAACAACAAATGAAGCACAAAACCTAACCAACCACAAAACTGAGTTCAAAAGCAGTAAGTTGTAGCAATACCCAGAAAATGCCCTCAGATCTCATAGCTTAGAAGCAATCACACACAATTTAAAGCCAGTGGCGTTCATCAAGAGCCTTCACAAACCACCACCACCACTTAAGAAACTTTCATGACACTGCATCAAAGTACTTAAATATGTATATATGTGTGTGTGTCTGTATGTATGCATGTGAGAAAAGAAAACAGGTGGTGGTGGGGGGTATGTAAAAGCAAATGAAGAACTAAAAACCATGGAAAAACTGCTCAATACATTTTGAGTTGTGCATCATTGGGCACCGCCATCATGTTAGAATTTAAAAAAACAAAACAAAAGAGAGTGAAAACAGAAACTGAAATGAAGCAGAAAGAACAAAGATGGAAGACAACATTGGTGAGTGATGACATAAAACTTCAGAAGTTAGGTTTTTGATTCAACGGCGACAATGAAGAGCAAGGGTTTGACGGAGGCTTCTATATGACAGTTCCTCATTCCGGGCCGGGCCTGGGTTGCTGCTCTTATAGAGCAAACAATGGATTTGGGCCGGTGTGACTGTTGGTTTGGTTACAACATATTTTAGAATATTATTATTTTAATGCTTTTTTTTGGTAAACAAAAGGCCCAAAAACAGAAAAACCCTACTTTTTTTTTTTAATCTAAAAACTCTACTTTGTTCTCTTGTGATCCAGTCAGCTATTTCATGAACTAGCTTCTGACACAATGTAGATAATTTTTATAATAATTATTTGTCGGTAATAAATAAATCCACTTTTTTATTTTTTGGGAGAGTTTTTCATTTTTTATATTATTTTTTTTTTTAGAGTTTCATGAAAGAATCGGATACCATATGCAGTGTAAGGACATAAAATTATATGCAAGATAACAACAATACTATTTACACACTTACACATATCACTACATATTTATATATTTTTTATTATTTAATTACAATTGAACTTATCTCATTTTATGTACACTTACATTCTAATTCTTTTATTCTTTTACTAATATTTTTTGAGAGATAATTTTTTACATACATGAATATAAAATACCAAAATTTAACAAAAGCATACGTAAAAAAAAAAAAACAAAAGCATAAGCTTAACTTTTGCTAAATGCTTAGTGAATAATAACAAGGTTTCCTCTCCAACATCTCTCACGTATAGGTGACTATTATTCTATAAATCATACATTATTACATTGTATTCTAATTATATAGCATTAGGTGATCAGAACCTGTCATATGCATCAATCGTAATACTAATTGGCTCTTAAGAGTCTCTAATTAAGAATCACCAATAATCAAGCAATAGTTGAAGCATAATATTTGGGAAGTTTAGATTTTTCTACACGCTTACTGGGAGGGCAATATGTCATGTGTCCAGGTTGGTTGGTGAACCAAAAAGAAGGAATTGTGGTTTGTTGTGTTTCAGGCTTTCAGCAACCTCCTCCACATCTTTAATTTCATATCATTTATTATTAATTTATGTAACAAATATATTAATAGAGTAAGAGTATTTTTGGTTTTTAAGAAATAAAAAATTATATGCTTCATGTTTTTGGTTTTATTACTAAAGGTGCAATCTCTCAACGTTTTTATATTAACATAGTACACTTATTTTTTTTTAATAAATTAAAAGATATCTTCTAGGCGATAGTCAAAGATTAATCTATTTCAAGACGTAAAATCACCATAGTAAAAATTGTCTCTCCTAACAAAAAAAATTTTATACGTACGGCCTGGTACACTTCATGTTTCTTACTACGCAATGAGTGAAATACACTTAATTGTAGATGACTTCATTGTTGTCCATTTTGGTTTTTCTTATTAGTGGAACTGGAAAGTGTCAACTAAGTGATAACATTATCTTCCAAAACGCTTTCGCACAGCACTACTGAAGAGGACCGACCAAACCACTGTCTTGAGTCCAAATCCAATGCAATTCAGTGTTGAACTATAATGCCACCTATGTATATATATCAGATAGAATATTATGATATAAAATCCAGCCCTCCGATTAGTGCTCCACCAACCAAGACGATAACATAAAGAAATTTCTTTCTTTATTCCTTGATATATATGCATATGGGTGCGCATGACATTCATTTGGGACCACAAATTATATGACAATCCACTAAAATATGGTCTACAGATTTACCTTTTTGTGTTAGTTGGATAAGAAACTTGGGCCTTTGCAACAAGGTTGGATTCATGATCATGAATATGTTTGGGTTAAATTACTTCCTTAAATTTTTTGAGATAATTTAAGTAAGTCTCTAAATTTTTTTAATCAAATTCTTAAATTTATAAAATATTTATAGTTGAGCCTTTAGACTCAGACACTCGTTAAAATTTCATTAACGCAAACAGAATATTCTTTAATTTGATATAATTAAATTACTTTATAAATTTTTAAATTTTTTGAAATAATTCAAATAAATTTTTAAACTTTTTAAATTTATAATCAAGTTTTTAAACTTATAAAACGTTTGTAATTGAGTCTCTAGACTCAAATACCCGTTAACAAAGCTTTAATGAGTGTCTAAATCTAGAGATCTAATTACAAATATTTTATAAGTTTAGAGACCTTATTACAAACTTAAAAAATTTAAAGACTTATTTAAATTATTCTAAAAAAATTAGAGACTTCCAAAGTAATTTAACTTTATGTTTATGATTCTATCGATGTAAATACTATTATTTTGTATATAATATATACATATTATCGTATTGACAAATACATATGTTGTTATTTTTAAACTTTTTATATTAGAAGTACAAGTATTTGAATAAGGAAGATAGATAAGACTTTAAAACTTGTATATATGTACTAATCGAGCTACACGCTGATTGATATTTTTAATTTTTATTTAAAAATAAAGAAGAGTTTTACAACTTATAATAAATATCTATAATTATAGAGATAAAGTTTACAAATATATTTAGATAAAATCTAAAAACTTATTAATTTATTTATGTCACTTTTTATATAATATTACTTTTACACATATATAATATATCTATAAAATAGATAAATAAAAAGAGAAATATCTGGTGTTAAAACATGAAATTTCTAACTCTACTTCTATCCAACTTTAGCATCACACTATAATCTTAAAGACTTTAACGAGTGTCAATTGAAAAATTTTGTTGGCGGATTCTTATATCTATGCTTATTATAGCTTGGATGAGGATTTTTTCTGTTGGTTAAAACAGGAGAAGTTTCTATTTTTTTTAGAGAAAAAAAATGGTGATTAGAGGGTGGGAGAGAGAGAAAAAAAAAACTCATCATTTTTTTCTTATTAGAAAAAACATAAGTCTATCCTGTTTTGACAAACAAGAGAGGATCTCCATCCTTCTAATTTTGTGTATAATGAAATAAAAGTCAAACTATGCTTAGAATACAATGATCTTCAAAACAATATGATTATATGAGTTCAAAAGTTCGAAAAAAAATTATTCTTACACATTATTTTTTTACACATTTTGATTACATTTATTTCATTAGAGAAAATAAAAATAGAAAAATATATTTATCTTGTTCTATTATTTAAAAATAATAATATAAAAAAATGTAAAAAAAAAGTTTGCAAATAACATCACTCAAGCAGTAATTATATGATAATAGTATGTCCAAACAGGAGCTCCACAAGCCGTTTTTTATTCTTGTGCTATATTTTTACACTTTTTATACCTGAGATTAATCTTTTCTTATAATATTGATTCTATCATTCCCTACAGTATTATTTTAAAAAAATTTATAAAATCCTATTAATTACATTTATTTCCTATAGTTTCTATTTTCTTGAGATTTTTTAAAATTTATTTTTAGTATATATTAAATTTTAAGTTAAAATATAAAGAATACCCTCTAACTATAAGTCATATGGTCTTGTCTTCCTTTCTGTCCTTCTAATTAAAGATTGACAACTCATTAAAAAAATTAACAATTAAGGGAGAAGTTATTTATAATTAAGATAGAGAAAGGTTCTTTTTTTTTTTTCGCTTTCAAGTTTCAACAGATATAACTCATGACTGAAGGAGATTTTTTTGCATTTTGGCCTATTTTTTATGTTTTCATTTTTAAAATTTTATTTATATTATTAATTAACAGTTTTTTTTAGACCCGTTGTGTGGGTGGCTCTTCTAGTAAGAAAAATTTTATTTAAATATAGTATATGATAATTAAATGTATTAAGTTAATCAAAATTTAATATTATCATAGATCTTTATATATTTACAATTAATTTTATAATATTTTATAAAAATATTAAATTTTAATTAATTTAATACACACAATTAAATACAACATATTTAAATAAATATTTCTTTCAAGTAAGTACCTGGTTTCTACTTTCAACCCCATCAAAGCATGTGGCCTTGCACGATATTTATATAATGTACTTTGCATCCACACAGAGCAAGAGAGAGAGAGAGAGAGGGGGGGGGGGGAATGGAGATGGGGGAGAAATTGGTCCTCATGTTTTCTCCCTGACCTGACTCCTCTAGCCGTAACTCCAACAATCGAGTAAATCATAGAGAGTTCTGACAACTCTCAATGTTCTGACTTCAAATTGTTTGAAGAGGACCTTCAAATCCAGAATGATTGATGACTGGGATGCATATCAGCCTCCATGATCCTCCTCTACACTCAGATCATCATATATATATGAAAGCAGTGCTCACTTCTCGTAAGTCTGTCAGGGTTGAATCCCATGCATCAACCTACATTGATCTCTCTGCAAGACCTGTAAATGTAAATAGTCTATATATTGGAAAAGAACCATATATAATATCATATTTTAAGTATCAGATTGCGTGTACAAGTGGGATTTCTATATATATATACATATATTTTAAAGTTTGGTATCTATGGTAATTTTTTAAACATTTTATTAATTATTAATTATTTTAAAATATTTATTATGAATTTATCATTCAATTAATGTTTAACAACTCATTCTAGTACCAAGTCTATCATAGTATTATAAAAATTTTCGTATGTATATTGCTCTACCTATAGCATTTTAATGTGTTAATCTGCTTCATCACTCATCAGATTTTGGGCATGCTCTGATCTTAGCTCTTCAATTAATTATGGGAGTAATCCTTTCTTGACTACAATTTTTTAGACGCTCAGCTCAAAGCAAAATCCTAAAACTCAAATGCATATATGGCATGTTCTTCCTATATATATCACTGGTTGTACACAAAATGGGTGAACAAAATAGGGTTCTTTTCTTCTATACAGTTTGCATAAAGAAGAAAAGGATAAGAAGATTTTCCATGAATGAGGACTAAAAGTTTGTTTTTAGATGTTTTATACCTAAGATGTAATGGATTAGTTGGGGGTAGTTATTTATCTTCCACCAAACCCTTTTTTTTAATAAAGAAAATGGACCAATCCAAGTGTGTATCTCAGATATGTATCAGAACAGCAAAGGTGCCTTAAGATTCTGAGTTTTTCACTGTCATCTTTCAGACTATATGTTTGGATGGACCTCTTGTTATTTGTAAGGATATATCTCTCTACAATATGTTGGCAAAAACTCTACAACTTTAGGGAACGTGGCTGAAAAACCTTCCCAGCCATATATACAATCACCGAAATAATTATGACCCATTGCCAAGTATAACCAATTATTCCATATGGTTGGCCTCAAATAATTTGACAAAATTTATTGTGTCACTGATAAGATAAAGGCATATACCCAGGCGGATTACAATTGAGACACGGGATGGCAGTGTCCACCCCAAAAATTTCTCAACTTCTTACACATATATAATATATGGGTTTTGTAAAGGATTAAGAAATTAAAAATAGAAACTATTAAATGAAAGTATAAATATTTATTATCTTAAAAATTTTAAAAATATTTAATATTTTTTTAAATAATTAATAATGAATAATATATATATATATATATATATAAAGTTTAAACCCTCATCCATTAATAGTTGGCCCACCATTAATTATTTTTACTAAAACTAAATAAATATAATCTTTGGGCTTCGACCCTTTCATTGTAAAAAGAATGATTAGCGTGGTTGGCATATTTGTGGCCACCCCAAGATTTTAGTTGAAGATTCGCCTCTGGGCATTTAGCTCAGACAGGATACCAGTCACCATATACCATATAATAAGATGAAGTGCTCACTTGAAAATCGCTTATATTATCATGTGGTTATTGATGAGTAAATAAAGTTAATTAGATAGGATTATTTTGTTTATTGGTTGCGATTCATTTTTTAAATATTTGGATACAAGTACCCCGCAGCTGCCACTAAGTGAGGGAATGGCTTAACTGTATTGCTCTATCTCAAAAGAAATTAATCTCTTACAATGTGATAATATATTCTAAAAGAAAAATGATCATCTTATCGCGTATGATACATACACTTATTTTAATACTTATTTTTTATATATTATTGCATGTG
Source organism: Ormosia emarginata (assembly GCA_029884605.1). Taxonomy (NCBI): domain Eukaryota; kingdom Viridiplantae; phylum Streptophyta; class Magnoliopsida; order Fabales; family Fabaceae; genus Ormosia; species Ormosia emarginata. Next base: position 15,350,336 of record JAQQTP010000069.1, on the reverse strand, counting down.
ATATGTGTTTATTTTTTGTTCTGGACCGTGGTCCGGGACCCTGTCCTGAAGGATCGATCCGGCACATGAACCACCGGACTCCGCCGACAACGCCCCCACGATGGCCTTGCGACCTCGAATCCTGTCGTCAGCCGTGCATAGCCATTTCCCATTCTCGCATAATGGGGACCACGATCGCTTCTTACGAGCGAAGCGATTGGCCATTAAAGGAAAAACAAATTTCACAGATCGTAGACTAGCCTCTACGATATAGGACAGTCCCGGCAAAGTCAGAGACGGACCTCAACGATCGTGGAACAGTCTCGACAAAGTCAGAGACGGACCTCAACGATCATGGGCTGAAATTCCTGCCATGGCACGATCCTAACGTACCTCTATCCTACGTGGAGTGCATGAGGATTCAAATCACGCTAACAATATATACCAGACTAAGTTAACCAAAAGGGGGTATCAAGTCTTTACTACTATTCCATTAGCTTGAACTTACTTGGGGCACTGCCGACTTGAGCGTTGGAGTCCATTGCAGGTACCCACCCCCCTGGACTCCATGCTCTTGACCGCAGCTGCATAAGGAGGAAACCACCACGTACGTGCCTATTTCAGGTACCTTCTGAATCCATTTCAGAACATTGGTGTCGTCTGTGGGAACTCCGATAAACTTCCATTCCCACATCAACCATGGTGAGCACGAGACACACAACCGAGAAAAGGGAGCGCTGCGCGTATGCGCCCATGGCCAAATACGGACCCGGCGGCGCGGCACGGCCTTCCTTCACCACACCACCGAAACCTCCGCCGCCAAGCGGGCCGGTCATGGTGGAAAATCTTAACGAGGGGCACGAGACTTCGGTTCGCCGAAAGCCCTGATCCATCTCGGCGGTCTCAATCCGGAACAAGCTTGTCTTCCCCCACGGTGGGACCAACAACATAAACTACGGAGTAAACCACGGAGCGAACAATGGAGCTAGGATCCCTGTCCACGCTCGTTTGGGAGCCTCCCACGACAATGTGGACCACACGTCTCATTACGAAGACAATGTCCAATCCGAGATTACGAGAAATGACCTTCGGGAGTTGTTGCGTCAACAGACAGCTCTCATCGAGGACCAACGGCGTCAGCTAGAGGAACAGCGCCGCCGTTTAGAGAACCTTGAAAGATCGACAAGGGCGGAGAACGACAACGGAGGGCGGGATGCAGTCCGCAACGGGCATGCAGACCAAGGCGCTGGCGTCGGGATTATTGGAAACAGTAACCCGGCCCCCGGCCGCCTACAACAATCCTCAGACGCTCTAATGTCATACAGGGTCCCGAGGAGCTTCAAACCTCCGAGCAACCTGGAGGCTTACGACGGAACAACGGATCCTCAGGAGCACTTGGACGCCTATACGCAATCTATGCAACTCTATGGATACAACCCGGAGCTTTTGTGCTGGGCCTTCCCCCTATTCCTGAAGAAAGACGCCCTCCGATGGTTCGTCACCTTGCGAACAAGGATCACAGGATGGGAAGACCTGACGCAAAGGTTCTTGCAACATTACACCACGGCAAAGGAGCGCCCGAAGTCGATCGACTCCCTCTCCGGGATCCGCCAGGGAAGTTCTGAATCCTTGCGTGAATATGTCAGAAGGTTTAACCAAGCCTGTGTGGGCATAGAGAACCTAGACGACAGGATAGCCCTCCACTACGCCAGGAACGGGCTCCAGACCAACTCAAGCTTTTTTGCGTCTCTAGCAAAAAAGAAACCGGAAAGCCTAGAAGAGTTTCACCGACGGGCGGACAAATACGTTGAACTTGAGGAAGTCACCAGGGCTAAAGAGAGTCTGGAGAAAGGTGAAGCACACCAAAAGAAGAACCAAAGCTCCAATCAACCCCGTGACTCCTCAAAAGGTGAGCGATACCGGCCCAAATATTCTGAGTACACTCCTTTGAACACCCCTCGAGAGACAATCTTGAAGGAGGTCCTTCAAACCGAGTTCCAGAATATCAAGAGACCACCACCCATAAAGAAACAGTTCCAAAGGGATCAGTCAAAACACTGCAGGTGGCACAATAGCTACGGCCACGAAACAGAAGATTGCAACCAACTCCGGGACGTTATCGAGTCCCTGATCAAAGAAGGACGACTGCAAAAATACATCAACGGCTTCCGCGAAAGTGGAAACCGTGGAAGGCGCAGAGACCGGAGGCAAAGCCGCAGCCCCCGGCGAAGTCCAAACCAGCGCCCAAGGAAAAGCAAAAGCCCTGTAAGGAGATCCTGGACCCCTCCGTGCCGCAACGATGAGAACAGGCAAGACCGGGAACGGGATACTCAAGGTGAAGGCCACAGGAAGAACAGACTCGTAAGCACTATCTCCGGGGGATTCGCAAGGGGCGGTCTGTCAAGTAACTCGAGGAAAAAGGCACTCCAGACTGCGGTCCTGAGCGTGTCCGGATCCTCTTCCCGAAAGCCCCATGCAGAGAACAAAGACGCGCCGCCCATCTCCTTCTCCGATGAGGACTACGACGATATTATCCGAGATCACGATGACCCCCTGGTCATATCCGGGATAATCTCCAACGCCGAAGTCCGTCGTATCTTTGTAGATCAGGGGAGCTCAGCGGACATCATGTTCATGGACGCCTTCGAAAGATTGGAGTTCCCTCTGTCCGCGCTTACTCCATATGAGGGCGAGTTAACCGAATTCTCTGGAGAAAAGGTAACCCCAGTGGGTTATTTTGAGACTTTCCTTACCTTGGGCAACGACGATACCTATAAAACGGTGAAGGTGAGGTTTCTAGTCGTAGATTACCCCTCGGCCTATAACATCATCCTGGGCCACCCAACGCTAAACGACATTGTCGCTGTGGTCTCTACCGCCCACCAGGCCATGAAGTTCCTCAACAGGAACAATGAAGTGGTCACGGTCAAGGGCGACCAGATTGCAGCCCGTAAATGCTACAATGAGAGCTTGAAGATCGGCAAGACCTACAGGAAAACAAAGACACGGACATCTAGCACCACCTATGACCAAGTCAATATCCTGATGACGGAGTTGGATGTCCGTGAAGAGATCCGGGGTACAAGACCCCAGCCCGAAGGAGAACTGATCCCACTCCAGCTAGGCGACAAACCCGATCAAGTCACCATGATAGGAGCAAACCTCGGAGAACAGGAAAAGACCCAGTTGACACAGCTCCTACAGAAAAACAAAGATCTTTTCGCTTGGACTTCCGCTGACATGCTCGGAATCGACCTCGCTTTCATCTGCCATCGTTTATCTAATAAACGAGATGCAAAGCCGGTCACCCAGAAGAAGAGAAAAGTTGACCCCAAGAGACAACAAGCCATCAAGGAGCAAGTCAAGGAGTTACTGAACGCTGGATTCATAAGAGAAGTCTCGTACACCACTTGACTCTCGAACGTAGTCTTGGTTAAAAAGGCAAACGGGAAATAGAGGATGTGCGTGGACTACTCCGACCTAAACAAGGCGTGTCCCAAAGATCCATACCCCCTTCCAAACGTTGACAAGTTGGTCGACAGCTCCTCCGGCTTCCGGACACTATCCTTCATGGACGCTTACTAGGGGTACAATCAAATTCTAATGTACCCCAGAGATCAGGACAAAACGGCCTTCATCACCGAAAGGGCGAGCTACTGCTACAAGGTAATGCCGTTCGGATTAAAGAACGCTGGGGCCACATACCAGAGGATGATGAATAGAGTCTTCGAAGAACAGATGGAGAAAATGCTAGAGGTCTATATCGATGATATGATAGTTAAAACCCCGTCGTTCGGCTCACACACCTCGGACCTGGAAGAAGTATTCGCGCAGCTGAGAAAGCACTACATGAGGCTCAATCCAGGAAAGTGTGCGTTCGGGGTCCAAGCAGGGAAATTCTTGGGGTTCATGCTGACCCACCGCGGCATAGAGGCAAACCCCGACAAATGCAAGGCGGTGCTCGATATGCATAGCCCCCGAAACATCAAAGAGGTACAACAGCTGAATGGCCGGATTGTAGCTCTCACAAGATTCCTAGCCAAAGCCGCTCACAAATCCCTCCCCCTCTTCAAGTTATTGAAAAAAGGGACCGGGTTCGAGTGGATGCAGGAATGTGAAGATGCTTTTGCGTCCCTAAAGAACCTCATGGCATCTCCTCCAATCCTCACAAGGCCAGAACCAGGCGAGACTCTTTACGTATACCTCTCCGTCAGCGATGAAGCTGTCAATTCAGCACTTACCAGAGAAACATCTGAAGGCCAAAAACCAGTTTATTTCGTGAGTAAGGTACTGCAATGCCTCGAACTCAGATACCAAAAAATTGAGAAGGTCGCCTTTGCACTTATCATCACGGCCAGAAGATTAAGGCAGTATTTCTAATGCCACCCCGTGGTAGTAAGGACTGATCAACCAATCCGACAATTACTGCATAAACCGGACTTCGCAGGAAGGATGATCACCTGGTCCATCGAGCTTTCTGAGTTCGGGATAACCTATGAGCCCAGAGTAGCAATCAAAGCACAAGCTCTCTCGGATTTCTTGGAAGAACTCACCTCAGACTCCGAGTGCACAGAAGAAATACCTTGGACCATATTCGTGGATAAGTCTTCGAACCCAAAAGGATGTGGTGCCCGGGTAATCTTGGAAAACTCCGAGGGGGTGACTATCGAGAACTCACTAAGGTTTGAGTTCCCCACCTCGAACAATCAAGCAGAGTATGAGGTGTAACATCCCAAATTTTCTATCTCTTAAACAGTAATTTTGACAGTTAACAGAATTTTACTGTTTAGTAATTTCTGGATACTGTAAAATTATTTTGATTATTCCGTCAGCGTATTTGATCGTTTTGAGTGATTTACTCTGTGTCAGGAAAATAAAAATTTTCGGGCCGGGAAAAACTTTACGTAATTTAATTTTTACCATTAGGTAATTATTTTACGTAATCTGATTTGATATTTGTGCGTTTTCTAATATTTGTGATTTTTGTGGATGATTATAAATTTTTTTTTACTGTTTGTGAGCCCAGGGGATGTATGTGGGCCCAGGTGGCCATACGTGGGCCCAGGTGGGTTCCGCAAAGTAAAAAAAATTTTACGCATAGAAAATTTTGTATTGTTTAGACGGAGACAGGGGATCTTACTAAACCTGAATCCGGAAACAGTTTTAGAAAATTTCTTGTACTGTGTTTGGTACTGTATTTAATTATCGGGCGATAAAAATACAGTAAATATATTCTTTCGTGGGGTTTTAGCATATAAAAATAGAAATTATATTGCTAAGTCAACATTAGTGATTGTGACAATTTTTGGTGGACCAATAGGAAATAAATCTAAGATTTGAAGACTTTAATATCAACCACCGATTTAATCAACGGTAAAGACTTGATCTTGATTTAATCAACGGTGGAGATGGATCAAATATGACCATTGGATATGGATTTAATCAATGGTAGAGATTTGGTCTCAAAAAGTGAAAAAGGTCATTTATGACCATTGGATGAAGAATTAATCAAGAGTGGAGATTTGGTCTTTTAAAGTAACAATGACCATTTATAATCATTGGATGTTAATTTAATCTATGGTGGAGATTTAGTCTTAAAAAGTGACAAAGACTAATTATGACCCTTAGATTAAAAGTAAGAAGGAGCAATCTTGACCCTTAATTTTGGAGACACAGCTGATGGCTAGAATTTAAAGGAGAAAGATCCAATGGCCTAGATTAAGTCTTCTAAAATCAAAAATCTACCTAAATCCTAACCATTGAATTAATCAATGGCTAGAAATGCTTAAGATGGTGACTTGTAAAATTTGTTGCATTTTGAAGAGTGCTTGGAGGGGGGACGGTTTATGCTTCTTATGAAGCTAAAGGAAAAGCTACAATGCACTATTAGTTGCTTTATGTCAATTATGCTTTGCTAAAGTCAATTATGCTACATGATTTCTTTGTTTGCATCCTTAGAAAATTTCTTGGAGGGGGACCAAAATCATTTTATTCATTTGCTATATCACTTCATTACTTTTTCTCTCAAATAATTTAGTACCATTATTTGTTCAAATAATTAACTTTTTCTCTCTTCACTCTACGGCTATGCAAGTTTGATGAAAGAAAAATATATTATATTCAATTCATTTCTATCTTTTTGTTTCCAAGTGGCTCATGGCCAAGTAGTCTTTGGAGGGCCAAAATATTAACTCTTGATAATTCATGCCACCTTTCTATCAATAACATCTCTCACCTTTTTCTTTCAAAACTTGTCCACGGTCAAGGAGATATTAGAAAGCCAAAATTGATGACTTATGTCTTATGCTAGTCATAAGTGATAATGAAATTTCTCCACTTTCTTTTCCTACATGTTCCTACGGCAATCACCAAATGAGGAAGGGTGTTTATGTTCATTTTATCTCACTTTGAACTCCTAAGTCTTCTATCTATTCTCTTTCTCTTTCTCTTCAGATTGAAGCTCACGGCTAGCTCACCAAGAACCATCATCCAAATGTTTTTAATTTCATCCAACCATAGATCTTGAATCTACATGATATTCTAAACAACTTTTATGTTAGAAATTTTCTCTAAATCATTCATCTTCATGGACTTTCTTCAAGATCCAAGTTATGGGGTAATTATGGTGAAGTGTACGGAAACTTCATTTCTTCTCTTCTTTTTCATGATCTAAACCATGTTTGATCCATGGTTCCTCTTAATCAAGCTTAGTATACTAATTTTTATGTATTTTGTTTTGTATTTGAGAAGCCCTTGGTGGTGTGAACACCCGATTTTGTCCGGACAAAAATTAAAAAAAAATATTAATAATTGCCTACATTCTGAATCGAATCATTTGATCATGTCTTAACCCATTATCACTTTGTCCTTCTCTTTTGAACAAAAAAAAATAAAATAAAAATAATAAAAAAAAATACAAAAAATAATAATGACAAAATAAAAATTAAAAGTTAAGAAAAAAGAAAAGGAAAAGATCTCTTGCAGCATGTTACGTTACTTCACCTACAAACTCAAGCAAAAAGGAAATACAAAAATAGTAAATGTGCAGGCATAGGAACTGGGAAAATGTCATAATCACAAAGAAAGCACATGAGAATGGAAACGCCTGCATCTGAAATAGCAGCTCTATCTGCTACCTAGGTTTTTGGTCATTGGGGTTACAGAATTGGTTTTCTGCTTACAAGAAGGGGGAAACGAAAAACAGAGGGCGGGGATTGAACATTTGGAGAGAACCACATCTTCAGCCTTCCAGAACCACCATTTTCATTAAAAGCAGCCACCGAAAATACCCAAGCTTCCCACGCCAACATCTTCTTCAGCCTTCCAGAACTACCATTCTCCTCCACCATCTTCATTTCCATTTCTAACCTTCACCAAATACCATCTCCCATTCAGCAACACCTCACTAAGAAACCATCTTCAACCTTCAACATCCTCACTACCTCACCCATAATTGTCAACCCACCTTCAAACTCACCTTCACCCCTCACCAAAAAAAAAAAAAAATAAATAGCGGCAACCAAAAAAGGGAACTGGACCACCAGGATCGATCAACCGCCCGAACCGTTCCAGCCAGGAACCAAGGCTCCACCTCCCTTCGTAACCCAAACGGCCAGCCACCTGTGAACCACCGTGACTCGTTCTGGCCAGTTTGCACCGAACCAGCCACCGTCGAACCCGCACGTCTGACCCGAAGCACCACCGCAGGCCGCGCAAGCTTAGACCGCTCCACGCCGTTCGTTTCTGCCAGACGCCGCACAGCGAGCTCCGTCGCATTGCCAGCCCGGAGCTATCGAAGCTCCGCCCCCTCCTCGTTGACCCAGTTCTGAAGCTAGCTAGACCCGAGTCACCATTCGAGGCCACCGTCGCACGAACCGGAGCGGACCCGCCGTCGCCGCTTCTAGCCGCTACCCGCGTCCGATCTGCCACCCCGTGACATCGCAGAGCTCGTCCACCCTCCCGCCGTGCTGCGCCGTCGATACACGAAGCCAGATCCGGTCACCCCACGTCGAACTAGACCGGTGCCTTCATCCTTTTCCCCCTGTACTTCTTGCAAGTTTTCCAAAAGAAAAGACCCCCCTAATTTTCGTCCGTAAGATCCATATGATTTCTATTTTTGTTTGTTTTTTTAATTCTCTGTTAACTCTTTTTTTTTTCTTTGTTGGGTTTCTGATTAGTTTTAGCTTTAGTTTAGTTTTTTTGTTATTTTGTTTTTTAGAGATTTGGGCCTAAACTTAATGGGCTGAAAATTAAAAAAAAGATAAAAAAAAAAAAGAAAAACAGAAAAAAATAAAATAGAGATAGTAAAAGTCAAGGAAATAAAATAATTGAAGTATTTTTTTTAAAAATAAAATAGGATTAATTAAGTTCGGATACCTTGTCGATCTTATAATTTTTGTAATCATCTGAGTTGCGACAACTTGATGATTCAAAAATATAAAATAATTAAAATTTTTGTAATGTAAAAGACATTAACTGAGTTGTGACAGCTTGTTAATCTCATAGTCTTTTATACTCACCTGAGTTGTGACAACTTGATTATTTAAATATTTAAACAACAAAAAATCAATCAATAAAAATGAGATTAGCTAAGTTGTGACAGCTTGTTAATCTTGTTTTTTTTAGAATCATTTAAGTTGTGACAGCTGGATGATTCGAATATTTTTTCTAAATAAAAAAAAATCAAATGAATTTTCAAAACAAAAATCCTTCGAAAATTAAAAATAACCAACCCACAATCATTTTTTAAAGAACGACGTGGCTTTGAATTCCTCATTGCATCCGGGGATACGTAGGAGCAGAATCCTTATTCTGTCAAGTCAAAATTAAATTTTCATAATTTATTTCTTTGTTTAGTTTATCTTTTAATAAATGGGTAAAATAAATATTTTTAAAAGTTATAAAAATTGCACAACTGATTTAAGGTAACCGTCTTAGGATGGATGTATCGAAGTCTTTGTGGGGTTAAGTCCCCACCCTTCCCTGTGCATAATCAGACTTCCGAACCTGAGTTTTTGAACGTAGACCATTCTTTTTAGGTTTTCTAATTTTTTCCTAATAAAAAAAAATAATAAAATTGGTGGCGACTCCCTTACCCTTAAATTTTGTAATTTAAGTCGTTATCCCGCCGCGATCCCGGTCGCGACAGTTGGCGACTCCACTGGGGACTCTTGAGAGTCAAGCCTTTGCAAATTAGTTGTGCAAATTTTTTGTGACGTTTACATGTTTGTTTTACCCTTTTTTGTTTTATTTTGTTTTACTTTCTTTGTTTAATTTGTTTATTGATTATTTTAAATGTGATTTTATGTTTATTATGCAAACCTTAGGATAGAGGATTCTTAGAAATTTGTTTTGCATTTGTTTTGTTAGGATATAAAGATTTGTATGCTCCTTACACACACTGTATTTACACGTTTCTCATACACATTTGAGTGGGGCCCTATACCCGGGTCTGAGTGAAACCTAAGTTAAGTAGAGGTTGCGTAGTGGTAGTCATTTTGGATGTACATCCTGTTTGGCTATTGCGAAAACCTCATCTAGAGTGTGCCTTTTTCATAAATGTCCCGCACTTGGTGGTTTACCCACTATTTGTGGTCAACATTTTGAGATGGGACTAAACTCTAGAAGCCTTTAGAATAGAAGAGTCACCCAATGAGAGTTCTCACGAATCAGAAATACTCATAGATCCTTAGGGTAGAACTCCTCAAATTTAAGGCAATCCTTTAGGGCACAAAAGGAGCATACATTCTTCTTATCTTCAAATTTATCTATGTCATAATTACTTTTGTATATATACATAATAAGTAGTGTGGTCCATTAATGTGATAAACCTAATCGCACCCCGCTCAAAAACAAATTTTACTTGGAAATAAAAAGAGAGAGTTTTTTTTTTTTTTTTTTGAAAAAGGGGTCAAGTCACTATTAATGGACCAACTGTTTATCATTGCATTCATCCTATATTTTGAAATAAAAGAGAAATAAACAAATTTTCATCATGCATTTTTGTATATGTTTATTTTTATTTTATTTTTTAAAAAAAAGGAAAGAAAAAGATTTTGTTTTAAATTCCATTTAATTTCTCTTTTTTTTAAATAAAAAAAAAATAAAACTTGAACATTTGCTCGTCCTCGGAAAACGCAGATCGCACAAACCCGGTCCAACGAGACGAGGTCGCAAACTAGGCTGCAACAGATGTCAAACTCAGATAGAAATTTGGGTCGAGAGATGGACGAAATGAGAGAAAGAATTGATGCAATGGCAGAAAGACAATCAAGGGTCGAGAATTTACTGAGACAGTTAATCGAGACCCTTAGAACAATAAATGCAGCCCATGTCGGCACTGGAACAAACGCAAATGAAGGGGATAGTTTCATGAACAAAAGTCCTGAAAGGGAGAATAATAATGCAAAAGCAGCTCAGGAGCAGCCAATTAAGATATTCCTGAATAGTAACTCAGAAAAAGAAAAAATAAGAGATGAATTGATCGGAAAGATGCAAGCACAAATTAAAGCCATTCAAGGCCCTAACCTGTGTAATTCAGTAGGAATTGATGAACTGTGCCCTAAGGTTGAAGTCAATATCCCAAAGGACTTTGAAATTCCAAATTTCTCAAAGTACGATGGAAGCACTAATCCAAAGTTTCATCTGAAGGCTTACATCATCAAGATGGCCATTTGGTCGCGAGATCAAAAATTTCTAATCAATTTCTTTCATGAAAGCTTGACCGGACCAGCTTTGGAATGGTACATGCAACTTGACCATTCAAGGATTTCCTGCTGGGATGAATTGACTAACTTATTCTTGGGACATTATCGATTTAATATCGACACTGCACCTACCCGAGAGCAGCTAGGGGCAATGCAAAAGAAGCATGGTGAAATTTTCAAGCAATACGCCCAAAGGTGGAGAATGTTGGCAGCCCAGGTTCAACCACCATTGACCTCGTCAGAGATGAGCTCGTACTTCATGGGGACCTTAGGAGCACCTTTTATTGGGTTGATGGCAGGGATTGCCTATGAAGATTTTTCTGACTTAATTTTGGCAGGAGAAAGGATTGAGAACCTTGCGAGGTTAGGTAAGTTACATGCTGAAAATATAGAAAGTAGCTTTCCTAAGATGGTGGAACCGACAAAGGAGGAAGAGCTAGAAGCCAGTGCTTACCAGACCTCATAACAAGTTCCCTCGCCGCGTTCATGTCCTAACTTATCCTGTCTATACCATGCGCCCTCCAGCAACTCGGAACCTCTAAACAATTGGAGATGTGAGGTGTTTAATTTGATGTGATTGTCATCTTAGACTTTTGTGATGCTTGAACTTATGTAAACTCTCTTGAAGCATTAATGTAATAGATTTGCATGGATCTTAACCTTCTTGGCACTCATGTTCTTGTCATTTCTTTCTTATCATTTTCTTCTTTCCTTTTCTTGATTTCTTTTGGTTCGGATCCCATTGGATTCTTATTCCAGAAAAAAAAAACTTTTGGTGGTCATGAAGCTCACGTGTACAGTTGCCCTTTTCTAAGGCAAAAAAAAAAAGAGAAGAAAAAAAAAAGAATCAATCAATTGGAAAAATAAAATGGAACAAATGAGTATTTACTTGTTGTGCACAATATTTTTGTCTCTAAATTAAAAATTTTGAAAATGAGCGATCAAGATTTGAAATGAAGATTGGCCACCTTTCTCTCTCCTTCAATAAATTCATAACTTCATTATCCCTCGTTATCCCTTTTTGAGCCTAAAAGTTTTTTCGATAAACTATGGACAAGGACCACCCCTATACTAGGGGATAACACAAAACAAATGTTGATTATCACGGTATTTCTTTTAAGCATAATAAAAAAGGGAAGAAAAGGTGAAAGGGGTAGGAGGTGAAAAATGATGAAAAATAAAAAATGAAAAGCGAGAAAGGAAAGAAAGAAGAAAGAAAGTGAAATGAAATGATTCATGACAAAGGTGAATGATTAAAGTGAAAAGAAAGGGAAGGAATTGAGAACAATAAGAGAAAATGTGTTTGAAAATGCAAAAACAGTTGATAAGGTTCAATTTTGAACAAGGATCATTGGTCCCATTTAACCCTTAAACACTTATTTGAGCCTTATATCTTTCATTTCATAACCACTAACCTTGGCTACGTTACAACCCTTAAAAAGTCCATTCTGATCAATGAATGATTGCTTTTGTTTTCATAAGTTTTAATTTTGAGACAAAATGTTATATTCATCCAAGTATCTAATTCATTGCTTCTTTAAAAAAAAAAAGAATAAAAAGAAAAAAATAGGACTTACTCAGTGGCAAACTTCTACCCTGTTCGAGTTGGCTCTACGCTAGAGCATTTTTCTCTAACTCGATGTAGACTACTATGGGACATTTTTTTGGTTCATCTTGGTCTTACAATAGAACAAGTTTCCGCCCTGTTCAGTTAGATTCCAAACTGGGGCAATTTTTTTCCTTGATTCAATTTGACCTACAGCAAATCTTATGGTCATTGGGGGGTCTGCCCTATTCAATTTAGTCCTAAACTGGGGCAAATTTCTCTTCGGTTCAATTTGACCTAGGCTGGGGCAATTTTTCAATTCGGTTTGATTTGACTTACACTGGGGCAAATTGCTCTTTGATTCAATTTGGCTTGATGTAAATCATTGGCCATAATGCCCAGTAGGCAACTAAAGATGACTTTCATAAAGGTCGAACCAATCCATACTGGGATAACACCTCTTTGAATCCCATATCTTTGTTTGTGTCTATCCTTCGTAAATAATCTTTTTGTAGTCAAACTTCTAATTCCAATCTGGAAGTTGTTCATTTCTTTCCTGTTGTACTTTTGAATCCATGCATGTTTGTTACGTAATGCTTCAGGTAAGGTGAACATGAGTACAACACTATGATTTGACCTTAATGGAAACTCCCTGATGAAATAGTTCAAACCGAAAAGAACTTGTAAGTTCCAATTGAAGGGGAAATGTTATCCCAAGGAGATGAGTCAGAAACAATAGGTACTCGAAAAAGAAAAGAAAAGGGATGGAAGTGAAGATTGTGAAGAAGTTAGGGAGAAGAAAGAGATCAAACTTGAAAGGGAAGAAACTCAATGTCTCCATGTTCGAAGATCCCGAGAAATTTGAAACAAGTTGATAAGCCCTAGTTTGCGAGAGCTTGCACCCGGGTTTGATGGATCAAAGTTTTTCGAGGAAGCAATTAGCATCGAGTATGCAATTGAAAGGTTTTGACCTGATATTTTCAATCTTTTGACATGATCCTTGAGCTTTGAGTTGCAGGAATGAGCAACGCAATATCTTTTCATGTTCAAAAGACATTAAGTTGCAACAATTTTGAAAGTGATGTCTTCGGCTTTCACGCTAAGCTTCACTGTAGAAGAACAGAAAGAAAGCTTTTAACAAAAAAAAAAAATTCAGGCCCATGACCTGGTGAAGTGTCAAAAAAAAAATTCCAAACCCTTGGCTTTGTAGCTTTCACAAAAATTTAGGTCCATGGCCTAATGATCTCTCTATAATAAATAAATAAATAAATGAATAAATAATAATCTCAAGTCCTTGACTTGATGACCATGCTTTTACAAAATTTAGGTTCATGACCTAATGATCTTTCCTAAAAACAAAAAGAGAAAAAAAAAAAAAAAAAAAAAGAAGAATAAAAAATAAAAAAATAAAAAGAAGAAGAAGAAGAAAAAAAGAAAAGAACAAAGAAGGAGAAGAAAGAAAAAAAAATCTTTTGGGCCAAGCCCACTGCATTTTAATTTTCGGGACACAGAAGCCCATTGCATTTTAATTTTCGGGACACAGAAGTCCACTGTATTTTAATTTTCGGGACACAGAAGCCCATTGCATTTTAATTTTCGGGACACAGAAGCCCATTGCATTTTAATTTTCGGGACACAGAAGCCCACATCTTTTTAAATTTTGGGACACAGAAGCCCATTGCATTTTAATTTTTGGGATACAGAAGCCCACTGCATTTTAAATTTTAGGACACAGAAGCCCATTGCATTTTAATTTTCGGGACACAGAAGCCCACTGCATTTAAATTTTCGGGACACAGAAGCCCATTGCAATTTATTTCGGGACACAGAAGCCCACTGCATTTTAAATTTTGGGACACAGAAGCCCACTGTCATTTAAATTTCGGGACACAGAAGCCCACTGCATTTTAATTTTCGGGACACAGAAGCCCACTGCATTTTAAATTTCGGGACACAGAAGCCCACTGCATTTAAATTTTCGGGACACAGAAGCCCATTGCATTTTAATTTTCGGGACACAGAAGCCCACTGCATTTTAAATTTTGGGACACAGAAGCCCACTGTCATTTAAATTTCGGGACACAGAAGCCCACTGCATTTTGCATTTTAAATTTTGGGACACAGAAGCCCACTGTCATTTAAATTTCGGGACACAGAAGCCCACTGCATTTTAATTTTCGAGACACAGAAGCCCACTGCATTTTAATTTTCGGGACACAGAAGCCCATTGTCATTTAAATTTCGGGACACAGAAGCCCATCGCATTTTAAATTTCGGGACACAGAAACCCATTGTCATTTAAATTTCGGGACACAGAAGCTCACTGTATTTTAATTTCGGGACACAGAAGCTCATTGTCATTTTAAATATCGAGACACAGATACCCACTGCTTTTAATTTGTAGTACATCAGATACCCATTATTTTTTTTATTTTTGGGTCAAGCCCATTGCCTTTACAATTCCAGATCACAAGGTCACCCAGCATTATTTCCAAAAACAAAAATAAACCAAAAAAAAAAAAACTCTTTTGATCAGCAAACGTCAATTAAGTTGCGACAGCTTATTGACAATACAGTGACGTCTCTGGCTTTACGCTGAGCTTCACCTTGGTAGGATTAACAACGCTGTGACAGCTCGTAAATTCGCATTTAAGCTTACTAGTTTGCAATTAAGCACCATTTCATCATCGGACAAAATTTAAGTTCATGTCTTTACTCGTTTCTTACGACGATAATATGAAAAACTACGGTTATTCCTAATACCTAGTAAGAAATAAGTAAAGAGGGAATCAGCTAATGAACACTGATTTTGTCCGGACAAAAATTAATAAAAAATATATTAATAATTGCCTACATTCTGAATCAAATCATTTGATCATGTCTTAACCCATTATCACTTTGTCCTTCTCTTTTGAACAAAAAAAAAATAAAATAAAAATAATACAAAAAATACAAAAAATAATAATGACAAAATAAAAATTAAAAGTTAAGAAAAAGAAAAGGAAAAGATCTCTTGCAAAGATGTTACGTTACTTCACCTACAAACTCAAGCAAAAAGGAAATACAAAAATAGTAAATGTGCAGGCATAGGAACTGGGAAAATGTCATAATCACAAAGAAAGCACATGAGAATGGAAACGCCTGCATCTGAAATAGCAGCTCTATCTGCTACCTAGGTTTTTGGTCATTGGGGTTGCAGAATTGGTTTTCTGCTTACAAGAAGGGGGAAACGAAAAACAAAGGGCGGGGATTGAACATTTGGAGAGAACCACATCTTCAGCCTTCCAGAACCACCATTTTCATTAAAAGCAGCCACCGAAAATACCCAAGCTTCCCACGCCAACAGCTTCTTCAGCCTTCCAGAACTACCATTCTCCTCCACCATCTTCATTTCCATTTCTAACCTTCACCAAATACCATCTCCCATTCAGCAACACCTCACTAAGAAACCATCTTCAACCTTCAACATCCTCACTACCTCACCCATAATTGTCAACCCACCTTCAAACTCACCTTCACCCCTCACCAAAAAAAAAAATGAAATGAAATAGCGAACCAAAAAAGGAAAGCTGGACCAGCCAGATCTGATCAACCACCCGAACCGTTCCAGCCAGAACCAAGGCTCCACCTCCCTTCGTAACCCAAACGGCCAGCCACCTGTGAACCACCGTGACTCGTTCTGGCCAGTTTGCACCGAACCAGCCACCGTCGAACCCGCACGTCTGACCCGAAGCACCACCGCAGGCCGCGCACCGCCGCCAGCCCACGCAAGCTTAGACCGCTCCATGCCGTTCGTTTCTGCCAGACGCCGCACAGCGAGCTCCGTCGCACTGCCAGCCCGGAGCTATCGAAGCTCCGTCCCCTCCTCGTTGACCCAGTTCTGAAGCTAGCTAGACCCGAGTCACCATTCGAGGCCACCATCGCACGAACCGGAGCGGACCCGCCGTCGCCGCTTCTAGCCGCTACCCGCGTCCGATCTGCCACCCCGTGACGTCGCAGAGCTAGTCCACCCTCCCGCCGTGCTGCGCCGTCGATACACGAAGCCAGATCCGGTCACCCCACGTCGAACTAGACCGGTGCCTTCATCCTTTTCCCCCTGTACTTCTTGCAAGTTTTCCAAAAGAAAAGACCCCCCTAATTTTCGTCCGTAAGATCCATATGATTTCTATTTTTGTTTGTTTTTTTAATTCTCTGTTAACTCTTTTTTTTTTCTTTGTTGGGTTTCTGATTAGTTTTAGCTTTAGTTTAGTTTTTTTGTTATTTTGTTTTTTAGAGATTTGGGCCTAAACTTAATGGGCTGAAAATTAAAAAAAAGATTAAAAAAAAAAAAAGAAAAACAGAAAAAAATAAAATAGAGATAGTAAAAGTCAAGGAAGTAAAATAATTGAAGTATTTTTTTTTAAATAAAATAGGATTAATTAAGTTAGGATAGCTTGTCGATCTTATAATTTTTGTAATCATCTGAGTTGCGACAACTTGATGATTCAAAAATATAAAATAATTAAAATTTTTGTAATGTAAAAGACATTAACTGAGTTGTGACAGCTTGTTAATCTCATAGTCTTTTATACTCACCTGAGTTGTGACAACTTGATTATTTAAATATTTAAACAAAAAAAATCAATCAATAAAAATGAGATTAGCTAAGTTGTGACAGCTTGTTAATCTTGTTTTTTTTAGAATCGTTTAAGTTGTGACAGCTGGATGATTCGAATATTTTTTCTAAATAAAAAAAAATCAAATGAATTTTCAAAACAAAAATCCTTCGAAAATTAAAAATAACCAACCCACAATCATTTTCTAAAGAACGACGTGGCTTTGAATTCCTCATTGCATCCGGGGATACGTAGGAGCAGAATCCTTATTCTGTCAAGTCAAAATTAAATTTTCATAATTTATTTCTTTGTTTAGTTTATCTTTTAATAAATGGGTAAAATAAATATTTTTAAAAGTTATAAAAATTGCACAACGGATTTAAGGTAACCGTCTTAGGATGGATGTATCAGGGGTCCTGTGGGGTTAAGTCCCCACCCTTCCCTGTGCATAATCAGACTTCCGAACCTGAGTTTTTGAACGTAGACCATTCTTTTTAGGTTTTCCAATTTTTTCCTAATAAAAAATAATAATAAAATTGGTGGCGACTCCCTTAACCTTAAATTTTGTAATTTAAGTCGTTATCCCGCCCCGATCCCGATCGCGACAGGTGGTGAAGGACTTGGAAAGAGAAGTAAATCAAAGAGCTTTTGAGGATCTTCAAGAGGTAAGAGGGAGATCCATCTCACCAACCAAGTATGGTGGTGAGAGATGGTCTTATATTTGATGGATGTTGAATCCATGTGAGGATTCATATCCATGGTCATGTAATAATTTATATGTGTTTATGAGCTTTGATTAATTCCCTATGCTTAATATGCTTTGCATGAGTTTATGATTTTGATGGTATGTTTATACTATGCATGATGATAATATGGCATGTTTTTGATATATATATATATATATATATATATGATGTGTATGTATGTGTATGCCATGATTTGATGATGGAAAGAAAATTAATTTTTGTCCCAATGGCCAAGGAAGAGCTACGGTTTTGATGCCCTTGATTAGGGTTCATGTTAAAATTTTTCAAGAACAAGAGAATTAATTTTTGATCCCTAGAAACATGGTGAATTTCGGTTAAGACACCTCAAAATAGGTGTTTATAACTTAAGATTTTCATGAAAGATTAAAAATTAGATTGATTTGAAGAGTGGAGAAAATAAACAAAGGATATGTTTTTTTTTCAAGAGAACAAGAACATGGTTTTGAAGGATTTTTATTGATTTATTTTGTATAAAAAGATCCTAAGTGTTTTTGTAAACATGAGTTTTGAATGAAACGAGCAAACGTTGATTTTAAGGATTTGCAAAGAAAGTGAAAATGAATTTGAACAAATGGGTTTGGTTTTTATGACCATGAATCACACGGTTTTGAAAACAAAATTTTAATGGTTTTGTGTAAAATTATATCAATTTAGAAGAAAAAATATTTGATGGTTTCAATAGTCATGTCCACATTTTTTTGAAGGCTTGTAATGCCTTGATTTTTATGAACAAAGTGATTTTCAAAGTGAAAACGTAACTTGATTTAATACAAGAAATTTGGAAAGGGAATCAGAGCGTTTTATCACTTGAGAGAATAGAAATTTTCGTAACGGAAAACAAAGAGAGGTTGAAAACGTTTGAATTTCAATTTATTTTGAAAAAGACTGATTTTGGAAATGATTTGGGAAAAATAGAATTTTGAAAATTTACTAATGTATAACTGATTTTTAAGTTTTGAAATACGTTAGAAAATGTTAAGTTTTGAAACGTTGATTTATATCAATGGAAAAGTGATTTTTGTGGATTATATTTTGGAAAAGGATTTCTTGAGTAAAGAAATGTGGAAAAAGATTTTCTTGAGTAAGAAAATGTGAAAAATGAAATACAAAGTTATATTATTTTGAGAAAAGTTGAAAAGGAATTTTTGAAGGTCAAGAAATATTTTCTATAATGGAATTGTAGTGAAAAATTATTTACGTATCTTAAAAACGTGATTTTTAAGCTATGCGATTTGAAATATGAAAAAAATATTTCTACGTGATTTTAAATACATTAAAATATTTCTACGCAATTTGAATTACGTTTAAATATTTTACGTAATTTGAACTACTTATTGAAAAATCATTTCACCACGTGATTGAAAAGTGATGAATTATTTTTATGTGATTGTGAAAAGTGGTGAAAAATTGTTATGTGATTTGAAAAATGTTTTAAATATTTTGAGAATGATGGAAAATGATTTATGCAACTTAAAAGAATAATTTTTAAGTTACGCGATTTTGAAACAGTGGAAAAATACTATGCGATTTGAGAAACATATGTTTTTACGCGATTGAGAAAACGTTGAAAAATTTGTACGTGGTTTAAAAGTGCAACAGAAGAGTTGCAGTATTTTGAAAACGTAACAGAAATGTTACGAAATTTTGTAAACGTAACAGTAATGTTACGGTATTGTGAAAACGTAATAAAAACATTTTGGAATTTTAAAAACGTAACAAAAGTGTTACGGTATTTTGAAAACGCAACAGAAGTGTTGTGGAATTGTGAAAACGTATAGCGAATGTGGCGCATATTTTGTGAAAACACGACAACAGTGTTTTATAACTATGAAAACATGATAAGATGATTTTGTTATTGAAAAATACAGTATGATTACTGTTGAACCAGTGTCCATACACTGTTTGTGAAAACAACGAGTTTTGCTTGTTATTGGCACGTGGTGCATTTTTTATGCATTGGAAAAAAATATGCGTTGAGGCATATAATTTAATTGAACAAACGAATTTGAAAAGAATAGCCCTTGTGGTTGGACTTGCACTGATATATTCGTGCATTGTATAAACTATATCTGAGAAATTATGAGATATACCTGTGATTGGTATTATACCTGTGATTAGTATTTGGTGCATTATACATGCATTGGAATGGTCCGATAAGGACTGGATATGGCTGATTGCCTAGGAGAAACACACCTCTTGAGTGGGTGCGATATGTGTAGTGTAAGTCACTTGTTGACCTTGGGGACATCGGGGTGCGGGTTGCTTACACGGGTGGTTGGTCGAGCTTCTTCCCGTAGGTTAGACCGATGCAACACACCGATGATCCTGACCGAGACACTATTCTTATTCAAGATCTGATAAAGACTGTCGTGTATATGCTAGATGTGCAAAATCAAAAATGAGGATTATAACACGTGGTCTGAGGCATGTGGTACCGACAGATCTTTTCGATCATTTCTTCGATCTGAGTTTAGCTCCATGGAGTAGGAAATCGAGTCTTGTGTACATGCATAATCTGAACATTTATATCTGTGTGATACATTAATTGAGGAATATTGGCTATGACAATTGTTTTGAATACTTGGATGATGATGATGATAATCATGTTGATGACATTATTGTGATTATTGTGTGATGATAATAATGTTAATAGTATGATGATGATAGTTGATTAATGTTGAGTGCATTATTGGAATTCTGGTATGATATATCTGTATGATATGTTGTTTGTGTTATCTCTGTGCTGCCATGTTGGTATTGGTGTAGGTGATCTCACATCTTTGTTATGTTGTCTTGTTGTGTCTATATTGTTAAAATTAAATAGTAGAAAGAATGAGTTGTCTTAGACATAACGGGCGATGGATACTCTGAGATTGGTGACAACAATAAGGAGTGGACGTTCAGGACTCGAAGGTGTGCAGTGTTGACAAAGGAACAAATGTCTGATGCATCAAGATGGACAGAAAAAGGAATAAGTATGTTAAAATTTCTCGTTAGTGTTGTACCGTGCTATTAAGTAGGACTCGTCATAGGGTTTGCTACAGTTAAAGAAAAAGTCTGTTAGTTTTATATTTCTCTTTAAATTGTGAAATATTAATTGGTGTCAATATTGCATAATGAATAGTTGAAATATGATTTTCAATATTACCTAATATTTTCAGTAAATTCACGTTTCAGTAAAGAAGTAATTTTAAAACTCATATTTTATAACTCAAACTTTGTGCGAACTTCTTTTCAGATTTTGAGTCGGGAGTCAGACATGTGATACCCTAGGGAGGGTGTTACATGAGGCATGCATCGCAGGACTGGCGATGGCCAGAGACTTGGGGGCCACAAAGATTAAACTTTGCAGCGACTCCCAGCTCGTGACCTCCCAGATCCAAGGCGAATACCAGGCTAAAGAGCCTCTCCTACAAAAGTACCTGGCAAAAGTGCAAGAGCTCCTTCCAAGCTTCCAGTTAGTCAAAGTGGAACACATACCCCGGGAACAAAATTCCTGGGCTGATCTCTTATCCAAGTTGGCAAGCACCAAAAGTCCAGGTAATAACCGATCAGTGATCCAGGCAACCCTCTCTCACCCTGTAGTTTCTGACGTAGCTGTCTTCCAGGTTAATGAGCAAGAATGTACCTGGATCACTCCACTGATGGAATACTTGCAGTCCGGTAATCTCTCCGAGGATCCTAAGGAGGCGGCCAAATTGAAGAAAGCCGCGGTCAGATACACCATCTTCGGTGGGCAGTTATACCAGCGCGGATTCTCTTCACCCCTCCTGAAGTGCCTAACGCCTAAAGAAGCCGGGTATGTCCTGGCTGAAGTTCACGAAGGAAGTTGTGGGTACCATTTAGGAGGCAAGGCCCTAGCATTGAAGGCACTCCAAGCAGGCTACTACTGGCCCACGATGGAAGCAGACTCCCTTGCACATGTTCAAATGTGCGATAAGTGCCAACGGCACTCTGACCACTACTATGCCCCGCCGGAGGATTTGTCCACGACATCCATCCCCTGGCCTTTCTACTAGTGGGGCATGGATATCTTGGGACCTTTTCCTCAAGCGCCCAGGCAATTGAAGTTTTTGGTTGTCGCTGTAGATTATTTTACCAAGTGGATAGAAGCAGAGCCCCTGGCCAACATCACCTCGGCTCGGATTCAGAAATTCACTTGGCGCCACCTCATTACCAGATTTGGAGTCCCAGAATCCATCGTTACGGACAACGGGACGCAATTCAAAGACAAAGGTTTCGAAGAACTACTTCGCGGACTGAAAATTAAACATCACTGCAGCGCCGTGGAAAACCCTCGAACAAATGGGCAAGCTGAAGCGGCCAACCGGGTTATCGTTAGGGGGTTAAAGAAAAGGCTGGACGAAGCCAAAGGGAACTGGACCGAGCAGTTAGACCACGTCCTTTGAGCCTACCGAACCACTCCCCATTCCACAACCGGTGAGACCCCGTTCAAATTAACCTACGGGTGCGAAGCAATGATCCCGGTGGATATAGGGGAACCGAGCTGGCATCTCCAACACTTTTCACTAGACACCAACCCCGGGTTAATAAGAGAAGACTTGGACCTGTTGGAAGAAAGAAGGTGCATCGCGCACATACGCGATGCTGCAACCAAGCAAAGAACGGCAGCCCGGTACAACCTGAAGGTCATCCCTAGAAGGTTCCAGCCAGGCGATCTAGTACTTCGCAAGGCCGACATCGGCGGAAGGAGTGCCTCCCAAGGGAAATTAGCCCCTAATTGGGAAGGACCCTACCCCATCGTAGACAGTACCGGAAATGAGACTTATACCTTGGAAACGTTAACAGGCAAGCCAGTGAAGAATTTTTGGAATGCGGACAAACTTAGAAAGTACTATAGCTAAGCGCCTTTCAAGGCCTAGTCTCCTAGTCTACTTCATGTTTGATCTACCCCAATTATTGTACACTTTTTCAATTTTTAAATTTAAGCAAATATCTCAATCATCAAGGACTCAGTTACCATGGTACCAACCGTAGTGTCTTGTGCTAGGTAGGGAGTGCAGTAGAGAAATCCCGACGGGGGAAAACTCTCGCACCAGTCCACCCGCACAAAAGACCCCGGCAAGGACCAGTCCGAAACCACAAGTCGCGCGGCCTCCTAAAATACCTAAAACAACCGGTAATGGACCCCGGACAAGGTTTCTTTCCTTAGGCACGGACTCCAAATCCCAGATAGCTATTGCCTTCGAATTCCAAGCCAAGGTCAAGGTTCCTTGCCTTAGGCACGAATTCCTAAGGTCAATCAACTTCAGATATCGGATCTTATGCTAAGGCTTCTGACCATTCTCATCACGCAAAATCCTAAGGGAAATCCTAAAGCGCTCGGCAAAAATGGGCGTTGGACCCAGACCACAGGTCTCGTCAAAATTCCGCAATACGCGAAAAGGGCATTGGACCCCAAAAATAGATATTGAACAAATAACAAAGTCATTACAAAATTCAGTACGATATCGAAAAAATAACAAAGTCATTACAAAATTTTGGAAAGACGGAACAATGTTTGCCCAAACACAGAAAAAGAACCCCGCGCAGGGGGCAAAACTAAAAAGCATGTGAATCACTCTGCTGAAGGCCATGAACCACCAACCTTGGCAGAAGAATCCCCCGTACTCGGATTCGCAGTAGCAAGGCAGGGAACGACGAGCTAGCCATTCTGGACTACCTTACCGGAGTCCAGAGAATCAAGAACCAGGTCAACCTCGGGATTGAAGAGCTGAACTTGCTTGATTGCATTCCGGAATTGCTGCTCTTTGATGTCGGTACAAACAGTAAGGAGAGTCCCGACATTTCCCTTCAGTGCGGTAACTTGCCCTCCGAGACGCCCGTTCTCAGCACGAAGGCCCTCATTCTCAGCTCTTAGCTCGGCCATGCCCCTTCTGGTGTCCGCCAAGCTGGCCTCCTTCTCCTTCACTACATCTCTCAAGATGGCTACTTCGTTCCCCAGCTCTAGGTTCAGGGCCTCAACATCCTCCTTGGACTTGGTGGCCTCCTCTTTGGCCCGTACAGCCTCCTCTTTCTCCAAAAGAGCCTGGGTTTTACCCCGCTCTGCAGTTGCAACCCTCCGCTCGTAGTCCTCAACTGCATGCTCCAAATGCTGAGCCTCCATGGCGAGACAAAGCCCAAGAACTTGGAAACTACAGAGAGCATCCGGGGCACTACGCTGGGCCAGCTTCGCCTCTACTTCCTCATCTAGGAGGAAGTCATCAACGAACTCACGGGGGTCCGAATTCTCGAGGTACAGGTTGATTGCCCCCCCACCACTCGGGTCGGCGCCTTTTTCGACCAAGGACCTCTTACTCCGGTCACTCGGCGCCCCCTCGCTAGCCGCCTTCCTCTTTCGTCCCGTAAGAGAGGGGGAATCCTCCACCTGGATCGGCTCCTCCTCCGTGGTAGGCACCTCGGCTCGACGGGACAATGGGACTGAAACCGCCTCCGCGGCAGGATCCGAAGGCCCCGATTTATTCCTGGCCCTCAGAGTTTCCAGAATAGCCAGAGCGTTCCCCTCCTCAGACATCTCGGCCAAGCTCTCTGAAAAGCAAACACAAACACAAACAATCAGGTCCATATAATGGGGAAAAAGAAAAAAAAATAAAGCATGAACAAAGGCCTATGCTACCTAGCACAGCCCAAAGTTTCACATCATCTATGGCATCCAGTACATCTTTGGGCCAGATCTTGTCGACCTCGGCAACCCACGTTTCGAAGAAATTGACACATTCGAGCTCCTCGTCATCCAAGTGACAAACCTCCCTCTCAAACGACTGAGTGGGGATGCTCCATGCTTGGGATTCCAAGATGTGGCTGAATGTTGGCTCCCCGCCACTCCCCAACCAGAAGGGTTGAGTGCCGCCGGCCACCATTAACTTGAAGAACTTTTCCTTGAAGTCGTTATAGCTCTCTAGGTAGGGGAGAAACACCGTCCTACCTTACCGGGAATGCACGGACAACCAAGACTGTTGACGAGCACGAACACCGTGGACGGAATACCTGGTGTGGAAATAGAAAAATGCCCTGTCGGAGCATCGCAACCCCAGTAACCGGCATATCCTTTCAAAAGTCAGGATGTTCGCCCAACCATTGGGGTGAATCTGACTGGGTGCAGCGTGAAGAGTCCAGAGTACGACAATATGGAAATCACTGAAAGGGAGCCGAAGCCCGAACCGCGTGAAGAAGTCCTCGTAGAGAAACATGAAGTGCTCCCCAGCCTCACGGGTCGAACACACGCGCTCTTTTCCCGGGGATAGGATCAGGAACTCACCATACCGGAGCCCTCCCGCGGTAAGCTCCAAGTAATCTTTCAATTTGTCCAGCTCGGACTCGATCTCGTAGCGTGAAATTCTGTCAAAAGCATCGTCCGTAACTCAGGGGTAAGACAATCCCGGCCCCCGACGAACACGAATCAACTCCTCCTCGGCTTCCTGACCCCCTGGCTCGCGAGCTTCAGGATCCGGGTTGGGCTCTTCAATTCTCAGCACCTTTCTCCTAGCCATTCGAATTCCTGGAAGTCACACAGAAGCTCAGGGTCAGAACCAGTCCAAGTTCGGAGATCCAAACGTTCTGGCCTCCGCACTCGCCAAGGCAAAAAGCCTCAGAAGGACACCTCCGCTGCACATGGTGCGACGGAGGAGGTGCTCCAAGAAGGGCAAACGCCATTGACGGAAGGGGAAAACACACTTCCCCTTTCCCTTTCTTGAAACAGCAAAAACCAAATAAACCAGAAGCAGAAGCAAAAGAAAAGATCAGTTCTGTGAGTACCTTGAAGAAAGCAAGAGGTCAGTCTTGTGAAGTCCAGCAAGATCGTCTCGCACCGCCGCAACGACCGTCAGAAATCACCTCAAAACCTCAAAGTTTCTGATAAAAGTCGAACGAAACAAAGTCAAAAAGCTGACATCCTATTTATAGGGGTTACAGTTAGAGGGTAATTCTGTCCAAACACCTCACATTTGAAAAGGCAGCCATTATAGCGCGCGGAACACGATGCACGTCTTCTCAACCAGAGTGCGCCACGTGGCCCACGTTGTCGTAATGGCAGCTCACGTTACGGTTATCCAGCAAGTTAAAGGACACGCAACAGCAGGGTCAAAGAGCTCGGGAAACCCGCTCGGATCCCGGAACTATGTTACCCCGGTAATAGTCCCCCCAAGGTACAGAGACCCCGGAATCAAGTATCTAAACTTGGCACTTCATCGGCCTCGGCCAAGTACCAAGCTGGGGGCAACTTAACATATCGCGTGGTCAGGATGAGCGTTGGATTCACCCCGGTATAGTATAAATACCACAGTCTAAATAAAGGGAAACAGAGGACACAGAACTCAAAGGAAAAGGAGTAATTTTATTAAATTTCTCATTCCATACATCATCTTACAACAAAAATAGGGAAAAGAAAGTATAGAGACATGGAACATATAAGGAAAGAAACCCCGGAGGTGCGAACCGCCATTAACATCATTGGCATCCCAGGCCATGTCGCATCCACGTTTCCTTCGAGAACTAGCACCGGCATTTTCCTCCCGAAGCAGTATCTTGAAAAAGTGGATTGGTTTCGAAACCCAGAGCGGAACACTGTTTCCGAACCTCGGTACCCACCACTTTTCTTCACTTCCTTCCTCGCCAGACAGGAAGAGGTCGGGGCGCACCCTCCTTTGATAGATGAGGCACAGCTTTCTCATGAGATGATCGTTCCGTCGGAAACCTTAATCACCTCAAGCAGCTTTAAAGCTGAGGAGCAGCCTCAATAGTTCCTCCTGCTTATCCAACTGTCCCTAGAAGCAGTTGGAAAGGAGAGCGAATTTGGGCCCTACCCCTTCAGTTGCCTTCATCTAAAGCGACAAATATCTCAAGCCTCCCCAGCAACGAGAAATACCAAAGAAGCAATCACCGTACGCTGGGAAAGTGAGACATCTGCCGCTAATACGCTGAGAAAGTGAGACATCTACTTAAGAAGTCTCCCACATAAAATCACCAAGTTTCAAAAATTTGGGAAAGAACAAGAAGAAAACTCTTGAAAGAGGCAAAACTCTCCAGAAACACGCAGGGAAGGAAAGGACCATTTCTCTGAGATAAGTCACTTCCAGAATGAACATTGTAAAGAGGAATACCATGATCGAATGCAAAAACCCTCTATTTATAGAGAGAACGGAACGCTCAAATTAATTCATTGCACTGAAGAACCTGTCAAACCATAAATCTGCATTCAATGCCCCTTATTTCCCATTGGTCGCAAGGGCAGCGGACGGTTGTAAACTACACAAAGTTGACGCTCCCCATTAAAGACTCGCTCATTCTCAAGAAGGTCAAAGCGACGTTTCCCAAGGGATCCAACAAGATCAATGAAGAACGCTGCGGCAAGTCAAAAGACCCCGAGAACTACGTCCAGGGGGCAGCTGAAGGAAAGCCACGAGACGAGGAGTGGCGATGTAGGTAAGGACCCACCTCGGCCTCCGAACCACATCCCAACCGCCGAGTTGTCTCATGTTCGATCACGGGCCCCGGCCAACGTGAAAGATCGCGAAGCCCGGCCTCAAAGCCAGGATACCGCCCACTTCGAGCACGATGGTACCTTGACACTTGGGTCTTGTCCAAGCGCCAAGCTGGGGGCAACTGTTCGGAACCGTCGTCCGGGATCCCGTCCTGAAGGATCGACCCGACACATGAACCATCGGACTCCGCCGACAATGCCCCCACGACGGCCTTGCGACCTCGAACCCCGTCGTCAGACCGTAGCAGTCATTTCCCCATTCTCAGTAATGGGGACCACGACTGCCTGCGAGCAAGGATTGGCCATTAAAGGAAAAACGTACCCCAACAGATCAGGAGACTAGCCTCCACGATCGTAGGACAGTCCCGACAAAGTCAGAGACGGACCTCAACGATCGTGGAACAGTCCCGACAAAGTCATAGATGGACCTCAACGATCATGGGCTGAAATCCCTGTCATGGCACGATCCTAACGTGCCTCTATCCTACGTGGAGTGTATGAGGATTCAAATCACGCTCACAATATATACTAGGCTAAGTTAACCAAAATGGAGTATCAAGTCTTTACTACTATTCCATTAGCTTGAACTTCTTGGTAGATTGCGCCGACTTGACGTTGAAGTCCCCATCATGCGGTACCTACCCTCTCGGACTCCATGCTCTTGACCGCAGCTGCATAAGGAGGAAACCACCACGTACGTGCCTATTTCAGGTACTTTCTGAATTCATTTTAAAACATTTTTATTTTTTTAATTTTTGATAAATATCGCATGCGATAATGTAAAAAAAAAATTAAAATAGATATATATATTGTACGTGATAAGAAAATCGCGACTCATCCTAAAAAAACAAAAGGAAAAAAATATGTTAGGAGGCTTTGGTCTTCAATTTCGAAGTTCTCCTTAGAAGTTTTACGAGAATTCACAATATCAAACCCACTAGAGTCTCAATGCTAGTTGCCTATATTAGACCCATTTTTAGCCATACCCTGTTCATCAGTAGTATAAAAGAGAGCAAACATATTAATGTATAAGATGACAATTGGTTATACGAAAATTGAGCTATATAAAACTGTCGATGTTTTTGTATAATCTATCAAGATTTACTATTAATAACATGCATAAAATAATTACTAAACATCAAACCAGTACACATAAATATAATCCCTTTAGTAAAACAAAAAAGTAAGTACAAAGTTTTTTTGATGAAAAAATAAATACTAAATTCAAGAAACTTCAAACAAATCTGTCAAATGCTAGATATTAAACTTTGTAAAATTCGTTAAATACCAGATATTAAACTTTCTAAAATTTGTTAAATAAATATATATTTTAATGAACAATTAGATGTAATGGAGAGAGTCTTTTTATGCTAGTATGGTACATTTGTAAAGTTTGTTAAATAAATATACATTTTAATGAACAATTAGATGTAATGGAGACAGTCTTTTTATGCTAGTATGGTGCACTTAATTTGTGGTGCCTTGTTATGATTGCATACTCAGATTAATTCAAAATTGTAATAAATATTACTAGCCTTGTTTTGTTTGAGAATTTAATTAAAATATATATTTATTTATAAACAATATAAAATTTAAATAATTATTTTATAGTGTATGAACTTAAGCCACTAGAAATGAGTAAAGCATATAATGTTTGAACTTATTAAGTTGTCCTACTAGAAATGGGTTACCCATAAAGACTTTGGTTTGAACCTTTATAAAATATATATCTTTATTTTCACATGAAGTTTTTTTTTTTTATTAGATATTCTTACAGATACTATTATAAAACTAACATTTAAGTATTATTGCAATTAAAAAACCCTTTGAACAATGTTGCCTTCACATGTAGTAAACATTCCTTAGTAGGTTCACAATTCATTTCAATAGAAAATACTTCTTTTGAAAAGTAAAAACTGAGTTTTTTTTCCCTGTTAAGCTTCACAGAACAACACCTTCACATGAAGTACTTGTTCCTTCATTGGTTCATAATTCATTTCAATAAAGTAATACTGCAGTCACATTTTTTTTTTTCTTTTCATAGTTACTCACCCTTTACTCTTGTAATATTAAATTACCTCAATTTTTGTACAATAACATCAATTCTTTTTGTTTTCAGTACTGTTATTTAGTCACACTTACTTGGCTTTAGCATTTTTCTTGAGTTTACCTATTAAAGTTTGAAAAAATTCAGCAATTCGTGGTGAAGTCTCGTATATCTATAATACCCAATTCTCAGTATATTGCATAACTGACAGAATTATCCAATAGGAACTTCGATAGATTGAAACTAGAGTCATATTAGGATTTGTTTGACATATTGTATTACACTTAATATGATAAGTTAATATAATGTATCACTATAATATTATTAGTTGTTTAGTATAAATATTGTATTATATATTATTAAATATTTTTTATATATTAAAATGATGAATAACTTAATTAAATATTGAGAAGAGAGATTAGGCTTAATTAAATTTTAATATATAAACTCTTATAAATATTTTTTCATTACAATTCTAAACATCTCGATATCATCGGTCATTATAGCTAAGGATATCTATAGATTATGATATCCCCTGTCGTTAGCAGCCTTGTTATGATTATGAAATCAATAAAATGAAATCACTAATAAAATGGTAAGTGTTGTATTGCACTCCTGCCCCACACCTGTGAGTCAAGAGCTACCTTCGGATGGTAAACAAACACGTGAATGCTCCACACCCTTGAGACCCTCACTCGATTAAGAGTAAGAAAGGATTTTCCCTGCAGGGCTATTCCCAGGGTAGCTTCTGACTCACAGGTGTGGGGCAGGAGCGTAAGACTTGCTTTGTTTAAAGCTTCCTTGGAAGGAAGGGATGTAACACCCTCGGAGGGAAAGTCCCGTAGGGAAGGGACCTGCCTGAGGGCTCTCTTTCTAGGGGAGAGAGTGCGTGAGGGCAATCAAGTCAAGGGAGTGACTCACGGGTGTGGGGCACTCCCGATTCATACCAAAATATTTTTTTTTCTTTTCTTTTCCTTTTCATCAAAAAAGAGAACAAAAAGTCTTTAGTTTATACGATTCTCCAAAAGAAAAAAAGAGTTTTTATTTTCTTTTCCTTCTTTGTGTTGCCTCCGCCTAATCTTGGTTTAGTGGAGGCAGCGCAACGTCTGATTTTTCAGTCTTTTCCTTCTTTGTGTTGCCTCCGCTTAATCTTGGTTTAGTGGAGGCAGCGCAACGTCTGATTTTTCAGTCTTTTCTCTCCTAAATTAGTGTATTTTAAAAGGTAATTCCATGATTTAATCAGACGATTTGCCAACATTATAAGTTGATTTGACATTATTTTTCTCTGATAAGTAACATATGAAATGTTTTTTCAGACGATTTGCTTATCATTCTCTACAACTAAGAACCTAACATGTGATTTTACGGAAAAACAAAAATGACAAACAAAGACTTATTTATTAAACAAATTTTCTACAAGGGTTGCCTAATATCCCCCAATTTCTATCTGTAAGATCTAGGAAAATTGTATGCTAGGAGGTCGGAAGTTTGAGTTAAATAGGATTAATGGTTATTTTTTTGCTTGAAAATTGAAAACTGGTGAGTTAAATTTTGATTCTTGCTCTAAGCCTAAAAATTCTATTATTGGTATGAATGGTAATGGTAGTTGTATAAGTAAGAGTACACTTCGTGAGTTTATCTTGATAACTCTATCTCTCGCAGAAAGGCGTAATCTTATTCTTGAGGAGATTTCTTTACGATTGCAGTCACTTTTTGTTTGTCTCTCTATAGTTATTTCTAAGGAGACTCGTGAAGGTGACGACTTTCATTTTTATGTTGGATTGCATAATAAGAATGCCTCTAAAAATAATTGTAGTCGATTGATTCGAGATTCCTTTTTTGAATTTAAGAGTAGTTAGTCCCATGTTCAATTTCATAAAGGTTGGGGTCATCTTATTGGTTACATAATTAAGGAAGATTGTACTACCTATGTTTGGGGTATTTACTCTTTGGATCAAATTCTTTCCATCGGTGATACTGCTAGAAAAAATAAAAAATAAAAAAGTAAGCTTTAAAGCTACTGAAATCATATTGGATCATCTAAAAGAGTGTGATGAATGGTTAGAAATCTATAAGAGTCCTGAGGTCCGAGAGCGTTTGCTCTATGGTTCCTATGGTAACATTAAAAATATGCGCATCTATTTCGCTAGCTCTAGGGTCAATGATTGTACTAGTGCAGACGACCATTATGACCTTTGGGTCTGCTTGTTACAACTCCATTGTGCCTCTTTCACCACCACTACGTGAAGTGATGCCTTGTAAATAGTTTCTGCAATCATATAAGGAATTATCAAAGGTAGTTCCAAACTCACGGGTGTGGGGCAGGAGCATAAGGCTTGCTTGCTTTGCAGCTCCCCTGGAGGGAAGGGATGTAACACCCCCGGAGGGAAAGCCCCATAGGAAAAATCCTTTCTTACTCTTAATCGAGTGAGGGCATCATGAGTGTGGGGCACTCACGAGTTTGTTTACCATCCGAAGGTAGCTCCTGACTCACGGGTGTGGGGCAGGAGCGTAGTACAACACTTACCATTTTACTATTAATTTTATTTTATTGATTTCATAATTATAACAAGGCCGCTACTCTTGACCTAAAGAATAGAGTAAAGCCTTTACCGATCTAACTATTGAAGTAAGCTCTATAGATACCATATTTCATAGGGTTATTTCTTTACTTCTAAAACCTTATACTATCAAGTTTTATACTATTAAATCTAATATTATTTGATGTTATCTTATCATTCATACCAAACAAGTACTTACGCACTTGGCACGATACAATAGTACCCATATAATTCTCCCAGAAGTACGAGTAAAAATAAGTTGTTGAACATCAAATCAAGACTTTTAAAAAAATCTATTTACTTAAACGAAAAACTTTTTAAATCTAGGTCAACTTATTTAATTATATATAGATTTAAATATCTTTTTAGTCTATCTAAATATAATCATTTTTTGTTTTAATCTTTCTAAAATTTTTACTTCATTTTGGTCATTTTAAATTTCAAACATGTAAAATTAGTCTTTAAAATAAGGTCATAATGGTGACTAACTTTACCTATCTCAAAATTTAAAGAGACTAAAATAAAGTAAAATTTTTTCAAAAGACCAAAACAAAAAATTACTATATTTAAAATGACTAAAAAGATAATTAAGTCTTATATATATTATTATTTATATATATTATGACATTTGAATTTTAATTACTTTATATATATTACTTTATATTATATATTATATAATATAATATTCTTTTAAAACCTAAGCCCAATAACTTATATAAAAATCTAGATCCATTAACTTATTTAAATATAAGTCTATTAATCTATTTAAAAACATTATTACAAAATACATCTTTAAATATGCTTTCAAGCCGGATCTTAAAAAATGACCTATGAATCTGGACTTGCATTTGAGAAACAAGACAAACGCTTCTCAAATGTAAGCCCGTTTAAAGCAAGGTCATTTTCCCCCCTACCCAAAAGCAACTAAAATTCTTAACATCGGGCAAAACAGAGAAATTGAATGCTACTACATTTCCATTACATCTTAACATACAAAGTATGGAAGTCTACATCAACAAAGTTTGACAAGACAGTTTAAACTTCAAAAGCATACTAACTTGATGGGTTCAAAAGAAAAGGGAAATAGCAAAAGAAACCAAGAAAGAAGACAACAGAATGAGAAATTGGGCACAGATAATTTTGTACTTAACAGTTTAACTATGAGGTGTGCAATGACTTAATGCAGCTTCACCATCCTATGAGTAACTAAAATGGAGATTGAATCCTATTTTTCTTACTACATATATCTTTTGTCACTATTCACATGCCAGTTTTGTGTCAAAGCTAGTCAAGCATATGGCAAAAGCCTGAAATGCAGAGAGGGGGTATCGATAATCCATTGTAAACATGTCCTTGCCAACCTTGCCAAACTGAAGAATAATCTTGTCATGGTCAGACTGTGTTGGCTGAGCTGGTGCAGGTCCTGTTCCTGTAGGAGCACCAGCTGCTGCAGGCTGTGTTGCAGCAATCAGCTGAAAATTCTTGACAGAGGCAACAGTCACCCTTCCCCGGAAGTTGAGGCACCAACATTGCAGCTGTTCATGCCATCTTGGAGACTTGTTCTTAAGAACTAGTGGTCTCTCCTTTCCCTCCTCTTCATTGCCAGCTTCGATTATGTCTGAGAACCTAGAGCTGCTAAACTCGGTTGAATTGTCGATTGATTTTGAGAAGGATATACTCCGGAAAGAATCCTCAAGGGAACGGGGAAGGAGTTCTGGCTGGCCTGGGACAGTGCCACCAGGCTCAAGGGCTGATGAAGGGATTGAGTACATGGTGCAGTGCATCCTTCGTGGACCCCTAGTACCAAGGACATTCAACTCATAGGTGACCTGGGCAATATTGTAGCTGCCACTAGGGACCTTTGGAGAAACCTTTTTCGAATAAAACCTACGGCTGCGGCCAGGTGGAGACAGCTGAGCATTATTATAGGAAGGCTGTGTATCATAAATTATAAATTTGGTGCCAAGAAAATTTGACCTGAAACAAGGGAAAATTAATATAAGTACATAATTACAGGAAAGTACAGAAAAAGCAGTGATTTACACCAATTCTTGGATGATGGTACAAAAACTTATGCAAAACCTTGGTTTGTCAGAATCCATGACTAATAGCATAGAATTAATGTCATGCAGCCAGAAACTAAAGTACCCCATAAAGTCATACCTCAATTTTCCAATGTAAGTGCTACTAGATCTTGATATGTTATCTGCATCCATTGATATAATATACTCCGTGCAAGTTGTTCTTCTGGTCCGTTTTGCAGAGAGAAGAAACTTTCCATTTTCAACAAGCAAGGCTGCAGTAACACAATTATGTGTTCAGAACATGTCCCACAGACAATGACAGGCAGGACCACAAAATTGCTAAATGCATATTTATAGTCTATAGTAACAGCAACACAATTGTCAGCTCATAATAAGGAACTACTTATGCCAGCATAGCAAACAACTGAAACAAATATACTAATAAATTAGAAAAAAAAAAAGGAAGTTCATTTGTTGTTAAAGTAGGATAGAGTGATGAGCATGGACTACTAGCTCATAATTACAGTTAACCAAGGCACAGAGCTGACTCATGCATAAGACACAACTAAAACATTTGCTAACAAGCAGCACACTTAGTCAGAAACTATGCTCACAACAAAGTTGAAATGGATGATATGACCACTTGTAAAAAGTAAGCAAGAAGTGGCATCAACTTCCAACCCTTGAGCAGCTTGGTAACCCGTAGTTATAATCACGAACTTCAATAAATTAACATAAAAACTCATAAGTGAGCCAAAGCAAAGAACTTGGCCATCGTAAACAAGAACTTAGTTTCAAGAAAAAATTAATTTGGGCAATTAATTACTACTGTCACATGGAAGCTCTTAGTAAGATCTAGTTTATTGTGGCACCAAAACAAACAATTTATTAAGTAGATTCACATTCATACTTCATAGACATATGCAAACAAGTCAACCATGCCAGAATGATATTGAACTCTCCATTTTGCCAAAAAGAAATGAAGGTAATATGCAATTTAGCAGAATTAAAAATCCAGAACACATAAATAAATTTTATATTGAAAGATGAACTCAGATTGGCTTGATATGGAAAAAAGTAGATACATACATCAAATGCCACAAGTTAATAAATTACGTAGCATAAAAATTCAAAAAAATCACAAAACAAGATGAACAGATAAACTCATGTATATTGGGTGTCAACAAAGTAAAGCTTACCAGGACTAAGGCAAAGGAAGAGGTGGTATGTCAGCTTAGATTTGTCCCTCTTGATGAAACACTGGATGGTTCCATCCCTATACCCAGGCTGTAAAACAAAAGTCAACCAGATATAAAAATGCAAAATAAGGTCAAGTTCCAAATTTTATATCTTTTTATGCAAGAAGCAATTATTTGAAAATATATTTTAGATGCAGGATAGAAGAACAAGAATATCTCACCTGCTTCAGGGAAACAGGGAAAGTAATCTTCCCACAGAATTCAGGGCTACTGACAATTTCTTTGCACATTTCTCTCCAGGACTTGCACACAGCTGCACATGCAACCACATGCTTACGACCAGGCCAGGTACTCTCACTTGCTTCCAATCTCTTAATAACATCGCGAAGAAGCTCAGGTGGAAGGCTAGCCCATCGACTGTTCTGTATAACCGGAGGCTGTTCCTGCAACTCGTGGACTGAACTGCGTGACTTGCTCCTCTGATGGCCTGGAAGCCTTACCTCAAAACTCCGTCTTGATAAGCTTCCAAATCCATCCCTTACATCACGGACTATACTGCGAAAGGACATTTGTTCCAATACACTGACAACCCCAGAACTTAATATAGCATCAATGCCACTTTAAGGGTAAATGTTGCACTCTAGTAACTTAGAAGATGTCACAACTCACAAGTCTTAGGAGTGTGAAGAGCTGCAAATAAATCAAACTTTAATTTAAATCCCATCTTCAATGCTTAGTGATCAAGAAATAAAAGAGAAGGAAGACAGACATGGTAAAGCACAAAGGGGGGGACAAAAAAGGAGATTCTCATAAAAGAAAGCCCCACATGAACCTAAAGGCTAAAGCAGCCTAAAATTCCAGACTTTTGTCAGAGGCAATTTTTTGGCGGGTTTTAAACCTAATCTTGAACCTCCTCAATCTAACTTCCTATAGAAGCAACCAAACCAAAATGAAAAACTTACCAAACAAATTTCACTTGTATCAACCAGTCTTTTCACCACAGAAATAAACGAAAAAAAAAGGGGGGCAATATATGATATCTATTTTGCATGAAGTATATGAGATTGTAGAAGGGAATCTAATTGCCCCATTTTTAGTTTATCTTTCTCTCTTTCCTTTTTTGTTCAGGAAGCTACAAGGCTTGGAATCGAAAGAAATGCCTCTCACACGCAGACACACGAGCAAACAAGCAAAAAAGAAGACAATAAAAGTGAAGTTGAGATAACAAACCTCAAGTACCAAACTTCAGTGATCAATAAGGCTCCCCTCTCTAAAACGCTGAGATCCTGAACCATAAAAGATCTGTAAAGAGCACAAAATTAGATCAGAGCACTCCAGTCCAACCCTCCTATTATAAGAACTTCAACCTAAAAATAAGAACCCAGAAGACTCCTAGAATCATAGAACAACTTTTTTTTATTATAAAACCTTTTTTTTTTTTTGCAAATACCCAAAATTACAAACAAAAAAGTACAGAAACCAGAACATATACAAATGTAAATTCCACAAAACCCAGACTACAAAAATGGAAACTTCCGGAAGCTACAAAGAGGTCCCAGAAGAACAAACGTTAAAAACTACCAATCAAACCCCAAGAAAAAATCTGGGTCTCGAAGTTCCTCACATACCAATCTCAGTGAAAAATAAGAAGAAGAAAATAAAAACAGCAAACAAGGCACAATAACATAAAGAAAGAAAGAAAAAAAAAAAAAAAAAGAAAGAAGATTAGAAATTTACTTGAAGAAGGTGCATTCAATGAAAAAGTATGACAAGGGAAGAGGAACAAAGATTAGATGAAGAAGTAGGTGACCATCATGTTCCAAAGTCTTCTCAATGAACGCGCTTAGATCCTGTGCTTCACAAATCACAAACTCTCTTTCTCTCTCTAACTTTTCTCTCTCTCTCTCTCTCTCTCTCTGACAAACACAGAAGCTGACTCTGGAGGAGACACGGACTCGATGCCTTCATTAAATCCAAACCAGAGGCTGATATAAAAGAAAATTAAAGAAAAGCTGCTTAATTTTTAATTACCCAATAAGCAATTAACTAAGTTATTTTTAAATCTTATCTTTCTGGGAGTGGATGGAATTACGGATTTAACCTTGACGGTTGACCTGTTTGGGGTTTCGATACGACTTTAGAAATAGAAAGATACAATGGAAGAGTTGAGTTACCGTTACAGACCAACGGTGTGAGTGTGTGTGTTCACACTTCTTCACGCTTTGCCTGGGTGTGGGTGAGATAGCGTGCGGAGTGGTGTAAGGTGGTTTAAGATAATGACGCGACCGCTTCGGTTCGGTGCGGTTAGTGGGAGCAGGATGTGGACGGCGTCGTTGGTTTGCTGTTGTTTGATTTCGCCAGCCCCTGGTGGGGGTCACGTGATTATTATTGTGCCATCGTTTTTTGCTTCCAAAATAATAGAATAATGTTACTTACGCAATCACACTCATAAAAGATCATTTTACATTTATATAAATTTTAATATTTAAGTAGAGTTAATCTTAGCATGTGTTTGATTTAGAATAATTTACTGTTTTAACAACTTTTTTTTTAGTTTGAGAAATAGTTTTTTTATTGTTCTTATCATATTTAGTAAATTATGCTTTGATTTTTATATAAAATTTGATGCATTATAATTTTTTAAAATTTTAAAGTTTGAAAATTTTGATTTTTTATTATAAATTATTTTAAAATTTTTAAAAAATAAATATTATTTTATTTTCAATTGAATATTTTTTTAATTTTTTTATATTTTTTAATAATTTAATACCTAAAAATAAAATTTTTTATATTATTTAAATAAAATATATTATTTTAAATTTATTTTTCAACAAAGATATTCATACATAAAATTAATTTTATTATAATCGATTATAACAATAATTAATTTTATATATAATCGATGATTAAAATAATAAAATTTTCATAATTATTCTAATTATACACTTACTTTCACACTTATATAAATATTATTCTATATTTATATAATTTTTAATATTTAAGTATAGTTTATCTTACTTTAATTTTTTATATACTCATACTTTAATTACTTCATTTCACACTTTTACTAAGGTGGTGTGATTTCACAAAATGTGTATCACACATTTTCTATATTAGAGTTAGTGTCAGACTAGCTACAAATTTATTGCCAGGATTTATGACATTCTATCATATTTTCACATGTCTCATCTTAATCGCCAATCATTCTTGATTATTTTTATTGCCAATTTGATTTCCAAAAATGCAATTAGTTCAAACTTTAATAAACACTTTGTTCTTAAATTCTATCATAGTTTTATTTTTATTTAATTGATCAACTAAAGAAAACAAAAAAGAATAACATGAAATGAGTTTACATAATTTATGGAATCGATCATACATTTTATTTAAATAAATAAGCAGTGCATATTTTAAAAGATCAAATTATAATTTTATTTTTAAATTTTTAAATATTGTTAATGCATTATTATCCTAAAACCAAAAAATCTTTTTTTTTTCTCATTTACTAATGACGTATATCTTCCACTTGTTCTAACTTTACAATACTAATTTTTTAAAATGTAACGCTTCATTAATAATTTTTTTCTTAGTGGGCTTCGTCATCCTCTTATTATTGTGTAATATAAATAATGATTAATCTACCACTATATAACAAAATAAAATATAATATCTTAAAAGTGACTTAATCTTTTTTTAAAAATGATAAATGTCATTTTTAACTTTTTAAAAGATTTTAAATTCAAATTATATTTTAATTAATTATACATATCTCTTTTGTAATTTTAAATATTTTTCTCTTTTAATTTATATTTTTTAAATTTATCTGAATAAATTAATTATACATATCTTTTTTATAATTTTAAATAATTTTTTCCTATAATCTATACTTATTTAGGTTTTATTTAAATTTAAAATAAATCCATGCAGTCCACTAGCTGGAAATTACAATAAGCCACGCTGTCATGATTATTAGGTTGAGGCCAAGCCAAAGCGAAATACAATTTTCACCTTATGTTTTTTTTTTTTTTGGGTCAACGACTGAGCGACACTCATCTAGTAAAGGGAATTGTGGAGTTCACGAAAATGGGCTTTTGCAAGGCGGCACACGCAAAATTGGAAAACCAGAACCAAAAATAGTAAGTTTTATTATATCAAAACAAAATACTAAGTTTTAAATACAAAAATTAATATTTTTAATTGAAAATTTTTCTTTTAAAAAATCTTCATTGAAATCATTGCTTATAGAGCGATTATTTTTGTATTTTGGGTATTTCCTTTGACAAATAAAGATTCAATTTGGGTATGCTATTTTATAATAAGTTTGTTGACAATGCATTTTTAATTTATTTATACTGAAAAATGAGAAGTTAATTACAACAATAACAATCAAGTCTTTTCTTATTAGGTGAGGTCAGTTACATGGATTAAATGACGTCATTATGTCCTATCATAAATCAAGTCTTCAGAAATATCATTCAAATTTAAATCTTTTTTAATTGTTTCACATATAGTCTTTCTTAGTCTCTCTCTACCTATAACTATTAGACTATCATTCACCTGATATACTCTTCTTACATGGGCTTCTAAGGGTCTTCTCCTTACATGTCCAAATCACCTAAGGTGAGATTCTTCTATCTTGTCCACAATATATGTTACTCATGTTTTCTCTCTAATGCATTCATTTATAATCCTATATTGTCTTATATGACCACACATTCAACGCAATATCTTCATCTCCGCGACACTGATCTTATGCTCTTGCTGACTTTTTACCGTCTAACATTCAGTACCATACAACATCGCGAGCCTTATAACTGTGCAGTAAAATTTACCCTTAAGCTTAAGAGACACTTTTCTATCACAAATCATTCCTGAAGCACTCTTCCATTTCATCCATCCAGCTTGAATCCTATAGTTTACATCACCCTCTATCTTTTCATCATTTTATATGATAGATCCAAAATACTTAAACTGTGTGACTTATGGTATGATATGGTCCCAAATTTTCACCGCTAAGCTAATATTAGCACGTTTTTTACTGAACTTACATTCCATATACTATATCTTACTATTGCTTAAACGAAAGCCAAGTTATTCTAAAGCTCATCTCCATAGTTCTAGTTTCTCATTTGTTTCCTCTATCGACTCTCTAACTAAGACTATATCGTCTGCAAAAAAGTATGCATTGTGGCACCGGTTTTGGATATGCGCAGTAAGCACATCCAATACTAAACTAAAAAGATATGGACTCAAAGTTGACCATTGGTGCAGTCCTATAGCTATAGGAAAATATTTTGTAACCACACATTGTGTTCTCACACTAGTTTTAGCCCCATCATACATATCTTGGATTGCTCGAATATAAGCGATACGAACTCCTTTCTTCTCCAGAGCCTTTCACAAGACCTCTCTCGGTACCTTATCGTAGGCTTTTTCCAGATCAATGAAAACTATGTGTAGGTCTTTTTGCTTCCTCTGATATCTCTCCATCAATCTTCATACAAGATAGATTGCTTCCATGGTTGACCTCCCAGGCATAAAACCAAATTGATTCTCTGAAATATGAGTCTATTGTCTTAATCTTTGTTCAATCACTATTTCTCATAACTTCATGGTATGACTCATGAGCTTTATCCCTCTGTAATTTGTACAGTTTTGTATATCTCCCTTGTTCTTATAGATGAGAATTAAAATGTTTCTCCTCTATTCATTTGACATTTTCTTAGATCTCATTATCTCGTTAAATAGTTTTGTGAGTCAGCTTATACATTTCTCTCCTAAGCACTTCTACACCTCGATAGGTATATTATTCGGTCCAACTGCTTTTTCATTATTCATCCTTTTCAAAGCTTATTTTACCTCGAACTCCCAAATTCTATGATAAAAAGTTTTATTTTGATCCTCCTCTTTAATGTTTAGAATGTCAAAGTCTCCTAAAGTCTCATGTCCCTCATTAAATAATTTGTGAAAATAACTATTTTATCGATCCTTGATGTCTTGTTCCATAACTAAGACTTTACCATCTTCATCCTTAATGCATTTCACTTGATCCAAGTCTCTTGTCTTCATTTCTTTACTTTTAGCAAGCTTGTAAATATTCTTTTCTCCGTCTTTGATATCCAAAGATTGATATAATTCGTTAAATGCTTTAACTTTCGTCTCGCTCACTGCCTTCTTAGTATCTTTTTTAGTTATTTTATATTTTTTCTAATTTTCATCGTTTTTACACACGTATCAAACTTTATAACATTTCTTTTTAACTTTAACCTTATCTTGTACACTTGTATCATACCACCAAAATTATTTATCATTTGGTCCAAAACCTCTTGATTTATCTAGTATCTCTTTTGTTACTTTCATAATCCCTTTAACCATCTTATCTCACATATCATTTGCACTTCCTTGTATTTCCTTGTATCTCGTTAATTAAATAAAATTTTATTAATTTACTTAATATGATTAAATAGAATGTTGTTTTCACATGGCATCAAAATATTATCCTCTATTTGGCTTATGAACAACTCTTTTGTAAAAGACAAATAGTTTTATAACTATATTTTCTTTTACAAAGGAAGTTTATTATGATTGTGAAAAGGAGAATTATAAGCTAATTAAAGAGGCTTTGCCCGTGATATAGTGGTGGTCTCTCCATCAGCAATGAACAAGCTAAGCATAATGGGAGCACCAAGTCTAGAATGAAAATCTCCACACTTATATATATCACTAATACTTATATATATGTACAGCACTTCATCTAATCTAATAATTGTATAACTAGTGACGCACAAGTACACCCAGATTTATAATATCCCACTTGAATTCTTAATTTACTATTGCATTTTAGGTAGCAGTTAAGCTACTAGATTTGAAAGATCCTACCCATATATGCAAACCCTTATTATACTACCCAATATCTAACTCTGAAGCTTTAGGATCACCTCATCTACAATTTTATATTTTATTTTTGCAACAACCAAAATGACATTATTGTCTGCCTAGCTTTCTTTCTCCTAAATTTATTTCGAATCTAACTCCGAGACCTCCCCAAGTCCATGTATATAATCTCGGCTTTGTAAGTGAGAAATTAAAAGATTGTACATCCTCTTCGTGGTTTTGTCTTATATCTTTCATTAATATGTATCAAACATCTAAGAAATAATAAGATGGACAAAAAATATCACACATTCAATATTATTGGTTAAAGAATGAAAAGAGAAGACAATTCAGAGCGAATTATTAAAAAAGAGTCAGAAATATTTATCATAACTTTTATCAGTTAAAGCATCGAAGACTCATTTATCTTTTTTTTATTTATTTAATAGGATCGTCATTATTTAATATGTTTGTATATAAAATAAATGTGATTGATTTGTTTAAATATTTTACAATCAATAAATAATTTTTTTATAAATAAGAAAGATCATTAAGACTTCAATTAAAATTAATTTAAATTCTTAACTCATCTCAATCTCTCAAATAAAATTCAAGTGATCTAAATAATCATCTTCTAAACTTTAGTGTAAATAAAATATTTAAAATAAATAATCGATCGTATTTAA
Organism: Ormosia emarginata; assembly: GCA_029884605.1. Taxonomy (NCBI): domain Eukaryota; kingdom Viridiplantae; phylum Streptophyta; class Magnoliopsida; order Fabales; family Fabaceae; genus Ormosia; species Ormosia emarginata. The sequence goes on along the minus strand of JAQQTP010000069.1, from coordinate 15,307,854 downwards.
CTACTTTTAATAAATAATATATATTAGTAATTTCTAGAAATCGCCCAAAGATTTATATTTTATGATATATATGCTGACTTTTTTTTTTGGCTGAAGATGATGTATACTTACTAACTTCAACAAAATATATCCTTACCGTTAATATGTCAATTTAGTATTGTGCCTCCCCACTATAAAGAATCCTTTTACTTAAAAGAGTAAATCTTCACTTGGATACTTAAAATTATATGCATTGATTATATTTATCTATGATTTATGAAAAATTCCATTTTAATTTTTGAAATATCAATCTGTATAGTCAGTTTAATCTTTATTAAGGACTAATATGACAGGATTTAAATGACTAAACTAACCATAAAGATTGATGTTTCAGGAATTAAAGTATAATTTTTTATATGTTAAGAATGAATGTGACCGGTGCATATAATTTCAAGGACCAAAATAGAGGTTTACTCTACTTAAAATTACCCTTGATGTCAATGTCATAATATTGTGCGAGTAAACCTTCACTTTAGTCCCTGAAATTATATGCACCTGTCACATTTGTTTCTGACATATAAAAAACTCTACTTTAGTCCTAAAAATATCAATTTGTACAGTCAGTTTAGTCATTTAAACTCATTTAAACTCAAATCGTCATATTAGTCCTCAAAATTTCAATGTCAAGAACGAATGTGACTGATACATATAATTTCAAGAACTAAAATGAAAATTTACTCAATATTGTGCCAATGCAATGAAAAATATGAAATGTTATTAATAAAAACATTTTAGGTCTCATAAAACATGCTTACGTAATAAAGATTTCCACAAGAATCACAAGTTGCATACATGTTTAGGTCTCATAAAGCATGCTTACGTAATAAAGATTTCCACAAGAATCACAAGATGCATACATGCTGTAATATATATATATATTCATCATTTCATCAATTTAGCTGTTGCACCAAATCTTCAAAAATATTGAAAAAAAAATTAAGTAAAAATGTACAAATAATTTAAGTTTTTAGAGAGTATAATTAGGGATGTTAATGAGACAGAATGAGGTGGGAGTGAGTAGTGTTTTTTTTACTCCTACCTTCATATTCGTCATGAGTATTTATTTATGATCTCCACAAATAAGTGGATATTTATGGGTATCTGAAGTTAGTTAATAATTTAAAATAAATATTTAAAAATTACATAAAAAATAAATTTTATCACCACATGTCATAATTTTGTTAAACAATTTAAGATTCTTATAATATTAAAATAATATTACAAACAACAAACTAAATTTAATTATATTTTGTAATAATCGTCTATATAAATAACTATTATATGAATGATATATATTTTTTCAATAAATTTTATTATTATAGGCTCATTTAATAAAAAAATTTATTGTAAAATAATAAAAATATATATATTTTCATTTCATCTCAAAGTGAAAAAAATATATAATATATGATATATATTAAATAAAAAAATACTTCACGGGTTTGTGGATACCCTCAAGGTGGGTACTATAATCATCGACTTCGTCTTCATTTATTAAATGGGTCATCCTCCTCTCTCCTTCGCAGGTAGTCTCTGCAGATCGCTACTGACACAAGTAATTTTGTCGTTCTTACTCATATTTAAGTAAAAAAATAAAAGAAAAATCATAATATATGATATATATTAAATGAAAATATATATTTCACGGGCTTACGAATACCCATAAGACAAATACTATAATCTCCGCCCTCATTTTTTAAATAAGTACACATTCACTATCTCATCCCAAATAATCCCTACAAATCCTTATAGACACAAGCTATGAAGCATAGACTCAGACACAGACACAAGACACAACACGGACACGGATATAGAGACAAACCAAATTCAAAAATTATAGACACTTGACACGATATATATATATATATATATATATATATATATATATATATATATTTCAAAATTTAAGAAAAAAAAAATTCATAATTCATTAATATCATTTCTATAAGCTTGAAAATTTATAATATTTTAATATATGTCATATGTGTCAATATTTGATACCTAGTAAGTCTCTCCTAAAAAATGTGAAATATAATTTCTATTGACATATTCTAAAAAATCTCCTAAACTAACTTCTCTTATTAGAACTAATCATGTATAAGTATATGTGCATAAAAAAAATAACTAGATGGAATATTGGTATGAAACAAGCTTCGGTGACAACGAAGTGGACGACTTAGTACGAGTAGAGATAGAAGGAGCAGATAAAAATAGTGGTGTATGAAAAGATAAACTTAAAATACTGATATGTGAAAATAGTGGCTTGGGACGTCAGTCATGTAATTGAGCTTGAATATGTTACGGGCTTACTAATTGAACATTAGTCATGAAAACTGATTTTTTTAGATATTAATGGGTCGTGTTCAAGTCGTGTCATAATCGTATCCAAGCGTGTCCAAAAAATATCCAAGAAGTATTCGAACGTGTCCAAACTGAAAAAAATACTCTTTTTAATCAGACACATTCGAATACGTAAGACAAGTGTATCGTACAGGTATCTCTATATATCTAATAAAAATACATGTCTAACATACAGACACGTCTCATAATCAACGTGCTTGTGCTTCATAAAACACAAGTAATTTTGTCATCATACGGATAATGAGGTGATAGATTCTCTAACTCACCACACAAAACTTGGTGATGCTGGGACATGGCTAAAGGATCCTCCTTTCATTGTTCCATTTCATATTGCTGATGCTAAATGACATCATCTTTCATATAAAAAAAATGCACAAGTAGTTTAAAGTTTTGAAATATTTATTTCTTTAAGTTTATTTTTCAGTACTTCTATGTGGTGATATCATTGGCACTACTTTATCCTATGTTTGTTTCTGTATATATTTCTCTTCTTTTTATTTGGGGTTATGGCTTATTAAGGATGTTCATCAGTCGAGTTAGGATAAGTTTAATTTAGGCCAAACTCATTATTGAAAAGAAAAGAACTCCTACTAGATTTTAATTAATTTGCTACGGCCTATGAAACCAACAAAGGGCCAGGTAGGTTTAACAACCTAATTCATTTGCTATTGATTTTTATAACATGATGCCATTCTCATTATTATGACCCTTTTTGTAATTTTTTTATAATTAAATATCCTTACAAGTGTTATTATGAGACTATCTATTGAACATTGTTACCATTTAAAAATTATCTTAACAATTATCTTTTTCAGAATTTAAACTTTTATCTTCTTCTTAAAAATACAACTCTCTTAATTTTGTACCAAGCCCTTATTTTGGTTCATTACTATGACCTTTATTGTTGTACAAATAAAAGTTTTTTTTTTTCCTTTGTAATTTGAGTCTGACTTTACTTTGTCCACCTTATATTGCAGTCTTATAGTGTCATACAAATATTTTCTCAGGTAAATTTACAACAGTTGCCAATTGAATAATGGGACTATGATCCCATTATTTGAATCATTCCATTTTGGCGATGAAAGTCAACTGCATACTGGTCAAATTCATATATACAAATTAATCCTTTCATATTTGCAAGAATTGGAAATTATAATAAAAACGTTTTAAAGGAACTCTTTAACGGAATAGATTAAGTCAACTTGTGGTGATTCGATCTAAAAAATTAGGTTACAACGATGTATTAGTGACTTTATAATTGACTTATAATTAAACCTCTATACAAAAACTCGATTCTTATTAATGTACCCCAAAAAAAAAAACTAATTATTTCTGCAGTTGTCATTTCTGCAATATTTATGTAAATAGAATATTAACATCTTAAAAAGTATATGGATAAACCATCATGTCACTGAAGTGGGTTGAAGATAAGCATTGAATCCTTTATTTATTTGAAATTTCTAAAGAAGAAAGATGTATTAAACTTGGCTTCAGGTTTCAACTTACCAAGACAGGTGTTATACGCAAAGAGGCATTTTCCGCAACGAGAGAAATTTCTGCGGGAGCAGTTCGTTAATGCACTGGCCCATCGGTTTTTTTTTTATTTTTTTTGGTACATTCGTTCATCATTATTTATTTATAATAACAAATTGTAAGCGGCGAAAGCGATGTACAAAATATATAAAAATATATATTTTTATCATATTTTTTATATTATTTTTTATTATATTTTTTATAGTTATAATTAAGTGAAAAAATGATAAAAAAATATAATTAATTATATAAAAAGTAATATAAAAAATAATGTTAAAAAATATAGTAAACATATTATTATTAAAGTACAAACAGAAGAATGGATTTTTTTTTTTTTAAAGAGAAAGAGAGGAAAGCTTCCGGTGTTTAATTTTGAATTAATCTTAGAGTGAAATCATTTTTTAATCCTTCATAAATATAAGTTTCATCAAGTTCTTTATCATAATTAAATTTTATCAATTTCATTACTCAAATTTAAAATGTATATTACTAATAAAGGGAATTCTCTTATTTTGAGTCTTAAACATAAATCAAATAGGATAAAAATGTAAATTAACCATATTTTTATTTTAGCAAAATTATCAATTACAGTTATAACAAAATCACATAACTTCTACTACTATTTAATTAATCGTTTATGCATGTACGTGTAATTTTTTTTTCTAGGCACGTTAGTGCCTTCAATTTGTTAGTATTTAATAATTTGATTTCTCTTTTCATATTATCTCAGCGTGTTAGTGGAAGTTTGCTGAAGTTAACCTTTATATATATGACGAGTGACAAGTATAGTTAATCGTGTTTTATTATGAATATCTAATCTAAACTTCGCAATTTTGAATGGTTCGCTTCGGCCACTTCTGTTAATGCAATTTTACAATTTTAGAGGCCAAATTCATAAAACCTATGTTTGTTAGAGACTAAATGTAAATGATAGTTTTACACATTTACTCATAATCTTGCACTGAATTTAGAGCAACATAATACAAATAAATACACATAATACGTATCTCGTTTTACTATGTCTCAGTCCTAGATCAGCGTACATACACGTTTTCATCCTTTCAAGAAATTCTTTTGATGAAATAAATAGACATAATTATAAGGGGTGAAGAATAATTCCACCTTATTTTTTAATTTTTGTTAACATAATCTACTCATCACAATTTATCTAAGTGTCCTACTACAAAATAATATCACACTTTTTACACATTAAACTCCAAATTAAAAAAAATGAGAAAAATGCATAAAGTCACCTTAAACTTTATGTCAATTATAAATAGTCATTTTCAATTTTAAATTTATTTCAATTGATTCTTAAATTTTTACTAATATTTCAATATGTCCTTCTATTAAAGAGGTGTTAACTCTTTAATAATAAACTAATATTAGTCGTCTATCTTCATTGAATTTCATTAATTCATTAATTTATTTTATAAAAACTCATTTTAACAATGTTAACGTTTGGGTTATTGTTGTTACCTGAGAGATTGAATGATGCCTTTCATAAATTACTTTCTCTCTACTGAAATGCAATAATGATTCACTTAAAAATTCATATAATTACATAAAATAAGTTTTTATAAAATAAATTAATGAAAGGATGATATCTAATGAATTTAATGAAGATGGGCTATGATTACTTTGTCGTTAGGGGGTTAACACCTCGAATGATCTATTAAAATACTAGTAAAAGTTTATGGGTCAATTAAGACAAATTTAGAGCATGTTTGGATAGGATTTTATCCTTCATCCAACAATTTTTTTGTCGAAACAAAGCTTTTTTTATAGTTCATGCATGTATTGGTAAATCTAATACAGTTTTTATGCGAAATTCAATGTATTATAACAATTTTTTTCATAAGCTTGAAACTTGAAACTTATTATTTTAAATTATAGATTATTCCAAAAAATTTGAAGTGTAAATATCATTTTGCCCTCAATCAAATAACGTTTTAAATCATTTTATACCTATTTTAATAATTTAATACATACAAATAATTATTTTTTATATCATTTAAATGAAACAGATTATTTCAAAATTACTTTTTAGCTAATATATCAAACATAAAATTGATTATATTATAATCGATTATATAATAATTAATTATTAAAATAATCAAATTTTTCACAACTAAATCAAATATATACTTAAAGTTGAGGGTGACTATTTGTAACTGACCTAAAGTTTAAGGTGTCTTTGTGTACTTTTCTCAAAAAAACACATGATTATTAACCAAAAATGAAGAGAAACGAAATTATTAAGGATTCAGAACAACATTTATTACTCATCTTAATTACTTAAAAAATGAAATTATTAATTGGTTTTTAAATTTTAAATGTGTTAAATGTTTGTATTTTTCATTTAATAGTTTGTATTTTTTAATTCTTAACATGTGCGTATGTTAACAAAACCCAAAATATAAATAAATCACTTAACCAAATATTAGTTATTGAGTTTAATTTTGATACATCATTAGTGTAAAAGTATTTTACATTTGCATCTAATTATGTGTTGACATATCGTTTAATAAGTTTGATTATGTTAACAATCACATAAGGTGTCAAACTCATTAAGGTTGTGTTTGAATAAAATATTTCAAAATTTAAGAGAATTTAAAATACTAGGAATTTGGATTACTTCAATTAAATTCTCATCATTTATAAAAAAAATTGTTTGGAACTTTGGATATTAAACTTGGACATTCCATTTTTCTTTCCCATTCCCCTTCTCTCTTGTGCGATATCGTTTTCAACCTAGGACATTCAACTTTTCTTTCTCTTTCGTTCTTCATCTCTTGCAAAGCAGCAATGGTGGAGAGGAAAGATAAGAATAGTTGGCGACGAAGACATTGTTTCAGATAGCCATGGCTTCTCTGATAGCTCGACAATGAAGTATTCATAGATGCACTCCTCCGATGATCTTTGACAAGGATGCTGGCATAGGTCAAAAATTTTATATTATAGATTATTCTAAAATTTTTAGAGACGTAAATATTATTTTATTATCAACTTTTTAAATCATTTTATACCTATTTTGATAATTTAATGCATAAAAAAATTATTTTTTATATCATTCAAATAAAACCGATTATTTTAAAATTATTTTTTAATTAATATATCCAAACATAAAATTGATTATATTATAATCGATTATACAATAATTAATTATTAAAATAATAAAAATTTTGCAAAATTTGAATCAAACACTCACTTAAAGTTAAGGGTGATTATTTGCAATTGACTTAAAGTTTAAGGTGTCTTTGTGCACTTTTCTCAAAAAATACATGATTATTAACAAAAAATGAAGAGAAACGAAATTATTAAGGATTCAGAACAACATTTATTACTCATTTTAATTACTTAAAAAATAAAGTATTAATTGGTTTTTTAAATTTTAAATGTGTTAAATGTTTGTATTTTTTCATTTAATAGTTTTAATTTTTAATTCTTAACATGTGCCTATGTTAACAAAACCCAAAATATAAATAAATCACTTAACCAAATATTAACTATTGAGTTTAATTTTGATATATCATTAGTGTAAAAATATTTCACATTTGTATCTAATGATATATTGATATATCGTTTAATAAGTTTGATTATGTTAACAATCACACGAGGTGTCTAATTCATTAAGGTTGTGTTTGAATAAAGTATTTCAAAATTTAAGAGAATTTAAAATATTAGGAATTTGAATTACTTCAACTAAATTCTCATCATTTATAAAAAAAATTGTTTGGAACTTTGGATATTAAACTTGGACATTCCACTTTTCTTTCCCATTCCCCTTTTCTCTTGTGCGGCATCGTTTTCAACCTAAGACATTCAACTTTTCTTTCTCTTTTCATTCTTTTTCTCTTGCAAAGTAGCAATGATAGAGAGGAAAGATATGAATAGTTGGCGACGAAGACATTGTTCTAGATGGCCATGGCATCTCCAATAGTTTTGCAACGAAGTATTCATAGATACACTCCTGGCATAGTTCAAGTTGCCATGGCAAGTGGCAACTCAGGCATTTCATTACAACTACAGGTCCTAAGAAACTCACCATCATCTTCCTCCATCGTTTTCTCATCAAAAAAGTTGAATGTTCTAGGTTAGAATAGCAATGGTGGTGGATCCTTATAGATGAATTGCCATCATCAAGCTCATTATTTGGTCTTTCTTTGTTTTTATGGAAGAGTTGTTTCTTAGGGCTCAAACAAAGAGAGGATCGAGGGTCAACTTTTGGAACATGGATCGAAGACTCTAGAGCGATAGATTCGAAAATTACTCATTTTTTTTTAAATTACACCTCAATAGGAGTAATTTAAAATTACTCTATAAAATTCTTGATAAAAATCCTCTAGAATTTCAGAATTATTTCAAGTGATTACTCAAACATAACAATCCTTACTAAAAGATTTTAAATGATAGCTAAAAATGAATTACTTAATTAAATTAACTTATCCAAACACACTTTAAATAATGTGATAATATATTATTAAATACAATTATTTATTATTTTACATTGAATGTATATCAAAATTAAATTCTTAACTATTTATTAGACTACACATCTAACTTGCTTTAACAAACCAAAGACCAAACAGTCATAGCTTAATTAAGAGTTTTTTTTTTTCCAACTCATGCTACATTAATCGATTTTGTTCTTGCCTAGATTAGCTGATGGCCTTGAGGTTAGGAAATTTGCAAAACAGAAGAAAAAGACTCTGACGCCCAAATTATACTTGGAGGGTTAAATCTCCTATTTATAAGATGGGATAGGTTCTCCTAATTATGAATGCAATGCAAGTCATTGCTGAAATGATTATAAATCATCATCGAGTGGGATTTTTTCTGGGCTTGGGTTGGCCCTCTGTGAGCCGAGATTGGCTGATCATATCTGTGCTATATGGGTATAATATATTTTTTTACTGACTATATGGATATTATTTTATTGAAAAATAGAAAATGACTTTTGGTTTCAGCAATGACTGTGGCCATCAAATTAACATAGCCTAATAAAAAATTTTAAACATGATTAATTTCCATATGACTATCAATTCAAAACCATACACAAATATATGCTATTAAACTATATATTTCATCCATGAATTAATACAAAATTGTCCATCTTATTGAGATGAATCACAAAGATGCGGTAATATAATTACAGATTACAATGTGAATTTTTTTTTTTGGGTACATACAATGTGAACTCATTATAATCACTAGTGAATTGACAAGTCACTCAGCATTTTTTATTTTTATAAAACCATCCACTCAGTTTTATTCAGAGGATTGTAACTTACACCTATATACTTTTGAGCATTTTTTCCCCTCAAAAAGTGAATAGTGAGACTTACTCATTTTACACTTTAATCCCTTTTTTAAAGTTATGTTTTAATTATTTAAATAATCTTAAATAGATTTTTAAAAACAGTAAAAACTAGACACCAAAAAAAGAAAATCGCCATTATAATAGTAATACATGTCTTCCGAAACTATGACATCTTCTAAGGAGATTTCAACCATTACAAGTACAATGCTCTGCACACAAGTTCTGTCTCATAAATTATCTGAAAGAAACAGATTTAAATTTCAGAATAGATTACTCCAAAAGTGGGGAGCAAATCATTTTTTTTTTTCGGTTGGTCATCGAGCAAATAATGATTGAAATGGGTATCTCGATGCACTTATCTGATCTGGTTACCAATCTCAACTTCTGAGTCCAACACTACAAATTCAATTTTTCTGATACAAGCTTCGTTTTGGGTTTTCCAACTTTTTATTCATTTAGCCCAAAAATTGGAGAAAAGACTATTCAAAGGTTCAATAGTGCATGGCATCTTAATTGGGCTTCAATTTTTAAAGGTTGAGTTAATGTATGGACTTATCGGAGAAAGAAGTCCATCTTTGACACATCTTTTGAAAGACCCCACAACCCTCTCTGTGACCCTTTCTAATAGAGCTAGCCCTTTTCTCTTTGGGCCACATCCGCTGTATATCTAACTCATTCTTGTTTTTTGTTTTCAAAGAATTCTTTTGGATGGACCAAAAAAAAAAGATTTATTTTTTTTGGTACATAATCTACAATGGATTTAGTTAACTCAACTATTCAATTCAAATCTCATTCTATCCATTAATTTCAACGTCGGTTACTTGCGTTGCTCATGAGCAAATCATCGACACCATGTAAGCAAGGAGAGATATGCTACTTTTACAGTTGCTAAGTCCACAATCAGTCACAACAGTAGTATGGATGTATGTTTAAATGTAATTCATTTTATTTGTTATTAATTATATAAATATTAGATTTAATTTTGATACACTATCAATATAAAAAAAATTTATATTATCATTTAATTATGTATTATTATGTTATTAAAAATATTTGACTTTTATAATAATTATGTCAAAAATTACACATGTAATAATATATGATTAATTAATAGTATAAAAAAATTTACATTAACAAGATATCTAAATTAAACTTATATACATTTTATGCCAATTGTAAAGTTTGATATTTGTTATATACTATCATGCGAAAGAAAAATAGTTCTGTAACAAAATCTTGCCAAGTTCATTTGGGTAGTCCTATTATTTAATTTTGTTAATTAGGCTAACCTATTTTGATCGTATTTCAATTAAATCTTTATCGATACCTCTTATTTAAAATCTCTTTTTCATACTTTATATTTTATATACTCTTTTTAACATGAAAGAAATCAAAAGAATTGATCAATTTCTATAATAAAAGTGGGGTAATTGAGTAAATATATACTATAATTTAGGCAGAGGTACATTCTATAATACACCTCACGCATATTTGAAATAATATAATTCCAAAAGAAAACGGAAAAGTGAATTCTACTACTCTAATGATGACACAGAATAACAAAAATAAGACGTGTAACATATATGTCCAAAAATAAGAAGTTTAACTCAGAAGCCACCTTAAATAAAACCTTGTACGAGGGAAGTTCAATTTATTCTTAGTTTTTCATGTGAAACTTTGAAGTTAATTAGATTTATAGTTTTATACAAACACTTATCTGAATCAAATTTATTGTATATATGCATTTACTTCATGTGGGTGAATATTTATCCAAACGAATAAAAAGCGTCGTTTTCTTTTCTTCCAAATTATCAAGCTACATATAAATATTAAATTCCGTATCTCTGTGAGTGAATGTATGTGTGGGGTGTGCTTGCAGAGGCCTGCTAACTAGGGTAGCTGAAAACAACTTGTTCAAGTAGGCATGAAATTCCACTATATATATATTAGTGACTGCTCAAGAGGCACATCTTCACCACACAATATCTACCAGAGCCTCATCATGTGGATGGGTCCTAGCTATGACCTACCCCTGGTTTGGCTTCAAATGGCAAGCTAGCAGTAACATGGTCCCTTCAAGCTTTTAATTGTTCGACACTGCCCTTGATCTACCACAAACATCCAATTCCATTAGCTGAGAATGCGACCCCTTCTGCGATTTATGTGAATGGAAGAAAATAGCAACATGCATCGGAGGTCCTTAAATTATGGAAACACTAGCTAGAAAAGCAACGCTATCTCAGTAGTATTATCAAATGCCGTAACCATTTGTGTGTATAATTAATTTGCATCTGCATAAGCGTGCTATTGAAGGTACAAATAAATGATGCAGGGCTTGTGTTGGTGAAAATTACAAGGTAGACAATCTACATGCGTATATTCACTTGTTTATGACAGTTAGTGGGTGCAAGAGAGACGCATGTGCACCATATGAATAACTTTATTGTGCTTTTGTAGAAATAGAATAATGCTAATTTTTCAACTTTACGTATATGTAAAGTTGAAAAATTAGCATTATTCTATTTCTACAAAAGCTATTAAAATTGCTAACCATGATGAAAAATCAAAGAGGTAGAGTATGAATAAATGCAAGATGATGAACCCTAAAATGCAGAGAACAATTTGGGAGAAGCCTCAATTTGAGTGCTCTCTGAATATTTGCATAAAACTGATAAACTCTACAACTGAGAATTACAAGCTATCTAACCACTATTTATACAAGCCAAAAGGCCAACTAACAAACTAACAGCAAAATAGAAAGATAACAGAAAGATGAGCTGGCAAAGATAACTGAATAATAACTGAAAAACAGAATAAAATTAATACAACTAACACCCCCCTTCAAGCTGGATGGTGAATGTTGATCATGCCCAACTGTTCGTGGAGCTTCTGGAAGGGACCCGGATGCAATGCTTTTGTGAGAATATCTGCAGTTTGGTCTTGAGTAGAGATGGGCATAAGATGAAGCATACCAGCTTGAATTTTCTCTCTTACAGTGTGGCAATCCATCTCTATATGTTTGGTTCTCTCATGAAAAACTGGATTGGCCGCTATGTGGAGGGCAGATTGATTATCGCAACAAAAAGAACTACTGGACCCGAGTGTGTGACTTGCGAGATCATTCAATAAGAATATCAACCATGAGCTTCACAAGTGGCCCGAGCTAATGCTCATATTCACCTCACCGATGATCTTGAGATAAGAGACTGCTTTCTTACTTTTCCAGAAATTAAGGACTTGCCAAGATAAAAGCAAAAACCAGTTATGGATCTTCTGGTGTCTAGACAGGGCTCCCAATCAGAGTCAGAGAAGCCTCTCAAAGTGAGTGACTCATGGCAAGGAAAGAAAAGGCCTAATCCAGGAGACTGTTTGATATACCTGAGAATTCTCAAGGCTGCTTGGTGATGCAAGTCAGTGGGGGAGTCCAAGTTTTGGCTGAGTTTGCTCACAGCATAACATATATCAGGTCTGCTATGTATGAGGTAAAGTAGTCTCCCAAGTAATCTTCTATAAGGAGAAGAATCAAGAAGTTTGGAGCCTGATTCTCTGCTGAGTTTCATATTAGGATCCATGGGAGTAGAACACGGTTTAGAGGCAAGCATACCTGTGTCGGTCAACAAATCAAGAGCATATTTCCTCTGATAGAGTGTGATTCCGTTTTTAGATCTAGCTATCTCAAAACCGAGAAAAATTTCAATTCACCCAATCTTTGATTTGAATTCGATGATGAGTGTGTCTTTGATGTCGGAAATTTCAAGCATATCATTTCCCATGTGAGCACTAGATCATCGACATGTACAAGAATAACTTTTCGTGAAGCTTCTTCTCTTGCGAAGGATTTAGTAAACAATGAATAATCGGCTTTAGATTGTCTATAACCAAAGATATAAGAGTCTCAATGAAGTTTGGCATTCCATTACTGCCTTGCTTGTTTCAAACCATAAAGTGACTTAGTCAATCTCAAGCAAACTAAGTTGGGCCGGAATCGGGAATATGGTCCTAAGGAGGCACACACATATAGACTTCTTCATGTAAGTCTCTATGAAGGAAAGCCGTGTTGACATCCAGTTGGTGTAAATGCCAACTAAGGGAAGAAGCTAGAGCTAAAATGAGCCTAATTGTTGTCATTTTTACCACTAGACTGAAAGTCTCCATGTAATCTAGGCCAGCTGTTTGTGTGAATCCCTTAGCTACCAACCGAGCCTTGTGCCTTTCAATGGAGCCATTTGCTCTATGCTTAACCTTGAAAACCCATTTACATCCTATAGCTTTCTTAAATGGAGGTAAAGATGTGAGTTCCCAGGTTCTGTTATTCTTCAAAGCTTGTAATTCAGTAGCTATTGCCTCTTGCCGAAGAAAATGCATCTTGAATAGCTTCCTCATAAGTTAACTTGGCTCACTTTTTAGAAGAAATAGCCACTAAAAACATTTATGTTTAGATGACAATCTATCAAAAGAGTCAAATTCTTAGATATAGGATACCGACTTTATTTGATGAGTTGGGAGTTAGTTGTCAACTGGAACAGTGAGAGAGTACATTGGTAATCCTTAAGATAGACATTAATGTTTTCGACTCTTTGGGAGGTTGTCTACAAGGAATTGGAGAAACTTGTGGTGGCGGTGGAAATGGTGATGGTGGGGCATTAGACTCTCCTATTGATGAATGGAAGTGTTTGGACAAGGTGGATTGGAAGAATGGATGTCATTGGTGTGGTTGATTGGCTTCATCGTGACTATTTTGGGAAGTGAAGAAAAGACTACATCAAATTATATGGAGTTGGGGATAGATTCAAGAATGAGTTGTATTGGCCAATCATCACATGTTTGTACAGCACTTTATTATGAGTATGATTTTGAGTATTGGAAGAATTATGATTCGAAAAAGGAAAAACTTTTGTTTCATAAAATTGGACATTTCTAGACACAAATAGCTCTTTAGACTTTAAGTCAAAGAGTAAGTACCCTTTATGCCAGTCATTGAATCCCAAATGAATGCATTTTCTAGCTCTGCTATCAAGTTTTAATCGATGATTAGCCAAAGTAGTAGCAAAGCATAAACAACCAAATGCTCTAAGTGAGCTCAAATCAGGAAGTTTTTGGTATAAAATTTGGAAAGGAGATTTATTGGACAAATAAAAACTTGGCAGCCTATTAATGAGATGAACGGCATGAGTTTTATTCAGATAAGTCCGTAAACTTTTAGACAATTGTGATTGAAAAAGAAGGGCTCTACTCATGGCAAGTATATGTTGGTGTTTTCTTTCTACTATGCCATTTTGTTGTGGAGTTTCCACACAAGAGGTTTGGTGAAGGATGCCTTTTGAGGCATAGAACTGACACAGTTTGAACTCAAGACCATTATCTGATCTAATAACTTTAACGTTGCTGTCAAACTGTGTTTCAACCATAGAAATGAAATCTTTAATGAGTTGTTGTGTTTCTGACTTTAATTTCATGAAAAACAGCCAAGTATGTCTACTTGCATCATCAACAATGGTGAGAAAGTATTTATGACCTAGCATAGAAAGGGTGGAAATAGGTCCCCATATATCCATATGTAGTAAATCAAAGGGTTTTTCAGAAATAGAAACACTATTTGGAAAGGGCAATTTCTTTTGCTTTGATAGATGACATACATCACAAGGATTATTATCCCGTTACACAGTCAATGAAAGGAAAAACTTTGTGTAACTCAACAAGTTTCTGATGTGAGGGATGACCTAATCTTATATGCCATTTATTACACTTGTAAGTGTGGAAATTATTTACAGAAAGAGGAATGAAAGAATTTATGAAAGAACTTGATGTCTTGGAATGGAAGATGTACAATCCAGCCTCCAACTCAGCTGTACCAATCCTCCTCAAAGTAGTTTTGTCCTATATTTGACAAGCAATGTCATCAAAAACAAAATGACAATTCAGTGACTTTGACATTCTAGACACTGAAAGCAAATTGAAATTAAAAGTAGGTATATAGAGGACATCAGTTAAGTAGAATTCCTCAGAGAAGTAAACTGTTCCTGCTGTGCTTGCCATCACCTTAGAACCATCAGTTAATTTTACTGAAATAGGCTTAATTCTTTTGTGACAATGAAAAGAATCAATCGAATAGCACACATGATCTGTGGCTCCAGTATCTAAAATCCAGCATCTACTCTTTCTGAGAGGCATAATGGTACATTGTACCTGATTTATTATTGACTGAGGTTGACACTATCTCGATTGGCACTAACATCATGTCCCGAGGAGGAGGTTGATGCTCCTAAATTCTAAGCATATTGAGAATGGCTTTGTGCTTTCAAAAAAACCATGAGTATTAGGTCATTCCCATTAATAATATAAAAAATTTACATTGGATTTGTTATCATTGAAATCTTGATCCTCATCCTCAATTTCCTCTTCAACCAAGAAATTGTTTGCTGATTTCTGAAAATGAGGAGGGTATCCATGCTTCTTGAAGCATGTGTCTACCATGTGACCAATTTTGTGGCAGTAAGAACACACTTTTCTGCCTCTTCCTCCTTGACCTCTACCACGATTGCCTCTGCCTCCATTTCCTCTCCCTCTCCCATATGTATCAGTGGTATTTGCAAGAATTCGAGACTCCTCCAATCGTGGATTCATCTGTCTTTCTTGCTGTGTAAGTAAAGAAAATGCTTTATTTATGGTTGGGAGAGGATCCATCAACATAATCTGTGATTTGACAGCAGAATATTGTTCATTGAGTCCTTTAAGAAATCTTATCACATAGTCATTATCTCTATAGGTGACATGAAAGAAATCAAAAGAATTGATCAATTGAGATGGTGGGAATCAAAGTACATGTACATTTCACTTGACATAAGCATGAAGGAATTGGTCTAAAGTTTTCCAATTCTTGCCAAATACCTTTCAGTCGAGTAAAGTAAACAATGATAGAATCATCACCTTGTTTGCAAGCATACAACTCTTCTTGTAGATCACCAATTCTAAAAACATCACCTTGATAATATCTTTCTCGAAGTTCTTTCCAAACTTCTTGGGTGAATATTTATCGGCGAATAAAAAGCCACCACACTCGCTTCACCGATTGTTCCATTGAGTGATAAATCCAAGACAGCACCAGTGTATTGCATCGATCCCATGCCAAGAAATTAGGATGACCAATAGCTGGTTTTGGCATTGAGCCATCTACAAAACAGATCTTATTCTTTGTCTTGAGCGCCATAAGCATGTCACGAGACCAAGAATAGTAATTGTTATTATCAAGAACCTTACAAGCACTGATCCCGGTTCTCGTTTGGATGAAGATAAATTGGATTCTGAAATTCAATATATATTAGTGACTGCTCAAGAGGCAACATGGATCCACAACCGCATTTCCATTTCCAAATTCACATTGAGGTTTTCAACTGCTATTTCCGCCATTGATGATGAAATTGATATCAATTGATTGAAATAGGATTCAAAAGAAAAAAGGAATAAGAAGATGAATTCTTCAAGAACTCACAAGAATATCAGAGTATGGTAGCAGCAGTAGCAGAGCCCCTAGGAAAGGAGCTCTGATACCATATTAAAATTGCTAACCATGATGAAAAATCAAAGAGGTAGAGTATGAACAAATGCAAGATGATGAACCCTAAAACGCAGGGAACAATTTGGGAGAAGCCTCAATTTGAGTGCTCTCTGAATATTTGCATAAAACTGATAAACTCTACAACTGAGAATTACAAGCTATCTAACCACTATTTATACAAGCCAAAAGGCCAACTAACAAACTAACAAAAAACTTTAGAAAGATAACAGAAAAGATGAAATCAATGATAATCTTTAATAATAACTGAAAAAGCAGAATAAAATTAATACAACTAACAAAAGCACAATAAAGTTATTCATATATATATATATATATATATATACCTATTGAATCAATAGTACAGTATGAAAATTGTGCTTTTTGTTTACCAAAAAAATTGTGGCACTAATTAACTTTTTCTCACTGGCTGGCTTCATTCCTCCCCCTTTTTCTCCTAATTTTTTTGAATGAAAAAACTATTTTCGATCCAACTCAAGATTAAGTTAAATTTTGGGCAACCTTAAGAGTACACCCGTTACATTGACCTAATGTATTTAGGAGAAATAATTCTCGTAGCTAATAATTAAGATTCAAACCAAAAATCAAGATATAGATGGCACACCTCCTTAATCACTAAATCTACTCATTTTAGGGCTATTCCTCTAATCTCTATTGATGTTTACAGTACACTCACCTTTTTTGAAACCTGGACGTGAAAAATCATCTTTTTCATTTTTCTCATACATTCTAATTATTAGAAGTTATTAATAGCTTCAATAATAGCTAAGTGATAGCGTTAGCATAACTGAAGGTATTAATTCGTTAATCCACCGCTAATAAATATCTTTCAGTAATTAAAGACCTTCAAATTAATTTTGCTTTTAAAGGGGAGGAGTATTAAAAGCGAACAGTACTTATCTTCTTTTGTCTAATGTTTAAACCATGGAAAAACTCTGACATATGCCTGCAGTAAGAATTTTCTTATTCAAGGAGCAATCTTCACCAATGATTTAAATGATGAAAAAAAGAGAAAGAGAGAGTGGGAAAAAAAATCAAAGGCTAGGATCCTCCCTGAAGGAATAATTTTTCTTCCTGGAGGAAGCTAGAAGAATTCTGTCCTACACTTTAATTTATTTAATGCATCTTTTATTCTCATTAAATGAAAGTTAATACATAATTGAATGTCCTTTGTCATGTAAACCTTTGAAATTAATCGGCTAATATATCTCGTTGGAATAATGTTAGTTACATACACTTATACACATTATATTACTTCACATTTATATAATTTTTGTCATATAATTACAATTGGTTTTATTTCATTTAATTTATGCATACTTACTTTTTAATTCTGTCACTTAACACAAATATGAAATGATGTGTATCATGTTAATGTGCACTAAGCATTTCTCATCTCCTTTTTTGTCAATTTATTTAAGGAAATGTATTCCATCATTTTAATTAGTTTTTGTAAATAATATCTTATTATTTGCTTAATGGTTAATATAACAGTATAAAACTCGCATGTACATGATTTGAGACTTGAAACCGCTACGTACTGGTACTATCCCTCCTTTTGGGAAATTTTTGCTACTTTATAATTGCCAAATCATTATAAATTTGGCATTGTTTCAAAATATAATATGATTTTATATTGGTTTATACTAATCTTACTATCACAATATAATTTTGTGAATCATTTTAAAAAATTTGAATAAAATTACCCAAAGAGAGAGGGAGAGAAAAATAATAGCAATTTTTATTTACATCATAACTAATTAACTAGGTAAAAATAAATGCGTAGCATTTAATTTGAAAATATATTAATTGTTTTTTGTTACAAGCGAACTTCTATGATCGAGCAAGGTGAGGTGAGAACTGAGAAGAAATGAAAAATTCGTTCGAAGATACAATGTGTAAAGTGATTCGTATACTGGATTAATAGAAAGTGAAAGTTCCTCCATGAATGACTTAGCTCAAAAAGTTTAGCGTGAACTCCTTTTCTAAAATTTGTCTTTCATACCTAAAATACTTGCTAGAAGTACAAGTCAACAAAATATCATAATAGTGTCTTTAAGTAATTTACAAGATAAATATAACGTGTTTTTTTTTATAAGAAAAGTGTATTTTTTATTAAAAAAATTATGAAATATAGACATTTATTTTGATAAAATTTTAAAAGAAAAAAGAATCTAAAGAAACCAATTTTTTGCATTTTTTGAAAAATATTAAAAATAAGTTACTTCTTAAAATAATTAATTATGAAAATATGCAAAGAACAGAGAGAATAAAAAGTTTTTGTTTTATAATTGTATCTAAATATAAAACAACTTCTATTTTTTTATAATTTTTTTAAAAATTATTTATATTATCTTATAATTATTTTTTTAAAAGCTTACTCAAACGCGCTCATATACTCTTAAAATTATAAGCACTTTACTTATGAAACTTTTATCATCAAAATTAATGATATTTGATCATGGACCTTTTATCATCAAAATTAATGATATTTGAACATTAAAGCTTGGGACTAACATTTAACTTAATTATTCAATTTTCATTTTTATCAAATGATTAGACAATGTGTTAATATTAATTAAAATAGCTAAACCGCATTTTTACAATGCCAAATAATGAAGTTGACGAAAACATGTTTATTTTAAACTTCTGGCTTCCTCATGATGGATCCATAAATTTTAGGCAGTGAGAGTAAATATTTTTGTGGTCGAAACAGATGCGAATGAGTCTGAGCAGATAATATCATCCATCACCACTAGTCTGTAAAAATAAAGAAATATGAAAAAATAATTTTGTACTTTAAGTATATTGGTACTGAACTTACGTGAGTACTATTAAAAAATAAAAAATAATATTATATGAGTATAGTCAAGTATCAAACTGATAATCACATATTTTATACATTAATAAACTTTTATTTTTAGTCATTTACACTCTTCATGTACTTAATTGATTAAGTCTGATTATGTTTTGTAAGTTTGGACTTAATTGATTTTTCAGCACTATTTTGGTCTTACATTGTTTATGTATTTCGGTCATATATTGAGTTCTAAATGTCTTATAATTATGTATCTTACTTTATAGGAAAGATAAGAGAGAGCTCTACAACTTTCATGAAGAGTTCCAGGGAAAAATCGGACATCTAGTGGAGCTAATTGAGCTTGGAAGTCAAAATACGAATTTTGTAACTGTAACCTGAACAGTATGCAATAATTATTGTATAATTCGAGTTTAGGAAACTGAAATGGGTTGGAAATTTATGAAAGTTAAGACCCATATCTACAACTTTCATGAGGAACACAAGAGCTCAATCGGATAATTTAGAGGTCATATTAGGTCTGGAAGTCCAAACAGAGGTGCTGAAACTGAACCTGAACAGTCTGCAGTAATTGGGTCATATCTTGGGCTGTAGGATGAATTTTTAGATGATTTTGGTGGCATTGGAAAGCTGAGACAATTTCCTAAAACTTTCATGAAGACCACTTTGCTTCATTTTGACGTTATCCATGAGTTCATCACTGAATGATTTCAGAGACAAGAAATTTCAATAATTTTTCACTCATAAAAGTTCTTTGGCATTTTTCAATCATCCACCCACTCATCCACTCACTCAATAATCAATTCCCTTGTCATTTTGTATCCCTAATCCTCTATAAAAGGGACCATAGGCAGATCACTTGGGTAATCTTGACTTAGCTTAGATTATGCTATTGTGTTATTTGTTGTAATTTTCTTTTGTTCTAAGTTGAAATTATGTTCATCTTTTTCTTCTACTCTCTTTTTTTCTTCTTATTTATGAGTAACTAAATCTTCATCTTATTTAGATGAAGGAGTAAAACTTTTGGTAATAAAATAAGGTTAGATTAATTTTCTTTATTGTGCTTAAATGATATATTATCAAGTGATCATTATACGTGTTATATTTTTTTTCCAATCAATTTAGAAACCCTCCTTATAAAATGGAGTTCTTGATTCATTATAGACAAATAATTTGATACAATGAATGCTTGAACTCATTTACAAGTGTAAGTATTGGTAAATAATTAAAGGAACCATAATATAACTACGTATATAATTCTAAATGGACTTTGAATATTTTATTCTCCGTTTGGAACCTCCGTTGTGCGTGAATTTCAACTGAGTTATAAAAAAAATTAATCTTGTCCTTAATTTATTACTAAAAGTGGATCTCCTATCCCAAACAAGTTCTTTAATTTAATTGTAAACAAATTTTATATTCTTTATTGTTGTGACAAAACTTTTACTTACCTCAAAGAATTTTTCTTCATCAATTCCCTGTAGATCGACTTCGGACTCTCAAAAAATTTATTACTTGAGATAACCTGCACTTGAGTTTGTATCCTTTAATCTGTATCATAAACCAAATGAGTAATGTTGAAAAATGAAAAATAATATTACATGAATTATATTTTTTATCACTATAAATTTACTAATTTATCTACATATAAGGACAAAAATTACACATAAAAAATAAAAAAAATATGTATACATTTATACTTATATATGATCAAAAAAAAATTTTAAAGTAGAGTGAGGACATGTATCCCTACCCCTTCATAATCCGTCCCTGTCCACCCACGTTTGTTGAGAAGAACTAGATGCTAGTTTTGCTATAGGGAACAGATCGTAGTTGCAGGTTCAAAGCAAGAAGCTCTGTTTGTTGGATTAGCAAAGTACAAAATATTCGAAGAGATCTTTTTTATAGACTGTGATATATATTCTTTTATGAGCGGAAATTATAATAATTGACTTGACAACATATCTTAAATCAAAACTTAAAATTAGATTCATAGGTCTATTTATTTATATAGTCAATATTTTTTTCATTCTTTATTGATATGAGATTTTTTGTTTTTTCACCTAGTTAGATATCATTAGATACTTTGTCTGTTATTCAAGAGCCTCATATATCTATATCACCTTAGTCCGTACTTTATTAGAATAGTACTTTATTAGAATATGCGCCTCCTAATTCTCTGGAACATGGCCTGGGCTTTGGTGATTCATAGCAAGCTTTTCTTTCTCGTTGGGGGCAACAACTATGTGAACATTAATCATCGTTTTTAATACTTGTTCTGAGATCTAGGAGCCGATGTCTGATACTACCTGTTGTATGATCCGAAAACTGATGTATAATATCACTTGTTGGATTAGAGAAACTTAAAATTATTGAAAAAATCTTCTTTCATGAAATGTGTTATTTTGCTATGAGTTAAGTGAGGAACCATAATAATAGATTTGATGTTATATATTGATCTAAAATCTTAAGACATTAAGTTTATAGATCCATCTATTTATATGATTCTTATTTTTTTTATTTCTTCTCAATGTATGACTTCGTTTTAGTCACACTTAAATTCTTAACACTACGTAACATGGGCAACACCTCATGCGTGAAGCACAAACCATTAATTATACACTCCTCTCCATCCTTGACAACAACACAAGTCCTGCAAAATTCGATTGAAAGATAGTTGCATCTGTACATTGATCGTTATATTATATAATAAACACATGCATGGTGGGTAAAGGGCGCACCAGCTTGATACTGGTTTTTGGCGAATTTCCAATAATGTTGGCACAATTTGCGCACTTATAGACTCGTCTAGAAGCTGATAGTACATATTCGATCAACACTTGGTGGGGGTGCAAATTAATCTTTTCCTTCAAAACATACTTGGTTTCTAGCATATACATACCAGAAACCCCACAACAAATTCATTGATGAAAGCCTCCTTTCTCCATAGATTCTAATGAGTTAATAATAGCCTATATATAATCATGACTCATAAAAATGGATACTGAGAGGGGATGAGAACCAAAAAAGAGTTGCGACCGATCACAATCTCTAAAGACATGAGAGAAAGTCTCTGAAGCCTTGCTGCACCTAGGGCAAGCATCTGGGTTTTCTATACAGTACCCTCCCTTCGCACAAGGTTGTTTTGTACGAATTGCGTCTCGCAAGCCACGTCATAGGAAATTCTTGACCCTGGGAGGTAAGCGTGCAATTTCCATAAATCAAGCAAATATCTCATGGTATACATGTCTTGTTCATCTCCATGAGAGTGCTGCTCTGGATTAAGTTGTATGCTGACTTCCTACTCAAACTATAGTGCACGCATATTGGATATCTCTACATCTCTAGTCTGTTTACAATAATTTGAAATTTACACCGATGAAAGATAGCTCTATTGCACTCAATCTAAAAACGCACCATCACAGTCCAAGCAAAGATTAGTTTCATATTTAAAGTGCGGTAACACCTCATAAAAGACCAAAGAAATAAATTTGAACTTTTAAGAAAAGTGAACCATCTATCTGGTGTTAGAGGATCCTCAACTCCTAGTCCTTTCTTGTTACGTTCACATGTGAGAATGGGTGCTATTATGCTAACACACGTAAATGAGTAATTAAGTAAATTGTTTTGGATTATATATATATATAAACATTCCTATTTCCTAGCCTAGACAACTCCTTGAGTCCGAAGATGAGCTATTGGCTATAGACGAGTTAAACTACGGAAATTATTGGATTGTTGGGCGGCGCTTTATATAATAATTTAACTTAACCGTGACGCTTTTAATTTTATATATATATATATATATATATATATATATATATATATATATATATATATATATATAAACATTCCTATTTCCTAGCCTAGACAACTCCATGAGTCCGAAGATGAGCTATTGGCTATAGACGAGTTAAACTACGGAAATTATTGGATTGTTGGGCGGCGCTTTATAAATAATTTAACTTAACCGTGACGCTTTTAATTTATATATATATATATATATATATATATATATATAATATATATATATATGAGGACATATATAAAGATCAGAGGAGTAAATTTTGGCATACAACCATTAAATAATCAAGATTAAAAGTTATTTAAAGATCATGATTAAAAAAGTTGCATGTTTATATTCTAATCTCACCATTCATATAAGATCCAATACCAATATTCACTCCTCTCACCCTCTCACAACAAACACTCTCTCTCATCCGATATATTATATATATATATATATATATATATATATATATAAAAAGGCTATTATATTTTTAAGAGTAATGTCAGATAACTAGTTAAAATTCATATATAAATAGCAATGCTAGATAAATATATATAGCATATATATATATATACTCATTCACATGTTTCTTTATTTTTTATTTTCTTCTAGATTTTTATATCATATCAATGTTTGTTTTAAAAATTTTCTGCACACTATTTTTTTCCAAAAATTATATAATGCATTATCCATTGTAGATTATTTTTTATTTTAATTTAGAATTTTATTTTGTTTATTAAGAAATTTTATCTATTTTAAAATTTTAATTTTAATGAAATTATATTTAAATCTCAAATCTTACCATTAATTAGTTGTATTTAATTTATTTTATAAGAAGATTATAAATATTCCTTCTATCAATATTTTATAAAATATTTTTTGTTATTAAATTTAATTTAAAAATTTATAATATATTTCTATTTCTTAAAATCAAGTTTTTTGGCAGCGCCAAGTGTCTTGTCCTTTGGTTCTACTTCATTATATAGCTAGCATTTTTCACATATAAAATAACAACTCATTATGCAAGTCGTTGATACGTTGAATTGTCAATCATTCAATGATTTGCATAAACAATTGTTTTTTTTTAAGTTATGATTTTAGGTGTGTGGGTCTTGTAAATTAATGGGCAGTGGGAAGGCTCTTCTCTTGGATATGAGTTTCTCTTATGCATGTATTCTCTGACAATAATTTGTGTTCAATGTGTCTTCTAAGCTTGGCATGAGTATTTATATGGATTTATTGGATTTTTTTAATTTAAATATTTTAAAGTACGTGATGCATTTCAGAGAGAAATTTTGAATTTGATAATTATTTATAAAAATATCTAACGATTTAAAATTCCATAAAATAATTAAAATTGCCCGACAACGAATCATAATAAATATGTAACATTATAGAGTTGTTTTTCTCATTAAAAGTTACTATTTATTTATTTTTAAGTATATACAATTCACTTAAAAAAATTCACATACCACGTCAAAAAAAAAAAGGAAAAAAATTCACATACCAGATATACCAGATGCATATCCATGCTCTTAAGTTCTATGTGATTAATGCATATTTAATTTAGCAATATCTATTTGCAATAATATGCTATAAGTTATATGTGAATAGCACATGCATGATATATATTTATGCAGAATACTAGATAGTCAAAAGTTTTTTTATTAAACTTTTTGACAGAAGGATTTGATATTATTATTGATTCTTAAATGAATGAATAATTTATTTTACTTCAACTTATTCAACAATTACTTTTAAATTTTCTCATCATGTAACAATACATTATATCTATGTGTGTGCACGGCATGTGTATGGACATATGAATTGGAAATTACATGGCATTGATTCCGTGGTTTAATAATTAACTTGAAGATCACAAGAGATCAATTAGTATTAGTTAAAAAAGATATTGATTATTTTGCATAATTATACTACATATTAAGAATCTCTCCCAAATGACCATTATGATAAGAGATGAATATATGATAGTAATGCATTTGTTTATGTAATCCTTCGTTAATGGGTGACAATCAAAGGATTTCCTTCACGAAAAAATAATCTATCTGATCATTAGTCTTATATAATAATACTCACTTATGAATGCGATTGGATCAACAAATTATCCAACGCGTGGGCTCCTTTCAGAATTGATTAATTACTTCTTAGTTATACATGTTCACCACAATATATGTAAATGAATCAATTTAGAAAATTGACAAGAATAATTGAGAACTTAACAAAAAGAGAAGCATCTGGATTTGGGTGGTGGGGGTGTTGAGTAAGAGCCATATAAATATGTTAGGGTTAAACCACATGGAAGACATAATTTGCAGGGTGCTTTCACATGCCCTCCACGTTAAGCAGCCTTTTTTTGTCTATATGTAATACATCTGTAACTGTTAGAGAGCCAGCAAGGCACATCTCAAGTGCCTCTAGTTGCGCCATGCAACTCGCCAGGCTAGCTGGGTTGATGCAGAGGGGGAGATTAATCATCTAGTTACAAAACTGTTGATTGTAAAATGTTTTTAAGGGTAACAGTAAGTTCATCTAATAAAATTTACAGTGAACACGAGAGTTATGGATTGAATCTTGTCTTTTACAAAAAGAAAAAGAATCTTAGAGAAAATAAAAGAAACATCTGGTGTTTTTTATAAAAATATATACAACGATATATATTAAAAAAAAATAATTATAACAACCCTTTCTACTATCTTCTAGTTAATTTTCACACTAAGAGAGAAGCAGATCGGACATAGGAACTTAGTTCTTTCTAGCTTGGCGTTTGTATGGATACCTACATGGGTCGACATTATTGAAATTCATGTATGAGCTGTATATGGCAAAATGTATTTTAATTTGTAATAGTTCCTTCTAATCTAATAAAATTAATATCATTGTTATTTAACTAATAAATACAATTTACTTACTTATATATAGTAGCTGAGTTGTTGTTCTCAGTCATGTACTAATCTACAAGGTTAAAGAATATGTAATAAATATATCCAATCCTATATATGTATTAAAATAAAAAAAAACACATAATAAATATAGCATATAAGTGTGTGTTTGTGATAATCAGAAAAATTTGATTATTTTAATAATCGATTATTGATATAAAATCTTTTTGTTATAATCGATTATAATAATCGAGTTTTATGTTTGGATATGTTAATCGAAAAATGATTTTAAAATTTAATATGTTTCATTTGAATAAGTATAAAAAAATCACTTTTATGCATTAAATTACTAAAATATGTATAGAATGATTAAAAAATTATTTAATTGAGAACAAAATAGTATTTATATCTCAAAGTGTAAGGAATAATCTATAATCTAAAATCATAAGTTGAAATTTCAAGCATTATGAAAAAACTTTTATAATACATTGAATTTCGTACAAAAATTGAAATTAATTTTGCTAAACATGAAAGAATACCGTTACAATAGTTTTTTCTCTAAAAAAAATTATTTGATTAGGAAATAATCTCAACTAATTAATAAAAAATGTCAAGACTTTTTTTTTTGTTTGGTTAAGTCAAGATATGTTGTTGAGAAGTTATATTATGGTTTAAATATAAGAAATTTATCTAATCTTCTATTATAGTACCTAAACTTTTATAGATTGATTTTCTTAAAATAATTTTGATAAAACAAAATTTTTTTGGGTTCTGTATTGGAGAAGGGATAAAACAAAATTTTTCGGTAGAATCAATTAAACAATTTTTATGATTTTCAATTATCAAGTTTTTGAAGAGCATTGCCGTAATGATGAAGTTTTTGCTTTCTGACTTAACGGTCACGAATTTTAGTTGTGAAAATAATTTCACCATTTATGAGAATAAGGCTGCATACATGACTCTCCCCATATCTCATAATGTGAGAGCCTCTTATATATAATTACTCTTTGTATTCATCAAGAGTTTAAGCCTTTTCTTTTCGCTTTCATCTGTACCGAAAATAATCAAAGAGTTTAAGACTTTTCACCTCATTCTCATTTTTTTTTTATTTTTGGGTAGAAACCCCATTCTCAATGTAAATTTCTTTCCAAAGAGCTTGTGACAGTAATTCTCAAATTTTTGCCTATTATCTTAAATATTTTGATTGATATTTGATTATTTAATAGAAAATAAATCAGGATATCTTTGTTAATTATTGTTTTTCTTAATTAAAATTTTCGTTTATCACACGTGCGACTAAAAATAATTTCTCTACTCAAACTTCTACTCCTTGGTTCATTTATATTCTTATGATTTAGTTTCTTCTTTTTGGCTGCCGCAAAACTTTAGTAGATTCCTTGCCATCAATTAATGTTTCCAACTTTCCCTTCTGTGCATGTGCATCCACTTTATACAAGCATGCACGATAAATAACACGTATGCTTTATATAAAAAATAAAACAAGAAAGATGAGACCTTTGGGCAAGGCAACTATTCTAT
The DNA here is from genome assembly GCA_029884605.1 of Ormosia emarginata. Lineage (NCBI taxonomy): Eukaryota > Viridiplantae > Streptophyta > Magnoliopsida > Fabales > Fabaceae > Ormosia > Ormosia emarginata. The sequence goes on along the minus strand of JAQQTP010000069.1, from coordinate 15,279,978 downwards.
TTCAGTATTTACAGGCTTACAGCACACAAGAGGGTCGACAATATGAAACAAACCAGCTAACAAATACACAAACAAAATGCAGATAAACAAAGAAAATGGGATCTCTCTCTTTCTCTCTCTAACTATCATATCATTCATTATTCACAGCGATTATTTTAACACGGTGTCACCTTGCATCATTTGATAGATGTTTACCTACCATACTTCTCCCCCTACACCTCCCACTCTTCAACATGAAGTACTAATATACCCTTTTCTAGCTTATCCCTTTACTTTCTCTGTCCCTTTTAAAATTATATCTCCAATAAGCATATTCAATTATACTATGGCGATATCAATAACTCTAAAGAAAATTATTAAAAATAAAGAAACAAGAAAGAAAATATACCAATGGTAATAAATAAGCACCTATAAGTGATGAATTATTTGGGTCCCACTCTCTTGCGTTATATCTTAGCTTGATCCATTTGTCAGCCCGTTCAATAATTGAGTTCTAGTGATTTATTGTTTTGGTTGTTTGTGTGTATATACACATAATTTTAATGAAATCAATTTTGAATCAAAACATCAAAATATAGTGGTCAGACTTGTGATATTTATACCAAATAGTTACTTAGAAGTTCAATGTAAAAAAAGTTGAATTAAATTAACAAAATCAATCATTGAAGTTCGTTTTCTCTCTCCCTTGATGTCCGGTCTCTAAACCCAAGAATTTAAATAAAAAAGAGAGGCTCATCTCTAGTTGAATTAAAATTACATGTTTGAATATTATGATACAAACTTTTTGGTTTAAATCTCTCGATATTAAGTAGATACATTGAATTCTAATTAATATAAAGTTAAGTTGCATCAGATTATAAATATGTAAAAAAAAAAATAATATTAATTTTTTTTATTTATAATACTTGAATTCAATTTTTTTAAAAAAGAATAAGTATTGATTCATTTGAACCAGTGTGAATATAAACAAACATATATGATATAAACTTTAATTAGATATATATATGCATACATATGCATGTTTACGTTCATATATTTAAACAAACAACTACATTGCTCTGTATCGAGGCCACGCACACGTACATTATATAGATATTTTTGGTCCTTTACTTGCAAGTGAAAAAGGCGGGTAGGAAGTTCCCTAATCCAAGGGCAAAACTAGCATCTTTACAGTGGGGGCATAAAGAAAAATTATGATGTTTGAGGGGTTAAATTGGAATTATATTTTTTTTTTTCAAAATAATTTACATGCAAAATTACAAGAGCCTCTGCCCTGGTCTTATTCTTATGCCTAAGTATTGAATACATGAAACAACTCATGAAGAGAAAAGGAGTCTAGGCGTATTTCAAGAATGGAGGGGGGAATGGGGGTATTTATAAGCTTGGAGGTGATGATCGAGAGAGGTGGTATTCCTACTTATTGACTCGGAACAGCCGATTATAAGAAATCTGCATTAGGCCGCTTTGATTTATTGGTAAAGGTGAAAATATGTTAGGCCAGATTATACTTTGTTTTAAGCAGATTTAGTTTATATTATAATTATAAAACTTGATTTTAGCATGTGAACTTGAAATATGTCGATTTTTAAAGTTTAACTTGACATTTTTAAAAGTTTGATCTGACCTGAAAACTTATTTAAAAGTTTATTTTGTAATAAAATTTTTAAATAAACTAACAAACTTATCTTTAAATAGGCTAACAAGCTTTTACATATACTAATAGGTCTACCTTTTAATAGATAAATAAATCTATATATATAACAAACCTAAGCCTTAAAATAGGTCAACGAGCTTAGGTCTTTAAATAGGTTAACAAATATGTAATTTTTAAAATATTATATTAAAAATATAATATTCTAATTCAATAATATAACCATAACATGTCAATATATACTTTTGTTATAATTTAACACTTACTCCTTACTTTTATAGATACTCACCACTTTCTTGTTTTAGTCTTTAGTCGATATAGGACTTGGAGATATGTCACATTATCAGCAAGATTTACCATGAAACCTCCATAGTTCACCATTTTTACCATCATCTTCCCCCAAAACAACACAGTAACCTCATTAACACTCTACCAACGTGAATTATGTTTCAAATAATAATTTCAATATATTAATAATTTAAAAAGTATATATTTTAATATGATTAACACTCTTTGGCTGCCACGCCATAGCTACCATGAACTCCCATCGAGCACCATGACCACGACCAATCATCTGCCAACGTCTACCCAATCTCATCTTCATTTTTAGTATACTTTTATTGATACTTGAGGTTGTGTTGCTCTAGTCTTAATGTATGAAGACACTTTTTCTAAACCCAACAAGCTCAAGTCAGACAATACACATACTCAATAAGAGAAATGCTACATGTAACACACTCAAGAACATGTTAGGCTAGTAAACGGATTACAAAGATAGTTTAATACTTGCTTAACATGACAATTTAGTTTTGTGACAAACGGAGTTCATTTAGACACTTTGTTGCAACATAGAAGTTGAAAGTAGCTTAAAATGACTCAAATAATAGCATAAATTGCTAAGTTGAAAGAAACAAGTATAGATAACTTGTTTCTAAATCACAAATGAGTTAAATAAGATGCAGTTAAAATTTAAGAACAATCATAATCAATTTGGTATTTTTAGGCATACTGGTTGTGTTTTTAATGCCCGATTGACCCCCAGCAGATATGAAAAAATAAAATAAAGATGAAACAACAATTTAGATGAATCATGGTATTTATTTTAAAGTTGTTGGAACCTGAAAAACTTGAATTAGTATAATTCAAGTATCCTTAACAGATATAAGTTTCAGCACAAAAACTTAAGTTAAACTTTTTTCTTAATTTCCTCCATGTCCCACCCCCTATTTCTCTCTTCTCATAGCCAGAAAACGAAAAATAGAAAGAAGAAAAGAGAAAGGGAGAAAGGGAGAAAGGGGAGAAGAGGAAGATGAAGAGGGGAAGGAGGAAAGGAAGAGCAAGATCAAAAATATCAAGCTTCAAGATCTTTATCTCCATCAAGAGGTAAAAGGATTTTCTATTCATCTCTCTCTTTGATTCTTTTGAATAAAGTTTGGGATTTTGAGTAGAATTAGGAGTTTGGAGAGCCAAATCCAAGTTCTTAACTTGGTTTTTGATTCCAAGAACTAGGTTAGGATAGTTTAAGCTTAGAGAATGCTAGATAGTTATTTATGACTCAAGAACAACCATTAGAATCCATAGGAAATAGATTTGGAGAATGGTTGGGATTAGGTGATTTTGAACCTAAATCTATGCCTCAAAAGAATTAATAAGTTGTAAAAGAGTTACAACAAGTTTAGGGGCCTAGAATGGTATTAGAAATCACTTAGAATTCAAGTTTGTACGATTAGAAATGAGTTTGCTGCATAAGGAAAGTTGTTTTTCTGGTTTTCTACAAGGTGTAATCGATTACATAGCCTTTATAATCAATTACCAAGCTTCTGGGGCCGCGAAATGTGTTTCTGGGCAGCTTGTAATCGATTACACAACTTTTGTAATCGATTACAAGGCCTTTGGATGTGTTGTAATTGATTACAACACTCTTGTAATCAATTACAGCAGGTGATTTTGCAGAAACAGGGTAACATTCGAACAGTTTGTGATATTTGTTGCATATCTTGAGTTACAGACATCGTATGAACTTGATTCTAGAGCCATTTGAAATCTAAGACATAAGGCTTCATGTAGTAAAAATTTCAGAATTAATGAACAAGCCAATCAATAGCAGTTTCTACTTGAATCCAAGGTAGATTTTGCAGAAAAATGTATTCTAGCAACCAATAAACCAGATTGCATAATTTATTACTCCGATGTCATATTGACATAGGACCAGTGGCATTTTGAATCTAGATGTAAGGCTTCTTGCCTGTAAAATTTTAGAATTTCCCCACTTGTAGTTTGTTCCCAGTTTCAATTTAAAATCAGGTCAGAATTGGGCAAATCAGAGAATGTCCTGTTTTGGACTCAGTAAAATGTCGCATAACTTTGGCTACCCATAGCCAAATGAAACAAGGTTTGTGGCATTGGAAAAATATTAGAGAAAACTATATGCTCATAAAATTTTAGAATTTCAGAAGTTATAGTGCACATTTGGTGTAATATTAAAAATCAGTCTTTTTAGGCAAGATTTGAGGTATTTTGGGTATGGTTTAAGCCCTATGAACACTAGTAACTCTTTTAATAGTTAGAGTTGAGTGTCATAAGACCTAGTTGACAATAGTTGAGTGTCATAATACTTAGTTGGTAATAGTTGAGTGACTGCGGGATTAAAGGATGTAAACCCAAGTGCAGGTTGACTCAAGTAATAAATTTCTCGGGAGTCCGAGGTCGATCCATAGGGAATTGATGAAGAAAAATTAATTGAGGTAAGAAAAAGATTTGTCACAACACCAAAAGTAATAAAAGATGTTCACAAATGAATTTAAGAACTTGCTTGGGTTAGGAGATCCACTCTTGGTAATAAATTAAAGTTAAGATTATTTCTCTTTTTAACTCAATTGAAATCCACACACAACGGAGGTTCCAATCGGAGAATATAACATTTAAAGTTTAATTATATATGTAATCATATTATGATTCCTTTAATTATCTACCAACATTTGTAAATGAGTTCAAGCATTCACTGTGCTAATCCTATTGTCTACAATAAATCAAGATCTCCATTAACAAAGAAGGTTTCTAAATTGATTGGAAACAAAATACAACACATATAATATTCATTTAATAATATATCATTTAAGCACAAGAAATAAAATAATCTAGCCTTATTTCATTACCAAGAGCTTCACTCTTTCACCCAAGCAAGATGAAGATTTAGTTACTCATGGATAAGAAGAAAGAAAGAGAGAAGAAGAGAAAGATGAACATGACTTCAATTTAGAACAAGAGAAAATTACAACAAAGGAAAATAATAAATAAGCATAACCTTAACTTGTACAAACTAAGCCTAACACCCAGTGTCTAACTCTTGAGTGCCTTTTATAGAAGAGTAGGGATACAAAATGACAAGAAGAATGATTAAGAGTAGGTGGATTAGTGGGTGAAGTAGTTGGATGATTGGTTAGGTGGTTGGATTATTGAATTAGTGGTTGGATTATTGAGATTCTTTGTCTCCAAAATCATTCATTGCTTAACTCATTGATTCCGTCGTTTTTGAGCCAAGTGGTCTTCATGAAAGTTCTAGGAAATTGTCTGAGCTTTCCAATGGCTCTAGAATCACCCAAAAATTCGTCCTACAGCCCAAGATATGACCCATTTACTACAGACTATTCAGGCTCAGTTTCAGCACCTCTATTTTGACTTTCAGACCCAATATCACCATCAAGGAGCCCGAATCAAGTTTTGTGTTCAACGTGAAAGTTGTAGATATGGGTCTTAACTTTCAGATTCCAAATTTTCAGCCCATTTTATAAGCCCAAACTCGAATTATGCTCTGATTACTGTACACTAAAACACAAAACTCGTGTTCTGTCTTTCAAGCCCAATTAGCTCTACTAGATGTCTGATTGAGACTTTGAGCTCTCATCAAAGTTGTAGAGCTCTCTCTTATCTTTCCTACAAGGTAAAATTCATAATTATCAGACATTTAGAACTCAAGATATGGCCGAAATACAGAAACAACGTAAGACCAAAAATAGTCTAAAAAAATCAATTAAGTCAATTTGTCAAAACTTACAAAACATAACTAGGCTTAATCAAATAAGTACATGAAGAGTGTAAATGACTAAAAATGAGGGTTTATTAATGTATAAAATATGTGATCATCATTGAGCGCCATAAGACGTAGTTGGCAAAAGTTGAACGTCATAGGGCCTAGTTGACAATAGTTGAGTGTCATAGGACCTAGTTGGCAAGAGTTGGTTCCTTTATTTAAAAAAGATTAGTTATCCAAGTAATGGACATTGCTGGGTAAGCTTAGTAAAGTGGTTACACCGGAGTGTTTCATGAAAGAATTAGTTTTCCAAGTAGTGAACATTGCCGGATAAGTCTAGTAAAGTGGTGACACCGGAGTGTTTCATGAAAGGATTAATTCTCTAAGTAGCGAACATTGCCGGGCAAGCCTAGTAAAGTGGTGACACCGGAATGTTTCATGAAAGGATTAGTTATCCAAAGTTAGGCCAATGATGTCATATCCAAAGCTAGGCTGCAGATTAGTTTGTCCTAAGTTAGGCGGTGTATCAGTATATCCTATGCTAGGGTGTGGACTAGTTAAATCTTATACTAGACTGTGGATGAGAAATCTTATGCTAGGTTGTGGATCAGTATATCCTACGCTAAGTTGTGGATGAAAAATCCTATACCAAGTTGTGGATTAGTATATCCTATGCTAAACTAAGGATGAACATATCCTAGGTCAGACTAAGGATAAGTAGGCATAATGCCAAATGAAGGAATACAATTCCTAAGTATAATTAAGTTACATATACGAGTTTCAATTTAAAAATATATTTTTGTATATATTTAATTTTAATACCATGATATATATGTTTTTACTGAGAATTTTATATTCTCACCCCGTTATATTTCATAGTTAGCAGGTCAAGACCCTACAAGAGGGTAAGAAGATGAAGATAACAGAAGAATCAAAATAGTTTAGTTTTATGTTCTTAATTCAAAGCTTATGCATTAATTTATATTTGCTTTGAGAATATAAAAGTTGTATATTTGTGTATGACTTTTATATATGACTCTCCATAATTATTTGTTTGAAATGTTATGGATTAGTTAATGATTAAGTTAGAAGTAGCATGTATGATACTGTTTATCCAAGTATATGTTAGATATACTAGGGTACAGATATTAGGTTGTTACACTACACACATCAATCTTCATTTTTTGCAACTATATGTTTTCAATAATTTTGTAATTTGTTATATTTCAAAGTCTCACATCAACCAAATACTAGAGTAAGAAAATTGTGAAGATCTATAAAAGTAGGAAGTGATTGTTGAGTTATAACATAATTTTAATATGCTATTTTTATTCTAACTTACTAACTTAAATTTTAGTTACTTACTTTTATTAAAATTTAATTTAATTAAAAAATATATTAATATATGATAATAAATTAATTATTGTAATAATATATATTTTATTATATATAATTGAATAGGTCAGTGAACCTATCAAGTCTAAAATGCCTATTAAATAACTTGAGGTCTAACTTTTTAGTTAAATATGCTTTTAAAAAAGTCTTGATTTATCTTATTTAATAAACAAGTTGAGTCAGACTAGGCCTCAGGCAAGCCACGCCATAAGCCCTCGACAGGCAGTCTAACCCATTTTCACTCTTACCCATTGATAGATCTTTATTGGGTTTTCATTTTTTTTTAAAAAAATGATGATTAACCTCTTAAACTATTTTATATTAAGAGAGGGTGGAAGAGAATTTTGTAACTTTAACTGTCCTTCGGGTATCCTTTTTGAGTCAACTTATTTCATAAGCCCCGCTTTCTCATAGCCAATTTGAGTATTTTTAATCAATCAAATCTATTATTATTATTATTATTATTATTATTATTATTATTATTATTTGAATTATATTTTTATATTTTTGAAATCTAGTGATTGTATATCTAAATGAATGAATATATATGTGTCAATTCTCGATATTCTTATCACAAATAATGCATACATTCCTTTTTACATCTCATCTAATACCATTCATCATATTTATTTGTTCTTATTACTTTCTCTCTCCCAATTACACACTCTTAAAAAGGATATGTACAGTATCCATACATCTAAAAGAGATCTAGAATCATCTTTTTCCTATATGTGTTGATGCACCACTAAGTACTCTAAGTCTCATTTACCTATGCATCTTTATTCTTTATTTGTGGAAGCTTATTGCTTAACATGACCTTTTTTTTTTTATAAAAATAATGTAGTTTAAAAATCAATTTTTTGAGTAACATAAGTCAAAAATTAATTCTTGAAATAGTATAAAGTAATAAACAATAAAATATAACAAATTGTATATGTCAAACACGACTTACACTTAAATAATTTATTATTATGTTTTAATAATAAGTTGTGGATCAGAGGCACGACTTACCCAATTTTTTCTTATTATATTTAGGTAAGTCGTGCCTTCCATCCATGACTTACCTTTAATTTTTTTAATTAAATTTTGGGTAAGTCATGGATGAGAACCACTACTTACCCTTTTTTTTAAAATAAAAAAAACACAAGTGAATTCATGGCTTGCATTAGGACTTAGAGGTTAAAGTTATCTCTTATAGTTGGAGTTACATTATTTGTATCATATAATGCTATTAAATGAATATTTACCCCAATAGCAGGGTTAACAATCATAAGACTTAGAGTTATATAATGATCATTATATTCATAAAAATCATCAATATCAACAACAAGTGAATTATGAGGAGAGTCATATGCTGACATCTGTCAATTTAATTAAAAAAAAGAAAGAAAAATTTTATATCAATAAACGTAAAAAAGTTGTAATAATAAAAAGTATAATTAACATTCTTAACAAATACAAAATGATCAAATTTGATACAAAGTAACAGTGGTGAAGAGAACTTAAAATATAATGAAATATGAAGTAGCACCAGAAGGAGATGATAAAATTTATAGGCATAGACCAAAACTAAATACAAGTCATAGGTGTCAACAACAACTTCATATGACATTAAAAAATGCACAATTTTACCCAAAATATAATAAAAAAAAGAGACACAAGTAAGTCGTACTTCTCAATTACGTCTCATTATATGCTACTATTTCACTTACCTTATTTTAAAAATTAAGTTTTTACTTATACCCATATGAAAATTTGACTTTCAAAATATAACATTGTAATAAAAAAATCGCTTTACATGCAGTGACAGATTCAGAAATTTTAGACAGTGGGGATAAAGACAATACATAAACATAAAAAAACAATTTCAAAGTCGAAAAAATATATTAGTACAAAATGATGAAATATTAATTTACAAATATTTTCTTTACACAATGATCTTTATATTACCAATATTGTTAAATATCTTTCTTTCTCTATATATATGAATGATCTTAACTCATAATCACGTGAGATAAAATTTGAGAAAAAATATTATATGAATTTTAACTTTTATTATTACAAATTTATTCATCATATAGAGATAAAATTAAAAATATGAAGATAGTATAAATGATAAATAGATATCATGAGTAATAAAAAAATTTTAAAAGTGAGTGAGATCAAGTATCCTCATTTTTTTATACATAAGTTTATTCTTGATTTAAAAAATATATATCTATCATGTATAAAAAAAAAGTTTCAAACTTAAGTTGAAGTATGTGTCCCTACTTTATTGTATGTAGATCCGTTCCTGTTTACATGTATCACAAATATATAGTATTTGTATATAAATCTTTAGTTTATTACCACTTGATTAATTATTAAATATATTTTTTCTTAAAGTAAATTTAAATTAAATGATTATGAAATTATGCGTGTCTTTATGAGCTTTGCAATCAATGAACCTTCTCCTAATTTTTTTTACCCATCACTTGTCCTTCCAAACTTTGGTCAAGTTATGTTACTGCTTCTACATTTATTGAACTATTTTGCCCGGACACAACAATACACAGACATATATTAATTTTCTCTTTGTTATTCGGTTTAAAATTTATTCTCTATGCTACTTAAAAAAAAAATCTTTATATATTTTTTCTAACATCTTGTTATGATATAGATAAGAATTAAACAGAGTCAATGTTCATTTTGATCCTTTAAAAATTTACGTGTCATTATATTAATTCTCTATTTATAAATATATTAAATTATTACCAAAAAATTAAATTAATGATATATTTTATTATTATTATTATTAAAGAATTAATTAAATATTTTCAATAAATAGAGTAATAAAGTAATGTTGTTTATAGGTTAAAAACCAAATAAACATTTAATACTCTAACTAAACATAACGGTCATTTTGGTAATAGTTCAAAATTCTCAAAGCCATACAATTTTCTTTTCTGGTAAAAGCCAAATAAAATAATATTGGCTCATAAAGTCACCACGTTGAAGCACGTTGTGGGGTCATTACATGTTAATGGAACTCTTGGATTCAAAAAATACAAAATAAGAAAAATAAAGCCCACTTTATCACTTTCTCATCTTTCACATATAATTGAACATTTGTTTATTTACATTGAGAAAGAAAAGGGAAGAATTGACTCAATAACTCTATATAACTAGTGATATTCATTGGCAAGTCTCCTCATTATGCACACCGTTGCCAATGGTCCCTGATAAAAATAAAAAATTAAATAATTGGTGAAACATGTAGAGTTAGAAGATTTTTAGCCATCAAAAAATTCATTCTATTTATTATGTTAGGTCGAAGCTAACTGAAATTGTCACCGGTTACTTCCATTCATAAATGGTCTTTGCCTTCACAAAGTGACCTACATCTATCTAACCAAAAATAATTAATTCATCTCATAAAAAAGAAGATAAGTAATTCATCATTATCAGCTAACTAGATTAAAATTAATATTTTTCTTTACAAACTTCAAACTTGAATTTTGTCAAAACTACGGTGTTCTACATGGAAGCCTGCTCACGTGGCTTCATGATGACTTACATTTCGCTTAAATTATTATTAAAGTAGTAGTGATGCTCAGGAAATGAGCATGTATAATTTTTTTTTAAAAATAATTCGTTAAAATAAAAAGTAAATAGAAAGTAATATATGAAAAAAGAAAGAAATTATGGATTCAATTTTAGTAAATTTTTTTAAATTAAATGAAAAATTATGAGATATACTATTATTTATATATGTAAAAATTATATAATATTTTTTTTTGTATTCATATCTCTCGTTAGTTGTTTTTTAATATAAAATCTAGGGTTAGCAATATTTGATTCAATTTTATAGGTAAAAATAATTATTTTACCACTTTTTTCTACATTATTTTTTACATTAGTTAATGAAATATAAATTTATAGTTAATTATGTATATTGATTAATTAATAAGAATTATATGTATTAATTAATGAAAAGAATATCAATTAATTAACTTATATATGATTAATTATGAAATTATATTTTATTGACTAATGTAAAAAATGGTATAAAAAAAATGATACGAAAAAATTGAAGTTGTGTTCATAAGCATTAAGGGGGCTATGGGAAAAAACACCTAATGATAAGTACAAGAACTATTGAAAAGCATCCCATGAACGCTAAGCTCATCATACCATTGTTAAAGAAACTTGGGATTGAGAGTTCCATGATAAATTAAAGGTCAATGATATCCATCTCAGGGGCAATTTGGTAATTTCACAATCCTATTTGCCACTGAAATCCAAAAGCCCCCCATAAGCAAAGCTGACCTACAAATGGGCCAACTTATTATCTCCATCGTCGCTATCTGCAGGCTGTTCCCACTACTACATCTGTTTAAAATTCTCAACAATATATATCACATAAATAAATAAAGAAAAGAAATTATTATCATTATTATCATTATTATCCTTTCCATTTTTATTATATTTCCCTATCATTATTTTCCCTTTAAACGATCTATGTTATAATTTATCCCTAAGCTTTTTCTTTTCCTTTTTCCAGCACTTACGTATGACACACATAAGAGAACCCAAAGCGACTCTTCCTTGTCTTTCTTTTTCAATCCAACACCACAAAAAAAAAAAAAACCGAAGATTCCATACCCCTGATCATAAAGTTTAAAATAATAACAACAATTAATAATAATACACATACAGAAAGAAAAAGTTAACTCGGCTTAATTAAAGCATATTTTTTCTATTTTTCTATCATGAAATTGACAGAGAGATCCCACCTAAAAATAAACAAATATATTCACCCCAAAGCATCTTCATGCGCATAATAAAAACCCTTTGAGTATACTATTCCCCTTGTTTTCTGATATATTCCTTTTTTCTCAAGCTGTAATTGCTTAGGTAGGGACATATATCTCTGGCTATATGCAGCTGGGAGACCCAACAGTGTTGGAGACCTCCTCCGGCGCTGCCTCGAACGCGGCGCATGAGGGTGCCAACTGCGGCGGAGAGGTGATTGGGGTGGATGCAAATTCTGGTGAAGAGAAGGGAATTAGGGAGGGTGGTAATGATAATGATCATGAGGGTGACAAGATCAACTGTGGAGGAAACCGATGGCCCCGCCAAGAAACCTTGGCTCTCTTGAAGATAAGGTCGGATATGGATGCTGTATTTCGGGATTCAAGTCTTAAAGGTCCACTCTGGGAAGAAGTTTCAAGGTATATATAGCACTATAGCTAGTATAGTTAACTGTATATGATTTAACTGAATTCTTCATTCATATATATCTTCTGTTTTTGTTTCCTTTTTTGTGTCAGCTCAGCTTCTTCATCTTTGTCTATGCTGCTTTTCTTTCTTTTTTTTTTTTTGAAGAAACTATGCTGGAAGCTAGCTTCTTCAAGATCATGCATGAAGATCTATGAATTCGTTTTCAATTTCCAAACTAATCAGTTTTTGAAACCCATTTGCTTTCAGTGGAACTTGTATAATTTGAGCCATTAACAAGTTTTGTTTTACACTTTTTTTTTTTAAAAAAAAGACTCGAGTAATCAATTAGGGAGAGGGTGGCATATCTTGTTCAAGTTGATCTGAGATAATAATTCAATGTTATCTTAGATTTTGTAGTAATAATTAAGATTACTGACTACCCATGTCGTAGAATTCAAATCAGTAAACTGAATTTCTTGTATCTGAGTCTTGAGTTATAAAGCAATATATATAACGGATCCATAGTTGAATGAATCATTCTGTCTGAGTTTTCCGCAGGATTCGCTCAAATTCTGATGAATTTATCTTCTTCTTTCTTGGATTTCATCCTTCCATTTAATTAGTTTGTGCCTTATTTACCTTCATGTTTTTAGTACGGTAAGACAAGTATATTTCCTTGTCTAAGATTTTACCATTCTTTACGTGAAAGCAGTAGCTTTTATTTTCTTTTTATTTTTAAAATTTCCAATTTTTAATGGATGATATTAAAATTTTATCTTTATCTCTCGCTCTCTCTCTCTCCCCGCCTCTCTATATATATTATAAGCAGGAAACTAGCAGAACATGGTTATCACCGAAGCGCAAAGAAGTGCAAGGAGAAATTTGAGAATGTGTACAAGTACCACAAAAGAACCAAAGAGAGCAGAAGTGGCAAATCAGAAGGAAAAACCTATAGATTTTTTGATCAATTACAAGCCCTTGAAAACCAATTCACAGTCTCTTCTTACCCGCCAAAACCACAACCAACTTCGGCAACAAATACAGTGGCATTGCCAACAAGGCCTAGTGATACTACTGCTATCACTTATGTCACCACCACTGTTTCATCCACAAACCCTACAGTCATTTCTCCTTCACCACCACCAACCAATGTTACTTCCACAACAACAGTAGTAACCAACCCTAGAAACCCATCACAAGGGAATAATAATAACAATAATAAGGTTCCATATTCTTTGCCCAACATGAATCTTTTCTCAACCACCTCCACCTCTTCTTCCACTGCTTCCGACGAAGACTTGGAAGAAAAGTACAGGAATAAGAGAAAATGGAAGGAGTATTTCAGGAGGCTCACGAGGCAGGTCTTGGCCAAGCAAGAGGAAATGCAGAAGAGGTTCTTGGAAGCCATAGACAAACGAGAGAGGGAACACGTGGCTCAACAAGACGCGTGGAGGATGCAAGAAATGGCAAGGATCAATAGAGAACATGAGCTTCTTGTTCAAGAAAGATCAACAGCAGCAGCAAAAGATGCAGCAGTTGTTGCATTTTTGCAGAAGCTGTCTGGTCAGCAAAATCCCACAACACAACCTGCAGCAGGTGGCAATTTCCTTCTACAGCCACCACCGCCACCGCCACAGGCACCTGTATCACAAGTACAGCCACAACAACAACAAGCTCAGCAGCAGCCGCCACAGCCACCACCATTGATGGCAAACAACAATCTTGAAATCCAGAAAATGAATAATGGCCACACTCACACTAGGGGTGCTCCATTGAGCTCTTCTAGGTGGCCAAAGACAGAAGTTCATGCTTTGATAAGGTTGAGGACGACTCTTGAAGCTAAGTATCAGGAGAATGGACCAAAAGCTCCACTGTGGGAGGATATATCAGCTGGGATGAAGAGGCTTGGGTACAACAGGAGTGCCAAGAGATGCAAAGAGAAATGGGAGAACATCAACAAGTACTTCAAGAAAGTCAAAGAAAGTAACAAGAAAAGGCGTGAGGATAGTAAGACATGTCCCTATTTTCATGAGCTTGATGCTCTATACAAAGAAAAGAGCAAAAACCATAACCCTTTTGGTGCTTCTTCATTTCATAACATGAAGCCGAATGAGATGATGGAGCCATTGATGGTGCAGCCAGAGCAGCAATGGAGACCGCCTCCCTCTCAATATGAACAGATAGAGATGAAGGAGAATGCAGGTCAATATGAAGCAAAAGGAAGAGAGGGAGAAGAGGCAGAAGAAGAAGAAGAAGATGAAGATGAAGATGATAACGATGATGATGGTGAAGAAGATGGAGATAGCGTGGAAGATGAAGGAGGTAGCCGTTATGAGATTGCGACAAATAAACTTTCTTCAGTGGACACCGTTGAATGAGACAAGATAAGGAAGTTTCTGATTGAATGGAGAGTTTTTTTTTTAAAATTTTTTTGCAATTAATTAATTTTAATTTTTTGCATTTGGGATTATGAGATGTCACTGAACTTTGTCATAGCAGATAGTCATTAAAGGCCTGCCACAAACACCTGCACTATAAAATTCAAATCAATTCTTTAATTATGACCAATCTAAAAGGCATGGTTATCTGGGGCTGCACAAGGTACCTATCTGACAGGCTTTCTGATCATGGGCCAGCTTAAAAGCAGATGATTGGAGTTGTGGGTCAGATTCCGGCCGCCATGAACTGAGATCAGGGATTTAAGATCGTTAACACAAACAACAGTTCACATGGGCCAGCAAAGCAGCTATAGTGGGAGTACATGTTTAGGCAGATAAATTTATGTGTAAAGTGTAAATTGAAGATGTGAGTGAGAGAGAGAGAGAGAGAGAAAAGAGGTCCCATACAGGATAAATAAAATTAAAAATGTCACGTGCAAGTCTTGTAATTTTCCTTTTGTTTCATTAATTAAAGGTGTGGAGCTATGTATCACAGAACCACTGTGTAGTAGTACTTTCAACTTCATGTTCTTGGAAGTTTTAGTTGTGTGTGAAATTGTTAAATTGCTGGAGGACTTTGTTAATTTTTCACCATTGACTTTATAACCCAGAGGATTTGAGTGCTGTAAATGAGAAAATGTTGAGTGTGTTGAAAGGCGAAGTGGTTCAATGACGGGAAATAGTGCAAATTAAATTTGGGATTAGCTCAGTCAAGTATCCTTAATTTCAAGGCAATGTTGTACAAGTTATAATATTTTATTGTTTATGTATATATATAAAAAAATGGTTCAGTTCTTCATTAAAATAATTTATGTATGAGTGTTTGTATAAAGGAACAATTCCTGTGAAAAATTAAATTAATACCTCTTTTATATTACAAAAAGTGTCGACATAACATCTCTAGTTTCATCTTCCCTTCTTCTTAGCTACTTGCTACATGACAACTTTGCAAGAGCCATCCTGTTCAGGTTTCACAAAGAGGAATCTTACGACTCATATGTTCTCAAAATTAGCCATTCAATTACAATATTCTATGTTAGTCAGTCTTGACTTTTGTACACCAATAATATATATTGGGATTCTCTAGATCAACAAGTTCATTATGTATTGCACTCGTGCGGAGGTTGAAAATGTTAATCACCGTAACACATAAGGAACAAACAAAGAATAAGTAAATGATATTGATGATTTCTATTCTTACTTAACAAGATAATTTCAGTGGCTAAAGGAAATTGACAGCGCATTCTTTTAAAATATATTTATAATAAAGAAGTACTACATACAAAAATAAAACGTTCAAAACTATTGGAGTCAATATTGTGTATAACTTTACGCTTGACTATATTTGAGTTAAAAGTTGAAACTTTTTATTAGTAAATTTGCTTATAATTGAGGGTGATGAACATTTTCAACGTTCCCATGAGTGATCAACAATGAACATGTAGATGGAGGAGGGGATGCGGATATGCTAGCTAGCCACGGGATGGCTTACCGATGAGATTGTATCAATAGCTGTTAAACAGTCTAATCCGACCTCTTTGAGAAATGTTTCTTCAAACCTCAACCATTCAATTAATCTGGGTCCACTATAAAAGTTACATATTCAGTGAAATCTAAGCGTGGAAATTTATTTGAAGGAAAAAAATTTCTTCTTCTTAGTATATATGAGATTTTTTCCTCTTTGGGCTATACTTTTTTTTGGACCAAATTATTCTTATTTTTATTGGACCTATAAATATAAATCTTACTCGACTGAATGCTGATCTGGAGTTAAATGAGTTGGCTTATTTTTTACTGTTATTTAAATAAAAAAGACTAAATTTTATTTTTTTAAGAAAAAAAGAAAAAAGATCTTAGTTACAGCCAAAAGCATAGTTCAATGCCTAGACGATGTTCACTTCAAGAACAACTAACTTTTTTTGGCCATACTACGAGAACAACTAAAAAACAAGTTAAGAGTGACGTTTTGCAGAAGGATTTAAACCCAAAGTGTTGATGTACTCCTGACATTGTTGTACTACCAAAATGCTTTAAAGTGCTTTTTTATTAGAATAATATTATTTACATAATTTTTTTATATATTTATATTTTAATTTTGTTATTTACTTTCATATGTAAAATATATAAAAGATAGAGATGTATATCTAATATTTTTTTGCCTGTGGAACTAATAATGTTCAACAAATGAAAAATTATGAAGAATGGGTCAGTGATGAGAGTTTTGATAGTTTACGGGAAATCATAAATATAAACTTTTTTACCGTTATATATTGTAATAAAAAATGCATGGGTCGACGCTGAGTATTGGTGTTATTGTTCTCTAACACTTCAGTGTTACTATTACATTTCAAGTTGAACTACTCAAATATAATTGCTAAACCAATTCACGTTGTTTAAAAAATTGATTCGAGTTGTTTTGGTAGTCGAGTCTAGTATTTTTATATCATCGTCTATTTTCTCATATATCTGTCACAATTTTCACCAATTTGAAAATTTATCATGAACGAGAATTAGCTCAATTTATAAGATCAAAATGCAATGACTCAAGTTTCTTTTTTTTTTTTTTTGCTTTAGTTAGTAAGTAATCTTTGTTAAGATTTGTGATATATTCTGATCTTAAAATGAGACAACTTTCATATTTCCTTAAGTTTTATGATTAAAGAAAAATAAAAACGTAACGTTGCTTGATGTAGTCGAATATGAACTCATTTTATTAAAATGTGAAGCAAAGACTATAAATCGCATACACGTCAAAAAAGACTATAAATCACATGCTATAAAAATTAATACTGCATAAACATACATGTTTTCTTTCTATTTTGGACAAACAAATACAAGGTTTTGAATAGTAAAACAACATAATTTTATATCTGTTTGGACACTTATCAAACAAATAAAAGAGTGCCCATTCTGTATTGGTGGGCATCCGTTGCCTGACAAACGACAAAATGGATTTAATATCCATCCATCAATGTCCACTTACATATCAAACGGTGATTTTCTTTTGAATTTTACCTTTTTTTTTTTTAAGACGGGTTCATGGAGTATTAGAGATGAAAATAAATTTTACCCATCTTAATAAGCAAGCCCTTGCAACAAAACCCAGCTAAATTAAAAATTGTTGATTTGGATAAGTCATTAGTGAATAATTAAGCAACTGCTTTCATAGCTCATTCACAACAGCGTATATATCTTACCATTATAAAAATAATCTAACAACATGTGTCGTTTTCAGATAATTAAGACATATTTTATTAAAGATAATTCTTGTTTACTTATAGATCCCAAAGTCTTGATTAGTTTTATTGCACCAACTCCCTAAAGTCTTCACATTCTTTTTTATTAAGCTTTGAAATACACCCATTACTTGACAAAACAACGATCTTGTGACCTTGAAAAAGATTACTTAGTCACTAATGATGATAGCTAAAGTTAATGACAGGGACACAGTGTCTGTTCTCTAAACCGATTATCACATTCTGCCAAACATAAACCTAGACAGACCTCAATTTGGTCCCTTGGAGTATATCATAGCACAGTTGGATCACAATATCTCTATAAATTATACGTTAGTGGCTCTGAAAGAGCATCTGATTTCGGGCATGATGCTTCTACTTTCAATCTTGTCCAATTTGTGAAATGTATATGTATTTATGTCAAACTCAAAGGCATGCGCGTGCTTATCAATCTTTTTTTAGTCAGTTGTTTTGTTATACTATTGTATTAAAATTGCATTATCTTTCAAAAATTGATAGTTTAAATGTATAATAACAACAACTTAAAGCTAATCTATTTATTTTAAAATCAAAGTTTAATGATATGCATCCTTTTCACAACGACTATACCTCTAAAGCATCCCAAGTGGCAACATATCAATTGTTAATTTGACTTTCTTCCAAAAGTGATTGAACCCACAATGTCAGCCTCTCCAGTTTGACAAATCTCTCAGCTAAATGTATAGGTCTTACTTGGAACCTATAGATTTGACCTCTTAGGTCTTTCTATTTTTCTCTTAGAAGAAGTTTTCTACATAGAACTTGAGGGTTAATCCATTGAAATTTATTAATCCAAAATTTTTAGGATTGAGATTATTCCCATGTTTATTAGATTATCCTTGTTTTATATATACTAAGTTAATTTGTTCCAAGCGTTGTCCGTCAAAGTTTCTTGTGAGATAGATTGATATACACATATTTGGTACTGTGCAATAAATAAACTAATAATTCTTGAAGAGAGCACCTTTGTTTTAGTTGAATTTTAAAGGTGGGGCTACAAACAAAATCGAAGTGATATGACTTACTTTGTTTAAAAAGCAATATTTTTTTTAAAAAAGTTTCTCCCAGCCCATGCATGCATTTCAATTAATTTATGGTATTAGTATAGGCTTTGATTGATATGACAAACTGATTCATATGCTATCATTCTTATGGTCCTGAGCACAGGCATCCAAAGACCATAGGCACCTTCGAGGGAGTCCTGCTACCTTGCTGGTTGTAATGAAGCCTTTGGCTTCACCTTGGTGACCAGTTCTACAACATTTATTTATAAATTTCTTTTAAGGTTTTTAAAACAGTAGGTGTTAAGTTGGGAATCAATTCACTATATACCTATCAAATTAAGTCAAAGTCTTAACCAAGCAATAATAGCATCTCAAAAAAGCCTGTAAACATTCGTCATCCAAGATGTTTTGTATGTTGATTACATCCCAGCATGGTCGATATGTAGCATTCAGGGCAGGGGAGGAGGTACCTCACTACTAGAATTTTTAAATTTAGAGACGGAACATATTTCGTCTCTAAATATTTAGAGATAGAATTAGAGACAGAAATTGTTCTGTCTTTAAAATTGAAGTATCTAAATATTTAGAAATGAAAAATGAGTTTTGTCTCTAATTTAGAGACAGAAAAATTCATTTCTAAATAAAAAAATTTCGTCTCTAATTAAAGACGGATATCGTCTTTAAAATATAATAATGATTAAATTAGAGATGACACTATTCCGTCTCTAATTCCATCTCTAATTTTAGAGATAAATTTTTTCGTCTCTAAATTCGTCTCTAATATCTTAAAAAATATTTTTAAAAATAGGAAATCTAGTTGTGATTTGCCACAACTAGATGTTTTCATTTTATAAAAAAATAATTCTATTTTCTTATGCATATAATTATCAAAAATCAAAATTTATCAAAAATCACAATAAATCATCAATCATTATAATTATCTAAGTAACTATAAAATATATCAAAATAATTACAATATCTTATACATATCATTAATTACTATTACATTTTGCAAATAGACTTTTCTCTAATTTATACAATTACAGTATGTAAAGATGATAACTTGGTCCCTTCCTCTGAGGATTCTTCCTGCCCAGATGACTTTGACCTTGAACTGGGAACTCATAGATTTGAATTAAAAATGCTATACAATCATCATTCCATTGTGGTTTTGTTTAAGCAATCAGTTTCTAGGTGGTGCATACCTCCTGTTCTAACTTGAATAAATGATGATTGAAGTGTTGTTGTAATCTCTCATTTGCATAATTTATGCAGAACTGCTCAAAACTGTTCCTCTGCATATATAAAATGCACAGCATCAACAGAGACAAAATATTCCAAAGTTCAAACAGGATAAGGATAGTGAGATAGATATAAAGAAAAAGGGGAGCAAAGATTTAATATGCGTACATTGAATGATTCAAAGCCATAGATATCTAGAATACTGATTGATCTGCCAGTGCGTCTTTTGCCAACAACAAGTGATTTGTTTATTTGTTCAACCAGCCAATCAAATAGACATGCATATATTGATTTTACCAAAGCATCTCTTGCATCAATAGCTTATACGATAATACATTTGGCTTTGGGATAATTTATAAAAATGAATCTGGGATAATTTGAAGGTTACACGATAATCTCTTATTTTATTCTTTCATTTTGAAAAATTCTCAAATAAGCATAACATTTACCCAAAATGAAAAATTAGCCTTCCTTTTCCTTTCCCTCCATCCAATATACCCTAAGAGAACTTATATCACCATAAATCTTTTGTGACCTAAAATGCTCCTAATGACACATGACATTCAGCAACATCTTCCCCAATTAGAACAACACTTACATCACAAAATTCTTAAGCAAACAAATTAACAACTTCAGTACTCCAATGCATCCGAGAAACACCACAAGATAGATACACATACATAGTAAGAGAAAAAGTGAACGAAGAACTAGAGATAGGTGCCCCCTCAAAGTTCAAAGAGATAAAGTAAACGTAGAACCAGAGATATATCCACTCTCAAAGTTCAAACATTCTATGAAATATTCAGGAAGACATTCATATCTAGCCATCACAAGTACTAAGCTACTTTACTTACGAATGTCCACATAAAATTCATTATCCTATTGTCTCAGTCTTAACTTGAATAGCGCTCAAGAAAATATGAGCACTCAATTTGATACCTCTGTAGCAATAGAGCAATATCAGCAGCTTCAGGTGCCTTTCGCTACTTTTGTTGCCCATAAATTTGGCATGATACAACATAAGTAAACTTCAAATCTGCTTGTGCCCGTGATGATTCAAAACCTTGACTTGTGATGAAGTTGTTTTGAGAATAATTGTCAACTATTGATACAATAGATGTCAGCAAATATCCATGCCATGGTTCACTAGAACAAAAAACAGAAAATCACAAAGTGCAACACAGAATGTTCTGATGCAACTACCTCCCAGTGATTTGCTCTCCAGATAGCTCCGAAGCATTAAAGCCCTCCTATAGTACATCATACCACGCACTGCAAACCCAAAGAAGTAAGGGATTGTAGAAAAATTGGTGCCAGTGTTTAAGGAAGAAAAACAGAAAGACAAATAAGATATGCTAAGCATTTCTAACCTATCATTGCTAGAGTCTGCCCTCGAAAAGATGCCCAGAAACGAAGCTCCAAAAAGTCACTGGAACTTTCTTGAAGTTCTGCTTCCCCAATGGACACTCCTCAACTAATTCTTTCTAGAAAGTTCTCCCATTCATCTGCAATAGAAAATCGTTCGAGCACAATCACACAATGACATAGCTTAATATAATAAAAACTATTCCTTGTCTTTCTCCAATCACCAAACAGCTAAAGATTTTGGTATAGTTGGCTCTTAACAGACATTGACATGAAAAAATTATTTTTCCCTTTTGTTTCTTCAGTCAACCAAATTGGCCATGATTGGGGAAATAGAAAATAGGGTAAAAATAAAGTGTTAAAATTGCTAGATATAACCAAATATGGATAAATCTTTCAAGAGCCAAAAGACAAAAACAGATGCATATACATTTGAAGATAATACAGAGGATTGTGAAGCCAATAAGAGTTCTGAACATTGACAAGAGTTTATTCTTTGCGGAGAGGGAGGGGGATCTGAAAGAGAGAAGACACATTACCAGGAAATATCTTTTGAAGATAGAATAGAATAGATATTCCATCTTCATTAGAATTTAAAAGAACACTTCAACCATAATACATTTAGCTCCTAATCCAACTCAGTCGTGAACATTAGGGCCTCAATCATCAACAAATCTCACAATTTTCATATCCAACATCCAAGACACATTTAGAGCAATCAATCAAATAGGGGTTTCAACCCATTTTCTAAGCTCAATATTCATTAGGAATTAAATCAAGGAACCAATTTCTCAAATCACAATCAACATATGAACAACCATTTCCATTTCAAAATCTTTATCAAAACAGAAATTTTCAAAACAAATAGAAAACAAAAATAGCAATAAAACCCCTACCTCATCTTTCATGGCTAGGTTTTTGCTTCTTTCTTGGTTCCTCCCTCTCCCTCTTTTCCGTCCTCCCTCTTCCTATTTTCTCTCTTGTTTTTGTTCCTCAAATTTCTCTGTTTCTGCCCCTATTCTCTCTGTTCCAGCACCCACAGAGACGAGAGAGAGAAAATAAGAATCAAAGAAACAGAAAAAAAGGAAGAACAGATCAGATGAGTGTCAACGAGAACAAACCAGCGAGAGGGAATAGCGTGAGCAAACAAACAAGAGATAAGGCAGAGGACAAATGAGCGAGAGGACAGAAGGAGCGGACGAACGAGCAGCGATGTTGAACAACAAGAGAGATTGAGGGTGGTAGATGAGAAATTGAGGGAAGATTGAACGAGCTGAGAGATGAGATGAGAGATCGAGGGTTTTGAGGGAGTAGAGTGAATTGGGTTTCTGACTTTGTGATTTGGGAAGAATTTGATTTCTGATTTGAGAACTATGAATTTAGGTTAAAAATTAGAGACGGAAACACTCTGTCTCTATCTTTAAATTTTTTCATTAATTTAATTATATATAATTTAGAGACGGAACACATTTGTCTCTAATATATTTTAATTTTTTGAAAATATTTATTTAATTAAATAGAGATGGAATTAGAGACGAAAAATATAGAGATGAATAAATTTCATCTCTAAATTTTGTCTCTAAATATATTTGACTTTTTAAAACTTCACATTGACAGAATAAAGACGGAAAGATTTGAGATTGATAAATTCTATCTCTAAGTATATTTGGCTTTAAATTGACTAAATAGAGACGAAATTAGAGACGGAAAATTTTGAGACGGATCAATTCTATCTCTAAATTTTAAATTTTATTTTTCTTCTCTAATTCATCAAATCTGCCTCTGTTTCCATCTCTATTAGAGATAAAATTTTGTCTATCTCTAAATTCCATCTCTAAATCTGATTTTTCTAGTAGTGCATATTAATCTTAATGAAATTATAAAAAGTATGGGGTTGCTTTGAAAATGATCAGGAAAATAAAATAATTTGTGTTTGTTTTTTAGACAAAGAAGAAAAGAACATAGAGTAAATTCGGGCTTGTTTGATTTGTTTTTTATTTTTATTTTTAATTGATTTGTTTTTATTAATAATTACAAAAAAAAAACTATCAAAAGAAAGAAAAATGACATGATACTTTCTGAAAGAATCAATATGAGATACAAAGTTTATATGAGGTTCTTTATATACAACAACTAAACTAACTGATTATCAGCTAATTAATCACTAAGTACATGAATTATTTATGCTGCTATAATTAACTCCAACTGACAGTAACTAACTCTAACATATTATTGTAACTAACTTTAACTAACTAATTAACTAATAGTTGCAGATCAGGATGTATGATTGCAGTTGTATCAGTTCATCCGAGCTGACTCTGAGCTGATTCCAGTTGGTTGGAATTCTCAGTTTCACACTTTGTTAACATCCCCCACAAGCTGAATTGTATAAATCTATCCGACCAAGCTTGTTTAATAAAAATTAAAACAGACCAGAAGCCAATCCTTTGGTTAGGATGTCTGATACTTATGCCTTAGAGGAGATAGGTACCAAGTGTATAAATCTTGATTGAATCTTCTCTCTTACAATGTGTCAATTCATTTATATATGTTTTGTTCTCTCATGAAATACTGTATTTGTTGCAATGTGAATTACTGATCTATTATCACATAAAATTGCTATTGGAGTGGAATTAGAAACCTGCAAGTCTTGTAGCAAGTAAGTCAACCACTGAGCTTCACAAATAGCTGCATCTAAGGCTCTATATTCAACCTCTGAAGATGATCTTGCTACTGTAGGTTGTTTTTTACTCTTCCAAGAAATCAAAGAGGAATCTAAGAAGAAACGAAATCCAGTCGCTAATCTTTGAGTATTAGGACACGCCCCCTAATCAGAATCACTGAAACGAGTGCGTCTGATATCAGGATCAACAGAGAAGACTAAAGCTTTGGAAGGGGAGCATTTAACATACTTTAGAACTCGAATTGCTGCCTAATAATGCTGTTGTATGGGCTTATCTATGTATTGACTGAGAGAGCTCACTACAAAAGACAGATCTGATCTCGTTGTAGTCAGATAAAGTAATCTACCAATCAATCTCCTATATGCTATAACATATTCATAGGGTGATCCAATATCTTTTTGAAATTTGACAGAAAAATCAAGTGGAGTGTTGATAGGTTTGGATGCTAGCAGACCTGCATCTTGTAACAATTCCAAAACATATTTCCTTTGATACAAGGCAATTCCTTGTATATTCCTTGCAACATCTAATCCTAGAAAATACTTCAAATCTCCCAAATCTTTCATTTTGAATTTGGTATCAAGCTGGGCCTTGACATAAGTGTTTTTTGCCAAATCAGTTCTAGCCAGAAGCAAATCATCCACATGCATAAGAATTGCAGTAAAACCAGTAGGTTGATTGTTAATGAACAAGGAATAATGTTCCTTTGATTGACTATACCCTGATTTCAACAAAACATCAATAAGCTTGGAATTCTATTGCCTACTTGCCTATTTCAAACCATATAAGGATTTTTGAAGCCGACGTACTTGATTTTGAGAAGTTGGAGTCAAACCAAGTGGTAGTACCATATATACTTCCTCATATAAATCACCATGAAGAAAAGTTGTGTTAACATCAAGTTGTTGTAAGTGCCAATTCTTGGCTGCAGCTAGTGCCAACAATGTTCTAATGGTTCTCATTTTAGCAACTGGGCTGAAAGTCTCAAGATAGTTAATGCATGCAGTTTGAGTGTATCCCTTTGCTACTAAATGTGCCTTATACCTTTCAACTGAGCCATCTGTCTTATGTTTAACTTTGAAAACCCACTTGCAGCCAATGATCTTCTTTCCAGGTAATAATTAAATTAAAACCCAGGTATGGTTCTGCTCTAGTGCTTTTAATTCATCAAGTATTTGTAATTCTCCAACACTCATGAAGCACAACCTCTTGATATGATTTAGGCTCAATAATGGTAGATATGGCTAAAGAAAAATGTTTGAGCTGAGAAGGAATGTGGTTATATGATATAAAATTAAAAATTGAATATTGCTAAGTAGATGTTGGACAGCCCCCTAAAAATACTAAGGTGTCATGGTAATCCTACAAATAGCTTAGTGGTTTCCTGATTCTAGTGGAATGTCTTAGAGAAACATGACCGGAGGACTCTTCTGAAACAGGAACTGCAGCTGTACCAGAAAAATCTATGGCAACAACAGGTATTGAATTGGGATTGGCCTATGACTCAGAAAAGAACTAAGAAAAGGATCTAGATAAGAAATAGAAAGTGAGGGTTGGGAAGGAGAAATGACCTAAGAAGATGAAGACTCAAAGGAGTATGGAAATACTATTTCATGAAATATGACATTTTCTAGAAGTGAATACATCTTTGGACTTTAAATCAAACAATAAGTAACCTTTGATGCCTAATTTGAAACCCAAAAAGATACATCTTCTAGCTCTTGGGTCCAATTTTCTCCTATGAGCTCCTAGAGTGGTAGCATAACACAAAGATCCAAAAACTTTTAGAATAGAATAATTAAGACAATTCACAAGAAGCAACTCATGAGGACTTTTATGTCCTAAATAAGTACTATGTAGTTTATTTATTAAGAAACATGCATATGCCACTGCAAAAGTCCAAAAAACTTTTAGCAATTTAGACTAAAAAAGCAAGGCTCTAGTCACACTTAAAATATGTTGATGCTTCCTCTCAATCACTCCATTTTGTTAAGGAGTTTCGACACATGTTAATTGATGAACAATCCCTTTACTATAATAAAAGGAACTCAAGGTGAATTCAGGACCATTACATGATCTGATTACCTTGATCTTTTTGTCAAATTAAGTATGAAAAATTCACAAATGACTGAATTAAAACAGATGCTTCATATTTCAATTTCATGAAATAAACTCATATATGTCTACTTTTGTCATCTACAATTGATAAGAAATATTTATAACAAAACATGGAAGTCATTGAAAAAGGATCTCAGATATCTATATGAATGATATCAAAAGATTGTAAAGAAGTAGTGAAACTGTCAGAAAAAGGCAATTTCTTTTGCTTTGCTAAATGACAAGCATCACACTTTTTTTTTCCAGATTAGTACAAGAAACACCAAGACATGCTTTATTAACAGAACACATTGTCTCATAAGATGGATGTCCTAATTTGAAATGCCTTAAAATTGAGGAAGAAAAAGAATTATTTACAAACTTAACAAAACAAGCTGTTTGTGGTACAAATGAACTATGTTGACTTGAATTAGGAAAAACCAAACCATAGAGGCCATCTTTGAGGCTAGCTGCACCAATAATCTTCAATGAACTCAAATCTTGAATTTCACAAGTATTAAGTGAGAAAACTAACTTGCAATTTAAGGAAGACATCAATTTTGATACTGCGATAAGATTGAATGCAAAAGAGGGAATATAGAGAACATCTAGCAGATAAAATGAACTAGAGAAAATTACTTTGCCAACAATTGTGAAAATTACTTGGCTTCCATCTGGCAAGTTGACTGAGATAGGCTTGATTTGTTTGTAACAAGTGAACTCTGATAGGGAGTAACAAACATGGTCTATAGCTCCAGTATCAAGAATCTAGTGTTTAGATTTGACACTGCAAGAAAAGGCATATGAAATACCTAATGTGTGTTGCTGATTGGAAGCAACATGATTGGAAGATGATGAAGTTATCTGATTTGCTGAGTGAATGATAGGTTGAGTCATGTTGTTGAAGTAGAGCCAGAATGGCTTTCTACTGTTCTTCTAACGGGATTAACATGCTTGATTCATCTTGAATTTCCTTTTGAGAATTCATCATGGCCTGAGAATAAGTACTATCATCTTCATCATAGAAGTCTTCTGTGGTAAGGTTGTTGACCTTTGTTCTTCTAGGTCTTATATTTGGAGGAAAACCATGCTTCTTATAACACACACACACACACACACACACACACACACACACACATATATATATATATATATATATCAATTGTGTGGCCAACTTTACCACAAAGCTACATATTTTCAAGGAACTTCCTCTTCCTACAAAAGTCCTTCCAAAACTAGGAAATTGAGCTTGAAAACTTCTACCACCTCTAGCTCTTCCTCGAGGTGCATAAACATGTGTTAAATGAGCCAAAATGTTTAGTTCATCAAATTCTATTGTTAACTCTCTTTCTTGCTGAATATGTATAGACAATTCTTTATCCATTAACATAATTTGTGATCTTACAGAGGAATACTTCTCATTAAGACCCTTGAGGAATCTTATTACAAATTCTTTATCCTTGTAACTCTTAATGACAGGAATCAAATTACAACTACACTAAATCTGACAAGAGCATGAAGGAATTAGGCGAAAATTCTATAATTCTTCTCAAACAAATTTCAGCTAAGTAAAATAATCAGTTATTGAATTATCTCCATGTTTAAAAGCATAAAACTCTTCTAATAAAACTTGAAATTTTAAATGAATCACCTTGATGAAACCTTTCTTTAAGATCATTCCAGACTTCAAGGGCAATGTTCATCCAAAGAACACTCTGAACAATTGAAGAATTCAAAGATCATGTGATCCAAGAAAGAACCAATGGGTTGTAGCGATCCCAAGCTCCATACAAAGGATATGAAACTGATGGTTTTAGAATTGTTCCATTTACAAATTGATCCTTGTTTTTCATATGAAGTGACATCATCATTTTTCGAGACCAAGTGTGGTAATTCTTGCTAACCAGGACTGAAAAAATAATGGAAACTCCAAGATTTTCATTCGGACGAATGAAGGACTTGATGGATCTAGAATTGGATATTTGACATTGAATTTGCCATAGATCAATAACGCAGCGATTAGAAAGAAATAGAAATTCAATACAACACAATCACTAGTTTCCAATCAATTCAATCAGAGACGTAGCAGAGCTCCATCTGATACCATATCAAAAGAAGAAGAAAAATGACATGATACTTTTTGATAGAATCAATCTGAGATACAAAGTCTACATGAGGTTCCTTATATACAACAACTAAACTAACTGATTATCAACTAATTAATCACTAAGTACATGAATTATTTATGATGCTATAACTAACTCCAACTGACAGTAACTAACTCTAACATATTATTGTAACTAATTTTAACCAACTAATCAACTAACTGTCGTAGATCTGGACATATAATTGCTACTGTATCAGTTCATTCGGGCTTACTCTAAGCTGATTCCAATTGGTTGGAGTTCTCAATTTCACACTTTGTTAACAATAACATCTTGTTTTCATTTTGTTTCTTATTTTCTTATTTTGTTAAGAAAATGGTGAAAATAACTTTTTCTTCTTTTCATAATTTCTTTCGTAAAAATCTAAAAACAAAAAAACAAAATAAAAATAATGTGATATTTTTATAATTATTAGTAAAAATGAAAACAAAAGCAAACTATACAGGCCCTTAACTTGTAGCTTAATTAGTATGACTCAAGTCTTTAAGATTTAAGTGTGGTGTCCATATCAGATATTCAAAACTTTATGGGATCACTTTTCTCTTTCTTCTACTTAAGTGTATATTCATCTAATGTAATTAAAAAAAAAAAGCACAAATATTGAAAAGGAATAGAATATGTTTATTTATTTTAATTTACATTTTAGTAAGATGACAATGTATTTTCATATATTATTTAAACGTGAGATTAATCTCTACTTAAGTATCAACTTTACCTTAACCATAATGTGCTATTTATATTAGTTTATTGGCACGTGATATACATTGAGAGAAAACTGTCTTCCATTTTTGAATTCTTTCTATTTTAGTGAAGGTGAAATTCGTTTTTTAATATTTTTGTTTTCCCATTGTTCTACTCATTCAAAAAAAATTACCAGTTTAATTGAGTTAAATAATTCTTAAAATATATTATTTAACTTTCATGTATGTACCACTATAATCAACCAATCAATACATTAGTCAGTAATATACCCTTTTGATGAGTTGAATAAAGCAACAACAAGGATAACTAGTAACTAAAGATGGTAATATGGGTTCGTTTAACCTGTCATTTTTGGTAGGTTGACTTGTATTGTTCAATTTATTTTTTAAACTCAACTTGTTTAATTTGTCCTGCTTAACATGTGAGTTGTGGGGTGGTTCAAGATGGATTCATCTGATAAGTTAGTTTTTATTTTTTTATTTTATTAGTTAGGTTAAATAACATATTTGAATTAGGCCAGTTAACTCACATATTAACTCATCTAATCCGTCTTTTATTTAATTTTAAGTAAAGTTAAATAAGATAACATATGCCTAATTTATCAATTTTATTCAATTTTCGATGAATTAATTCATCAACCTGCCTGTTTTATTTTTATTTTTATTTTAAATGAATTGATCCACTAACTCACTGTAAAATGAAATGAGTTAAATTTCTTAAACTATATTTCAATAATAGATTAACCCGTCCTGCCTCATTTTATTTTTCCACTGATAAAGTTCTGACCCGTATTCCAATCTCTCAGGATAAGGCCACTTTTTCTTATGCTCCTTCAAACACTACTCTTACGCATCAAATGATGTCAACCAAGTTATTTTGGCTTTGATCTTAGGATTGAGCAATTGTGTCAAACATTAGTTTTTGGTATGTCATTTTATATTCTTCTTACATGTTTAATAATGTATTCTCTTTACTGAAAAAATCCTTTCACCTGATCGCTAGAGATAAAATAAAAATAAAAATCTACAGTTAATAATTTAAAATCTTAAACTATAGTAATTCTTGACATAACGTGAAAGCGTCTATGTTTAATAGTTGGGAATTTAATACTTGCTATTCTTGTAATTTTTTTACTCTCTTTTCGGCCTACCCACCTTTGTTGTAAATAAAGAATGAAAGTATAAGAGATTAAGATAAAACAAATATCAACTCATGTGCCTAGTTTTTTATAAATTATTTTAATATTTCATTTTTTTATTTTCATTTTATTGTAGATAATACATCCTTATATAAGACCTAAACATAAATAAAAAGATGGTTATACAAGAGAGTAATTATACTTTTTAATGTAATGCACTATTATATATAAATGTTACAAATTAATTAAGCACACAAAAAATTATAACTCATAAATCTTTATTAATAACAGTCTTAATTTCTAATTAAGTAAAAATATATATAATTTACTATCATTATTTTGCTATATATATTTTTTCGGGTTGTTGTAGTAAGTGGTTCTTGGGTTTTGCCGATTATTCTCCACCACAAGATGGGTCCAAGGCATAATTTTGTACATTAGGCCTACAAAATTCTTGTGAAAGGTTTAGGTAGGTTGGCCTACTAGTTTACAATGTGTGTTTCATGCTTTGATTACTTAAGTTTGAATCGTGGGTTAATATCTAAATGAATGAATGAATTCTTTTAAATGCACCAGGCCAATCGGGTGGCCCTTAAAATTAACTGGGAAAAGACTTAGTCTTGATTGACGCGAATCTGGCTCGTGAATACCCTTTCCATAAAAATAAAAATAAAAGTTAAAGTAGGTTTATGTATGATCTTTGACTTTTTATGTAAAAGTATATTAAACAAAAAATAATAAACATTCATTTTAGTCCGTTATTTATAAGCATATCAAATTGGTCATTTAAAGATATATATGATATCAAATTCATTGGTTCTTTAGTGTCACATTTTTCTATCAAATTGATCCTTAAATGACGAAGATGGCATTAAGGACCAATGATGTTGATGACAGAACTAATGTGATGTCCATATATGTTTGCGGAATCAAAATGAGTGTTTAATCCAACAAAAATATCTTTCAAGGTTATACTTAATATTTTAAGCTTTTATGTTGAATTCGATTTTGCCACATCTTTCGAATATCTGTGTTTTTTTTTTTTTTGGGACTTTTAAGTCTCTATTTGGCTTAATTCCAATGACATGCACATGACCTATTATCTTAACTATCAGAAATTGCATTCTCTATTTAAGCACACTAAAGGTGTTACCTTAAAGATATTTACTTCTTTATCTACATTCTTATATCTCATTTCACTATAAAATTGACTTGAAAATCAAAATATCTTTCCAAATATCCTTACTTCCTCTCTAATTGATCACCATAACCGACCTATGCAGAACTCTTTGGCATCTCTAGACATCTTAGGTACCCCTCAGGTACATGCGAAAACATTTTGGTTGAGCCTTCAACAGATATATAGTAGTAACTCTTGTTTATAGGTTTTCTTTTTCTCCTTTTGATGGTTATTTTATATGAAATATGACTAAGTTTCTTAGAAAGCTAATCATATAATTTTTTTAACCAAAATATGGAAATTGCATTTAATAGTTTAATCAGAAAGAAAAATTGCATTAATAAGACTCGAACAACCAGAAAAAAAAATACAAGTGAAGGGAACTCTCAAAGGATAAGTCGCAAACTATATATACGATTGTAAACATGGTCATAGAAATGTAAATCAGATTATTTATATTGCAAAATAATTCCCAAATAAAAGCTTATAGGATGAAAACAATTATTTCTAAAATTCTTACCTATAAACTAAATGAGAGAAAATATAAATCGTTTGTCAATAAGAGCAAAAATTCTTCCCTACACACAAATACACCACACACTCACATGGGATGACATTTGTGTATAGGGAAGAATCTCTCCAATAAGAGAGGCACAATGGCCAAAAAGAAAAAAGAAAATAGACACATATATCTACTGAGAATTCCCGACACCCATTTCATTTCCAACTACTACTTTTATGATTTGATCCTAGAATACATTATCTAACACATTTGTAGTTGTTTCCCTTTTCTGGCATCCAAGTTGTGGGCGTGGGATTGGGCTTCATTTGTCGGTCACGGGGATGGATCTGCTCTCCCGCCTACCTAATTTCTCCTAGTCCCCACCATTGATCTCAGAATTAGCAGAAAAATTCTCTCAGTCCTGTTCTATATGTATAAGACTTCGAAATTATTTTAAAATTAGAAAAAATTAAAAAATATATAAAATATAAGAAGTTATAAACAATTTTAGTTTAAATTTACAATATAAAAAATTAAATTAACAAGTTATTATTTAATAATATTTTATTTATTTTTTAAATTTTAAATTAATATAAAAATAATATAAATGAAAATTATTAAAAAATAAAATAATAATACATGTATATAATAAAATTATTAAAAATAATTTAATAATTTTTCAAAAACAAAAATTGTAGAAAATTTGATCCCTGTCTCGCATCTATCTCGAGGGATTCTTATCCCCATCTCCGTCTTTAACAATTTTTTTTTTTCTAAATTCAAGTTATTTAATAGTGCGAAGATTTCCCACCCTAAACTGCACATAATTTCTATTTCTATTCACATACACAAAAGGGAGTCAACTCCTTCCATTGGCTCCACTCTGCCTTCAAATATTCCTTTGAACATGACTTTTCTATTCAAGTTTTGTTATGACCACACATCAAGCTAGATCATGCATTAAGCCTCCAAGAGAAATTAATCTTGTCCCTGTTCAACTTGCACGTTTGAAACCGAAATTCAAGTGATAGAAAGATATAAACGATTCTTTAACTTTTACTAGAACAATTTATAGAGTTTGCGTGGCAGCTCATTGAACAAGTACCATGTGGGCATTATGTTTTGGAAAGAGCCAATGTTGGATTACACATAAGGTGGCACTTAGAGGGTGTTTGATTTGGCTTTTTTTTTTTAAAATTTTTGGATGATATATTTTTTCTTATAATTAAATATAAAAATGTTGCCTTATTTTTATTATTATTTTTTAAAATTAAAAGTAGAAAATAAAATAAAATAATATTTTTTAATTATAAATAAAAATATATCAATTTTTTAAAAAAAAACCAAGTTTCTCTTAGCATTTCACATTGAAGGAGATGCTTCAAACGCTGAGCCCATATGTGCTGCAGGACCACAGTATGTAAATATAATTTAGGTTGAACTAAACAATTAGTTCAAATTGTTTCATTCAATTTGGATTACGATCTGTGTATTTTTTTTTTTAATATTGATCCTTATATTTTTTGGATTTTAGTCTTTTTTATTATAGTATTAATTTTTATATTTTTCATTCATTTGAATTTTAGTCCTTATAATTTTTACTTATAAAGGTATTGATCTTTTTTATTAAAAATTAATTCTGACGATTTTAAATTATTAAGATATTAATCTTTGAAGACTAAAATTTAAAAGAATAAATTATAAGGACCATAATCTAATTCGAATAAAATTATAGGAATTAATTGTTTAGCTTAACCTATAATTTAATACCCTTTTCCTAATGTTTGTCACGATGGTGTTGCTATTAATTGGTTACTGCTGCAAAGGATTTTGAAGGGTGTATTCTATTTTCAACTGCCAAGTGGAATTTTCAATGATATTTGAAGTAAGAGTGTGGCAGAAGCCCAATGGCATGGTTTGAGAGTGGTTTTGGAAACTGGCTTCCTGGACATTGATGGGTGAATCCGATAGCTTGGTGGTGGACTTAATGCTTACGAAGTATTAGAAATGTTTCTACTTATAGTCTGAGTATAATCATGTGATATTGAATTCGATCTTTGAATTTATGTGTATAAAAATAATATTATTAAATTTTTTTTTTGCTTAAGTGTTTAATCATACTTTGAATAAATATATTAGGTGAGAGAATATTCTGAAAAACCAAATAGAAAAAAGTTTTACATCTTTTATATTTTGAGAAAATCAGAATCAATCTTTAATGGAGGATTTTGGATAAAGATTATTTTTTATTTTGAAACATTTTTAATTTAATTTTTTTAAAAATGAATTAATATGAAAGATAATTATATAACATTTCAATAATTTTTTATTCCATTTTATAATTATCTTAATTTATAAATGAAAAATAAGTCTTTCCTTTTCCCCTCCATCCAAACATAATCTGTTGGAGGAGACATAAGGTAGGATGTTTTATGTGTGCTTAACTTATTTTGATTTTCAAGTGATTATTTTTATAATTTATTTGTCAGGTAAATTGTGTAATATCTTAGACGGGTGATCGCGAATTGAATTGAATAAATTTTGAGATAAAAACTAAACCGATCCAATTCAATTGGTTCTTTATTATAGAGAACTAATCGATTTACTTTATATTTTGAAACTGATCTAATAAAAAATTGAATGAACGGTTTAATTGGTTTTTGGCTAAAAAAATTTTAAGCATAGGATTTTGTGAACTAAAAGCAGCTCAACCCATTAAATTAAAAGAATAAACAAAAAATAAAAGGGAATAAAAAATAAAAATATTTCATTTGACATGCATAAAAAACATTTGATTGTAAAATAAAAGATGTATGTGAAAAATTAAAATGACTATGAGTAAAATTGTAAAAGTATAAATTTAATAATAAAAATTATTATATCATTTAGATTAAGTTGGATAATTTTTAAAATCAAAATAGAAAACCAATCCAATCCAATGGTCTTCAAAAAATCAAACAAAAAAAAAAACAAAATTTAATTATTTGATTTCAATTAAATTTTGGTTTTTCAGTTCAGTTTTTTTTTTTTGGATTGAGTTTGAACAACCTTATAACAAGAATATAAATTCTCCTCTTCTTAATATATTGTTTAAGTTTTTGGCTATGGTTCTTGGCTAGATTTTTTTATTAAAATCTCTCAAAATTAAAAATTAAAGATTTGGTATGAACCAGTTTTTGAAACAAAAGTGAGAACTACTAAAATAGTAAGCAGTTTAGTCCATATTAAGGTGTCAGATTTCAGTTAGTATATAAATTACTTCACAAATTAGTTTAATTTCATATTATACGATGGTTATGATATAGTGCAATAAAAATAACAACAAAATATTTTTCTATTAAGTGAAGTCAATTACATAGATTAAACGATATTATTATGTTTTATCATAAATCATGTCATCAAAATAGTTATTTTAATCTAAGTCTTTTTTAATGGTTATACTTATATATTTTTTTTAATGGTTATGGTATAATGCGATTCAGAAAAATATGTAATTACGTAGGTGGTCATATACTCAATCTTATGACTTGATTTAGACTGATCCTAATGGTTGATGTGTGGTGTTTCTAGTAATAGCGGCTATTGCGTCAATGAAGGGTGAAGATTTATTAAGTTAATTTATATTGATAATCGTGTCAATTTAAAGTTTATACTTAATTCATATAGTTTCATTTGAAATATTTATATAATTTAAGTGCCTGTTATCATATAATAAATGCACTCGAATTTAAGTAATCAAATTTGAATCACGTAAACTATATTTTTTTCTCAATAAGATTCGTGTTAGGTTAAACGTCTAATTGTTATTTTGTCTTCATTTTGGTACAGTCTACTTAATTTTTTGGTACAGATTTTGACTTTAAAATTTCCACTCCGATCATTATTAATTAATTATAAATTATTATATTGCATATGTTCTATAAAATGAAGCCATCATTACAGAGGAAAACTAAAAGAAATAATACAATCTACAAACAAACATCGACATGGAAATTAAAACTAAAGTAGGTAGAAATTTGGATTCCACATGCAGCAAAAACTTTATTGGAGCTGCCGGCAGGCATTGTCATAAATAACACTATGATGTTTCCTGCTCCCTAATTTTATGTGGTTGTGAGATTTTTACATCTACACTATATATAGTAAAAGAAATAAGATTAAGAGCTAGCCTCTGAAATCCAAAGTTCAATTTTAGCATCCCCATGGACCATCCATCGACAACATCAATATTCTGTTCTGCTTGTATCGCACCCACCTTTTTCAGATGGCAGCACATTCATTTGGTCCAACCCATACAACATATGCATCTGCACCATCTTACAAGACAATGATTACACTAGACAAATTTAAATTAAACAACAAAAGATAGTAAGAGGAGGCAGCACCATATATAGAGAACACCATGTGCGCTCTCTCAGACCTAAAATGGGACAACAAAAGATCAGAAAGTTGTTTAGACATTCATAACATAAGTTCGGATGCAAAACTGAAAATACTTACTAAGAAGAAGATCCACCATGATTTTTCCCAAATGTTTCCCTTTGTGAATAATAAGATAAGATTCAGTTCTGTACCATGCTGCTAGCTAGTTTCCGGTGATCATTATCTTCTGGTATTGTTTCCGGCAAGTGACCTTCTGCAGTAGTGTTGATTTTCCCAACCACAGGTAAATATAGAGATTCCTTCTGGATTGATCATAAATGCTACCTGCAGACAGTTTTGTGACTTTCTTCTTCTATTTGGGTTTTGGATTTCCGTATGATGATAGTATTGTGCTTCTTTTTCAGGTTAACAATAATGTTATGTTTGGTTTGAATTATAGAGATTATTTTCATTTTAGTTGCTTCAACTTTATCGTTTATGAACTTATGTTTCTATCATACAAAAAATTATTTCCAGTACTTAATTCATTTTTTTGGTATGATGATTTTCATAGATGAAGAATTAAATTTATGATTTTTCAACAGCCTTGGACCAATATATAACGGTTTCTATGCTTATTTATTAGATCATTATTTCCTATGTTAAGCATTGATCATAAGATTCCAAACCTTTTATCTTATTTTCACTTGATGATTAAAAGTTTCGTTACTGCGATCAGTTCTCAATTGAATAAATCTCTTATCCTTCTTCATCAATGTAGAATACTTTATTTCCTCACAATTGCTACAAATTCCAATTGTACTCTAATAATTAAATTATATAGTTGTTTATATGATTCAGAGAGAAAATGTTGCTGACCACGTGTCCGACACAAGCACATGCTACAGTTATAAATTGGCCTGTAATCAGATTCCAATATCTTTTACCTAAAAAAATAAGTTTATTAATTAAAATCATTAATTTTCAAATATATGTGGTATTGTTGTAAAGTTAAGAAAAACTTTATATTAACCAATGATTTTTTTTTCTTTTTTCGTTTCTCATTGTGAAATGTATAAACTCTTATTCTATAAAAGAGTTAATATATAATAATATCAACTTCTTAATTAGTTCTTATTTATGAAAGATGGAATATAAAATATTTATTCAATTAGTTAAACTATATATGTAGACTTTTAATATAAATATATCATAATCCTCCTCCAATAATTAACTTCAAAATATATTATTATTTTAAATCTAATCTTATTTTTAATACAAAATTATACAACTAATATAATTAATAATTAATAATAAATATCATAAAGTATATTAAAATTTTATGATTTTTCAATTTATTAAATATATAGTACGTTACTCTTGTGAATAAATCATATAATCATCGTACTCTCACATATGAATAAGAATTAGTCTTATAAACAATTCAAATATATCAAATTTATAAAGATATCTCATAATTAAGAAAAAATGTTACTTACACAAAATTTATGAAATATAAACTAATCATTCATGAATAATTACAACCATTTATTGCTTAGAAGTTACAACATATGACTTCAGTCGTCGCTTCAATCGGTAGCTATATCTCATTCTCAGTCATTAAGTCTCTCATTATCATATAAATAGCCCTAACACCCAAAAGAGTATAAAAATGTGCCATTATTTTTTCTTCTTTTAACACGTCTCTTTATTTTACTTATGTTTTCTTCCAATTACTTAATTAATTGAACTCAAATGAAATTGCTTTTATACTTTGATAATATTATATTAACTACCTAGAAGTATCTTATCTTTTTCATGTTTTACAACAAGAAAAATTACACTAATTTAAACTTTAAAAAATTTATTTCTATCTCACTTATTCAATCATCTCAAATAAATCTAGTTACAAGTAATTAATTAATTGATTTTTATTGATTTTATAAGAGGACAGTGATCACCTTATGAATTTACCATGCATAGACACAAATTTAAATCAGCACCTGACCATTCTTGTTGTTAATGTGTCACGTGTTGACAAAGTCCCTCATATCCACTTGTAACAATTATAAATGTAAGACTCTTCGTACTGTCACAATAAAAAAATAAAATTATGACTGATAAACAATTATAACTTGTGACATAATATTAAGCACTCGGTTTAATAAGTGATAAGTGATGTTGCAAGTTCGAGTATACTGAGTGTTACCTTAGAGATTTTGATATGCCACCACAAATGTAATGTAAAATCCCTCAAATCCACTTGAAACAATTATAGATATGAAACTTTACACTGTCACAATAAAAAAATTGAGTTACGCTCTAGCTGAACACTATAACTCTTCGGATAGTAGTGAACTTCTGATACAACTAGTTTGAATGGAAATGCAACAAAAGGAGACGTGTTATATATAGTTTCCCAAGTCGCTTGCTCTCTTACATTGAGCAGTGATTGTTGGCAATTAATAAGTTTAAGGGTTGTGACCATAAATTGTTTTTGCCTCCAACAAAGGAATAGGGTCCGTAGACTTTTCTGCATGCATGTATATGAAAAAGGGTACTGCAACTGGACTGTTGCTGTGTAACAGAATAATTATTCCTATCCGTATGAGGTAAATGCAGGCCAATCAATATTGTGGGGCACATCTTTAACGCGCAAATAGGCAGCATTTTCATCAAAATGGACAAATTTGTAGGGCATATATAAGTCAAAGTAGATGCACCATGATGAGCAAGACTGGCATCTGCCAAATGCATAATTTAGAGTATAACAACGCCTGTAAATCCTCCCCTTTGAAAATCTTCTCTGATTTATTTTTCAACAATTTTATTTACTCTTTGTAATTTTAAATAATTTTAATTCTAAAATTTATTGACGCAAGTTATACAAGTAGAGTTATATTCTCTTTTCTCTATTTTTTTTCTCTGTAAAATTTAATTATAGATTCATGCAGTTAGTATTTTTAGTAGTTGAACTAATTAATTAGCATCTAAAGCATAAAGTTAAGGGTTTTCTTGGTTTGAGGTTATGAAGAGGGATTTTTGTTTGTAGTGTTTTTCATTTGTGTCCCCTTTTTGTCAGATTTTCTAATTAAGTTATTAACGCATGAGATTACATGGTGATTCACATTTGCAGTGATGAAGTTAATAACGAAGAATGTAGTTGTAAAATTAGCTTTTTTTTTTTTGGGACATGCATTTTCTTTTGTTTTTATAAGATAGAGTACAAACATTATCGACAAATTAAAATTAATAAAACCATATAGAGAGGGATATTTGGAGGGAACAAGAGCACTATGTTTACAAGTTCAAGAAAACATATATTGTTTTCCATTAAACAAAACGATTACTAGTAAATGATTAACTCATGGGAATGGGAAGTAGGGTTTAACATACATTGCTTACTACAAATTCAATAATTCAGAAAAAAATAATAAAATAAAAAGAAAGATAAAACTAAAGAATATAAGAGAGGAGAATTGGATACCCACCAATCATTCTATGCTTGTAAAAAGTTCAAAGGAAAATTATGGCTTATATGATTCCATTAACCAAATGAATTTGTAAGTGATAAATTAACACGTGGAAATAAAGGGTATGATTTACATTGACGACAGAAAAATTCAACAATTAAAAGAAAAAATCAGAAAAATAAAACTAAAGCGTATAAAGAGGAGAATTGGATACCCACCAAATCATTATGCTTATAAGTTCAAAGAAAAATAATGATCTATATTATTCCATACAAAAATTCCTCCATTATAGCATCTCTCAGATGTGCATATAATATATACCAAATGCACAACATAATCTCTGTCATTCCATTACTTATAGACCAATCAATATATATATATATACTTCTTTTTGGAGAAACAATTAGGCCAAAATTACATTGATCAATTTTTTATTCTTTTTAACATGTACATTTTGTTTTCAGAAACACGATTAGCAATTAGATGCTGATGAAAGCCTGACAAAAGCACATTAACGGCAGAAAAAGTTGACCCATTAGACGATGATGATGAAGCTTCATCTCTTTCTTAGTACTGACACCCATGAAGAGAAGCACATCACCTTGTGTGCACAGTGCGCCAGAGACAACAACTGCATGCTAGTGTTTTAGGTTCTTTTCAGAGTGTGGTTACTCACAACTCACAAGATTCCTTATGGTGGACCCTCCCTCAAGGGTTTATGACTCCATGTGTGATGCTGGCATTTTCTGCTTTGGGAAGGGCCCTGCTACAATGCAAAAGGTTGGGTCACTGTCCCTACAATTTAAGCCCCCTTTTTATATTACTCTTATTTTTATTTTTTTCTCATTTTTCGATATTAAACCCATTTTGCATCCAAAGAAAAATGATGGGTCGGCTTTATCTTATAACGAGTATACGAGTTTAAATTTTAAAAAAAATAATTCTTATAAAAGAATCGTATAATTCTCATATTTATACAATCATATAAAAATTAATTTTATAAATAATTCAAATAATCAAACTTATGTAAATACTTGTGAAACCGGTTTTGCATCCCATTTTTTCAGCACCGCATTTAAACTCTCCATCATTTTTCTGTTCTACTATCCTGACAAATGGCTAAGGAGTTAGTGCAAAAGAGAAAGGGGGGCAATTAATTCACCAAAATAAAAGGTAAAACAAGGAAAGAAGAGAAGGAAACACAAAAAAAATAAAAATCAATAACTACATTTGAAGAGTAACAAAATGTCAAAATTGAAAAATAAAAAAAGAAAAAGACAAAACCCCAATTAATCTTCTCCCATTTACACCACCATGAACATAAAACAAGATGAAAAAAAAAATACAACCTGTCTCTCTCTTTATTATTCATTATTTTGTAACCTGAATTAACCTTTCTCTTTATCTTAAATTCCTCTCTGATTCAACTTATTTATGATCCCAAAAAATAAATAAATTTTTATAAAATAGAAAAACATATAATCTTACTGACTATATGCTACAACAAAGTACCAAAACCCCATCCCCCACCTGGATACCCATGTGTCATTCTGCCGTACGTGCATATTCAAATTCTTCAAAACACACACACCCTCCACCACTACCACTACCACTACCACCATCACCAATCTCCGCCGCCACCACCGGTTTCTCCGACAACCCCTGCAGTACTCTCTCTGACCCACCCCCCACGCATGCTTTTGATTGGTGCTATAGCTGCATCTTCTTTTGGGGCACTTTTGCAACTCTCACTACTCACCTGATGCACCCACTGAAGCTGATGCAGGCTTGCTTGCCACTATCTCATAGTTACCACCACCAGCACCACCTTCATCCTCTTCATCATCATCATCATCTTCTTCTTCTTCTTCTTCTTTCTCTTCATCATCATCTTCATCATCATCTTCCCCCTCATCGTGGTGCCGGTCCATGGGATCATTCTCCACGTCTTCCATGGTCACCTCCAGCCCCGCCACCTGTTGAGGAGGCCATTGCTGCTCTGGCTGCACCATGAGCGGCGCCACCATGCTCTCGGGCTTCACCACCTCCACCTTGTTCTTCTCCCTATATAGAGCATCTAGCTGGTGAAAATACGGGCAAGTCTTGGAATCTTGTGGTCTCTTCTTGTTACTTTCCTTGACTTTCTTGAAGTACTTGTTGATGTTCTCCCATTTCTCTTTGCACCTCTTGGCATTCCTGTTGTACCCGAGTTTCCTCATTGACGCTGAGATCTCCTCCCAAAGAGGCCCTTTTGGTCCATTCTCTTGGTACTTTGCGTCAAGCTCACTCCTCAGCTTTATCAATGCCTGAACCTCCACTTTTGGCCACCTCGATGAGCTCGCTGCCATCAAATTCTCCCCATTATCAGCTTTTACGATTTCCATATTCGTCACTTGTTGTTGCTGTTGTGGGGCCAATGGCAGCATCACAGGTTGAGTTGGTGGGCCAGGCTGAGCAACCGGTACTACAGGTTGTTGCACCGGTGGCGGAGCTGGTGCTGGTGCTGCACTTGATTGTGCCACCGGTTGTGATTGTGATTGTTGTACAATGTTGATGTTATTCAATGCTTGCCCGAGATTTTGCTGTTCAGCTATCTTCTGCAAGAATGCCATTACAGCAGCATCCTTGGCCGCAGCTATGGATCTTTCTTGTGCTAGAATTTCTCTCTCCCTATTGATCCTTTGCATCTCTTGCATTCTCCATGCTTCTTCTCTAACTATTCGGTCGTGCTCGCGTTTCTCTATGGCTTCCAAGAACCTCTTTTGCAACTCCTCCTGCTTCTCGATCACCTCCTTCATTAGTCTCTCGAAGAAGTCCTTCCATTTGCGCTTCCGCTTGCGCCTCCCTTCCAATGTCTCATCGGAAGAGGTTGAGGAAGAGGTAGAATTGGACAAGAGATCGGTTGGGATGTTGGGGAAAGTGATTGGGATGGTGGTAGGGTTTGCTGTTGATGGTGGTGGAAAATTTGTAGGGTTTGTTGGTGGGTAGGAAGGGATTGTAAGGTTTATTGATGGGGTAGTGACAATGCCTTGAGGCATGGATATAGGGAGTGTTGTTGTTGATGGAACAGTGACATGGGGGACACTGCTGAGAGTGGTGTTAGCCACTGTTGGCATTGCCACTGCACTTGTTGTTGTTGTTGTTACTACTAGTGATAGTGGTGACTGTTGTGGTAGTTTTGATGGGTTGGGGTTTGGGGATTGAGTTGTTGGAGGGTGGTTTTGATGATCAAGGGCTTCTAATTGATCAAAAAAACGATAAGTTTTGCCATCTGGTTTCCCACTTCGACCCTCTTTGGTTCTCTTGTGGTACTTGTAGACGTTCTCGAATTTCTCTTTGCACTTCTTGGCACCTCTGTGATACCCAAGCTCTGCCAGCTTCCTGAAAACCAAAGTGTCCCCAAAAAGAAGACAAATTGAAAAAATAAATAAATAAAAGGTTTCTGGGTTTATCTTATCTCATCAAATTCAGCTAAAAGACAAAGGATAAAAAGATAAACATAAAATAAAAAATAATATGTGATGAATTAATTCAAGTACCAGAGAATGGAAATGGAAGGAAAAGAAAGTAAGTGAAAGAGAGATAGGAGAAAATAACAAACTTGATGTAACTGAACTGAAGTTTTTAATTAATAACAAATCCCATGAATTGATGAACAGAAATGTCTCCCACGAAAAATACATGAGAACCCAAGTTAGAAGATTTGATAATCTACCTTAATTTCCCGTAGGAGTGGGTAACTGAAATAAAGGGGGAAGAAAATCTTGCTTTTGA
Organism: Ormosia emarginata; assembly: GCA_029884605.1. NCBI lineage: Eukaryota > Viridiplantae > Streptophyta > Magnoliopsida > Fabales > Fabaceae > Ormosia > Ormosia emarginata. The sequence goes on along the minus strand of JAQQTP010000069.1, from coordinate 15,236,299 downwards.
TATAACTCAACTCAAGTTGGTAACTTATTTGGAAAATAGGACATGAATCAAAGTGAATGTCAGAAAAGCAAATCACACCCAAATCATAGATGCTGCACATCTAAATTCTTTTTTAATAATTTTATTTTATGTTCAAACTCCAAAAGAAAAAATAAATTAAAAAAGAGAGAGAGAGAGAGTAGGATTTTAAGGGAAAGAAGAAAAAATACAAAAGGAACTGCAAAAGGAAGCAAATCCAAATGATATAGAGAGAGAAAGGAAAGATAGAATTGAAGCTAATTGGAATACATTTCCAAGAATAAAAACTCAAGCAGAATTGAATTCTCAGATCTCCACATCCCATGAATTAAAGAAGAAAAAAATCATAGAACCTCAAAATTCACATTCAATTGAAGTGAAGTGAAGTGAAATCAATGACAAGAAGCAAGCCAAGAAATGAAAAATGATTAAATTATTCAGTCACCTATATAGCAAAAAAGAAAGAATTATTCACTAACCTGGAGACTTCTTCCCACAAGGGACCCTTAACACTTGCATCTCGAAACGCCGCGTCCATATCCGACCGTATTCTTAACAGCGCCAAAGTCTCTTGTCGTGGCCACCGGTTGCCACCGAAGCTACGTTCACCTTCATCGATTCTACCTCTCTCATCGTCCCCTGAATTTGATCCAACACCACCACCTGCCACCGCCACGGCACCGTCATGAGTTCCACCTCCAGCTGCTGCTGCTGATGCCACCGCCGCCTCCACTGCATCTCCGGAGCCACCACCTTCACCACCACCACCTCCTCCTCCTAACACAGCTGAGTCCCCCAGCATAGTCTCTTTTGGCTTTCTCTCTTTCTTCCAAAACAGCACAGCAGCAATTACAGCAGCTGAGACCAGGAGAAAAATTAAAATTATAAACAGAGAAAAAAGGGTGGTGAATTCTTTCAATTTTGATGGGTTTTTATTTTATGTATATGTATATACGTATATACACGTATGAAAGCTCTCTCTCTCTCTCTCTCTCTCTCTCTCAGTTTCTCTGTTTGTGTGTAGTGTGTGGGAGGTGAATTTATTATTATTATTTTTTTCTGTGGGATCTCAATGACTTGTTTCTTATCTATCATAATAATAATAATAATAATAATAATTAATAATAAGAATAAGTATTTTTTTTTAATTTTACTTTTTATTATTTAACTTTTATGTGTTTCCTTTCCTTCTCTTTTTTAGCTGTGGAATCTTCAGTCTTTTTATTTTATTTTATTTTTATCACTTATCGCCTGGGCTTGGCAAATTCACCTGACTTTGCTCATTCGACGTAATAACAAAGTGGCACAGAAAAATATATGCAGGTATTTATTTATTTGTATATAATTATTTATGAAATAAAATAAACAAAATAATAAATAAATGCAGAGATTTTTGAACAGCTGCGCAAAGAGACGATGGAGTTAATAAGTTGGCTTTTGTCTGTCCAGCTATATTTAGTTAAAGGCCGCCCCTGTAGGTCACCTTTTCCCTTTTTTTCCTCTTTTATTATTTACTCTGTTTTTTTTTTTATTTTTTTACCTATTTTCTGAATTTTTTAAATTTTTTTTTAATCTTTTCTTGGGTTGAAGATGCAGATGAGCTTTGGTTGCTTTTTCTTTTGGGATGTGTTTTTTGGATTTCAGTAGCAGTTGGGCACAGGAAATGACCAAACAAACCCTAACATGGTTCCTGCATTGACCTTTAATCATTGCAGCTAATCTATCCTATATTTTATTTACATCAGCTTGTTTGTGATCTGGGGTTGTCCCTCTATTTCACAGCTTCTATGCTTTTTATTTTGATTTTTAACAATGTTGATCAGTGACTTGCCCAAAATACCCCTGCTTTATAAAGTTCGTTAACTGAGAAGGAAAAAAAACTCTGGTGCTGATTTAATTTTAAATCCCGTTATCTGTGCATTCAAAATTTAATATTTAATTTATATTTCTCTTATATTAATATAATATATTTTAATATCTATCAACATATAATATTTATATAAAATATCAAATTCAGTAATATAAAAATTATTTCCTTTTAATTTTCAACTTGTTGCCTTGAACTGTGGTACTCTACGTGGCCTCTGGGGTCCTACCCTGATTGTGACAATTGCAATTTGAACAAATTTTCTTTCAAAAAAAGGAAATTGACAAAATAAAATTGGTTTAAAATATCTTTTGTGATTCTTGTCATGTGTTTTGTATTCAAACTCGGCTTGTGATTAAGAAAAAAAGACTGAATAGTGTTTATTCAAAATTTTGAAAATAATAAATTGGTTTTTCTTATTAAGTGGGAACCACTGTTGAATAGAATTAGTTCATGGAGGTCATGTTATTAGGCCAAGCCATTTATGAACAGAAGTAAATAGTGGCCAATTCTGTTGGGTTTGTGACCCAGCGTAATAAATGTCATAGAAATATTTTATGGCCGTGATATTGTGCATCATGGGTGATTTCAAGGAGAATTTAAACAAAGTAATTGCTCCTTTTATTTTAAAATATTTATCGTTTAATGTTTAAATAATGTAATATATTAAAAAATATAATAGAATTTAACTATACATGATTAAGATTTAAGGATAATTATTAAATAAGTTAAAGTAGTAATGATCATTCGTCAATCTAAAACTCTATAATAATGTCAACTTATTTGACAACACTTTTGGCAAAATAATTCTGGTTTTATAGTATTTTTAATGTTTTTGCATAAGAGGATTAAAAATTATTAAATAATCTTAATTTTAAAAAATATAATTACATTTGAATAAATTATTTTTTATTAAAATGTTCTAAATTTTATCACTTGATTAATCTCTCTCCTATTTCATTTAGATAGATACCAATAAATAAGAATAAAGCTTAAAAAAAAATTGTTCTTTTCTTAAATTTTTAAAAGGAGTTGTTATAATACCTTAATGGTATAGTGTTTAGCATAAGTTGTAAAGCGTTAATTGAATTTTGATTGTATAATAATTTTTTAAAATTATATTAATTATAAATAGTACTCGATAAAATGTTTGATGAAATAAAATAATGACAACATGAGTAGTGCCCTTTTTCAAAGCGACAAATAAAATAAAACATTTTTTTCTATAAAACAATAAATATTTTGAAACAAATGGTATACTTTGGTACAACTCATTTTTTTTATGACATTTGTTATTGAGTGCTCCTAGGCTCTGGTTAAGGAATAAAATTAGTAAGTATCATATGAAAAAGTAAAACTATCTAATATCTTACGAATTTGAAAATTATTTATACTTTCTTTTTTAAATAATAAGGAATTTTTTTTCTAATTTAAAAGTAAAAGTGTATTTATTATTATACATTTTATTAAATAAAAATAGATACACTATTAATTATTTATTATGGAATAACTTTATTCAAATAATAAAGAGGATTTATATCTTAGCAATAAAGGATATATTAAATACTCCTTACTAGTACTCGCGTATTTAGGCCACTCATTAATAGCATCCTTTTTTTATTAGAATAATTCTATATCACTCTAACAATCGTTTTGCATCCTCCTAATTACTTAAAACAGCAACTATTAAATAAAAAATAAAATCATTTAATATTTTTTAAAATAAAAAAATGTTTATAATTTGTTCTTTTAATAATTAGATAAATTATTAAGAAGAAGTTATTAGGAGGATATAAAATGTTTTTATTAATATCTCTTAATAGCAATTTTATATTTATCAATTCTTACTGATCTGTTTCAAATATTTATCGTTTTAGGCCAAGCACAAATGATTTAAAAGTTTATTAGATAGAATCAATTTTAAAAAAAAATAATTGTATTTTACTAAATTACCTTTTATTAAAATACTCAAAATAAGATCACTCCATTAATGCTCTCATTCTATTTAGTAAAAATACCAAAAAATAAAAATAAAGTTAAAAAATAATATTTAATGCTTAATTTCTTAATTTTTAAAACAACAGCTAAATTGAAACAAAATCTTTTTTTTTTAAACGGTGACATATTTTAAAACGGATGGAGTATTGTTTATATTTAATGAGATTTAATATTTATTGTAAGAACTAACAAGCAATTATTATTTGATAACTCATTGAAAAGTAATGCTTTATCATTCTAATTACTTAAAAAAGTATTAAATAAAGAATAAAAATATATAGTATCTTAAAATGTATTGCACTAAAACAAACACGTGTACTGAAAAGAAAAAGGAGGATTTAAAATTTTTCCTTGTTAGAAGTAAAGTAATGTTTGCTCGTAAATCATCCTAAATATTTAAAACATAAAATATTAAATGAAAATAGTAAAAGCAAGGAATAACATCTTAAAAATTTTAAAAATATTTTAATATATAAGAAAGATTAATAAGTTGATTCATTACAAGTATATAGAATTATTCTTAAAAATATTGATTTTTTTTAAAGAGTATCTACAAGACATTGAGTATAATGGTAAATGAATTGCGTTTTTTAAAAGAGGATAAATATTTGAGTCCAAGAAACGCCATTTATGAAGATAGCATAACTGTATAGTTTCATGGTTGAAGGAATTTGTCTTACATCTAAAGAGTGTACGGACACCTTAGGGAAAGGAAAAAATATAAAAAATAAGAAGTAATTTACCACTTTGGTCTCCAAAACATTTCACTAATTTTACATTAGTCTCTGAATTTTTTTAAACTCAACACAAAATTCTTGAAATATTAATATGATAAACAAGTTAGCCATTGAATTAAGTTGTCTTCATTTTTATTAATAGAAAAGCCAATGTGACACGTTTAATTGCTAACGTGTCATCAATTGATATCGACATTGAAGGAATTTAAGCAATTTAAACATTAAAAGAATTTAAGCAATTTAAAAACAGAGAGATAGATGAATGTCACTTGAATACTTGATGCTAATATGGCACATTCAGTTGCTAATCATTATTAAATTAATTATTAACAACTGAACGAGTGTGCTACATTGGCACTTTAGGTTGACAAATAATTATTTATTTATACTTTTTATTAAATTACTTATTATTTTATTTTTTATAAAGTTAGGAGTGACTAATGAGTGTGAATAGATAATTAAGAATACCAATAACTTCATGCATATACTTCTATTAACAAAAATAAAGATAACTTAATATAGAGATTAACTTACTTAATAGATTAATATTTTAAAGAATTCGTGTTGGGTTTAGAAAATTCAGAGATTAATGTGCAAATGGATAGAATTTTTTGAAAATCAAAGTGGTGCTTTACTCAGAAAAAAATATATAGTGAGAGAGAGAGCATGGAGCCATTGGCTTGGACTGATGGTGTGATTTATTGGATGGTTTCTCCATTTACATATATTCTATATCAAAGACAAATAGACAATGGCTCCTACCCATATACAATTATGGCACCGGCGCTGTGCTATGCTATGCGAACGTTGCGTTTCTCTTTCGAAATTTAAATTCCAGACCTCTTTGATCGTTGCACTTGCACTTGAAAATGACTTGATATTGTGATAAGGTTGTTGAATGTTGAAGAACTTTTTTTTAATGTCATTTTACTTATTATATATTTCCTTTTGTATTCTTCTATATTGGGTTTGTGTATTATTTGTCAATTTGGAATCCTATTTACGAACCATTGTATTGCATGAGACAAATTTTTATCTCTTTTAAAATACAGTATTGCTTAAAATTAGTACCATAATAAATGTATACAAAATTATTTTGTTTTTTTCCTTTTAGGAATGCATTCTTAATTATGCAGACCTTTAACATCAATTAATGTTTGTAGAAAAAAAAATTGGTCAAATAAGACTCCCATGGTTAAGGGAATTGGAAATAGCTTTTAATATAAAAGGCAAATAATAGAAAAAAATGCAGTAAAGGGTTTTGAGGGAAAAGAGTAATTGGGAAAATATATTTACTTCATCTTCCTTTTCTTTTTTCTGCCATCAATTCAGTAAGTCAATAATTGAGTCTAAAACAAAACAAGTGGGAAATGCAAACACATATATATAATGGAAGGACGTGGGGACCCACTCAATTAATGTACCATTTAATGCATATAATCATCAAGGCTTAGCTTTTGTTTGGAGACCTATACTGTATATTAGTGAGTTGTACAAATCAAATTTACAAAGCACGTGTGAATCATGTGCAAAGGGTATTTTAGTCAAAGCAGGGGAAGAATAAACAAGGCAATGGGTAATGGTGGGGCATCTTGGTAAATTGGTGATAATAGGTAGAGCTAAGTTAGGTTGACATCAATAGGAATGGGCATGCCCCCCTCTCTTCTTCTTCTTCTTCTTTTTTTTTTTTTCCTTTTCTTTTTAATTTTTTAGAAGGTGAATCATAGGTAATTGATAATAAGAAGACTAATAAATTTATTGAGAGACTGAAAAACTGCTAATATAAAATGCGTCATTCAAAACAGATAAAAATATAGATTAAGATGCATAATATTTTTATCACCCTTGAATACGAAATTACTAGATTAAGCAATATATTTGTAATCGAAAAAAAAAATTTTTTTGTGGAAAAATATATACAAAATAAACAAGGAAAGAGCATATGGAAAGCACTTACCAGATATGTATAAATCACAAGGCAGGGACAACAAAAGCGTTTGGTCAAAAATATTTCTATATTTGCCCATATAAATTATTATGGCTGCAATTTTTCCTATTTCATTGGGTGGTATTTTGAGACAATTCTTGTTGTTAGTTGGATCCTATCTAATTAGAATGAAAAGGATTAATTGGAAATTACATTGAAATAAGTTATTATTTTGAACATTGCAAGAATTTGTAAATATAATTTGAAATGGAATTCCAAATTAAAAAAATAAAATTGCATACTTTTCAGACATGAATCCAAATGCCTTTTCTTAGCAGTTTTAAATTCCGAAAAGTAAATCCCACAAACCATTTTAGTATTCCTTAAATAAATTTAAGACAGAATCACACATGCATATGTCTCTCTTCTCTTTCGTTCATTGAACATGTAAGATGGAATATCTGATAACTTAAAATATTAACTATGAATAAAGGATAGGAGCTCTTGTACAAAAAAGTAAGCATCTCATCATAACATTTGCCATACTCTTTCTTTTTTTTAAAAAAAAAAATTCCTTACTTTTTTTTCTCAGAACAATAACTTGGTTAACCACATTGCTTGTCTTACAAAACATCAAATTAGATTTTACTGCTTTAGTTTCTAATTCTATGTCTCCTTTGCTTCGCTGGCAGAGTTTCTCTCTAGCTGGATAGGACATATACCTTGTAGAATTTCACAACTGTTTTTGGTATCAAGAGATCGAAAGATAGAGAGAGGGGGGAGGGGGGGAAGATGCCCTACCAACTATTTTTGGTATTTTACAGCCTAATTACACAACTGTAATATTTTCTCTCTCTGTACATACACTATGCATTGTACGTGTAATATTATATATAGCTGAGGAGGGTATGCATCATCGACAGCAGCATCCTGTGCGCAATAATATAATTGGATGCAATCACATAATGCAATGGTATTGGCAGCTTCTACCAGAAATTTATTTTCACGAAAGTTGTGATGGAACATGTTGACTACATTATGTGTGAATTAAAGTATATTCATATATACCATTATATTGAAAAGCAAACCGGTATTTAACAATATATGCATACCAGAAAAACGAAAGAGATAGTGAAAAGAAAGACTAACAACATTCAATCAATGGAAAAGTTTTCTTGGAGAAGCACTCACAAAGGCCACAATCTAAATGTAAACAATGCAGACACTAGTGGTATATATGTCTTTAAAAAATAATCAAGTTATAATGATTGAACGTACAAGCTGATCACATCTTTCAACCAGTAATGATAATATTTTTTGAATAAGCAAGAAAATTAAATTTGAATGATTGGAACCAACAAATTTTCAAGTATAGTAAGCAGAAATTAAGAGATATTTTTTTCCTTCTCGTAATTTTAATTTTCTTTTAGAGAACTTCCTTCAAAATTAATTACCCAGAGAAATTATTGAAAAAATATTATATTTCAGAACTTGATGTATAAATTATTATGTTATATATACCTTCATTAATAAATTAATACTCGTTATTATGCAAAAAATTATTAATATTCATTGAATCTAATAATTAAAACAATCCCAATTAACGTTATGCACACAGCAGGTTTTATACTAGGTTTAGATTTTTTTTTTTAGACAAATAACCAAAACTATATATATATATTGTTCAAAAGTATATTTGATATATGAATGTATATTATATTACAAATTTACATTTTTTTATCATTAATAACAAATTTAATAATAAGGATAAACACGACGATAAGTAAACAAAAAATTTAATTTGGGTCGTGATTTCAACTTTATAATAAGGGATTTACACATGTATGACCAACAAAGTTATTGCTCTTGATGTTAATTTTGATCATTTATATGTTTAATATTCATGATTTAATATTATATATATTATATATATATATATATATATATATATTTTTCATTTGAATACATTCATTTAAATTCAAGAACTACAAAAATGGGTCGTAACTTGCAAATTGCAATCTTACATAGGAAACTTTTTAAGAGAATAATAATATGAGGTTGCAGCTTGAATCTATAGTAACGTTTCGTGGATTACTGTGTGAATCAGTTTGTCTTTTACAGAAAGCTAGAGAAACATGTCTATAGTACATTTTCTATGATGTGTGCAGTAAAAAATAAAATAAAATTTACAACTTTGATGGTATGAGGGTGAAGAGGGAACAAACCCCACCTCATTCTCTGTTTCAAGCAATAAAATTTCCTCAAAAGTACAATAAAAAATTTGAACTGCAGACCGACCCAGCAGACAAGGAAATTACTGAAAATAGGGGGAAATGAGGAGCGGATATCACTTTTGCAGTTGCTGAGATGTGGGGGGGGGGGGGAGAAAGAAAGAAAGAAAACATATACATTTGCATATGCACTCATTAAATACGTAACAATTTGTGGATCTGGCTGACTTTATATTTACAGGACCCATATGAGAAAAAGTTTTACATGTAGACAAAAGGTTTACTTCACATGGGGTGTGCATGTGATTTGAGTGTACACTTACATCTTCTGTCTACCATGTGGATTAACCCTTAGATTTATCTGTCACCAGCTAAGCAATCCACCAATCTGATTCATTTTTTGCCCCCCCCCCCCCCCCCCCCCAATTCCCTTCTCTTCTCTCCTCTCTTTCTCTCTCCCCTTCCTTTCGTTATATTCTTGTCCATGTTAATTAAAAATATTACAAATCACACACATGCACCACTATCCCAACTAAAGAAAAAGGAGAATTAATTTAGGGCTCAACACAAAAAAAGGGGTGACTACTGATCTTGGTAGCTCCTCTTTTTTACTTCCATTTTCTTTATGATGAAATTATTGTTGCAAGTTGGAGGAAGCATGATGGGTTAAAACAATGCTACCATCATTCTTAACTTTTTCACAAAATCTTGACACTTGCCTCTTTCTCTTGTCCATATAATAAGCTTTGAAATGATTCATCCTACAAGGGTTTTGAGCCGCTATATGAAGAAAAAAAATATCTTTTAATTAATTGACCTTTTATTCTGAAATTAAATTATTTGATAAAGTTAATGCCAATGTTTTGTATAGAAGCTTCCTTAGTGGTGTATATATTAACATCCTTTCTCTATTTTTTTTTTCATTATTTTACCTTTAATAAGAATGCTTCATTTGGCATATAATATCTAGTTTGAAGCTTCTAATTTAGAGTAAACAACTACAGAACAAAGGTAGTAGTGAAGAGTAAATCGCAAGCAATCATAACCATGTGCAAAAGATTTGGTCTTTCAACAATTTTATATGCTTATTACAGCTCTTACTTACGGGCCACAGTTAAAAAAAAAAAAAAATCCTCCCAAGTCTTGTACCCGTAGATTCATTGGAACATGGAACCATGTGCACATACCACGTAGGGTCATAAACAAAATCCTTAGCGATCCCAATGCTACTTATTATTATTACTATTATCATTTGTGGGTAATTGATAAACCATAGCAGCTACAATTACCCAATCTATGCCATTGCTAACCCTAATCCTTTTTTCTGTTATCCATTGCTAACCCTAATTAAGAACCACATTTATACAAAGAGGGTCACTGTAAATGGGCCCCAAGTGTGGGCCCTGAGAAAGAAAGCACTCAAAAAGCCCATATTGAGCAAGGAAGGGTGGAGGGCCCATGTGCCCACAAACAACAACTTACAATAGAGGGGAAGAAAGGGAGAGTACTACGTAACAAATAAACACATCCTCTCACGTCCACTTCTTGGCTTTTCATTTTTTGTTTATCTAATTTAATGGCTTGAATTTTTTGTTTTAACTTTTTTTCCCCTTTTTATTTTCACTCATCCACTTCTGTGATGTAAATCTCAAATGGATAATTGGATAAGCATGTCCCAATAATGGACTTTATATAAGCGTGTTTCAATTTCATAATAACTCTCTCTCTCTCTCTCTCTCTCTCTCTTCGTTATCATTCTAACGGACCACATAGGAAAATAACCCCACGAACTCCAATAATACGCATACCAATACATAGAGATCTATTTAGCAGCAAAGATTTAACATCAACCGTCAATCTAAGAGCCAAACATGGATAGAGATGAACAGAGTTTATAGTGTTGAGGTCATAGTGGATGGAAACAAAAAAAAAACCATAAAATAAAGTTGAAACAAAAGATAATAGCAGCAAAAGGTGTCACTGTTTTTCAGCCACGTCTAACTTTCGTGCCGCCATTGCTTTTTTTTTTTTGCTACGTCACACATTTTGATAACTAGCACAGGGTGCGTTTCAAATGTGTGGGAATTGTCTTCTTTGGGGCTTCATTAATTCCAATAATCTGGCATCAGTGGCATAAAATTAATATCTGCAAAAGCAACTTAAATTCAAGTTTTGGACAAAATAGAAAAAATCTGAAATAATGGTATACTCATTAGACCTATGGGTTCATAATCAATATATAAGAAAAGTTGTAGTTATACAAGTAGACGGATATAGGAAACCACCTGAGAGTTTTATATTATTGATTAATTGGTTAATTTTTTTTATGTATATTTTGACCACTATTACCTTTGACTTTACATTGGTTTAGATTGAAGTGGCTGTAGTGGGAATGTAGGAATGAATGATGAGTTGTTAAATATGGACTCAAAAGAAAAGAAACGAAGAAAAGTCAATAAATATCAATTATAGAGAAGTAGGTATGTAAATGATAAATTAGAGTTCTTTGAAGTTTTAAAATCAAGTGTAAGATGCTTAATTAAAAACAAATCAAGTATATAAGATATGCAACGTGATTAAATAAAGTTATTTTTTATCCTCTATCTAATAAGTTAAGCTTTTTTATGTAATTAGTTTTTGACATTTTGGTATCAAAGCGTTGCTACTTCCATTTTAATTAAAAAAAAAATAGTATGTTTATTTATCCTTCATGCCCAACGAGCTTTTCTCTAAGCAGGAGTATTAGTGATAAAAATAATAATAGTTTTATGTGTCACTTAACAATTTAAGTTTTTAAGATGATTAATTTTCGGTAATAAATATGATTCAAATCTCATTCTTTTAAAAGTTTTAAAATCAAATTTGAGTTGCATTGTCATGGATAATAAACATGGGGCATTCTAATGATTAAAATTTTATTATGCAAAATATTTCATCCCGATGTAAACATTTTTTGCACTCAAAATAGATCAATAAGTGGAGTGCAATTTCGATTATAAATTAGGGTTAAGTGTCATTTTGTAAACCTTTGATGGGAGTTAATGTAATTTACTCTTGAATTTAAATGTTATTATATTTATTGTTAATGTGAAATGAAATTTGATGATGTAATATTCTAAGGTTTGGGCATGCTACGAAGCACAACAAGATCTTACAATATTATTCGTGAATAACCTACTAATGATTATGTGAGAACAAGTTTTTATATAAAAAAAGTATATATATAAAAAAAGTGTGTATATATATATATATATAACGAAGAGTTTTTCTAAGAAATCTGTTATGAATGACATAGAACTATACAAGAAAAAAGTTGATTGATGTGGGTTATATGAGAGACTGAAGTTGATTATTGTGAGTTGAGAAATGTTTTATGTATATTAGAATATGTTCATTATATTTATACCGTATATTAATATAAGCGATATGTTAAATCATATTGTATGTGACTGTAGCATTTCGGCGATATACAAAATGATTTTGTGAGTGAATTGAATAATGTTATACGTATTTTGGTTATACGAATAACGGGACTGTTATAAGCCATATAAGAAATACTTATGTTAAAAAAAAAATTGTCATACCATTCACAACCTTTCATAAAAATAACTTTAGTGTGAAATAGTACCATTCAACATTAATAAGTCACGAAGATTTCGTTGTATTAATTTTCATGTAATTTTGTTGTCGTTTCCAAGACTATTACAATGTGAGCCTTGTCAACAGCTACAACTTACTAATGGTGGTTAAAGCCAGAGGCAATTCTGATTCATGCATGACCACCAATTATAGCATGGATTTTAACCAGCGGACCTCTAATCCTTTTGCAGCCGCAAGGCTGGCTAATCGTACGCAGCTGGCTCGAAGACCCCTGGTTCTGGAAGGCACATGAGTCCGAACGCTATGTTGAATGTGCGACCTACACTACACTACGTAGGTACCTGTGCAGGTGAGGCGTCGGTCGGTCCTAGAAACGGCGGCAGCGGCGCGAGGAGTTAACGACCGGACGTGCTGCAACCTAGGGATCACCAGGCAGCTCTTTCGCTCTATAGGGATCGGGGGGGCATAGCACCATTCTTCTTGGAGGAGGGTTGGTTTGCCCGGGTGACTGATCCTGCCATAATGTACTCCTACCTACACGCACCGGCAACCGAAGTCGAGCATACATACGACGATCTTCATGCGTGAATAGCCGGGAGGAAAGAAAGGGCGGTAGATGATAATGAAAAAGGGCGCCGCGTCTGGACGGGCGGGCGGAATGGATGAGCGAAAGGTGCCATGCCATGGAGTGAGGAAGATCCCGAGTCTCATGTAAGACAACTAAATGCACCTCGAGGTGCTGCCGAGGAACTGGGGGACCTTCTCGAGCACAGGATAGGCAATTGAGAGATAGAGTTAGCCTATTCGTTATGGGGAATCAATGCTCCAGGCCGAATAGAATAGAGCTTACCTCCGGCACCTGGCTTTCTCCGGCGCATATTAGCTTAGCTGCGCTTAATAGGCCGGTTTGGCTTCCTCTCTGGCGGCCACTTTCCTTACCTTACCCACGCTACACTCCCACTCCAAGCAACGCCTGCTGAGCTAGATGCATTGCGATTTCCTCTTCTGTGGACGCACCGGAATATGATCCAGGACGAGAAGAGAAAGACTTTTATGGCGGGCTTTCTCTCGTAAAGCCAAAGACGCCCCAAGACAAACAAGGGGGAAGGGGACATGATCAATAGAACCTGGCTGGATCCGGGCTGGGATAGTGACGCCCATTCCTAACCAGTTTCGAAAAGGTTCGCTCATGCTGGAGGGAGCATCCCCACTTAGTGATCGGTCCGCTAGTTCGCGCAAATCCGAATAAGTTATCACGGACGAGCCACATGCAGGGAAACTTGCACGTGTGGTTCTGGCCGGGCTTTCCTGAGGTATCTAATAACCTTGCTTCTGCTCGCCGCTGGCGCACCTCTCCTAACTATTGCCCATTTATTCCGGAATAATCTTTTTAGGAGGGACAATTTTACATATTTCTGCCAAATCCTTCTCTTATTAAGTACGGCTGGTACCATTTCGATGTGTTTCGATTCTTCCGAACAAGAGAGGTTTGATGCTTCTGAATTCATTGTATTAATTCCACTTCCTACTCGCAGTATGCTCTTTATGATCTCGGCTCATGATTCAATTGCCATGTATTTAGCTATTGAGCCTCAAAGTTTATGTTTTTATGTGATGGCAGCATCAAAAAGAAAGTCTGAATTTTCCACGGAAGCCGGCTCGAAATATTTGATCTTAGGTGCATTTCCCTCTGGAATCTTACTGTTTGGGTACGACCGGACAACTACCGATATCTAAAAATCTCCTTTCTTAGCTTAGAATGTTGTTGTTAAATATATATAGTAAACTATCGGATCGGGTATTACTTAGATGTGAAACTTGCAGACCTCATTGGTGATCTTACGGGGGGAACGAAATCAAAAAGAATATATAGACTTGTAGAGACCCTCTATGTAGTTGTCTATCTGAGGCGATCGATCTACATCTTTCCTCATAGCCCTGGGGCTGTGTCTCGATCTCCTACGTGCGAAATCTGAGGGACTAGTTCCTATGGAGATTCCCCTTGGTCTAATTCCACGCCTTATGACGAAAGGAGACACTACAAGAAAACAACTAATTTGCGACAGATTTTGTGGCAGATTAAAATCCGTCTCAATTTGAGCGGATCAATTTGCATCAAATTTTTGTGGCAAATTTTCCCCCATAGATTTTTTCTGATACCATTTCACCGTGAATTTTTTTTTTGGTTAAAAAAAGTTTGCGACTGATTTATCCACCGCAAAATTAATAAATATAATAAAAAAATTAGGGAGAAAAACAAAAAAATTAAAAAAATTGTGGGGGAATCAAAATCCGCCTCAATTTAAAAAATAAATTTGAAGCTAAAAAATCCGCTGTAAAATTGATGAACGTAAAAAAATTCAGTAAAAAATATTAAAAATTTATTTGCGGCGAACATTTTCACTTTGCAAAATTGATAAATATAATAAAAAATTAAAAAAAATTAAAAATTTAAAAAAATTTGCAATGAAAAAAATCATTGCAAAAATCTGTTGTAATTTTTAAATGTATTTTGTAGCAAAAAAATTCGCCCCAAAATTGACAACGTAATAAAAATTTCTGTAAAAAATATTTAAAAAGTTTTTGCGACGGATTTAAAATTAATTTACGACTAAAAAATCCGCCGCAAACCAGATCCAAAACATCTTCTTTCTTTTGTTATCCTCATCTCTCTTATTCTCTATTCTCAACATCTTCTCCCCTCTCTCCTTGCAACCCGCCACCGCCACCGACCACGACACCGCTACCCCGACCCCCGACCTAGCCCAACATCCCCCCAAAGTCGCGACTCCGTGACCCCAGCCCGATGACCCCACGACGCCGCTCCCAACCCACCGTGCCAGCAACCCACCGCGACCCCGAGCCCGACCCGTCGACTCGACGAACCGATGACCCATTGCGAGCCTGAGCCGTCATCCACCACGCCATCCCTTCTTCGTCCATGCACCATCACTTGTTTGTTGAGGTATTCTAGAATTTGTTTAATTTGGGGTTTTCTTAAGTCTTCATTAATGTCTAAAATGTGATTTTAAGTAAGATTATATGCTTCATATGTTTTTCCTTTTTTATTGATTCTTGAATGAAAAATTGTAATGTTTGATCATGAGATTCTTGGTGTATTTAGATTAGAATAGACACGGCTGATATAGGGTCAAGTGGAGCTTGTGCTTAGCCATGATATTGTTATGTTGTTTTTATAATTTTGAAAAATTGGTGCAGTGGTCCATTATGTAATGGAAGAAGTATGTTTGGTTTTTGGTCTTTTGTGGTTCATGATCAAGAGTAATTATGAGTGAATGATATTTGCACTCTCTTGATACACGTCTTAATTGACTGTTTAGAGCCTAAGAATAAGTTAAAATAGTTATTGTATTTGACTATATAATGTTATATTTGCGACAATTCTTGAAATATTGATGATTGCCTATTTGTATTGTTGGATAAAGGATATTAGTAGCATTCTTTCTTACATATTTGATGCATGTGGTAAATTGTATTGGTGAATGAAGTCTTAGTTTCCCGTTTGAGATTCAATATTAGTGAGTACACGTACTTTTTTAAGGTACTGCTCATTGTATTGAATCTTGAATGGTCCAAGTTAGACAGTTTGGGAAGAAATTTTTCCTTCACTTGATTATAGTTACTCTTTAAATCTCATACCATATACTTGATGAAATTTTGTTGTGTAACATTTCCTTTTATTCTCTAGGTGCACACTTGATCATGTTAGATGTCAACACTTTCTAGTCGTGCACTTGGAGACCAATGAGAAATGCTGTCGAAATTTTGTCAAGTATATGATGTGTAATTTTTGTGAGTACTATCAATCAAGTGCTGAAAAAGTGTCTTCTTGAATGGGATATGGTCATACCATGTTAAGAGAGATGAGGATTTTGGAAATAATAGTTATTTGGATTAAAATATTTATATAAGTATAATTTTAAAATATATTAATTATGCAACATATGTTGTGCATTTTGCATTTTTATATTTTGAGTTAAGTGTAAAATTATCATTGCAGAAAATAGTAGTTCCTGAAAATTGTAGATGAATGTATAATAGGACTCATTCGGGTCGTAGAGGACTTACACAATAATTTATATGTGGAGTTGAAGAGTTTGTGAATTATGCATGCCGATCTTCCCATTACTTAAGTGAAGGAACAATTAAGTGTCCTTGTTTGATGTGTTATAGTAGGAAATTATTGAAATATGAGATTGTGAAAGCTCATTTGTATAAAAAAGGATTCAAACCTAGGTTTTGGTACAGATCATGGAGAGGAAGAGTCTGATTTAATTAGTGTAGATATAAACTCTGATGTGAACACTGAGTGTAGATATAAACTCTGATGTGAACACTGCTAATTATCCTATATTAGAGGAGGAAGATGTGCTTGATAGGTATCAAAATATGGTTTGTGATGCAGTTGGAACAGACTTTGGGAATTTTAGGAGTCGTTTTCAACAGAGTGTTGAGGAGCCTCTACATCCAGAGGTCAAAGAGTTTTATAATCTATTAAATGCTACAAGTCAGCCATTATGACTTTGCTGCGAACTCATTCTGAGTTATCCTTGGCGGTTCGAATGTTAAGCCTCAAATCTAATTATAATGTAATGCATGCATGCTTTGATTCATTTATGGAGATATTAAGAGAGGTTGCTCCACCAGGATCACAAATTTATCTGAATTACTATAGAACAAAAAAAATGGTTGCTAAACTTAGGCTTGCTTCAAGAAAAATAGATTATTGTGTAAATAGTTGTATGTTATACTATGATAATTCCAAACAATGTAGGTTTTGTGGTGCTGAAAGATACGAACTTTATAAAACCAATAATAGAAATAACATTGAAGTTCTGGTAAAAAGAATGCATTATTTACCTCTCATTCCTAGGCTCAAGAGGTTGTATTCCTCTATGTGCTCATCTACACACATGAGATGACATGCTGAAAATAATAAGAAGAAGGGAGAGATGTATCACTCATCTGATGGTGAAGCATGGAAGCATTTTAATATGAGATATCCTGAATTTGCATATAATCCTAGAAATGTTAGGCTTGGTTTGTGTGCCGATGGTTTCACTCCCTACAACCAATCTGCTTCTCCTTATTCTCGTTGGCCTGTGAAAGTCACTCTATATAATTTGCCTCCAAAAATATATAAGACTGCCCCATACACGTTCCTAACATGCATTATTCCTGGTCCTTATAATCTCAAGAGCAAGATTGATGTTTATTTACAATCATTAATCGATAAATAGAAAATTTTAGGGGCGGTGTTTTAACTTATGACGTGTTAAGCAAACAAAATTTTATGATGAAGGCTACATCGATGTAGACAATAAATGGCTTTCCTGCATATGGAATGTTGTCTGGATGGATGATAGCTGGTAAATTAGCATGTCCATATTGCATAGATCAAACAAAGACATTCACTTTGAAGCATGGGGGAAAAATTCTTGGTTTCACTGCCATTGTCAATTCTTATCCGTTGATCACATGTTTAGAAGAAATAAAAATGCATTTAAGAAGAAAACTGTTGTGGCTGATTTGCCTCCACCAAGATTATCTGGACATGAATTAAGTGAGATTGTTAATGCTTATAGTAAAATAACTAAAATGCAGCTATGCAAACAACATGGGTATGGTGTTTATCATAATTAGACTAAGCAGAGGATATTTTGGGAGTTACCATACTAGAAGGACAATTTAATTAGACATAATTTAGATGTCATGCATATTGAGAAAAATGTCTTTGATAACATATTCAATACTGTTATGGATGTTAAGGGCAAAACTAAGGATAATGTAAAGGCAGGAATGAACTTAAAAAAAATATTGTCAACGACAAGAATTGGAGCTTATTGATTTGCCAAATGGTAAGATCATGAAACCAAAGGCTAATTATACTTTTACAAAATAGCAGAATAAGGTTGTTTGTGAATGGGTGCAAGATTTAAGAATGTCAGATGATTATGCATCGAACTTGGCCAGATGTGTGGACATGAATTAGTTATGATTGTTTGGGATGAAGAGTCATGATTGTCACGTGTTTATGGAGAGTTTGCTTTCAGTTGCTTTTTCTTTGTTGCCAGATCAAATTTGGAAGTCATTGACTGAATTGAGTCAATTTTTTCGAGACTTGTGCTCAACGACTTTGACGGAAAAAGACATGCTCCAAATGGAAGAAAACATTCCTGTGATTTTGTGTAAATTTGAAAAGGATATTTTCACTAAGTTTCTTTGATTCCATGGAACATTTACCAGTCCATTTACCTTATGAAGCAATAGTAGGGGAGCCGGTTTAGTATAGATGAATGTATCCATTCGAGAAGTACTTAAACAAGATAAAAAAAACAG
This sequence comes from Ormosia emarginata, assembly GCA_029884605.1. Lineage (NCBI taxonomy): Eukaryota > Viridiplantae > Streptophyta > Magnoliopsida > Fabales > Fabaceae > Ormosia > Ormosia emarginata. The sequence continues at coordinate 15,217,561 of JAQQTP010000069.1, read as the reverse complement.
TCAAGAATACAGCTCGGGTTAAAGGATCTATTTGTGAAGCTTATTTAATTCAAGAGATATCTCATTTCTGTTCATTTTACTTTGAGCCTCATGTTAGGTCAATAAGAACTAGAGTTAGACGAAATGATGATACAAATGAAAATATGTCAATGGAATCAACTTTGTCAATTTTTAATCAACCCGGCCGAGGTTATGAAACGTAAAAAAAACAGTGGCTAAATGATGTTGAGATAAAATCTGCGACATTGCACATCTTGCTAAATTGTGAGGAAGTTGAACCATACCTCAAGTAAGTAGTACTATTAATTTAATTTAAATTTCAAATGTAGTGATCACTAACAATCAAATGATAAACTTTTAATTTTTCAGTATTTTTTTACAATATTTCAACATTCATGAGGAACATTTATATGAAAGAATTAATACATATTTTATAGAGTGGTTCAGAAGTTATGTAAGTACTTAAACCTTACTAATTGGCTTTCGCAATCATTATATATGATTTAGATCATTAACTTTAGTTATATTTTTTTCTAGGTTCACAATCCATAAAATATGGTGAATAATTCTTACTTGCATGATTTGACATAGGGCCTAGTAGATGTGACATCTTGGCCAATGTATTTTGTCAATGGATATAAATTTCACACAAAAACTTGGTCAGATAAGAAGAAAACAATTAATAGTAACGTGTATGTTAAAGGCTCAACTAATGGTGAAGATGAAAATGATTATTATAGAATACTAAAAGATCTGGTTGAGTTAGAATATTTTACGGAACAAAAAAAAGTTGTTCTTTTTAAATATGAATGGTTTGGTCCTATGATTAATAAAGGTACAAGAGTTCGCAAAGATTATAAGATTATCGAAGTTTGACACACTAGAAGATATGAGAGGTTTGATCCTTGCTTCCTTTACTAGACAAGTGTATTACGTTCCTTATCATGGAAAGAAAAAGGATAAGGTCCAATGGTAGGTAGTAATAAAGACCAAGGCAAGATGTCAAGTTGAAATTGAAAGTGCCCAAGAAATTGCATTCCAAGATGATACTATGACTCCTGTGGATCTAATTGTTGATGTGAATCTCATTGACCACTTGCAAGACACTAATGAGGCTTTGATGTAGTTCAAGATATTGGTTCTAGTAGACAAGATGAAAATGATGAAGAAGAAAAAGTTTTAATGACGACAATGATGAAACATCTTCCAAAAATGAATATGAAATAAATAGTGATGAGGACAATGTTTCCTCATAATTGTGAGTATAGAATTATTTTAATATGTTATAGTTACTAGTTATACATCATTGTATTATGATTGGAATTATATTTATATTATATTTTTATTATTTGTGTATATGTCATCGTCACGAAGAGATAAAGGGAAAGGGCAGGAGATGGAGAAGCAACCCACTCGGCGTCTTATAATCAATTTAGGGAGGCCACCTGAGGTGCAATCATCAGGATCATCTCCACCCCCAGTTACAATATCACCAACTGCAGGTTCTCATAAGGCACCATCTTTTGAGTATGTTATGATACACATACCTGGAACCCAGCGTCTATTACATACTTCTCATACACCGTATGGTATAACATATGATTCTGGATCACCTACTAATGGTCTGTCACCGAATACTCGTGAGTCACCGGCTTCCCGTGATTCTAATGTTCTCATTTCTGGAGAAGCAACAAATCAAAGCAACAAGACGTTTGTTGAGCCAGATGGTGATTTTAGATATGTGTACAACTATTTGTTAGTCATAGTTATGTGTATTCAAATTTTTTGATGAGAATATTTACATTATTTTTTTTAAATTATATCATAGGTTTCAGCCATCTAAACCTGTTGTTGATGTCATTTCTAAGGTTATATGATCTAGGTATAATCAACCTTGGACATCTTAGGGAGAAATACCCATGGAGACTAGAGAAATGTGGTTTCGAGAGTTTCAAGTATGTATAATTTTTTATTTGTTTAATTATTTTTTTGTTTTGTAATATTGTAATTGTTTTAACTTTTACGTTATTTACATAATATTTTTGAAGGGTTATGTTTGGTGGATGCCTCAGCATCATAACCATATGCTGAAGGCATATAATAGTCGTAGTTCGAAGATACTATTAGGTTTGCTAGGGCAGACATGCAACTTAAATGAAAGACCTTTTTGAATTGGAGAAGACATATGGGAAGACCTATGCTGGCACTGGGTTAGTAGCATGTATAAGAAGAAATGTCAATAAGCAAAGATGAATCGTGCTTTTGACACTGGTGGATGCTTGCACATTGGTGGTTGTATTTCTACAGGCACCCACGCCCAGAAATTAGTAACTGTCATTGTCAATATTTTAGTAATATATTTTATTATTGTGTCATTAACTTATTTTCTCATTATTACAGGCTAATACTTTGGGTAGAGAGCCCACAGTTTATGAGACCTTTGGTCACGTTTATTTGAAGAAAGCAAGCCGTACTGAATGAGTTACTACAAAAGCTAAGAATTTATATGTTAGTATTTCTATTGAATTTATAAAATTTAACATTAACTCATTTTTTAGCAACAATTATAAGATATTTTTTATTTCCACCTTTAGGAGGAATTCAAAGTTAAGGAATTTGAACAATCTTCTCAGTGCTCAAATGAAGAAGGAGCATTTGATACACAAATAACCAGTCGAGAGCTTTAGATTCAAACTGTTGGCAGGATAAAGAAGTGTCGTGTTTATGGCCTTGGTTCTCAAGTATCTATATATGACCGTGTAGCGTTATCCTCCTTAAGGCATGGATCGAGTCAAGTTCCTGAGCACGTTATTAATCAAGTTAAGTAATAGTTGTAACATTTTTTATTAATTTATTTTCGTATTTTGATTAATCAATTTGTTGGATGTAGTCAACTTTTCATTTTTCATATTTTTGTGGGTTTAGAGATAAGTTATGGAATGAATTGATGAATTTGTGTTTCATATATTAATCAAGTTAAGGAGCAATTACAGTAGGAGATAGAGGATTGGGTTTAGGAGATTCAACAGCGACTGGAGCAGCAGAGCAAACAACGAGAACAACAACGTGAGATTGAGTGGAAAATGCGATTTGAACAATACCAACGACAATATAATAAACAAATTGGTAATATGTTGAAATCATATTTAAAAGCCGTTGGCACTCAGTCAAGCCTTCAACAACCATTATTAGAAGAAGACAATGAGGATATTGAAGATGATCATGAAGATGACAGTGATAATGAGGATATGGATTGAAATTGATGTTTAAATGTTGTATGGATTCTGATATTTCTTTTAAACTTTTCTGTGGATCAGGTTGTATTTGTAAAACTTTGTTTAAGTAGTATAATTTGTTATGTTTATTTTATGAAGCATTGACATATTCAAATTGATGTTTGAGTGATATATGTATTGACTGTAATATAATTATGGATTTTGAATTTTTTTTAATCCAAAAAATTTGCGGTGAAAAATTCACTGCCAAATTCGCCGCATATCGAAGAAAATAATTTGTTACAAATTAATTTGCCGCAAAATCTGCCACAAATCTACGAAAATAATCCGTCGCAAAATTTACCGCAAATTAATCCACTGCAAATCTATGAAATTAATCCACTGCAAAATCCACCACAAATTAGCAACAGACAAAATCCGCTGCAAAAAGCGCAACTCCGACACCGAAATGTAGCAGATTACAGGAGATATTTTTGGCGGCTTTGCGGTGAAAAAATCCGCAGCAAAATTTGCTACAGATACTAAAATTCACCACAAACTATATTGCAGCTACCATTTTTGCGGCGGTGACAAATCCGCCTCAAATTGTTAATTTTGGCAAATTTTTACTTATTTGCGGTGAATTTATCCTTTATAAATCGCAAAAATTTTTGTAGTGAGAGTCAACGTGGCGTAAAGTGAAGATTGAGGGAAATAGATAAAAATTCCCTTCTGGGGTCTTCCGAAGGTGTAACCTAGGCAACGAAAGAAAAAGGGGCCCGATACTTCAACTAGAGGAGCGACCAGTTGGTTCACCAAACCCCGACCCAGCGTCACACGTTCTCCAGGTCCGAAGGGATCCAGTGCCCAACTACCGACTCCTTCCGGAATTGCGTTATCGGAGCCGAGCCAGGAATGGCCGTTAGTGGACACCCACCACTTTTCACCGGTTAGAGAGGCCCTCTTTAATACATTAAGAAAAGATGTTCACAGGGGCCAGAAAGACTCGGTCATAGGAACTTAGACCGCCTACGCGCTGGTAAACGAAAACCACCTCGACCGGATCAGAGTAAACAACAATGTCGAATCGCCCCTTGCCTTGAAAGAATTCACAGGCGGCCACCAGCTTTCCCAAAATCAATAAGGGGAGATCTGCTGCTTACTGCTCACGGAAACATCCGACCTATACTATAGTAAAGTCGTCCGCGTATCTTTCTGATCTCTCTTCCTTCTATTTATCAGATTTTTGGCTTTGACCAATTCAAGGTGAAAAAAAAATGGGGTTGGCTAAAAAAGGGGAAGAGAGGATAGCTTTGGGGTACGCTCACTTCTGCATTTTTGTTTAGGTTATCGAGAGTCTCAATCGCTCTTTTTAGTGGGGAGGAATAGTGCGTGAATGGCGGTTCTCAGACGAGGGAATCGTTCCTCTCTAAATTAAAATATAGGCTAATGCTTCTATCGATAGAGCTTTCACGTCTGCGTATAGAATCCTTTTTTTTCCTTTCCATTCCGTTCTTACTATATCATGGGCAGTTGGGTTGGAATCCGTGTGATGGTTCGAGAGTGGTTTCAAATATTCTTCGCATCCATCTTCGGCCTTGTGTTAGAAATGTCCCGCGGGACTGAGTTAGTGGTCGAGTCGTTTTTGGTAATTGACACCCGTCGCATTAGTTTCAATTCATATGTTACCATTCATAGTGAAGTAGCCCTCTTTTTGATGTCTGAGTGCCTTATTCTATCTATCAAAGTCCTTCTTTGTCTATAGCTCGGGTCAGTCCCCCATGGTCTGCTTTGATTTTCTCGAACAGTGCCGGCCCGCATCAGGGACTCTCGTGCGAGCCATACAACGTTCCCAGGCAGGAACTGCTCCTTTCCTTGAGCTCCCTATTTAGTTCCTCCCATCCCAGGCGTTGATCTCGCAACGGCCCTCCAGCATGTCCTCATCTCGCGTCCGTCACCACAGCTGCGCATCCCCAGATAGAGACATTGTTGCTGGTCGTCAAAAGGGGCACAAACAGAAAGTACTATTCCATATCCCAAAAGTCTTCGATCCTTAGCATCTCGGGTGCCAACGAATGCCTTTGGTTTCGCTTGATTCGAACCATCTCCGTCGAGCCACTGCTTACGGCCTTATGTAGTATGGGGACCTCGCCCCTATTCTCTAAAGCTTGCCACCCCGTGGAAGGTCACACAAGAAGGCTATTCGACCGACAAGTAGGAATTAGTGCGTGCTGAAAAATGGACTTTTCTTTCTAAGTGAAGGGCAGGAGAAAGAATCTTGCATCTATCTCGAGTTGCTCCCTTGAGCGATCTATCCCTGGTTTTGTGACGTCGAGTTTGCTCTATTCTCTTAGCTCGGGCTCCTATCAAGCTTCGCTTCACGCATGATAGCGGCTTTTTTTGTTTTGGGGAAGGAAGTCGCTCGCTAGTGCACCTCACCCAAGGTTCACGTCGCTAGGTCAATTCATGCCATGCTTCGACGCACTCCCGCCTCGTGTTTTCGACAGAGTGTTGTGCCATACTTCGAGAATGACACGGTTCGGAGGAACGAACTCTAACTCATTTGGGTGAAAACTCCTTCTTCCAATCCCGTAGAGAGGCCTGGAAGAATTGATTGAGAATAACAAGACGATTGACCAATTGAATCATCTTAAATTAAATAAAGACATCATGCCCTAGACGCGAAGGTGAGTAAGAGAGCCAGGTGAATTCTGCGAAGATAGAAGAGCGGACTTCTGAGGAGACTGGAAGCCTATAAATAAATAATAGGAATGGCGAACTGGAACCTCATCCTTCAAAGGTTTGGTGTATATGTGTCCTATTCGTAACGACCCCGACCTTGCGTCAGGGAAAGTTGGAAAAAGCCTAAGACTCTACGGGCTAGCCGGGCCTAAAGGAGCTTATCAAATTCCACCTATGTAGTGACTCGCATTCAACAACTAAGAGTCTTCCTTCTCATCTCCTTCTTTGGAATTAAATTCTTCTTCATTTCCCACCCTAGCCGCCCTTCCTTAACAAGATGGCTCGGAGCAAGCAAAGTCTTACTTTATCTACTATTTTTTTATTTTAGCGCAGAAGGGGAGTAAGCACACAATGAAATAGGTGGAGAGTCACATTTCTTAATAATGCCCAAAAGCCCGTTTAGCCCTTCGGACTAAGGCGTGACCATAGGATCTCACAGTGTCGGAATGAGTTGAAGACGAGATGTGGTGTCCAGTCGGATAGGGCGAGGCGAGAAGGGGAACAAGGATCAAAACAGGCATGGTGCTTAGGGCGGCCTCTTTCATTTCCTGACGTTGGGTTCATTCGCGAACGAGACAAGTTTAGCTAGGAGCCTCCTTATTGCCCAGCCCCCTTCTTAGTTGCCGAAGTATAAGCCCGCGTGAGATCAAAGTCACCTGCCGTCCGTTCGCTTTGTTTTGGTCTTGACGTGCTTTGAAAAACATAGAGATATGATTTGCACTAGAACACTGACGATAGACCCACCGGGAACACATTCACTACTGGGCATTGACATCTTAATGCGTTGCAATCTGGACATTGATCGATCTTTATGCTTCCCAGCAGCTATACGATAATCACATATTTTATTCATTAAGAAACCCTTATGTTTAGTTATTTACACTCTTCATGTACTTAATTGACTGAATTTGATTATGTTTTGTAAGTTTGAACTCGAATCGGACTTAATTGATTTTTTTCAGCATTATTCGGGTCTTACACTATTTCTGAATTTTAGCCATATCTTGAGTTCTAAATGTCTGATAATTATGAATTTTACCTTGTAGGAAAGATAAGAGAGAGCTCTACAACTTTGATGAAGAGCTCAAAGTCAATTTCAGACATCTAGTGGAGCTAATTTGGCATGGAAATCAGAATACGGGATTTGTGATTTGGAACCCGAACAGTGTGTAGTAACCAGAACATAATTCGAGTTTGGGCATATAAAATGGGCTGAAAATTTGTAATCTGAAAGTTAAGACCCATATGTACAACTTTCATGTCAAGCACAAAACTTGATTCGGGCTCCTTGATGGAGATATTGGGTCTGAAAGTCAAAACAGAGGTGCTGAAACTGGTCCTAAACAGTCTGTAGTAATTGAGTCATATCTTGGGCTGTAGGACGAATTTTTGGGTGTTTCCAGAGCCATTGGAAAGCTTAGACAATTTCCTAGAACTTTCATGAAGACCACTTGGCTCAGAAATGATGAAATCAATGAGTTCAACAATAAAGAATTTCGGAAACAAGGTAGCTCACCTACTCACCCACCTACTCACCCACCTACTCACCCACCTACTCATCCACCTACTCACCCACCTACTCATCCACCTACTAATCCCATCTACCCATCTACTACTACTCTGAATCCTCTATAAAAGGAAGCATGTGGAGAGCTCTAGGTACAACACACACTTGGTGTTAGAGATAGCTTTTCATAGTTCTTGTATATTTTTCCTTCATTGTAATGGAGAGCTAAGTCACTTCTAGTCAATTCGGGACTCTTGAAGAGATTGTGGCTTGGATTCTTGAGACCTTGGTTATGTAATGTATTTGATTTATATTTGAATTCCTCTTCTCTTTTTCTTCTGTTCTCTTGATCTTGAATGCATGAATGGTGATTCTGTTTATGTTTGATCTGATTTGATCTTGGTTTAAGATTAAGTATTGTGATGAAATTTAGAACTGATTGATCTGAACTAATCACGTAATTGAAGAGGTTAGGTTCTTGATTGGTGCCTAGGTTAATTGAATTCGGTGCTTAAATTGATATATATCTACATGAATGGTGCGATTGCAGATTTATGTTTATTACTTGTCAATTGAATTACGGGCGATTATCTAGTATGAATTTTGGATCGATCTTTGAGATCTCGGTTAGATCCAAGTTAACCATTCAAATGTGCTTCAAATGTTTGTTGAAAGGTCTATGATTGAATCCACCCAATCTCGGATAGATTTTTGAATTGATTTGTTCTTCTAATTGTTATTTATCTTTAAATCTTGTCACTTTGAATCCTTGAACCATCAAAACCCCTTTTTCTAACTTTCACTTGATTTGATCAAATTGCATCTACGATCCTTGAGGAGACGATCCGGTGTTGTCACTATACTACAAGTTTAGGTAATAACTTCGGTTATAATTTTGATGAGTTCTAGTGATTCGTCAAAATTTTGGCCAGTTCTTAGGGAACTCGTAGGTGTAATCTTTTCATTTTGAGTAACTTTACTAATTTTTGTTCTTTCTTACCTATTGTAACAGTTATTTTTCATTTACTAACATTGTTCATACCATACTAACGTTTTTATCTTAGCTTTTAAATTTTTCTGATTTAGGAAAGACGGAAAACAGGTGATTACGGGTAACTATTGCAATTTTCGAACTGAAACATGTCCAGAATGAGCTGAAACTTGGTCGGTTGAAGGAAAACAGCCTGATAAACAAGACTCACAGATAACTGTGAGGTCACCCCTGGTTTTTCGAAATTCTATCATTTAGACCACTTTTTCAATTTTTTAATATTTTTTATTGCATTTTCTAGTTTCATTTTTATGTAGATTTTGTTCTGTGTTGATTCCATAATTTTTAAAAATGTTTAGACATATTAACTAGATTTATTTTTGCATATTTTGAGTGTTGTTTAGTGTATTTTGCTTAGTTACGATTTTGTGTTTTTGTGCTTTAGTTGATGCATGACTAGGTCCAATCCCGATATCTTGCTTGATCTTGATCCCGAGATTGATAGGACCTTGCATAGATTAATTAGAGCTCGTGTGATAAATTCCAAATTAATTCTGAACCTAATTTTGGGAGTGAACACGATAACTTAAGTAATCCACGAAATCATGGTGATAACATGCATAATAGAACCCTTAAGGAACTTCTTTGCTCCCGATGTATCTTACCAATCTTTGTGCATTCAATATCCTCGATCTTGATGCAGATTTTGAGTTAAAATCTGGTTTGATACACTTGTTACCAAAATTTCATGGTCTTGTGGGTGAAGATCTTCATAAGCACCGAAAGAGTTCCATGTTGTGTGTTCAACCATGAAGCCACAAGGCATCTCTCGAGGAACACATCAAGTTAAGGGCATTTCCCTTCTCACTTGTCGATGCGACCAAAGATTGGTTGTTTTATCTTTCACCGAGGTTCGGTCGAAAGTTGGAATGACATGAAGAGGTTGTTCTTGGAGAGATTCTTCCCCGCCTCGAGAGGCTGCAACGCAATTAGGAAGGATATATGTGGCATCGAGACGGATGTCGGTGAGACTTTACATGAATATTGGGAGAGATTCAAGAAGTTGTGTTCGAGCCCCTCATCACCATATTAGTGACCAGCTCTTGATTCAATACTTTTATGAGGGCTTCTTTGCCAAATGATAGAAGCATGATGATCGATCTGCCTCCGGAGGAGCCTTAGTAGACAAAACTCCTACCGCCGCAAGAGATCGATAGCAAACATGGCGGCCAATACCCAACGGTTTGGCTCGCGGATCATCACCGCAACCGGAGGAGTTAATGAAATTCAAGCATCTCATATGGACCAACAAAGAATGGAACACGGACCGGATGAATTGACTTCTTTGGTAAGACAGATAGCAATGGGTCAACAACCACCCATGTACGGATGGCTCGCATCGGTGTGTGGAATTTGCTCTAATTCATCTCATCCTCTTGATTCATGCCCTACACTTCGGGAAGATGGTTCTCGCTTTTCCCGGATCAATGTGTTCTTTGCGGTGGTGTTTTTCCTGGTAGACCCCAATATCAGCAACAACAGCAACAATCTAGATATGATCCATTTTCTAGCACTTATAATCCTGGTTGGCGAGACCATCCCAATTTGAGATATGGGAATTCTAGCCAGCAACAACAACACCACCGAAGAACAACAATTTAGATACCAAGCCAGCAGTCCAAGCAACAAATACCAACAAATACCCCTACATTCGGATAACGACAGAACTTCGCGATCATCCAATCCACTCCCATCCATGAGCCGTCATTGGAAGACGATGAAACAAATGACCACAAATAACATTCAGTTCCGGCGAACGTCGGTGCCAACATTCGAGAATTTACAAACTCAAATCGGCGGTAGCAACCACGCGTGAGCGAGCTAAAGAGTCAAGGTTCTAGCCAATTGCCTTCACAAACAAATCAACAATCCAAGAGGCAACGTAAGTGCAATTACCTTGAGAAGTGGCAAAGAAGTTGATGTTCCAACCTTACAAAGAATCGAAATTGACCAAAAACGGCATGAAATGGATAATTCAGGTCCGAGAAATACGTGCCCTTGAAGAAAATTGCGCAGAAATTCAGATGTTCCCATTCCATTACCTTTTCCGAATAGGATCACACAATCCAAGAGAACAATGCAAGCAGAAATGGAAAAAGAAGTCATGGAGACATTCAGGAAAGTGAAAATCAATATTCCTCTCCTAGATGCAATCAAGCAAATTCCAAAATATGCTAAATTTCTCAAGGAGTTGTGCACTCATAAGAGAAAGTTGAAAGGGAATGAGAAGATCAGCATGGGTAGAAATGTTTCTGCAATGATTCTGCCAAGCATGCCACAAAAATGCAAAGATCCTGGAACTTTCACAATTTCTTGCACAATTTGCAACTCTAGATTTGAGCATGCAATGCTAGATTTGGGTGCTTCGATCAATGTCATGCCCATGTCAGTGTATAAGTGTTTAAACATTGGTACTTTGCAACCCACTGGTATTGTGATTCAGTTGGCAAATAGAGCCACTGCTCATCCTATGCAGTGTGTCTTTGGAAGATGTGTTAGTTCGGGTGAATGAGTTGATTTATCCAGTGATTTCTACATTTTGGACATGGAAGATGAGTCTCCAACAAACCATGCTCCATTGATTCTAGGCGGAGACCATTCCTCAAGACCGCCAAGACCAAGATAGGCGTGCATGCTTGGCACCCTTTCTATGGAGTTTGGCGACGATTTGGTACAATTTAACATTTTTGATGCCATGAGACACCCCTATAGGAGCATTACATTTTCCATGTTGATATGATAGAAATGCTTTGATTGATGATGTCTATCTTGATTTATATCTTTGAATTCCCGATATTGTTGACTATCTTGGTTCTATTTCTTGTGATACATATGCCACTTGTGATGTTGAACCATGTCTTTGCATGTCTTGAGATTTATTCTTATAAGTAATGATACTGTTGCTTGATGATGCAACAATTGAGAATGAGAGTCATACCATCTTTGAAATTAATGTTCTTTGAGTTAGTTGTTTCAGATCACTTGTTACCTTCCATTGTGCAACCTCCATCCTTGGAGTTGAAGACTTTACTGCCATATTAAATATGCATATTTGGGAGATGGTGAGACACTTCCGGTGATCATTGCTAAAAACCTACAACCTGATCAAGAAGAAAAATTACTGCAGATTTTGAGGCAGAATAGGCAAGCCATCAGATGGACTCTTGCAGATATTCCTGGTATTAGCTCCTCCACATGCATGCATAACATTTTATTGGAAGAAGGGATTAAACCAGTTAGACAGCCCCAAAAGAAAACTAAATCCCCTGATTCTAGATGTGGTAAAGAAAGAAGTTACAAAACTACTTCAAGCTGGCATTATTTATCCCATATCTGACAGTCAATGGGTGAGCCCCGTGCAAGTGGTTCCCAAGAAATCTGGGGTCACAGTGGTTGCGAATCAGAACAATGAGCTTGTGCCCACACGAGTTCAAAACAGTTGGCGAGTTTGCATTGATTATAGGCGGCTCAACCAGGCTACCGAGAAAGGATCATTTCCGCTGCCCTTCATTGATCAGATGTTGGAGCGGTTAGGCGGCAAGTCACATTATTGTTTCTGGATGGATATTCGGGCTATTTTCGATTCATATAGCCCCGAGAAGACCAAGAGAAGACTACTTTCACTTGTCCATTTGGCACATTTGCATACGGGAGGATGCCACTTTGGTACGTGCAATGCTCCGGGCACCTTTCGAGGTGTATGGTAAGTATCTTTTCGATTTTTAGAAAATTGCATGGACGTATTCATGGATGATTTTACTTGTCTATGGATCTTCCTTTGATGCATGTTTAGATAGTCGGCTCGGTCTTGCATAGATGCATTAAGACTAACCTCGTTCTAAATTTTGAGAAATGTCATTTCATGGTAGAACAAGGTATAGTCTTAGGGCATGTGATATCTCGTGAGGGTATTGAGGTAGATCTGCAAAAATAGATGTTATTTCATGCCTATCTTACTCCACATGCGTGCGGGAGATTCGTTCTTTCCTTGGTCATGCAGGTTTCTATCGGCGGTTCATAAAGGATTTCAAGCAAAATTGCACTTCCGCTATCCAACTTACGCAAAAAGATGTGGAGTTTCACTTTGACAAGAAGTGCCGGGATGCCTTCAATCAATTGAAGCGGGCATTGACCAAGTACACCTATCATCCAAGCTATTGCCGTATTGGACACTTCCATTTGAGTGATGTGTGATGCCTCTAATTATGCATTGGGGCCGTTCTTGCACAAAGGGTCGGTAAAGTATCTCATGTCATTTCCTATGCTTCGAGAACTTTAGATCCTGCACAAATCAACTACACCACAACTGAAAAGTAACTTTTAGCAATTATTTTTGCTTTAGATAAATTTCGATCATATTTGCTTGGTTCTAGAGTGGTTGTGTTTTCAGATCATGCAGCATTGAAGTTTCTCCTGAAGAAGCCCAATGCCAAGCCCCGGTTGATTAGGTGGATGTTGCTCCTCCAGGAGTTTGATATTGAGATCCGTGACAAGAGTGGAGCGGAGAATTTGGTGGCTGATCACTTGAGTCGAATTGAAAGGGAGGCAGATGTTTTTCCCATCCATGATGTTTTCCCTGATGAGCAGCTTTTCAAGCTGCAAGGCAACATCCCTTGGTTTGTTGATTTGATTAATTTCTTGGTTGCTAACGCAATACCTACACATTTCACTAAGTCTAAGATTGATAAATTGAAAAGTGAGTCAAAGTATTATGTGTGGGATGATCCTTACTTATGGAGATTTTGCAGTGACCAAGTAATTAGGAGGTGTGTGCCTGATGATGAATTCCATTCCATTCTTAGCTTTTGTCATAAACTTGCATGTGGGCCCACTTCGGTCCTCAACAGATTTGCTAGGAAAGTTTTAGACTCTGGATTATATTGGCCCACTCTATTTCATGATGCATATATGTTTTGCAAATCTTGTGATCAATGCCATAGAACAGGGAATACTTCTCGTAGGAATGAAATGCCCCAGAAACCCTTATTATTCTGTGAGATTTTTGATGTTTAGGGTATTAACTTTATGGGTCCTTTTCCTGTATCATTTGGTTTTGTTTACATTACGCTTCTTTGTGGATTATGTATCTAAATGGGTGGAGGCTAAGGCCACTCGGACTGATGATTCTAAAGTTGTTGTGGATTTTATTAGATCACAGATTTTCTGTAGGTTTGGAGTCCCAAGAGCCATCATTAGTGATCAAGGTTCACATTTTTGCAATCGAAGCATGGAGGCTTTGATGAAGAAGTATGGAGTCCAACACAAGGTTTCTACACCCTACCACCCCAAAACCAATGGGCAAGTCGAGGTCTCCAACAGAGAAATTAAGCATATACTCCAGAAGACAGTTCAACCTAACAGAAAGGACTGGAGCAAGAGGCTTGAGGATGCTTTATGGGCTTACCGGACTGCTTATAAGACACCAATCGGGATGTCTCCATATCGAATTATTTTTGGAAAAGCATGCCACCTGCCGGTGAAAATTAAGCATCGAGCATTCTGGGCGGTGAAAAGGTGCAACTTGGACCTAGCTCAAGCGGTATGGAGAGGAAGGCTGCACACTGCACAATTGGAGGAGATCCGCTTGGAGGCTTATGAAAGTTCCAAACTTTATAAGGAGAAGACCAAAGCCTTCCATGATAAGTTGATTCGAGGAAAACATTTGAGATTGGTCAAAAAGTTCTCCTCTATAACTCCCGCTCCGACTCATGCCTTAAGGTCTAGATGGGATGGACCATTTATTGTTACTAATGTTTTTCCTTCCGGTGTTTGTTCGGATTAAAAGTGAGGTCACTTTGCCAAAGCTTTCATCGTAAATGGACACCGCCTCAAACAGATATCATGAACTTTCAGAGAATGCAGAAGTGGAGGTGATGAACCTTCTCCATCCGCATTATGAATAAAAAAAAAAAAAAGAAAAAAAAAAGAAAAAATAAAAAAAAGAAAAAAAAAAACAGTTGTGTGCCCGACAATGAGGTAGGTAGTGTCACTCGAAGCATGTGGAGGTCATTTTTTTCTTCAGTGATAACAATGCGAAAATCTTGCAGTATGGATTTTATTGGCCTACTTTATTAAAGGTCTGTTACACCTTTTGCAAAAGCTGCGGAAATTGGTCAAAAAAGTTCTGCTTTGAGATTATCATCTGCACCTACTCCTTGGAAAATTGAGATCTAGGTGGCGTGGTTCTTTTGTTGTCAGACACGTGTATCCTCTGGGGACGTAGATATTGAGGATCCTAGGAATGGTATTGCGCTTAAGTTAATGGACAAAGACTCAACCATTCATGGAAAACTAAGTTCTTGAGTTCTTTGTGTTGCCGGTTAAGTGACGGATACGGTACTCCGTGACTCTTGAGTCGGTTTATTCTTCAGTTTCCCAAAATAACTGAACCCTTCTTCTCCTTCAAAATGGATGTCATTCTTTCAAACATGAGAAAACATTTTCCTTCTCTTCCTCAAAATGCTCTGAGAAAAATCTACAAAGTTCGATGTGTGAGATTGAGAATGTTAATGCATAAAGGTATGCCAGAAGAAGATGTCTGTTGGATAATTGAAGCAAAGGTCCGATTAGTGGTGAGTCCTCAATTTTATTTGACTCATATATGCCCTGGTCTTGGAAGAAGTTCATATTCTAAAAGGAGAAGAGCAAAAAGGTTACAAGTCTGTCACAAATGTGGACGATGGAACTATGCAACAAGCGATGTCGTACTTTGGGGATGGTTTCCGCAAATAGAGAAGACAAAATTTTCTTCATTAAGAATGGGTGAGTAAGGAGTCATTAGATAATATCTTATTGACTCTTGAGACGCATTCTTGTGGATTGGTGCATCGTGAAATTCTTAAATTGTGGAATCTCTTCAAGGATGAAGTAAAACGCTACGCCTTGGGAATCGACTCTAAAGATCCTGTTTTCCAATTTATAAGAAAATTGGATGGGAAGCTTATCCTCGACTCATAGAAGACGTTTCACCATTATTGGACGTTAAACCGAGAGGCGGATGTGAGCCACATCCACAAACAATCTGTACATATCATCCTCTTCTTCTTCTTCATGTCATCTTTCAAAAAAAAAAAAAACAAAACAAAAACAAAAACAAAAAAAAACAAAAAAAAAATTTATATATACGTCTTAGGGTTGGCTTTGGTAACACAAACCGTGGATGGGGAAATGCATGCATCTGATCCAGCCTTCTTAATTGAAAAACAAAGAAGGTAGATTGTATCCCACATGTGAGCGGCCAGGTCGTATTATGGCCACTTGTCCCTTTTGGGAGCCCATGTTCTTGCCTTTGGTCTTGAATGGGTCGAATCTTGGTCAACAATGCTTTGGCACAAAGCCGAAAAAAGCGAGACTACCTCCATCCCAATCTTAAGTAAGTATACACTCACTTTTCATCAAGTTTTTCTAACAATTTCAAAAAAAAAAAAAAAAAAAGGATGTGATGTCTCTTTGCACTCATGACGTAAGTGAAGATAAAGATACGCCATGGAGACTAATACATACAGGTATGTCATCATTTTCTATTTCTTTTATCTTTGTATCATTTTGTTGTATTTTGATTTTTGTACAGACGATCCTTTGAGTAGGGTCCTTCAAGGGTTTCTAGACTTCTTTACCTTGATGGTTTTCTTGAAGTAAAAAAAAAAAAAAGTGTTTCTTAATTTCAACCTTTTCGACAACATGACCAACCTACCCTTATAGGTGCAATTATTTCCCTTTCCATTCTTTTTCTTATTTAAACACTCCATTTTCTCCATTTTCCTTCAACTCGAAACACTCAAAGGGAGGAAGAGTATAGAATGGGAGCTTATTCGTAACCTCAAAAATCTCTCTGTGTTTTTGTGGGTCGAGTTATGGGAAGGGATTGGAGTTTGTAAACGCAGCTAGCACTCTTGGTCGATCACTTGCTGCGAGGAATATTCATCTTGTATATGGGGGAGGTTGTCGTGCGTTAATGGGGGCTGTATCACTTTCCTTTTATAAGAGACGGTCAGGTTTTAGGTATCATTCACTGAAACTTTAGCTCAACGAACATCAATGGAAAGACAATTGGGGAGGAACTTAAAGTATCATCAATGCATGAACGCATGAAGATAATGCTTGAAAACTCGATGCATTCATTGCCTTACCAGGTGGTTTTGGTACTTTGGAAGAAATTTTTCAAATTGTCTCTTGGTAGAACTAAACATCCACCATAAACCCATTGGTTTGTTGAATGTTAATAATTTCTTTGATCTTTTGTTATTTTTTCTTGACAAAGTTTGTGGAACGAAATTTATCACTCCTTGACAAAGACAACTTCTTATCTCTGCCTCCACTATTGATGAGCTCATTGATAAATTAGAAGCTTTTGAGTATGTACTGATCGTATTAGCTCGGATAGATTGGTCAACGAGAAGCGATGAAGGAAGTAACAAGAAAAAAGAGCTGATCTGAAACTTTCTCTTTAATGGGTTTGATTTAAAAAAAATCAAAAAAAAAAATTGTTGTTGTTTTGTTTGAAAAGTATGATATGATTGTCATGGACTTATTAAACCAATTAGTGATGACAGAGTAAGGAGTAATTTTACTCTTGAGATGCATCTTAATTGGTGGCGAGTAAGGAGTTTTTAGGTAGTAATTAATTAGTATTGAATTGTGGAAGTACTAACGTTTTCTTGTTTGATTTCTTTTCAGGGTCTGATGCGGCACTAACAGTGTGTTTCTTTTCTGCTTAGCGTTGATTCACTTCTTATCAGGTTGTGTTGCTCTTTTCTATCTCTTTCTTTCACATTGAGGACAATGTTATATTAAGTGTGGGGGAGAGATTTTAGCATGTTTCTGTTTGTTTTCGTTTGTTAAAAAAAAATTCAAAAAAAAAAAAAAAAAGGTTCATTGCATAATCGAATAACTTTTCTCCCTTCTTGATCTGATATGCTTGGTGATGGATGATTGAACTGATGAATTGAGTTTGATGGATGCATGCCTTGTGAGATTTTGAGCCTAATGGATGGATTCAACATTTATGTCATTCTCTTCTTTCTTATGTGATTTTCACTCATGTTAATAACCACTCTAGAACTTGCTTTGATTCTTTTTGAAGCTACATTTCACTTGCATGCATAAACATGATTGAGGCCCTCTTTCTTAATTAGCTAGTTTAACCAAATAGCCAACCTTCCTTTCAATATGATATCAAGCACTCTTTTGACTTCTTGAAAATTCTCTGATTCCTGCCAACCTTGTATATTTTCCTTTGCTTAACCCCTTTGAGCTTATTTGACCATTCCTTGTTTCTAGCTCATTATGTGCCTTAAATGAAAAATCGTGTTCTTACTTTACCCTAGGGAATAAAAGAACATTAGCCTGGTTAATGGATGAGTTTTTGAACAAGTGTGGGGGTGTGTGTACAAAATGGTTGTTGAAAAAGGAAAAAGTGCCTAAAAAAAAAGGAAAAATATATGTATATAGTTATGTTTATATATATATATATATATAAACAAAAAAAAAAGAGAAAAGGATTGGGAAATGAATATGTAAAGGGATATACATTAGAGTTGAGATGAATTTTTATGCTTGTTATTTGAACTCAACTTCTCATTTGCTTTTATTCTCTTTGGTATTTATCTTCTCATATCCATTTTATCCTCTTATGTTACCTTGACCTCACTACAACCTTGAATAAAGTCATCATGATTTGTGTGTGCATGTGTTTTGAGTAGTGGAGAAGTAGAAGATAAGCAAGCTTATGGTAGTACAATTTTCATGGGTTGAATTGAGTGAAATACCTACCTTTTAAACACTTGAGAGATTGAGAGGGAATCTTGTGAAGATCCATCATTCTTAATTCATTCTTTTCAACGGAAGTTTCCTTGCTTATTGGTTTGAGATGTGAAGAAATGTTACCTCATTTATGCTTTGATCCCTTGAATTTCTTGTTGCTTTCTTCTTGCTTCATGGAGTCCTTTAGAGTTTTTAGGCTTTTAAGTTTGTGTCGTTTGTCTTTATCTTCTAACTTTAGTTTTATATGTTTTGCCCAGGAGTGCAAAAAGCTAAGTGTGGGAGAATTTGATAATCACATATTTTATTCATTAAGAAACCCTTATGTTTAGTTATTTACACTTTTCATGTACTTAATTGACTGAATTTGATTATGTTTTGTAAGTTTGAACTCGAATCAGACTTAATTGATTTTTTTCAGCATTATTCGGGTCTTACACTGTTTCTGAATTTTAGCCATATCTTGAGTTTTAAATGTCTGATAATTATGAATTTTACCTTGTAGGAAAGATAAGAGAGAGCTCTACAACTTTGATGAGAGCTCAAAGTCAATTTCAGACATCTAGTGGAGCTAATTTGACATGAAAATCAGAATACGAGATTTGTGACTGGAACCCGAACAGTGTGTAGTAACCAGAACATAATTCGAGTTTGGGCATATAAAATGGGCTGAAAATTTGTAATCTGAAAGTTAAGACCCATATGTACAACTTTCATGTCAAGCACAAAACTTGATTCGGCCTCCTTGATGGAGATATTGGGTCTGAAAGTCAAAACAGAGGTGCTGAAACTGGTCCTGAATAGTCTGTAGTAATTGAGTCATATCTTGGGCTGTAGGACGAATTTTTGGGTGTTTCCAGAGCCATTGAAAAGCTTAGACAATTTCCTAGAACTTTCATGAAGACCACTTGGCTCAGAAATGATGAAATCAATGAGTTCAGCAATAAAGAATTTCGGAGACAAAGTAGCTCACCTACTCACCCACCTACTCACCCACCTACTCACCCACCTACTCATCCACCTACTCACCCACCTACTCATCCACCTACTAATCTCATCTACCCATCTACTACTACTCTGAATCCTCTATAAAAGGAAGCATGTGGAGAGCTCTAGGTACAACACACACTTGGTGTTAGAGATAGCTTTTCATAGTTCTTGTATATTTTTCCTTCATTGTAATGGAGAGTTAAGTCACTTTTAGTCAATTCGGGACTCTTGAAGAGATTGTGGCTTGGATTCTTGAGACCTTGGTTATGTAATGTATTTGATTTATATTTGAATTCCTCTTCTCTTTTTCTTCTGTTCTCTTGATCTTGAATGCATGAATGGTGATTCTGTTTATGTTTGATCCGATTTGATCTTGGTTTAAGATTAAGTATTGTGATGAAATTTAGAAGCTGATTGATCTGAACTAATCACGTAATTGAAGAGGTTAGGTTACTTGATTGGTGCCTAGGTTAATTGAATTCGGTGCTTAAATTGATATATATCTACATGAATGGTGCGATTATGATTTATGTTTATTACTTGTCAATTGAATTAAGACGATTGTCTAGTATGAATTTTGGATCGATCTTTGAGATCTCGGTTAGATCCAAGTTAACCATTCAAATGTGCTTCAAATGTTTGTTGAAAGGTCTATGATTGAATCCACCCAATCTCGGATAGATTTCTGAATTGACTGTTCTTCTAATTGTTATTTCTCTTTAAATCTTGTCACTGCAATCCTTGAACCATCAAAACCCCCATTTTTCTAACTTTCACTTGATTTGATCAAATTGCATCTACGATCCTTGAGGAGACGATCCGGTGTTGTTCACTATACTACAAGTTTAGGTAATAACTTCGGTTATAATTTTGACTGAGTTCGGCGCTCGTCATTATACAATCTAAATTGACTACCAGTAACTATTGAATTAAGTTAAGACCGCTTGAGTTCTTGAGACCGGGGAGGGGAACCCCTTGTGAACGGCCAATTTTAGTGCCGGTTGGAGACCTAGTTCGAGATGCATATCTTGAAAAGAGAGCCATCACCTTACCCAATGTCCCTTCGTTTTCAATAGTCAATTTGAGAGCATTGTTTTCTCAATTGCTCTTGCATCGTGTAATGGCCTCTTCAAGTGAAGGAGGAATTATTTCTTTCTTTTTCTTCATTAAGATATATATATATATATATATATATATATATATATATATATATATATATATACATATATATATATATATATATATATCAAAGAATTCTAGAAAGCAGTGGCGACGCATCCGTTTGATTGATCACGACCGCCTATAGAGAAAAGCAAGAGTTTTAGCTTTATCCTTTTCATCGAGTTATCTGATCTAGTTCATCTGCTCTTCACTACCATCTATCTAAGCACTAAGAAAGGTTCTTGCCTGGCTATCTCATTCTCATATGAGAGTAGGCATGATAATCACGAAATGCCACAGTAGGCTTGTTTTCAAGATATAAAAAAAAAGGGTTTCAATAAAGGTATTAATGACAACCTGCTGGTAGCACTTCAAAGATGTTTATTCCTCTCTCTGATAGTCAAAGTAAGCCAAGCGCTAGGAAGCTAAAGTGAAGAAAGTTCATCATAAAAGGGAGAAGAAGCCCGAGAAGATATATTCCTTTTAGTCCTACTCTGAGTTGATTCTTCTTGGGATCTTTTTTCCTTTATCGTAAAAAACTCAATCAAGGCATTATGTTAACCCGTTAGCAGTCAAAGGCTTGAAAGCATGCCCAACGAGTTCCAAGTTCCTCCTTTGGTTTAGAGTTGAGTTTGCCAAGCCAGGTAGGAGTTATTGCATTGATGTCGAGAATTTAAGCTTTGGAAGATGGTCAAGACAGCAAGGCAGTGACTGCTATAGATAAGTGAAAGCATCTTCTTTTTCTTTTTCAATGGTAATTGAATAGCTCTTCTTCGATTCCTTAGGAATTTCATCTAGTAAGGGCAGCTGACCTTGGCTTGGGCTATGAGAGGTTTACTTTTATTTTCACTCCTCTGAATCTTCACCTCCGAAACTTGAACTTGCTTTCTTACCACCTTCTAATTGGAGGAAACCAAAGTTTTTTTATGAGCAGCTCAAAATTCACTATTTTTGTAAGTCCACAAACAACTCAGCTTTCAAAAAGACAATGCCCATCAAAATTGATGGTCGATGGTGGTGATGGTTGTAAGAATGCTTGTCGTGTGTTTAAGAAACTTGAATATTGATGCAACAAAGTATTTGATTCTCCTCCCCAATGATATCATGACCCCAACAAGCTGAAATCAATACTGTGAATGAAGGAGGAGTTATGATAAATAGGATAAAGAATGCCATTGGAATGGAAGAACGGGAAAGAAAATTAAGGTGCTGGTGAAGAACAAGATGAAAAGGGGTTAAGGATTAAATAATTTATAAAATAAATAATGTATAATTATTTTTTAGTTGACAAAATTTAAGTGGGAACAGAAAACGGAAACATGTGATTTCTATCCCTTATAGTAATGCTTGTGGCCAGTTTACCTAAAAACAAAAAGAAAAAATTGCAAAGTCTTGACTTAGTAAGAACAACTTTGTGACTATATCCAGGTAAATGGGTAATTTAGTCTTTTCATAACAAAATTAACTCAAATGCTGTTTTTCAAGGTAATATATAGGTAAATTTTTTATATAATTCGAAAGAAGGAGTTTATAAGTAGTGGAGTGTTAATAATACTTTTTTAAATATTTTTTAATACTTATTTTTATTATTAATCTATCTTATATATTAAAAATATTATTAAGAAAAAAATATTAATAATACTTATTTTTAAACTAATAATAAAATAAATATTAAAAAAATTAAAAAAAATATACTATTCGTATTTCTCTTATAAATGTTTTTTTCTCAAAATTTTAGTATTTCAGTAGCGTAGTTTAATATTTTTGTTTTAATTATTGCTAAAGACAACCATACATACAACAATGATTGATGTAATGACAAATAACATTGCCAATAAAAAATTTAAGCAAATTTGTCAACAAAAAGAAATTGGCGTTCATACTTTGGAAAACGAGAGAGGAAAAAGAAACAGTGACACAGAAGAGTCTTTTCCAATAATAATGGCACGCTCCGCCTCCGCGGCCGTGGTGCGCGTGTCATAACTCACATAGGAGAGATTCTTATACACTCTCATAATATTATTATATTATTTCAATAAAATTATAATTTATAATTATTTATAATTATATAAATTTTTAAATTAAAATTTAAATATTTTTAAATTAAATTTAAATAATTATAAATTTGATTAAAATAATATTTTAAAAATATATTAAAATTTTCACTTATTGCGACAACGACACACTATCTATGCATTCAAAACATACATACTTAATATATTTGTATTTTGTAGTATATTTTTAAGAATTAATTTAATTTATAAATAAATTTTTATTTGAAAATTTATAAAATAATAATTAATTTGATTCAGAAGTTTTTTATGAATTTAATTGTTACACACATAAATATCTACTCAAATTTTATTAGATTATATTTGAGTATATTTAATATGATTTTAATTTCAATTAATTAAACTAATATTTTTACTTACTCTTATTAATCAAGTCATTTCACCTATTATAAATAAGGGTATAAATTAAATTATGAATATAAAGTTAATTCAATCCATTTTTAATGTATTTCAAACAAGAAAATTGATTTATAAATAATTTCAAATTTCACTTTTTATAATAAGTTTCAAATTGAAAAAAATCAATTGATTTTTAATAATTTTTTTCAACGTATCTTTCACTTAATAGTTGAGAAACTAATCTTCCAAAATACTGTTAGACACTTAAGCAAAAAAATCTCTCACAACAATATTATTTTCATACACAAAATTTCATAATTGAATTCAAGATTACATACTTAAGAAACTTAAATTTCTTCCATTCAGATCAATACAAGTTAGTAATTATTTTTAATGGTTCTAAACTAGAGCTTAGTATTTTAGTAATATTATCAGTAGTTTATATTTGATCCAAATGTTAATATTATAATATTTTTCATTCATGATTGAACCAAACAATTCACAAGGATGGCATTTCTTCAATTTGGTAGAAATCACTTTCTCATACCAAACCACCTGTAAGGGAAGACAAAATGCCATTTTTGTTGGTCCAAATTTTACCCTTCATAATCATAATTGACTCATTACGTTTTGCGTTCTCAAAAGGAGCAGATCCTTAATACAATGAGAAACCTTAACTAAGGCTTTGAAATTACAGGGTACAAAAATCCCGGATATAGCACGAAAAAATCAGCTATTAATTGTAACCAGTAATAGCTCTTGTCAACAGAATAAAGGTAACAATGAATAATACAGGATATGAATCAGTTGGAGTAATATCAGTAATTATCAAGATAGTAAGGATGGTCTCTAGATAAAATTAGTGGAAAAGATGCATATCCAGTCACCAGAGAAATATTGGGGTTGATGATACTTTTTCCCCTTACTAATTGCTTCATTCTCAAGATTAATTATAGGCAATTCACTAGTGCATAAAGGAAATAAGTAAATATTTTGATGAGTTCATCATAGTTGTGTTCACAAGGACTGTAACACTAGAATATAGTGTACTCGTCTTAGACAATCCGGTTGCATCAAATATTCATGACACTGTTCTACCAACAGTCAATTGGCTAGCTATAACCATCAGGTGCTGTTTATAGCGAAATTAGCCTAAACAAGTCAAAAGACTCACAACTACATTTTTTTGGGGGGTGGGGAGGGGGATGGGTTGTTAGCATAGATATACAATAGCTGCAACAACTGTATCACATAAAACATTAAAGTATAATACCATCGGCCACCACCTACATAACCTTCAACTGAATGCCTCCTCAAAATTTCAAGAGTTCCTTTCCTTGATAAATTGGGAAGTTAATACCAAGGCTTGAACCTAGGATCTCTACCCGAATTTCCACTTACCCCAACAATCTAAATCAATCCCAGGTGGCAAATTCCAGTAACTTTTAGTATTAGTAATTCTGCAAGTAGCAAACAAGTTCACCTATTTTACTGCATCCTCCATTGAGGCTCTTTTTCTTCTTTCTATTTTCAAGGCCAACCATTGAGGCCATCAATTCAAGTCCTGGATTTCTTGAGCATCAGACACTAAACAGAAGCTTCTATGTGCATATAAGTAGAGCAAAGGCATTACTCCTCTGTAGAGCCAAGTGTTCCAATGATTACAATTTCGATGGACAAACTAATATCTTCCCACTACAGATTCAGAAACATCATTTGTTGCATCTTCTAAGATCAACAGAATAGAGAAAATTCCTTATAGGGTTGTAACGGGATTTTAGTTTGCATGGAAGATAGATGGTCGTACCAGTTTCTATCAAACATTAAGAGGAAAGCAAATTCATGCAGAATAAAAATTTCTATAGGCTACTCAAGTGACCAATAGGGGCAACCATGACAATAGGAACCAGATGCCAAGCATTTCAGATTGTCTGTTAGAGAGAGAGAGAAGCCAAGAGATTAAGAAAAGAAATTGGTGCCAAGCATATAATCAGACTTAAGAACCCCAAAAACCATCAGCTATAGTCTATAGTTAACTCGCAAAACTAAGTTTTCAATTAGAAACAGAAAGTATTCCACATGCTTGCTTTTCACGTCCATTCTTTCTTAAGATCCAACTGATACCAGTTCCCCACAACTATAATTTTTCTGGGGCTAAGCAAAAGGAAGCCGAAGCAGCCCAGCACATCTGTTCTCAACATCTGCTTTATAACATAATTATATAGCCAACTGACATATTTTGAGTCTCATTTGCAGACTTTTGAACCCAAATTGAAAAGGATAGATTTATCAATGACTAAACAAATAAACATCTTTCCCTCACATTCACTGGACCCTACTTAATGCTTAAGCACTGACAGAAACTAGGTTACATTGTCAAATACTTTCCAGATCATAAAGAACTCAATCATGAAGGATAACAGACATGCTACTTTTCTGAGCAGTTGGTAAGAACGAAATTCTGCTCCATATCAGTTAGCTCCAAATCAGGCACTAAAAGTAGGATGTTTATATCTATCTACACTTAACTATAAAGGGAACACCTCTCACGGTCTCTCACTTCAATAGAAAACAAATATCATTAAGTTAGCACCATCAAAAACTAAACAAACTCTCTCCCAACTGTCTTCATTGTTTACCACTTACTTTCAACTTAAAGGAATTCTTTGCTAAAGTTATTTTATTTGAAATTTACAGTTAGTCAGTTTTCATTCAAACAGGGAAGTAAATGGGTAAGGTTTGGGTCAGATTCAGCCTCCATACCTGAACCCAAATAACAAAGACATTTCCTTACCCCTCTCGATATCCATTCAGGTGCATTCTTTCTCACCCATACCCAAATCTGAATAACTTTTACACACCCATACCAGAACACCACATACCCAAATAATGGAGTTTTATATTAAAAATAAAAATTTTGTATCATTACCTTATATTTATACAGGTATTCGGTTAAAACCTACATAGACCCATACTCATATGCAAATAAAAACTCTTCCTCTATACCACATCCATATCCATTCGAGTGTATTTTTTTCTCACCCATAGCATCTAAGTAGGGTAAATAAGTTGGGTAAATGGGCGATCTACACCAATTTACATCCTTACATTCAAATTTAAAATTAAGAAAAAGCATAAATTAACATGGCATCTACTGTTAAAATTAAATTTTATTGTTTTATTACACCTTCATCGTGGGTGCCACTGCCAATATATAAGAAAAGGAAGAAAGAAAACAATTATCGACTGCATAAGGAAAGTAAGCTTTAGTTCCCAATCACAAATTTTCCATCCCCATGTGGATTTGAACTTAATTTCAGAATAAGTTGAACACAGGGCATTTAGCCCAAAAGACAAAAAGTATGCTATTGGTATATGCCAGAACTCAATACACCCTTTATGATATATTAATTGCATTTTGCATCCCTGGCATACACCAACAGAATAAATATGTGTCTCATAAATTCACAAGCTCATCTTGCACATAAATAAATGATTTACATAAACACACTCATCAAATCCAATACAAGCAATTTCTGAAACAATGTTTTTGCATCTCTAGTTATGCACTAAGGTATAACCTTCTTGGAAAATCTCTCCACTCTTGTCAGCTAATAATAGATTACACAGTACAAACAAAATTAACAGTATTGTCATTACTAAAAATATATCACTCTTATGCCATTACTAAAAATATATCACTCTTATGTCATTACTAAAAATATATTCACCAGCAGTAGTCTGATTATAGATTGACAAGACTCCATTTTTAGCTTATGAAGTATATGAAAATAAACCTCCCCAGATTCAAGTAGCTGCCTACTGAAAGCTAATAAAGCTAAATGACCCTATAAAAGAGATACTTCACACATATAGCAATATTTGTATTCTTTCAAGTTAACACCAAATTATTTTAAAATCTGGCACAGAAAATTACTTAACCAACAAAAGTGCATCCTTGCTATCATATGCTTAGAAAAT
This sequence comes from Ormosia emarginata, assembly GCA_029884605.1. Lineage (NCBI taxonomy): Eukaryota > Viridiplantae > Streptophyta > Magnoliopsida > Fabales > Fabaceae > Ormosia > Ormosia emarginata. The sequence goes on along the minus strand of JAQQTP010000069.1, from coordinate 15,190,744 downwards.
GGATAGATAAAATTACATTAAGCTCTTCATAAGCTACAATTAATATTTATGATTTTTTTCAAAAAATTTCTGGTAGGTATGATTTTATGAACAGTACATAAATGATTTCAACAATAATGTATTAACGACAACAACAACAAAAGTCTTTTTCCACTAGATGGGGATATAAATGATTTCAAGAATAAAAAAACAAAAAAATAAAATAAAACAACCAGAATAATATATACAGCTGTTACACAAAGGTAAGGACAGACAATATATAATATTAGAAATTTAATATTACAAAATAAAAGATTAAATGGATTTCAGCCAGGCAGTATCTAAACATAAGCAACAAAACTTCAGCAAAGCCTAATCATTGTGCACTACCCACTGGAATTGTCAAATTAACAAACTTAAACAGTACAAGCAAGGGGAAGGGTTAATGATTTCCAAAGTTCCCCAATCAAATATCCATACTTTCAACTAAACAAAACACATCTTACCAAAGACAGCAGAAAAACATGGAACACCATGCATGTCATGCAATTGCCACAAAGTTTGTAAGACTGCCAACCTAGTTAAAGCCAGCGCCCATTTCCTTTCGCTTCAGTTCTAAAGCAATACGTTCATTTTCAAGCTTCATCCTTTCATTTTCCAGACTCAGCTTCTCCAACTCCTGGTCCTTTTTCTTACTAAACCTCTGCCACTTGAATCTCTGTTTCGCTAGTTCCAACATCTCAACCTGAATTTGTAGCTTTTGTTCTTCTAACTGAAGTGAGCGAGATTCAACCCCTTGCTTCTGTAACCAAGCTGCTCTCAAGCTTTCAGGTACAGCTTGATTCACATCAGACTGGACCATCTGTCCATGGGGATATGAAATTTTGTTGTAATCCTGACTATTTAAAGAATTACCAAAAGTAGTAGCATCTTCTTGGCCTTGGCCTTGTTTCAATTTCTTCATACATCCCCCTAATGCCCCATATATTCCTCTACTATCTCCATGGGAAGTATAATTCTCTTCAAAGTCATCATGATCATCAATTTCCACATCTTGATCATCTTCATCATGATCATCATGATGGGACCTTCTAATATCATCATTATCATGATCATCTCTATTTCGGAGAGCTAACTGCAGTGAACGTTGCAATGCAGGATCGTGGGGTAAATGCAATCTATTACCATTATGGTAAGAACACATCTCTTCATAGAACAGGTGTTTTGAGCTTAATATTTTTCGAACATCATCCTTTTCTTTCTCAGAAAGATAATCTATTAAATCCAACAGCGCAGGATTTTCAACAACCTGACAAGAAGTGCCCCTCCCAAGCATTTCATTAAGCCTTTTATACCTTTTATTAAGATCATTGAATTTATCCTCACACTGCTGAGGTGAAACATGATAACCCCTTTCAGCCATGACCTTGGAAACAGATTTCCACTTACCCTTTTTCTGTAGGACTGCAAATTTTCTTCTTCCTCCACCACTGCCATCAGAAGATGCATCCTCACCTATATAAGAAACAGCTGTTATCATAAGCCTCACCATCTTATCAGTCCACTTCACACGCTGCCAAGGTGATCCCTTTTTCCCTCTACCTGCTTCATGGTGACCATCAACACCATCCTCAGTAAAGCTTGGCTCGTCCTCCTCACTTGCTGAGTTTTTACTTCTATCTCCCTTACTAAAGTCTGTCATTGAAATGGTTTGATCACAGTTCTGTAAGGTTCCCATTGTAAGTGGAAAACCATCATGAACCGACGAATGTACAGAAGACCCTTGACGCGGAAGAGTTTGATGTTGGTGCATGGTATGGGGATGCTGTGCTTGATGATGAACCTGAATTGATCCTGGCAAACCAAAGCTACTAAAAGAAGTCCCACCTTGAAGTATACCTCCCTGTGACAAGTTTCCTTCCATTGCTTCTCACTAACAATAAACCAGATCAGACCAATGAATCCATTACACCTCAAATCCTAGTTCATACCAAATTTTTAAGTGCTTTTCACCTAATCTACAGGCTGAAATCATGCAAACCCATGTCTATTCAATCCTCCAACAGCGCTTTGAACCCCATCTATTATCCCTTTAGATCTTCAACTAAAAACAGCCCTCAATCTAACTGGAATCCTTATCCCAAATATCATTTCAGAGAGATCAATATTCCCAATCCAAAAAAAAAAAAAAAACTCACATGCCAACAGAGGGACTCAGTTCCAAAATAATAACCAGAAGCAAAACAAAGAGGAAATGCTCAACAAAGTCCAGAACAACAAAAACAAAAAACTTTCAAGGCTCACCAATAAGGAAGCTAAGCTACTTATCTGCTGGAAACCTGCAAAGAATTGCACACCCAGAATCCAAAAAAGGACCTTTTGCAACCAAGCTCAGAATCCAGAGCTGAAGATCACGAGAAACATCTCCTAACACACAGAGGATGAGTTAAAGGCTGTGAAAACTGAAAAGGACCCCATAGTGAAGAACATAGAAGGCAACATGAGAAAAGGCGTGCCCTCTCCTCTCTAACATTAAAAAAAATATAAACAAAAATACAAAAGTGAGCTTATTGCAAGCTAGTTTAATAGTTGTCGTACATACGTAAGACGCCAAGGTAAAGAACCTTAACAGGTTCAATGTATGCGAAGATCCGGTGGGTCCATCCAACCAAAGTTGATGTCACGTCCGAGTACTCCTTTTTCATTCAATATATAAAAAAATATTATTATATAAATATGAAACACTAAAGTTAAATATATTAAGTTAATATATAATTGGATTAATACATTTAATTTAGATATTTTTATGTTTATACAATAAATTTTTCAATATATATATATATATATAGTATTTACTATGAACGATGCATAATTAAAGATAACGCCAAGCATATTATATTATTATTATAGTCGGCACAAAGTAATGAATTTTGATAGTTTGGGGCCACTTTTTGTCGGAACTTGGTGGTCTAATTAGTTTAGATCTATCAATGCATAATAAAACAATATCATGTTCATGTATCTTTTGCTTTTAATTAAGATATCCATTCTCCCATATAATTTGAGGATCCCTTTTCCTTCAATATTATAATTTGCAATATAGTTTATTGTCATTACCTTATTGGAGTAGAGTCTCGGGAATCAGAGTTTTAGAAAAATAAGGCTTCAACTACTTTTTAGATGATGACAAAAGTGGCATAATTTTTTAAATAAAATATGAAATAGGTAATTTTTTTATATAATATTAGTAGTGAGATTTGAATATATCACTTCATGTGAAATATTTAAATTGCTTATTGCAAATATATTTTTTTAAATCATTAATGAGGCCTATTAACTCAAAATTAAAACAAAATTATACATATAATTGAGGATGAGTCATTTTTATAAAGTCTTGTCCCAAGAGGTTAACAAAAGGTTGGGAAAGGACATCCACAATAGAATAAGAAAATGAATTCAAGTGACCAGTCTTTCAAGAAAATCCGTACACATATTATTTTTTCTGAGCAAATGAGCTAACAGAACTACTCAATCTTCGTGAAACAAAGCTTAAATCTCCTAAACAAGTGAAACACAATGATGAGTAGCCGAATACCCTTTTAACGTGAGAAATATAGCCACCTTTGAATCCATATTTATAACAACCTTATGAAGCTCTATATTATTTGCAATATTAAGGTCATGGTATAAACCCAGAACTCAACCTTAATACTCAAATAAACACTCAAGTTACAATAGAACCATTTCACAAATTTGCCTGCATCATCACAAAACAAGTCTCCACAAGAAACTTGGAAGGACTCTTGATAGACCGATCAATCTACATCTAGTTTATAAAAATCATATGGTGAAAAAGACTAGAAAACCACTTTCTCTTTCTTCGAGTTCGTCAAATCCAACAACAAAAGATTGTGTATATAGTTTTCCAAAATCACTTTTGTATAGTTGATAATATACTATACTAACTCAGAAAAATTATGCATATTATGATGATCTTTCCAAATAAGCCATACACCTACAAAGAACAACCATTTGTCAATTAATATCCTCCACATTCCCCAAATTATTTGCCAAGTTCAAAAATAGGCCAATCATTGTTTAAAAAATAGGCAAGTTGTATATATCCGTTCTAAATCCTAAATATGAAGTATTGAAAATGTGTAAGGTAGCATGTGGGGCTCAGTTATATATGACAAACTCGATGCTTTACTCATATATAAAATTTAGATTTTACGTTAAGGAAAAAATAAAATTGAAAAACCTATGGCTCAAGTTTAATTTCCAAAATCAATATATCATTAAAAAAACAACAAAAAAAAGATAAGCTGAAAACAATTAATATTTATTAGAGTCAGTTTTGTAATAACTAATTTGGCTAGAAATCAGTTTTGTAATAACGAAGTTAGTTAAAAAACTGTTAACTAACCAAATTAGTTAAGTATTAGTTAGTTGTTAGAGTTGTTGTTAGAATGGTTAGTTGTTGAGCTTGCTGTTAGAATAGCTTAGCTTCTGATTCTTATGTATAAATTGATCTCATCATATGTGTATTGATTATGATCAATCTCTCAAACTTAGTGCTTTTTCATCAATTCTCTCTGCATATTTTCTCTTGTTTTCTCTTATTTTTCTATCTCGTTTTCTTTTCTTTTCTTTCTTATGGTTACTGCATAATTCTCAACATGGTATCCAGAGCTAATGGTCCTGAGGATTCTTGTAATGATTCTACAATCTCAATAGTTAGATCTTCATTTTCTTTCAATCATTCAATCACGATCAAGTTAGATGATAAGAATCATCTACTATGGAAGCAGCATATTCTTGCTGCAATCAAAGGACATAATCTTCAGCAATACATCGAAGGTGCTGAATCAATTCTACCAAAGTTTTGATCTCCTGAAGATGCAGTATTGCAAAATATTTCTTCTGAGTATTTGACCTGGGAGCAACAAGATCAACTGCTCCTTTCATGGCTTCTGTCTTCTCTCTCTAAAGGCATGCTTACACGTGTTGTAGGATGTGAGTTTTCTTGGCAGGTTTAGAATTAAATTGAATCTCATTTCACTTCTCAAAATAAAGCACGAATTCATCAATTCAAGACTGAGCTTCGCACAAACAATAAAGGTTCTCGCACAATTAGTGAGTACTTACTTCGTATTAAGGCTCTTATCAATTCGTTAGTGTTTGTTGGTCATCCTATCAGTGCATAAGAACATGTTGAAATTATCTTGAAAGGTTTACCTGACGAGTATGATATGTTTGTAACTCTGGTAAACTCAAGGTTGGAACCTTATACGGTTAGTGACGTTGAATCATTATTACTGCTTCATGAAACAAGAATCGAGAAGAATGTGGTAGTTGGTAATTCTGATATGATTTCAGTTAATTTGACTAATGTTACTTCTGCTGATAAATTTGTCTCTCAGTTGAACTTGCCTCCATTTAATAGTCAATCATAGGTTCCATATGATAATTCTTAGTTTCCTAGTTTTAAAACTGATTACTCAGTAAACTTCACCAATTTTAGAGGCAATTCTTCAGATCTAGGTGCAAGGTTTGGTGGAAGATTTCAAGGAAGAGGTGGTCATGGTAAAGGTAGATCAACCCTATCTTGTCAATTGTGTCACAAGTTTGGTCATACTTTATTAACTTGTTAGCACAGATTTGATCCACACTTTCAGCCTCTATCACCATCCTTTCATGGTTTTCAGTCACACCAGAATCCTTATCAACCTTCCTCATCTACTCCAAGGTTTTCTTTCCCTCAATCTCAACCTTCATATTTTCATTCACCTCATTCTTCATCTTTTCAGTCGTCACATTTCTCACCAAATACTAATATTCAGTCTTATTATTCAATGTTTCAACCAAACACATCTCACAATCCTAATCCTCCTTAATTTTATCCAAATTCCACATCATCTTATCCATACAAACCTCCTCCTTCTGTCAATGTTATGGTAGCTACACCTTCCATTGTGCAAGATGATGCTTGGTATCCATATTCAGGTGCCACAACTCATGTTACAGCCAATACATCAAATCTAGCACATCAAGCTCCTTACACTGGTTCTGATTAAATATGTCTAGGCAATGGTTCAGGTTTGCAAATTGCTAGTATTGGTGAATCATGTGTTATATCTCCTTTCAATCCTAATGTTACTTTTCGTTTAACTAATTTGTTTCATGTTCCTACCATTACTAAAAACTTAATCAGTGTTAGTCAATTTACTCATGATAACAATGTCTACTTTGAGTTCCATTCTAATTGTTGCTATGTCAAATCACAAGCCACTCATGAAGTTTTACTTCAAGGTACTGTTGGTCCTGATGGATTGTACAAGTTCTCTCATTTTTTTCCTCACCATTCAGGCACTGCTACTCAGCAACTACCACAACCTTCTTGTCATTCAAAATCAAGTAGTTTTTCAGCTTCTGTTTTTCCTAGTTTATGTTTCTTGTGTACTGATAGCTCAAATTCATGTTATACTTCTACTATAGAAAATAGTAAAGAAAATTGTAACTCAGATTTACCATGTTCATCTGTTTGTTGTTCTTTCAATAATCAGGCACATTGTGTTGTTATACTATGTACTTCATTTTCTCATAATAAAACTTCAATTTCTGCTATTTCCAGTCAATCTTATGCAAATTCTTCATTTTCTAATTCTCAATTTTCTGTTTGGCATAATAGGCTAGGACATCCCAGTGTTAAAATAGTAAAATAAGTGCTACAATCATGTGTCATTCCCATTCCAAATAAAACATCTTTTGATTTTTGTAAAGCTTACTGTCTTGGCAAGAGTCACCAACACCCTTCTCATCCATCCACTTACACTTACAGTACACCATTTGAATTGATATACATAGATCTATAGGGTCTTGCACCTGTAGTAACCTCAGCTGGTTACAAATATTATCTCAGTATTGTTGATGCACACATTAGCACTAAAAAAAAAGGGTTTAATACGGCGGTTTTAACCGCCATTTTTAATCATCAATGGTGGTTTCCAAAACTATCGTAATTGCATCCGCCATTCGGTATAATATGGCGGCTTTTATTAACCACCACACTTTTATAATATATAAAATGACGGTTCATTTTTCAATAATAAGGAGGTTTATAACTGCCATAATTCACAAAAAAAATGGTTTAGATGTGCATAAAATGACGGTTTAAACCGCCATAATTTACGTGAAAATATGGTATAAAATGACGGTTTAAACCGCCATAATTTACCTATAAATACGGTATAAAATGAGTTTGAACCGCTGTATTTTACCTAAAGAATATGATATATAACGACAGTTTGAACCGCCATAATTTACCTAATTGTATACAACAACATCTTGAACTGCCATAATTTTTATTTAATTTTTTTTCTTTATTCTTCATACCATGCACATTTTTTTACAATAATTATGAATTTCTTATTCGTCAAAACCCACAAATATAAATAAATAATTTTGCTTAAAGAAATGTAAGAGGAATGCAAGTATACAATATAAGGTTAAGGTTAAAAGGAAATGTTATAAAGCTTAGCACGTGTGTAAAATATTAAAAATTGGAAAAAAATATAAGGCAGTTAAAAAAGACACTAAGAAGGCGGTGAGCGAGGCTAAAGCTAAACATTCAACAGGTTATATCAATCTTTAGGCATCAAAGACGGAGAAAGGAATATTTACAGACTTGTTAAAAGTAAGGAAATGAAGACAAGAGACTTGGATCAAGTGAAATGCATTAAGGTTGTGTTTGGATAGAGTATTTAAAAAAAAAGAATGTATTTTTATAAGGAATTTAAAATGATTTGTAAGAAAATAACTTGTTTAGATATTTTATAAAAATCATTCTAAAAATTTTGAGTATTTTAAGAGGGTATTTCATCACTTAAAAAAAAAAAGGAGTTTTAATTCCCACCTAAACAGGTGGAATTTCTAAAATTCTTGCATCTCCTGTTCCTTCGTGTGCTGCCTCTTACCTGTTCTCTCCCTTCTCTCTCTCGTCTTAGTCGCACGCGGCCCCTTCGCCCCGTTCTTTCCCTTCTCTCTCGTCTCAGTCGCACGTTGCTTCCATCCGTGCCGCACGCCACCACCGTCGCAACCAGATCCACCTCGCGTCGTCCATCTCGAACCCAACCACCACCACAGCACCTTCATCCATAGTTGTCCCCAAGAACCAGAGCCGCCCTTTTGCTACCAAATTCGTCTGGATCCACTGCCATTTTTAGAAGGTTAGTTCATAGCTTTCATTTCTCTATGTTATGGGTTTGTGTTTTCTTTAATAGCTTGGATTGGTACAAATCAATGAGCATTCTCTGTTGTTAGTTCATAGCTTTTAGTTTGCTGTCAAAGATTTGTTGCTGGGTATAGAAAATGTTTCTTGTGGTGTTACAAGGGTGTGAAATCATGGATGTTAAGGCTATGGACATGTATGTATGTAGCTATTAGTTTGTATGTAGCATGTGACTGGATCATGGATGCACACTTGGTGTTTGACAAAATGTCTCATTGGGATGTTGTTAATTGAAATATTATGATTGATGGATATTGCCAGAGCAGTCCTTGTGATCATGTTTCAATGCTTAAAATTTGTTGTGTGCAAATTTTTACTGAACAAAGTAGAAGAAAGTGGCTATGGGCAAAAGAGTGAGGGCTTAACAGATTTGCAAGTCTTGAGCAGGAATAATTCGTTTACAGGTCTTGCAGGTGTTAGCAAATGTGACCTTGAGGGTTCCATTGCAATAGGTACACGAGACACTAGGGGATTTAGTTTAACAAGTCCTGCTGTTAATATTGTTATTTTGACAAGCTATACTGCAAGGATTATACTGCTGTTAACATTAGCAACATTAATATTGGCATTATTATGCAAATGAACTGCTAGCATAAAGTAATGTTATAGATAAAGAAAAAAAATATGGTTTGAAAGTTTGATTTAATATCAGTTTCATAATTCTTGTTCCCTGCTATATGTCATGTCAGATTAGAGGAGATGCTAAAATATCTTAAATTTGTTTATGTATATTGTAAAGTTGCTTTTTGGTCAGAAGGAAATAGATACAACTGCTGTTAACAGATCTGGTGAAAATATAGTAGACACTGCTGAGAAAACCGAGAACCATGATGCTAAAGCCATTCTACTGGAACACAGTGTTCAGAGTGCCAAAGCCATAAAGCCTCAGGCAACAATAGCCCGCGAGTTGAAACAAACATTAAGTGACGTAAAGCATGAGGTGCATTACCAGTTGGAGCACACTCGCCAAACTAGAAACGTGTTCAATGCATTGCCAAACGTATTAACAAAATGCACGCTGAAGGACTCAACAATGCAATCAACTCCACAAATGTGGTGGCAGTCCTAATTGCCACTATTGCATTTGCTGTTATTTTCACAGTCCCTGGCCAAGTTGTTGATGACCTAACTAATATTCCACTAGGAATGTCCCTTGGTGAAGCAGATATAGCCCCACAAGTTCCATGTATCATTTTCTTTGTCTTTGATTCCATTGCACTCTTTATTTCACTGGCGGTGGTGGTGGTGGTGGTGCAAAACTCGGTTGTGGTATAGAAAGCAAAGCAAAGAAGCAGATGATAGCCATCATTAACAAGATAATGTGGTTAGCTTGTGTGCTTGTTTCGGTGGCCTTCTTGGCACTGTCATTTGTAGTAGTGGGAAAGGTAGAGAAGTGGCTGGCAATTGGAGTGACCATTATAGGGACAACCATAATGGCTACAACCTTGGGAACAATTATGTTACTAGGTCATTAGGCATCGCATTGAAGCCTCAAATTTGAGGAGCAATCGGAAATCTTCAAATTGGAGTTGGAAACATATTGAAAATTTATTAGTGTGATTTAAATCATTGTTACTACTTATATATGTGGAATTACAGATTTAAAAACATCATTAGTTGAGATATTAAATTGCATATTCAGTCTCTATTTTGTTTCTTACATGGTGATCAATTTATATCACAATTACATGGTGTTCATTTTGTTTACATTGCAATTAGATTGTGTGATTTGTTAATTTTTAATGAGAAGGCATTGACAGAGCCAGAAATTTACAGACGTCATATCTCTGGAAAGATGGGTAGTTCTTTGAATGAGACATAATCTTTTCAAGTTATAAATCACAACAAATCTAAGAATTCATATATAACCTCAACCTACTTTAGTGGTACAGATATTGTGACAGAGGATGCTTCCCAATTACATATGCACATGATGTTTGGTTCATATATTTTTGCTAGGCCTATACATAATGTTGGGTTCATATGCCCATTGAAAGTTGACTTGTTTTCAATGTAGTCTATCGTGTTATTTTAATATTATTTTATTTTTATTGATGAGGTATAAGTTTCCACTCCTAATGATATAAGTTGTACTTATAGATTATCTATGAAAAAATAGTATATTAATCTTTTCATTTTACGTAGATTTTTCAATTTTTTAAATTTATTTAATTTTATTTTATTTTTACTACAAATAAAAAAATTATATGATGTTTATTTTGTTTTCTAAAATTTTGTATTGAAATTCCAATTTTACAAAAATATTTTAAAAAGAGATTTTACAAATAAAGGTAATTGAATTGCTTTGTCCAAACAAGGAATTTGAAATTTAAAGGAATTTAATTGATTTATCCAAATAAAATATTTTACAAATGAAAGGGATTGAATTGATGCAATTAAAATTCTTTGAATTTGAAATACCTTTAAATTTCAAAATACCTTATCCAAACACAACCTAAGGATGGAGAGGGTAAAGTCTTGGTTACGGAACAAAACATCAAAGATCGATGGAAGGGTTATTTTCACAAGCTATTTAATGAGGAACATGGGATGTTAGGGGACTTGGACAATCTAAACATTAGAGAGGAGGACCAAAATAAAATCTTTTATCGTAGAATTCGGGAGTTCGAGGTAAAAGAAACTTTGAAGAGGATGGAAAATAGAAAAGCGGTCGGACCAGATAATATACCTATCAAGGTGTGGAAGTGCCTAGGAGAGAAATGTATAAGCTGACTCACAAAGCTATTTAACGAGATAATGAGATCTAAGAAATGCCAAATGAATGGAGATGAAGCACTTTAATTTCTATTTATAAGAACAAGGGAGATATACAAAATTGTGCAAATTACAGAGGGATTAAGCTCATGAGTCATACCATGGAGTTATGAGAAAGAGTAATTGAACGGAGATTAAGACAAGAGACTCATATTTCAGAAAATCAATTCGATTTTATGCCTGGGAGGTCAACCATGGAAGCAATCTATCTTCTTTGAAGATTGATGGAGAGGTATCAGAGGAAGCAAAAAGACCTACATATAGTTTTCATTGATCTAGAAAAAGCCTACGATATGATACCGAGAGAGGTCTTGTGGAAGACTCTGGAGAATAATGAAGTTCATATCTCTTATATTCGAGCAATCCAAGATATGTATGATGAGGTTAAAACTTGTGTGAGAACATAAGGAGGGGTTATAGAAGATTTTCCTATAACTATAGGACTGCACCAAAGGTCAACTTTGAGTCCATATCTTTTTAGCTTGGTCTTGGATGTGCTGACTGCGCATATCCAAGAGCCGGTGACACAATGTATGCTTTTTGCAGATGATATACTCTTAGTTGGAGAATTGAGAGAGGAAACAAATAGGAAGCTAGAGCTATGAAGACGAGCTTTGGAAGAACATGACTTTCGTATAAGCAAGAGTAAGACGAAGTATATGGAATGTAAGTTCAGTAAGAAGCGTGCTAATACTAGCTTAGCAGTGAAAATTGAGGACTACACCATACCACAAGTCACACGGTTTAGGTATCTTGGATTTATCATACAAAATGACAGAGAGATAGAGGGAGATGTAAATCATAGGATTCAAGCTGGATGGATGAAATGAAGGAGTGCTTCAAGAGTGATTTGTGATAGAAAAGTACTTCTCAAGCTTAAGGGTAAATTTTAACACACAGCTATAAAGCCCGCAATGTTGTATGGTACTGAATGTTGGGCGGTAAAAAGCCAGTAAGAGCATAAGATCAATGTCGCAGAGATGAGGATGCTGTGTTGAATGTGTGGCCATACAAGACAAGATAGGATTATGAATGAATGCATTAGAGAGAAAGCATGTGTAGCATCTATTGTGGAAAAGATGGTAAAATCTCACCTTAGGTGATTTGAACATGTAAGGAGAAAACCCTTAGAAGCCCCGGTAAGAAGAGTAGATCAGGTGGAGGATAGTTCAGTAGCTAGAGGTAGAGGGAGACCAAGAAAGACTATAGGTGAAACTATTAAAAAAGATTTAGATTTGAATGACATTTCTGAAGACTTGGTTTATGATATGACACAATGACGTCATTTGATCTATGTAACCGACTCCACCTAGTGGGAAAAGTCTTAGTTATTGTTGTTGTAAATGTAAGAGGAAATACTCATTAATTTAATTAACCAAGTATCCAATTTAACATGAGTACATTAGCTCAATAACTAAAAATTATAAGTCATCAAAGTTTTGAGAAATAACATCCTAAATAGTAATTCAAATAACTCCAAAATACAAATAGGTCTTAAAAGTTTTGAGAAATAACATCCTAAATAGTAATTCATTTGGCAACAATTAGTAAATTGATTAATGAAGACTCGAAATATCCACTTATTGTTAAGTGTTACTTCTATCCCGTGATCTTTTTGGGTCATTAGGCGATAGAGTCCCACTACCTTCATATGGTACCTACAAGAAGGATAAAATTATGCTTGAGATTCTCCAAACACAGCATTATGGTTATGCAACACTACAAGCAACATATTATTAAGAAGGAAATAACTTAATTAAACATTAAGCAACACAAAGATGCAACTTTTCTATATAATAACTAGTTTATAAAGAAGAACTAATACACCAGATATCTCAAGCTTCCAATAATAAGCATAATCATCCCAACATCATTTGAAAGGAAATATAACATAAATTTAAAGGGTTTTGTTTTTAATTTTATTTTTGATCATTTGTTTAGAGTATGAAGCTTTTGTTTAATGGTAAAACTGACTCAAATATACAGACTAGGAGCACTTGGATAGATGTTTAGCCTTGATGTTCCCTAATTTTCTAGTTTTTAACATGTAAGAGTTTATGGACTATTAGATGGAGCACTTTAAATGTTCTGTTTTGTTTAAGATTAATTAAAGATTGAAAGCTAGAATTCTTACTGAAGGTGCCTGGGGTTGAATAAAAAATGGTGGTTTAATACTATTGAGGATTGGAGATCAACAAGCAAAGGCTCTTCATGGTAACTAGCTATTATGGATGTTGGAAGTGACAGAAACTCTGGGAGCCTGATGTAATTTACTTTGTTTCTTACAGCACTAAATAATAACATCATATATGTTATCAATCTAGATCATTAAACAGACAGATAAAATATCTTTTGTTCCATTTTTCGGTGGATGCACAAACCAGAATACTTTGTCACTCACAAAAAAATTGTACTATTAAGAAATAATATGATTTACTTTTTCTATTCTACAACTGCAAACTATTACTCCGCTACATATGTAAGAAAGGACTTCTGCTTTACAGTCTATTGACCATGTTCCTGAATATGAATGTCAAGTGTGGTAAAGTATGCTCCTTTCTCATATGATATATCAAAGGAGAAAAAAATGTACATTATTTAGAAGTAATTTTTGAACCTTTGATCCTGCTTTTTAACCAAAGGGAAAAAAAGGGCACGTAAGTTACAGATCTAATCCGTGCAATATTTAGAAGTATTTTGAAAATTTGCTTGAAATCAAACATATTTCTTGTATCCTAATTATTAAGAAGTTAAATCACCCTTCAAATTCATACCCGAAAAATAAAATCGCCTTTCAAATTAGTAGTGTGATCTCTTGAGAATGAGAAGACAGAGGAAAGAGAGATTTGCTAAAATGATCAAGATATATATATATATATATAGTTTACTGGCATAAGTCTTTTTTGACTTACACTCATTTTCAACCGAGGAGATCCACTTTCATCTAATGGTTGAGAGGGTTATTTCATTAAAAGTAATCATTAGATGAAAGTAGATCTATACATTGAAAATAAGTGTAAGTCAAAAAGACTTACACTTAGAAGATTGATCCTCCCTATATATATATATATATATATATATATATATGTATATATATATATATATATATATAGACATATCTAGTAAGAAGAGTTTTTAATATGAGAGGGTGAGAAGAGTAAATCTCCATGATCAATATGGTCTTATTTAAAGGTCTCTGCGACCACTTAAAAAAGTCATAATTTTTATTCTAATCTTGACCATCTACCAGTAAGATCCAATGATCAACATTTATATATATATATATAAACACTATCTATATATAAAATATATATACACACACACACACACACACATACAAGCTAATATGATTAAAACAAATTAGATATGTTCATATGGATTTGTGGCAATTTGAGAGCTAGCTATTTGATCCACGCAAGCATTAATTACATTTTCATATGTATATAAGTAACTTCATGTAAAAGCACATGAGAAGATAAGCAAGACATTACTGTTGCTATAGAAACTTCAAAGCCAAGTATTTCCTATATATTTCTACTCTGCATAGAGTATAACTAAATTTATGTTATAATCCACTCTAGTTACTGAACATGGTATCAATCTATTAAAGAGAGAACAATATCAATACCCCAGAACATGGCCTGATCCCTCCACCAAAAAAACAGTCAACTATTCAATATTGATGCTCAAGGTATGGAACTAATCTAATAATGACAACAAGAACTCTATTGGAATCAAGCCATTAACTTCCAAAGAATATGATAAAATAAAAACTGAAGAAGACACAACATTCTCATGACAATTCAGCACCGGCCGAAACAGAACATAAGCCAAACATTTTTTGCTATCACAACTTCATTACTATTAAGCATTACAATATGAAATAATATTACACATTTGAATGTTAGATGAGATACCTGTGATGTAGGATTATGAAATAACCTAACTAACTCTTCAGGGAGCCTTCCTATTTCCTTCATAACAATGTAGGCACACAATGCTTGTAATTGTGATTCCATAGTCACCACTTTTTGTTGAGTTAGGAAAGAATGTGTTAGCACTAGATGAACCTAAGTTCATAGCTCCAAGTTATGTGGTAGTATGCTTGAATGCCATGGTAGGAACCACTCCCATGCCTAATCCTCGAACACTACCAGGGTGCTCTTTTCCAAATACCACACCAACATCAACATTTGGAGAAATTTCAGAGTAATTATCCTCTCTTAGACTTAAATGTTTATCAATTTCTTTCTACATTAAAGACCAAAAAAGAGAATGAAAACTTACAAATATAAGCTATTATATCATTGTTTAATAAAAAAAAAATATGAACAATAATATTGATATTTACCCCTATGTTCTCAGCCTCATCATTTACAAAGCTTTTGTCTTTCTTCTTGTGAGTCATATTCCACATCGGGCCCCGACCGACAGTCTTCCCGGTCTCTTTCCTCTGAAATTTTAAACATATAACATAACTAATAATCAATTAAAGATATACTTTATGTAAATAATGGATCCATTGAGGATAAAAACTTAAACTACCAAATCATCCCTTCTCTTAGCCAGAGTTTTAGCACCACAAGTGTGAGGAACAGTTTGTTTCTTCCGATTCTCTTAACTTTTCTTACAAACTACCTACAAATGAAAATGGATAAATTTCTTTGGTGTAATAGCAAACTATTTATAATCAACAATTCAATAAATATGAAGTGAGTATCATTGTCTCAGGCCTCAAGCAATAGTCAACATAAGAAACCCATTGCTCTATGTTAATGCCTTTCGGGACATTATTGACAATATCATTTCTATTCATTATTGAGTCATAAAATGCACTCCACAACTTGTGACAATACTCCATCCACTTTTTACCAATGGACTATTCAATATATCTCCTTGCAATACTATTATCATTGACCTTGAAATCAAATTGATGCTTCAAACAAAAAAAATGTTAGATTATTATACTTTTATACATACAAACTTTAAAAATAGAACAAGTAAAAAATTTAAATGGTTCTACCATTAAGAAATGATCCCACTGGTGGTCATGGAAAGTGTCAGGCATATTTGACCACTTTTCGCTGTTAATAGGAAAAAGAAGAGAATTGATTGTCAATTGTCCACAAACTCTTGCAAGTAGGGGTGTTTTTTGATCGGTTTGGATCGATTTTGAGGTAAAAAATCATCCGATCCAAACAAGAAAAGTATCATTGGATCGGTTTGGATTGGATGAATTCTAATAATCAAACCAATCCAATCTAATCCGATTTTAATTGGTTTAGATTGGATTGGATGATTCAGTTTTTAATCTTCCATGATTAACAATGTAAACATTGCAAAGAAAATAATACCGTAACCAAATTCTTCAACCATCAAAGAAAACAACTAAAGTAAAATATTTTTCATAAGCAATTAGACACACATAATCATTTATGATGATATCTAAGCACAATGAACAAGATCAAAACTTAGGACAACTTTCAAAAATAATTGCTGCATCTAGACTTAAAATAGCAGTTTGCAAATTTCTTGAATCATGATTTAGCATCTTTAAACTACCATCAACAATTTAAAAAGTTGATAAACCACTAATCTATTGCACCTTAGACATGGTGGCCCACGGTTTCCGGAATTTCTAGAGGCGAATTTGGAGGCAGATCTGAGGGAGGAGGCGCAGATCTGGAGAGTAGAGGCAGATCTGAGGGGTGAGGCACAGTACGGGCAGATCTGAGAGGGATAGGGGAGGTGCGGTGGGGGAATGGCGGTGCGATGGGGGAATGGAGGGGGGATGACGTGGTATGGGCGGTTTGAGGGGGAATGGGGAGGCCCGGTACGGTGGTCGGTGGGGGGGAGGGGGAAGGGCTCCGTGCGGTACGGTGGTGGAGGTGGGAAGGGGGAGGCGCGGTACGGTGGTCGATGGAGGAGGGGGGGAAGGGCTCCCGCACGATACGGTGGGGGGGGGGGGACTCGCGACGGTGAGGGAATGGAGGGGTAGGGAGGCATGGTAAGGTTGGCTAGGTTAGGGGGGGAAAGGAGGGAATTAATACGGTGGGGGGGGGGGATTCACGGCGGTAGGGGAATGAAGGGGGAAGTGGGGAATTGGAGGCCGAAAATGTGAAGGGGGAATAGAGGGGGGGAGGGGAATGAATGCGAGAAAGTGAAAATGTGAAGGGGGAATGGAAGGGAGCTGAAAAGTGAAAACATAAAACGTAAGTATATATAACAGTAATTGGTTCAGTTTGGTTTGAATCGGTTTCATAAATTGGAACCGAAAATCGAACCGATCGATTCTTTAAAATTTTCATCCAAAACAATCCAGTTCATTTCAGCTTTTGTTGGTTTTTGATTTTTTTTGGATCGGTTTTTAGTTTTTTTTTTATTGGTTTGGATCTGAATACTCCTACCTGCAAGTAGGCCAGCTGCCTCTCCAATAGGACAAGAAAACTCATCAAAATCGACCACTACACGCATTCCGTCAGGCAAGTTATGGACATCATGGACCTTCAACCTCATTTTCTTAGTTATTTCTTGTTCTTAATCTATAATAAATAAAGATCAAGTTAAATATGTTAATCAAGAGAAGATAAAATAAACAAAATACTCCATTATTTTACATATACCTATAACAATCACAAACCAATAATGACTGGATTCATGTCTAAATTTACATTTACGAGATGAAGATGGGGCCTCAGACTGCATAGATTGTGATGGGGCTTGGTTACATGACTGTGAGGCAGCAGGAGTAACTGGTGTTGAAGGACAGGCCTGTGGCGACTATAGTGGAGTGTTAATCAATGGCTGCAAAATAGTAGAAGCAAATGGTGTTGAGGGATAACCTTGTGGCGACTGTTGTGGAGTGTCAATCAATGGCTGCAAAGTAGTAGGAGCAAATAATGTTAAGGGATAACCCTGTGGCAGCTGTTGTGGAGTATAAACTGGATCAGTAGCTGAGGAGCTCCCAGCTACTGGTTTGAGATGATTCTTAATTCGCTTTGGCTTTAGCATATCTGCATATATAAACGAAACAATCAAATATAATCAATTTATATTAGTGTATGATAAAGTTAAACATATATTATATAGGAGTATTTTATTAAAAACTAACACATACATAAATAGATGATAGACTTAACACACCACAAAGAAACAAATCCTGTCATTTCAGAAACTTTAAGCAGAGAATATCAAAACAAAGCAAGAGACCAGGTTGCTAACTGGAGGGATACAATTGCATTTGTTACAAGTCCTAATCCTCCCAATCCCGAAGAAATACCAGCAGTATGTAGGTAATGTTTCTAAGAGATTTGGTTGCTTGCTATTTAACTTTCCCAAAAGGAGAGCTATGCCAACCATGAACCAACTCTCACTAATATAATATTAATTAACTTAATATTATATTTCTAAAGTTCTTAACTTAATTCTTTTTTTTTTAAACATGGCACCAATCAATAGGGCCTCCACATAAAAGGGCAAACCATCATTTGCAGGTGGCTACCCCCCATTTGCTCAGTTATTGGCCTTTCCAAAATACATAATAGGAGAAAAGGTACTAAGGAATCTAATCCATTTTCTATAAGGCTGCTGGCTTTTATAATCTTTTCTCATTCTAAAGTAGTTAGAGCCCAGAGCATGGAAGCTGTAATTTTAATGTTGTTAATGTTGCTATGTTATTGTTTTACTTTGTTAATTATTAGTGAGTACAACAAGAAGGATTATGGAATTTTGATTTATCAAGTTTAAGCTTATGTAATTAAAGGTAGATTCAATACAACATCTAGAAAAAATGAGATAATATTGAAGTTAAATTATAATAAAAATGGTAATCCCTTTTATAGATATTGTACCATAAATATTTTCCGGTCCTGTTGGGTTACTAGAAGCTAAGCCAGCATAGGGCCCTAACTCATTCACTCTGTGGTCCTGAGGGGCATGAAACAAAAATTGGACAGTAAACTTCTCAAAGCACACGACCAAAAGCCACATCCCATATCCCAACAAGATGACCCGCGGTTAAGAGAACGGGTCAAACTGACCCGCACCTGCAAGTCACGCGCACTGTGCGTGAGTGGATCTCGTTAACCAGCAAGGAGCTGGTCTCCTTCAACCTCTTGTTGGGGTTGTAACAGAGCAGGCATGAGAGACCAGCTCACAATGGGTTGGTTCATCGCATTGCAGATGCTGCTGCGTGCAGCCATGGGAGAACCTCGCAGATCGAGTCGTTTGCACTGCCCTAACACAGCTCAATCTGTCATCAATGGCAGACAACCAAGAGCGATCCAGTAACACTATGAACAGAACAAATCGATGAAGCAAAATCCAAAAAGGAAAAATATAAATAAATAAAATTTAGATCTGTAACATTTAATGCTACCTATAGATCGGTGAAGCGAAGCAGAAAATGAAGACATTGAACAGAACAGAACAACAAACGCGAAGAGAAAGAGTAATGAACCTGGAGCGTGCCAGACCAGAGACCAGAGACGACCTTGCCTGCTTAGACCTTGCTGGTCTCAAACATTATTCGTCTCTTCCTTCTGCACGAGTTAGTGAGGTCAGAGAGTTGAGTAAGCAATAGAGAAAGTGAGGGAAAACGAAATTGCTAGGGACGAAAGAGGGAACGTCTGCGAGAGAGTAATGGAGAAAGTGAGGGAAGATAAAAACATTATTTAATATTTTTATTAAAATTAAAATTAAAAAAATAACAGTTTCAAACTGTCGTTTTATAAATTTAAATTACGTCAGTCTTAAAATTGTCGTATTATATTATATATTACGACAGTTTTTAAGAATTGTCGTATTAAAATTACTGTAAATTACTTATTTTTTTTGTAGTGTAAGTTCACATGGTGTTATCTTCTAAAGTCCAAATTAGAAATACTTTCTACCTTCAAACTCTACCAACAGATAGTTGAACTTCAATATGACTATAAAATAAAAGTTGTCCAAAGTGATTCGGGTGGTGAATTCATATCTTTGTCTTCCTACCTAACCTTACTAGGAGTTTCTCATAAGTTAATTTGCTCATACACTCATCATCAAAATGGTATCATTGAAAGAAAGTATAGACAGATTACTGAGTTTTGACTTACACTTTTGGCTCATGCCTCTCTTCCTCTCTCTTTTTAGGGCCATGCTTTCCAAACTACAGTATTTTTACTTAATATACTGCCCTCTTCTTCTCTGTCTGGCCAAGTTCCTTATCAAAAGCTTTATCACAAAAATCCGGACTATTCATTTCTCATAATTTTTGGGTGTGCCTGTTACCCAAATCTTAGACTATATAATTTCAACAAGTTGCAGTTCAGAAGTCTTGAATGTGTATTTCTTAGTTATAGTTCTTCTCACAAAGGGTACATATGTCTTAATTTTAAAACAAATAGAATTTATATATCTAAGGATGTTGTTTTTAATGAGACATTATTTCCATTTTCCAAGCTCACAGATTCATCTTCTAGTCCATCCTTTTCTACTACTACTGTTTCTGTGTCAGCCACCCTACCAATTCTGATTTCACTTCCTTCTACTACCCAGACCTCTCATCCCTCTCTCATAATCAGTTCCCCATTTCCTTCTAATCTCAATTCTGTTCCTTTAGGTCTTACAGTATCACAAAGGTTTCTTGTTTCCATCAATACTGATATTGTAGTACCTGTTCTTACTGATACTATAGTACCTGTTCTTGCTGCATATGATAATCCAGTGTCTACTGCCTTACCATCTCTTACCTCACCTATTACTTCTAGTCATCCTAGTTCTAATCCTGTTTCCAGTTCTGATCCCGTTTTACCATCTCTTCCTAATTTGAACTCACATCCAATGATTACCCGATCTAAAACTGGTATCTTTAAACCAAAAGTTTATCTCACTCACACCATTCCTACCTCTGCCGAGGAAGCCTTTCAATTATCCAACTGGACTGAGGCTATGAATGCTGAGTATAATGCCTTAATTACAAATAATACATAGCATTTGTTACCATTTCCTCCTAACAAAAAATCAATAGACTGCAAGTGGGTGTTCAGAGTTAAAGAAAATCCTAATAGCTCCATTAAAAAATACAAAGCAAGACTCATGGCTAAGGGTTTTCATCAGGAATATGGTTTTGATTACACAAAAACCTTCTCACCAGTGGTCAAGCCAACCACAATTTGAGTCATTGTAACTTTAGCTCTGCTACATAATTAGTCTCTCAAATAACTAGATGTCAACAATGCTTTCCTTAATGGACAACTCCATGAAGAAGTGTTTATGACTCAACCACTAGGTTTCATTTCATCAGACAGCTCCTTAGTGTGTAAGTTAGACAAAGCTCTTTATGGTCTCAAACAAGCTCCAAGAGCTTGGTTTGAAAAGCTTGCACAATCTTTACATCAATTTGGTTTTGTCTCAAGCAAATGTGATCCATCATTGTTCATAAGGAAGACTGCTGATAGTTGTACCTATATCTTAGTTTATGTGAATGATATTATTCTCATAGGGACATCTTTTGATTTTATCTCTCAGCTAGTTATCAGCCTAAATGATAAGTTTGCTCTAAAGGATCTTGGTTCTCTTCATTATTTCTTGGGAGTTGAAGTTCATTCTCTAAAAGATGGCAGTCTTCATCTAAGTCAGTCAAAATATATTAAAGATCTTCTAGTTTGAGCAAAAATGATTAAATCCAAAGAGGTTTCTACTCTAATGACTTATGGTACAAAACTTTCTAAACATGGTTCTGATTTATTTTTAGATCCAGTATTATATAGATCAATTTATAGTGCACTCCAGTACACAACAATTACTAGACCAGAGCTGTCTTATTCAATCAATAAAACATGTCAATTCATGCATCAACCACTAGACAACCATTGGAAATCAGTGAAATGAATACTCTGGTATCTCAATGGTACTTTGAGCTATGTTCTTCATCTACAAAAACTAACACACCTAGCTCTACAAGGATTCTGTGATGCTAACTGGGGTAGTGATCCAGATGATAGAAGATCTACATCTGGTGCTCTTGTATTTTTTGGAGGAAATTTGGTGTCATGGTGGTCCAAGAAACAGTAAGTGGTGGCCTGATCCAGCACTGAAGCTGAATATAAAAGTCTTGCGTGTATTGTGACATAATTGATTTGGCTTCAATCTCTTCTCACATAATTGCAGATCAAGGTAAGCAAACCGATCATCTACTGTGACAACATGAGCACTATTCTTTTATCTCACAATCCCATACTTCATAATAGAACAAAGCATATGGAGCTAGATTTATTTTTTGTGAGATATAAAGTTATGTAAAAAGAGGTGCTCATTCAACATATTTCATCTGAAGATCAACCTGCTGATGCCTTACAAAGCCTTTGGCTTCTACAAAGTTTCTTCACTTCAGAGATAGATTAACTGTGATTGATTTGCCTCATAAGATGGCTCATATTAAGGGAGCATATTAGAGTCAGTTTTGTAATAACTAAGTTAGCTAGAAATTAGTTTTGTAATAACAAAGCTAGTTAGAAAACTATTAACTAACCAAATTAGTTAAGTATCAGTTAGTTGTTAGAGTTGTTGTTAGAATGGTTAGTTGTTGAGCTTGTTGTTAGAATAACTTAGCTTCTGATTCTTATGTATAAATTGATCTCATCATATGTGTATTGATTATGATCAATCTATGAAACTCACTTCTTTTTCATCAATTCTCTTTGCATATTTTCTCTTACTTTCTCTTATTTTTCTATCTCGTTTTCCTTACTTTTCTTTCTTATGGTTACTACATAATTCTCAACAATATTAATATATTGAACATTGAAGTAAAGTTAATATATTAAGATTAGTGTGAGTTGAGTTGGCTCACCTAATTGGTTTCTTGCTCATAATAATTGCACAAGTTAGATTCAAAATTTTACTATAAATTATCAGTTTGCCTTAACCTTAAAATAAAAAGTGTATTTTCTCACCCTAATTTATTTTGCATTAAAAAAAAGTTACTTTATTATGATTAGTGGAGACAATTTTTTATATTAGAAATAATGATTGCTCTTTTTTTTCTCAATGTATTCTAAATATAAATAATACGAATGAATTGCCTTAAAATTATTATTCTTGTAGGTAAGATAATGAGAAAAAAAAGTTTATAGCACTAGTAAGTATGATAGAATAAAATAATAAAATTTAGAAACATAATTTATAACACAAATTATTACAATAAACTACACTATAGAGCAACACTTGATAGTCAATGCGAGTTGGGTTAACTTATTGAAAGGATCCAGATAATCATATGGATCAACTTTTACTTTTTATATTTAGTGTATGTTTTGGATAGCTGTGAAAATTTAATTATTTTAATAAATAATTATTTCTTTAATCAAGTTCAATAATTGATTATGTTTGGATATGTTAGTTGAAAAATAATTTTAAGCTAATTTGTTTCGTTTAGATGATATAAAAAAGAATCATTTTTATGTATTAAATTACTAAAATAGGTATAAAATGATTAAAAATGTTATTTGATTAAGGACAAAATGATATTTACATCTCAAAGTGTAAGAAATAATCTATAATCTAAAATCATAAGCTAAAATTTCAACATTATGAAAAAAAAACTATTAAAATACATTGAATTTCATATAAAAGTTAAAACTACTTTTATCAAACATAACTAAATATTGTTACAACAATTTTTTTTTTTAAAAAAAAGCTATTAGGGGTGGGAATAATCTTTCTCAAACACTCTCTTAGTAAGTATAGATATATATTACTGTTAGGTAGTACTTGAATAAGTTTTTGTAAACTTCAATTAATTTACCTTCCCACTTTATTCACAAGCAAGACATCCAATAATGTAATTCAAAATATCAAAATTTAGAGTGTGTTTATATAAAAAAAAATTAAAAAAATTAAGATAGTGAAAAATATTTTTTTCTCTTTCTTCTATTTTTTTTCAAAAACAACCAATCTTAAATTTTCATAAAAAATTGAAAAACTATTTTTTTTTTCAGATTATACTTATTTTCATAATCTTATCTAAACAGTTAAAAGTATATGAGAAATATTTTTTCATTAAAAAAATACTTTTCTTATAAAAAAAATATAAACAAGCATACTCTTAATTACAAACAGCAAGAAGATTGGACTTGAAAAAAAGAAGAACAAAAAAGCTATTTTTCCTAAAAACATGGATGGATCTTGAACACTAGAGGCCCGTGGATGAATAGAACCAACAACTCTAGTTGTGCAAAACTTAATGTCCTAATATACATCTTGGGCTTGGGTGATAGATTCCAGACATTGGATTAAAAAGATCCATCATTAGCTTTGTGGGTCACCCAAATGGCATCAAGAATCTTCTTCTGTGTTGGTGTTGTCTCAAAATCAACGAACGCTGCTAAGCTAGCATGAGCATATGATATGAGCATGGCTACAGAGGAAGAGAGCGCGGTGAAGGAGCCTCTGGATCTCATCAGGCTCAGCCTCGACGAGCGTATCTACGTCAAGCTCCGTTCTGACAGAGAGCTTCGTGGCAAGCTTCATGTACAGACTCCTTCTTCTCATTTCACCAATTTTGCTTAATCTACCTACAATAATAATATAAACCCCTTCTTTCTTTTCAATTTCTTATCTTTCATAAAGATTTTCTTATGGGTCTCGGTTGCTTTCAACTTATACACTGTGTCTGTGTCTTCCCATTAACTTTTAGGTTTTGGTATTGTGTTTTGAGTGTTCAATTTTGGCAAAATTATGGGTTTTTAATTTGGAATTGAAGATAATTACAATCTGGGTATTTTTTATTTTTTTTTGCAGGCTTATGATCAGCATCTTAATATGATTCTTGGTGATGTTGAAGAAATTGTTACCACTGTGGAAATCGATGATGAGACTTACGAAGAAATTGTGAGGGTAAGTTGTAATCAGCATATGTTGTTTTGATGCAAAGCTGACTCGTAGAACTAGAACTGCAAATGATTGCTGGGAAATAATGAACCATCTTAAGATTATTTAGCTGTAAGTAAATAAGCACTGTCAAGGGCAGTCATTACCTACTGCATTTTAAGAAGATAAGGAGAATTTTTGTTTGAATGAAGATTCATTGTGGGGCCATGACCATCATTTCAAAATCTCTAAGCCCAACTGAAGTGCTTATTTGTGTGCATATATATGCATAGCATTAGTTTGGTACTCTACTAGAAAGGTTATTGGCCTTGTTATTCAGAACTTGGATATTAATGAATGAATGTGTTTAGAGCTGGCTATCTGCTTAGCTGACTTTATGTTGGCTAAAAGGGAATTTTGTCTTGCCAAATCAATAATACTCCCCATCCAGAGAAGAAAAGGAGCCTTGGAAACCTTTGGGATTTTGTTCATATCTAAGAAATTCAGGATGCATATTTTGAATCTCCAATCTGCATCAAGCATCAAATTGCTGCTATCTAACAAAGACAACTAATGCATGATACCTTTATTATAAAGAAGATACTCTTCCTTGGATGATTTTTGTTTATCTTTTGATTTCAGACTACAAGGCGGACAGTTCCTTTCCTGTTTGTTAGGGGAGATGGGGTGATATTGGTTTCCCCACCACTGAGGACTGCATGACATGGACTGATGGACTATGTAGTCATTTTAACGACAATTGTAACTGTTGTTGAAATTGTATAACTTCTTAAATAGTGATCTCATTGCTTATGATTAGATTAGTTCCGGGTATGTTTGGATGGAGAAGTCAGAAGGGAGGAAAACGAAATGTTTTTGGTCCACATTCTTCTTGTTTGAGAGTTTTATAAAAGGAGAGAAAGAAAATGAAGTATTTTCATATGATCCTCAAAAGCCTTCCCTTACTCACTTTTATGAGCATTTCGAAGTTCCCTAATTTTGGAGGGTTTTTTATAACTTTAAACATCCAAACAAAGAGAAGGAAAATCATTTTTAACTTCCAGATTGTCACTTTTCCTTTGGTTTCTACCCTTTCCTTTCCTTCCCAACATCCAAAGATACCCTAATTAACATGATTGCTAGTGATTTCTATTAAGCAGTAAGTTTTTAATTCTCTTGAGCAAGTATGAGAATCATGGCATGCGTATGAACAAGGTTTTTGGCGGTAGTGTGGAACTGTCTTTAGTCTTTACATATAAGTGGATTCACAAGTTCAAGCCTTGATTCTTGATTTGGTACCACATTTTTCTTTCCTTTTTCACTTTTGGTTACAATGGGAGATCTATGACAATGAGCTGGGAGGATAGGGAAATTTGTTTTCATTCCATTAAAGCTTGTAATGTTACAAAGACTGCCCATCCATGTTTAGAAGGATATAGGAAACTGAATCGTACAAAGCACAATGGAACCTTTGGAGTTATTTTTATCTCTATTTAGATTAAGTGGACCCTGTAAGTTGAAATTAGCAACTTGTTACTAGAAATCGAGTGAAATTGCTCAATAGGCCGCCAACGTGAAGAATGACGCTTGTTATTGAGTATATATGTTATGCTAAAATTAATGTCAGTTATGGCTTGCATACCAGAGTGTCTGAACATGCAATCTTATGTTCATGGGCATTAGTAATGCGCAGGAGGACGAGGGGGAAATTTTGCATTGATAATTTGATATGCGTGGAATTCCACCGAATTAATTGTGGAATATAATGAGATGCATTAATTTTGTCCCTATAACTAGTAGGCTTAATTATCGAATTTACCTGACACACTACTCGAGGAATACAATGTGATTATCCTTCTTCTAGTAACATGTTAACTAAATAATCTTGTTTATCCATCAAGAAATTCTATAATCGTAGCAGGAACATCAACAAGTCTTCTTAACATATACATGACCGGATATTAGTCTAACAAATAGACAACAATTACTTGTGAGGGTCATTATGGTATGGGTGCAAAAAATAAGGTGAAAAATTCATGGATAAATTTTCAATACAATTTTACAAATAAAATTGATCCATGAATTTTTGGATCCATGAATTTTTCACCGTCGTTTTTAACCCCATACCATAAGCAGTGAAAGATACACGAATGCTTTCCAAGTTCATTCCTATTAAGCCTCAGCAGCATAAAGAGCTTTGACTTCCTCAACATCATCAAAGCTACCAAGGAATATTGGAGATCGCTCGTGCAACTTCTTTGGAACCAAATCAAGTGCCTGTTGACATAAAAGATCCATCACTTCATTGACAAAGGATGCATTTATAATCCAATTAAAATGATTCTCTCATTTTTCTTATGAACATGACAGTGTAATATTAGGAGAGAAAAAGACAGATTTTCCTGTGCAAGGACTTATCATTACCTACGCAAAGATTTACTAATCATGCACGAAAGTAGTTTATGCCTTTGTTTCTCAAGACATGGCACTGTCATGTTCTTAAGGACAAAGAGATGATGCAACTCCAATTAAAACTATACAGCTAAAGTAGTTTCTATTCTAAATGCTAATTCCTCCCAATTCCAAACAAAAGGTAGAAACTGAAATTGCTTGGGAGGGTTTAACAACAATTTATTTAAATTTTTATAAAGTAAATTACCCGTTGCTTGCCAGTGAAAGCCTGTCCTCCTGCTTGTTCCAGCAAGAATGACATTGGGAAAACTTCATAGAGTACACTGCACCAAACAAAGTAAAGTATGTCACAAATTCAGAAACCATAAACAGTGTATCAAGGTTGGACATGCTCCTCAAGAAAATAAGGCTGGGGTTGAACTTGGCATACCGCAGTTTCCCATTTGGACTCTTTTTATCAGCAGGGTACAAAAAGATACCTCCATAAAGCAGTGTGCGATGAACATCAGCTACCATGCTGTTAATTTGCAGAAAACACAGACGGAGAAATGTCATAAATTGGAAACGATGTTGACACTTAAAATACAGCAATGATCTTTTTGTAGAAGGCGACCAAACAATTGTTTCAGTAATTCAGTGGCCACATTCAGGTGCAAAAGTTTATGACAATAGTACAAGTTAAAGATGAGTTGAACTCATCAAAATAACCTTAAGGAACTCTGTAATAGAATTCTTAATGCTATAAAGGCATGAGCATAAGTGACTATTGATCCATCAGATTATTCAGAACAACCCAATCATGGATTTAACATTTGCAGTTATGGATTGTATTTCATGACTTTTAATCAACACTTCTATTATATTAGTGATTCCTATGGTAGGCTCTTCTAACATTTCTGATAGAAAAAAGGTTTACCCTGTTGAGCTTCAATTATTATGAGTCAAGCAGCTGAACAAAACATGAATATTTTCAACTGAAAAGAGAAGGAAACTATACACACTCTAACTGCTAGAATAGGAGTTGTAATGAGTTTATCAAAATTAGGAATTTTATGGCAATGAATGTTAATCGAAATATCTGTTTTACCCTAAATGACAATATGCCACATGTTAAGAGAGAAAAACAGAAGCATAGGGATTGAGAAACTGCGTGTCTCAACTACACGACGGAAAACAATTTATATAGAGTTATGACAATAAATACAAAGATTACTGTTATGATTTGATAAACCTATACAAGGAAACTACATAAATACAAAAGATATTCACACGTTTTCAACACTCCCCCTTAAGCTGGAGTATATAAGTCATATACACCAAGCTTGTTACAAATATAGTTTACTCGAGGACCTCTCAAAGACTTAGTGAAAATATCTGCCAGTTGATCATTTGAATTGACAAAACTAGTGGTGATGTCTCCAGACAAGATCTTCTCTCTAATAAAGTGACAATCTATCTCAATGTGTTTGGTTCTCTCATAAAATGCTAGATTGGAAGCGATATACAATGTAGCTTGGTTATCACAAATAAGAGTCATTTGCATAACGTTTCCAAACTGAAGCTCTTTAAGAAGTTGTTTTAACCAAATGAACTCGCAAGTAGTTGAAGCCATGACTCAATATTCTGCTTCAGCACTTGATATTGCAGCCACATTTTGTTTCTTATTCTTCTACGATATCAGATTACCTCCAATGGATACACAATAGCCAGAAGTGGATCTCCTATCAGTAGGAGAACCTGCCCAATCAGCATCCGAGTACCTTACAATCTGAGTGTGTCCTTTGTCTTCATAGACAAGGCCTTTTCCTGTAGCTCCCTTAATATATCTGAGAATACGAATCACTGCATCCCAATGTCCTTCACAAGGTAAGTTTAGAAATTAGCTTACTACACTCACCGCAAAGGAGATATCTGGACGGGTAACAGTAAGATAGTTAAGTTTTCCAACCAATTGTCTATATCTTCCTTGGTCTGAAAGTGGCTCCCCCTGATCTGGTAAAAGTCTAACATTGGGATCTATAGGGGTGTCAATCGGCTTTGCATTCCATAGTCATGTTTCTTCAAGAATGTCCATAGCATACTTCCTTTGTGAGATTACTATGCTATCCTTGGATTGTGCCACTTCAATTCCCAAGAAATAACGAAGTTTGCCAAGATCTTTGGTATGAAAGTGATGACAGAGGTGTTGTTTTATCTGAGTTATACCTTGGTGATCGCTGCCTGTGATAACAATGTCGTCTACATACACAATCAAATAGATACAGCCTCAGACTGTATGGCAATAGAAAACAGAATGGTCAGTCTTACTGCGAGTCATACCAAATTGCTGAACAACAGTACTAAATCGACCAAACTAAACCTGGAGAGATTGTTTGAGACCATACAAGGACTTGTGTAGATAACAAACGAGGTCAAAAGACTCCCCCTAAGCAACAAACCCTGGAGGTTGCTCTATGCAGACTTCTTCTTCCAGATCACTATGAAGAAAATCATTCTTAATATCTAGCTGATGAAGGGACCAATGGCGAATAGCGGCCATAGACAGAAAAAGCCGAATAGAAGCCATCTTCGCAACTGGTGAGAAAGTGTTGCCATAATCCAAACCAAATATCTGGGTATACCCTTTTACCACTAAACGAGCCTTTAGGCGATCAAGAATATCATCAGGGCCAACCTTGACCGTATAAATCCATAGGCAACCTACAACAGACTTCCCAGAAGGAAGATGAACAATGTCCCAAGTACCACTGCTCTGAAGTGCACACATTTCATCAATCATTGCTTGTCGCCACTCAGGATGGAATAAAGCTTCACCTAGAGATTTAGGAATAGACACAGAAGACAAGGTGGAAAGACAAACATAATGTAATAAAGAGAGGTGATGGTAACTTAGAGTAACATAGTGAGGAGAAAGGTTACGAGTGGATCTAATACCTTTTCGAAGAGCAATGGGAAGGTATGACGCAGAAGGCAGTTCCGGAGCTGGTAAAGGAGGTGGTGCCGGATGAGAGTCCACAGGGGCCTCAGTAACCTCTACAACCTCTGATGGTGGTGGCGGAAGTGGTGGTGGTTGTGGTCGACGATGATGGACCTAGATAGGGCCAATAGTAGGAAGGTGGTGATGGAGCAGGGTCAACGGGGACAAGAGGAGGAAAAATAGGAAGGACCTCAGTAATGAGTGTAAGTGACAGGTCAGGAGACTCAAAAAAAGGAACAGACTCGAAGAATATGACATCAGCAGAGACTAGATAGCGCTTAAGAGTAGGTGAAAAACACCAATAACCCTTTTGAGACCGATGGTAACTGAGAAAAATACATTTGATGGAACAAGCAGATAATTTGTCAAGACCTAAAGTGACATTATGGACAAAATATGTCGATCCAAAGACACGAGGTGGCAGGGAGTGGAGGGTTTGGTGCAAGAACAAAACAGAATGGGGTACCCGGTTATCAAGAACAGAAGAGGGCATACGATTAATCAAATAACAAGTAGTGAGAACCGCATCGCCCTAAAAACGGAAGGGAACACGACCATGATACAAAAGGGTCTGAGTTATTTCAATAAGATGTCTACTTTTGCGCTCAGCAACCCCATTTTGTTGAGGGATATAAGCACATGATGTTTGGTGAAGAATGCCATAAGATGTCATAAAAGCTTGAAAATTCTGAGATAAAAATTCATGGGCATTGTTGTCATTATGCAAAATGCGAATCAGAACACCAAACTGAGTTTTTATTTCATGATAAAAGGTCTGAAAAATTGAAAACAACTCTGATATGTTTTTTATTAAAAATAACTAAGTACACCGAGAATAATCATCAATAAAAGTAACAAAGTATTTGGAACCAAAAGTAAACTCAACATAACTAGGACCCCAAATATCAGAATGCACTAAAGCAAAAGGAGACGCAGCTCGACGACACACTCTATCGAGAAACGAACTACGGGTGTGTTTCCCAAGTTGACACGACTCATAAGGTAAACTAGATAACTTAGAAAAGTTCGACACCATTTGCTGTAGTTTGGCAAGGCTAGGATGACCCAACTGAGCATGGATGGTGAGAGGGGAATCCGTAATAGAGCATACACGAGAAGTGGCAGAGAGTTGGTAAAGGCTATTAGACTCACATTCGATGCCAATCATCCGTCCCAAACTCCGGTCTTGTAAAATGATAGAGTCTTTAGTGAAACTAATGCGACAATCTAAAGAACATGTCAAACGACTAATAGATAGTAAATTAAAAGGACATCCAGGGACATAAAGAACTGAATCAACAGATAGATCTATGACTATGAGCTGGGAGGATAGGGAAATTTGTTTTCATTCCATTAAAGCTTGTAATGTTACAAAGACTGCCCATCCATGTTTAGAAGGATATAGGAAACTGATTCGTACAAAGCACAATGGAACCTTTGGAGTTATTTTTATCTCTATTTAGATTAAGTGGACCCTGTAAGTTGAAATTAGCAACTTGTTACTAGAAATCGAGTGAAATTGGTCAATAGGCCGCCGCCAACGTGAAGAATGACGCTTGCTATTGAGTATATACGTTATGCTAAAATTAATGTCAGTTATGGCTTGCATGCCAGATTGTCTGAACATGCAATCATATGTTCATGGGCATTAGTAATGCGCAGGAGGACGAGGGGGAAATTTTGCATTGATAATTTGATACGCGTGGAATTCCACCGAATTAATTGTGGAATATAATGAGATGCATTAATTTTGTCCCTATAACTAGTAGGCTTAATTATCGAATTTACCTGACACACTACTCGAGGAATACAATGTGATTATCCTTCTTCTAGTAACATGTTAACTAAATAATCTTGTTTATCCATCAAGAAATTCTATAATCGTAGCAGGAACATCAACAAGTCTTCTTAACATATACATGACCGGATATTAGTCTAACAAATAGACAACAATTACTTGTGAGGGTCATTTTGGTATGGGTGTAAAAATGAGGTGCAAAATTCATGGATAAATTTTCAATACAATTTTACAAATAAAATTGATCCATGAATTTTTCACCTTCGTTTTTAACCCCATACCATAAGCAGTGAAAGATACACGAATGCTTTCCAAGTTCATTCCTATTAAGCCTCAGCAGCATAAAGAGCTTTGACTTCCTCAACATCATCAAAGCTACCAAGGAATATTGGAGATCGCTCGTGCAACTTCTTTGGAACCAAATCAAGTGCCTGTTGACATAAAAGATCCATCACTTCATTGACAAAGGATGCATTTATAATCCAATTAAAATGATTCTCTCATTTTTCTTATGAACATGACAGTGTAATATTAGGAGAGAAAAAGACAGATTTTCCTGTGCAAGGACTTATCATTACCTACGCAAAGATTTACTAATCATGCACGAAAGTAGTTTATGCCTTTGTTTCTCAAGACATGGCACTGTCATGTTCTTAAGGACAGAGAGATGATGCAACTCCAATTAAAACTATACAGCTAAAGTAGTTTCCATTCTAAATGCTAATTCCTCCCAATTCCAAACAAAAGGTAGAAACTGAAATTGCTTGGGAGGGTTTAACAACAACAATTTATTTAAATTTTTATAAAGTAAATTACCCGTTGCTTGCCAGTGAAAGCCTGTCCTCCTGCTTGTTCCAGCAAGAATGACATTGGGAAAACTTCATAGAGTACACTGCACCAAACAAAGTAAAGTATGTCACAAATTCAGAAACCATAAACAGTGTATCAAGGTTGGACATGCTCCTCAAGAAAATAAGGCTGGGGTTGAACTTGGCATACCGCAGTTTCCCATTTGGACTCTTTTTATCAGCAGGGTACAAAAAGATACCTCCATAAAGCAGTGTGCGATGAACATCAGCTACCATGCTGTTAATTTGCAGAAAACACAGACGGAGAAATGTCATAAATTGGAAACGATGTTGACACTTAAAATACAGCAATGATCTTTTTGTAGAAGGCGACCAAACAATTGTTTCAGTAATTCAGTGGCCACATTCAGGTGCAAAAGTTTATGACAATAATACAAGTTAAAGATGAGTTGAACTCATCAAAATAACCTTAAGGAACTCTGTAATAGAATTCTTAATGCTATAAAGGCATGAGCATAAGTGACTATTGATCCATCGGATTATTCAGAACAACCCAATCATGGATTTAACATTTGCAGTTATGGATTGTATTTCATGACTTTTAATCAACACTTCTATTATATTAGTCATTCCTATGGTAGGCTCTTCTAACATTTCTGATAGAAAAAAGGTTTACCCTGTTGAGCTTCAATTATTACGAGTCAAGCAGTTGAACAAAACATGAATATTTTCAACTGAAAAGAGAAGGAAACTATACACACTCTAACTGCTAGAGTAGGAGTTGTAATGAGTTTATCAAAATTAGGAATTTTATGGCAATGAATGTTATTAGTTGTCTCTATAGACTGTAATCTGTACATGTCATCTCATGGTGGCAGTTGGCAGAACCATCTATGAGGAGGAATAAATCAAGGGAAAATTAAGCAAATTAGACTCCCTGAAGGCTTGATAATCCACTCTACCTTCCAATATATCTTAGAGACTTTGGTGATGAACCATCTTTTGGAAACTTGCATTTCTCCACATACCTGAACAGAAGTAATTAAGAAAGAAAATAAAAGATTGTCCCAAATTGCATTATAGTGGCTGAAACATTGTAATAATATTACTGGATTTATACATACTTGGCAGTAGGATTATCCCAGTTTTTAGCGTTTCCTTCATTCACTGAATAGATCTTGCCCTTCTTTGGGATCTGAACGGTGAACCACAGATCAAACAATTAACATATACCTCGAATAAGCTACAGATGGTGTCAATAAATTAAGACCATACGTGTCCTTATACTCTATATGAAGATTAATACACTAACTTCTCATCATTAAAAGAGAAACAAATATTAATAGAGAGAACAGAGCTCCAAGCGTTCAACCAATGCAGCTGTGATAATAAAAAGTCAATAAGAAGGATATTTTGTCTAACATATGGAAGTGGCCTTACATTCTTAACACCAAAATTAAATTGGAAAAGTATCTTTCAGAAAAAAATAAAGATATTTATGACTTCCTCAATAGAGATCATTCAAGGAGAACAAATCTTGGTTATCATCTAAATAGTCAATAATAAATGTACTCATCAAATACTTGCTGCTGTGGTTGTGCTGTCACCTAACTAGGATGAAAATAAATTTAGCAAGTTTATATGGCCTAGTAAAGCATCATCCATTTCATTCGTAATTGATGAGACTTTGACCTAAGAGGGTAAGACCTAACAACACTGCACAAGCCAGGTCTGTGGGCAAGATTTAAGGGCAATGGAAGAACTTGGGTGAGATTTAGTCTGAAAAATTGAAAATTAATTATTTTGTGACTTTCGTAAGAGTTGAACAGCCAGCCAAACATTTACTGAGAGAACAACAATTTCCAATAGCGAGCCATAAGTGGGTAGATTAATACCTTAATGTCAGGGTGAGTTAGAATGAACTCCCCAAGAGATGGATCAAGGGTGAAACCATTAACACCAGTTCCAGTGCTTAGCACAAACTGTAAAATATCCCAAATTAGTAATTAAAAATAAGAATTTTGGAATGAAGTCAAAAGAAACTTACAACAACTCAGTCCACAGATGCACAAAAAATGAACATACAAAAGAAACTGGGAGTATTCTTTCTTCCTAAAAAAAAGTCAAAACAAATTCTTGGGTAATATCACTGGTTAAAATTGATCGGTAACCAGAAGGAAAAGATGGCCAAAAGAGGAAGGAAAACTAGTGTGTAAGAGAAAAAGATCAAAAAGAAATTTTAATATATAGGATCACCAAACAAAAAGACAAGGTATCTGAGCAATAAAAAAGGATAAGAATTTATTATACCGTGCAAGAGCTTCCATACATACAATAACCAGCTGCTAACATGTTCTTCCCAGGTTGCAAAACATCTTCTATGGTTGGTTCATGGTCATCGTTCACCATATAGATCCCAAAAATCTAGATGAAAGACGACATACTCAATTGACAACCGCAATATCTAGTTAATCTGGAATATTAATCCCTCTATTATACATAAGTCAGGCGGTAAAAGAGTTAAATGGAAAGGGAAAAACATGGCATGCATGCATTTCGTGAAAGATGGAGGAGGGACCATACTGTGCCAATGGAAACAGCACAATCAATGTTAGAGGAACCATCCAGTGGATCAAAAACAACACAGTACCTGCACAATCAGAAAAATTAGTACTAACTCATTAGACTCAACAAACCAAGGCTAAACAATGAAGAACAAACACTAGCTACTAGGCAGTTAACAACTTTCCACGCTTAGAAGGCTCCACAAATGTTGCCTCCTCATCTTCTTCAGACACCAAGATGGACTGGGAAAAAGGATCTCACCATCAGCAAAAGCCAATATATAAACCTTAGTACTCGAGACACCCCAAATCACATAATGATGACTTACAGTTCGCCCACTGCTTATCAAAGCCTTGATAAAGACATCATTGGAAAGAACATCCAATTTCTTTTGTTCTTCACCCTTTATTATTCCAGAAAAGAAAGAAATGGAATAGAAAAGAAAAAATGGACACCAAAATTAGAAAAAGGAGAATCAAATTACTATAAGAGAGCAGTAGAAAGCTGTCATATTGTTGGGAACATATATGGAAGACTACTAAGATTTATTTATCAACTACTTGCCTGAACATTGGTCTCTCCAGCAAGTCCAATAAGCTTAGCAAGACCCGCCTGCATAATCAATTGTTATAAATAAAATTTTCATACCTAGTATTTCCACAGGTGGTTAGCTAATGAGTTAGTTGATGATTAGTTGAGTTGGTTAGATAGATATGTGATTAGTTAATAGTTAGTTATTATCTCTAGTTTATATAATTCATGTATTAGGCTTGTATTCACTAAAATATCAGTTTGTGGATTCTTTCATTTATCTCCTCTATACCATGTTTTTCAATAACTAGTAAACCAAAACAGCAAAAAACAACATAAATATGTTTGTGTAAGTATGTATATGGTGACACAGTCACAGTTGTAGGCAAAACAAATGGGGTTTTAGCGCATGCATATTCAACGCTTGTCATAGTAGCTAGAAAGATGTTAAATAGAAATTGGAAACCTTGTTAACAGCAGAACAGACGAACTTGCAGCCAAGAACAATGTGACTGAGCAAGATGGTGAAATCGCCGCGAGACTCAGGGTGCTTGGACTGCTCGTTCAGCACAAACCGGGTGATGGTCATCAGGTCCGTACGTTGAGCATCCGCGCTGTGATCCATTTTTGATGTGGTGCATGCAAGTGTATGTAACCCTTCTTCACTCTCAAACTCGATGAACCAAACCCAAGTGAGTGTTGGGGTTAATAAATAATAAGTATATTTGAATTTTGAGAGAGAGAGAGATGGGGGGCTATGCTATGCTATGCTATCTGCGGGGAATGGAAGTGTCGGATGACACGTGGAGTGCGTAGGAAGAGGGAGCGAGCTCGTGGTGGTGACGGCGGATAACGATTTTCGTCCTCATCTTCGTGAGTTCCTTTCGGGGGTTACTGTGTGTGTCTCAACTCTCAATCACCAAACACGACGAGACCACACAAAGACCATGCAAATTCCAGGAACATGGTTATATGCTTTAATTTTTTTTTTTAATATCTCTACTAACCAAAATAAATATTTTCCTATGTAAATTATTTTTTATGAAATTATCTAGTTCAATCAGTCAATTTAAATAACTAAAACGATTGAATATTTGAACTAGCTAGAAGTCCCCTTGATTTACTTTCCAATCTAGTTTTAATAACATTAGTGCAAGTTATTTGAATTTTATTTTCTATACAGGTAGTGGCATAGTTTGAAGTGAAAGTTTAGGGATGTCAAAGTGCTTATGAATTATAGTCATGCCGGTCATGCTCACAAAAATGCTTATAGCCACCAAGTTTGGGTTTCAAGGTTTCAATCATGCCTATGCTCACAAAAAAAAATTTGTTTGGGTTTCAAGGAGATTAACAAGGAGTTGGGGAGCAAGATCCACAATAGTATAAGAAAAGGAACTCGAATGCCCTAGTCAAGCAAGAAAATCAACACTTATGTTAATCTTTTTAACCGAATGTGATAGCCTCACCATACACTTATCTTGAAGTAAAGTTTGGATATCGTGAACAAGTGATGTATAATGATGAGTCTTTGAGCATCCTTTGAGTGCTAGATTGTTAGGTTTACGACCACAATAGAATCCATAATAACTACGATCTTGAATATTCCAAGACACTTTGCAATCCAGACTCGAAGGAGTAAACCTCAAAGTTCTGTCTTTACATTGGAATAAGTTCTTAAGTTGCAATAGAACCCTTTCACAAACCTTCCTACATCATCTCTAATTAAACCACCGCATGTCACTTTGAAGAATCTAAGATGAATAGAGCCATCAACATTTAGCTTATAGAATCCATATGGGAATGCCCAAGATATTAGCTTCTCCCTCCTCGAACCATTCCTAGTAATTGTTATAGAATTTTCATCGTAGCTCTTTATAACCACTATAGCATAGTTAATAATATGTTGTACTAGATCATGAGATGATCACATACCATGGGAGAAGACTCACTCGTTACGGTTATTCCATATCAACTAAGATGCTACAGAAAAAGCACGTTCCACTCATACCCATTACGATTTTCCCATTTATTAACCAAGTTCAATGACATCCAATCATACAACCTCAACCTCATATTGAAGAAAGAACTCTAGATTAGGGGTTTGATCAGTTGCGACCAAACTGCAGAAGCATGCTCACAATCTCGAATGAGATGCATGATGGATTTTGTGGTTTAACTCCAGCAAAGGCAAAGATCATTATTCGTCATCTGCCTCTTGTATCTGTCCTCGTTAGTAAGCAAACGTCCACGTACCAAAAGTCACAAGAACACACAAATGCGTTGCGGCCTCAACTAAAACCACAACTTTTTAAAACATGAATCGGGCACATTTAAGAGAATTAATTTCTAAAAGCCATGTGTAAGCAAATTTAAGGGAAAACACTGCATCCATTGAGAGTCTCCGTACTAGAACATCCAACTCTATGGTAGGGTTAAGGGGTTTTACACCTACAATCTTGGTACAAATGTCATTTGACAAAAATTAATTAATCAAATTCCAATCCCAACCATTACCATAAGCATAAAAAGCCACTAGATACTTAAAAGCCCAATCCAGAACTTCACATGAAGCCAACTCCTTTAGTGGCCCACAATCCAAAACCCATACATCTAACCAAAAATGCATCTTACTTCCATTCCCCATGATTTACACTATATTTTGCTCAACAAATTTCTAATTTCTAATAATTCCACACCACGTACTAGAATAGTTCTTATTCCCTTAGCATTAAGTTGCCACAATTATATTTAGATTGAAGAACTTGGACTCAAAGTGCATCAAAGACCTCATCTGACCTCGCGCAAGCTTCACTAAAAGCGTTTTTAAAGGTGTGTAGTGAATGAAAGCCAAGACCCCATGTTCTTTAGGCAAAACCCTAAACATCATCCTAATATATGAGATGATACTTCCTCCTATCAACCAAGTCTCCCTATATTGAAATAGTTACGTTAAAAACTAAATAAATAGCTTAGATTATTATTAAATTATAATATAAATATAAATTACATAAAAAAAGGTTTATTACCAATGTTAGGGATTTAAATTATAGAATCACCATTGCTTTTTAAAAAAACTTTATTTAATCACAATTTTCTACTAAAAAATTATTTGAACAATAAAAAATTACATATAAAAAAAAAAAGAATCAAAGTCAAATTTTGATAAAACAAGGACTAATAATGTGTTTGAATTAATTTATTTTTGTATTAAAGACAACTTATAACCAAAAGTATTTTAAAATAGTTTTTAAAAAATAAGTGACTGTTAAACTGAATCGAACATGCAAAAACCTATAATTAAGAATTCTTATAAAAAACAAAACCAATAATTAAGAAAAAAAATAGTTTTTGACAGATGGGGTAGATTCCCTTCTGTCAACAGAAAAAACAGAAGCGCTTTTTGGTTCCTCTCTGTTGAAGGAAAGCATCGTCGGTGGCTTCTATTAAAATCTGCACAACCAAAAATCATAAGTAACGTTCCATTCTCCACAATACCCTCGTCTTCTCACTTAAATTACTCACTCTACCACTGCGCTTCACCTTTAACTAAGGGTCCACGCAGTCATTTCACTACCAATATCTCTACAAAAATTCTTCATTCAACCCCACACGACACCGTTTCACCCATCCCCGGGCCCCGTGCCCCGTCGTGGCTTCAGCTTCAATCGCACCAGCCATTTTCGCCGCTCTCAAAAATTCATTTCCACTTTTGCCCCTCCCCGGTGGTCCAAATTCCAATTCCCACCAATCGCGGTTCAATTTCGCAAAAATTTGAATCCGGAAGCTTCGATTTTCGATCGTCGAGAAACGGAGCCCTAAAAATTGTTCTTTTAGGGTTTTTTGTTTGTGTGTGCTTTTGGGATTGAAAGTTTTGATCTTGTTGGTAATGGGGGATCGTGGAGAAGACGAGGATTTGCAAATGGCGATTAGGATGAGCATGCAGCAGGCGGCGCCGGAGCCGAAGCGCAGCAAGCCGAGGGAGGCCGTCGCCGGGGTCGTTGCGGGGTCACTGGAGGAGTCGCCGGAATCCAAGACTCGGCGACGGGAGCTCATGGCGGCGGCCGCCGAGAAGAGGATGGCAGCAGCCGCGAGTGTTTCGCCTTCGCCTTCACCTTTGCCTTCGCCTTCACCTCCCGTAGGTAAAGGGGGGAAGAAGGGTGGTGAAGTTGGGAAGAGAGAGGACGCGTTGCGTTTGAAAGGTGGGAACTTGAGTAAGGAGCTGTCTCTGGAAGAAGCTAATCAGTTGTTTGTTATGGTGTTTGGGAGTGAAGTCTCAAAGGGCGTTCTTGCACAGTGGAGCAACCAAGGAATAAGGTAGTTGGTGCTGTTCTTTTTTTTTTTTTTGGTTACTTGTGTTACTATGTGTTAAAATGTTTGAAAAATATATCAAAATAGATATTTTATATTGAAATATTTTAGAGTATTATAGATAATCTCTTAAAGTATTTTTATTTATTATATTTTTTTATTTGTTTCTTTATTTAATTAGTATAGATTTAATTTATTTTCTGATTTTGGTTATTAGGACAGATTTGATTTTGAAATTAGGACATTTATTTCTTGTAATTTAAATTTCTATTCTAAGCAAGTAAATATTAACATAAGTTTATATAATGTAAATCATACTTGTACAATTGAAATTCAAGCAATAATAATATTTAGAAATATTCTTTTAACATTGTATCATAGCCATGATATCCACATTGAGGAGAATTTCTCCTTTTCGTGGTGTAGAGTTCTTGGAACTCCTTAGCATTATTCACCACCATCATATCAAGATTTAGTTTTGTTGCTCTCGATCTCGGAGCCTTTGCTATTTCTGCTGCAATCAGCCTTCATTGCTGATCAGATCAACTTTCATCGCTAGGTTTAGAGTCAGCCTTCATCGTTGAGTTTATAGCCAGCCTTCATTGCTGATCAGACCAACTTTGATCGTTGGGTTTAGAGCCAGCCTTCATCGCTGAGCTTATGTTGTTTTTGCTGCTATTAGCCTTCATCGTTGAGTTTCAATCAGCCTTTATCACTGCCGTTGTCCTCAGTGATGGGGAGAATGAGAATAAATCCATTTCTACATATACTTCAATGTCAATGTTTGTCATGCCGTTCTTTTCCCACTAATGGATCATACCAGTGGTTTCTCTTTCCACCAACGATCATTCCCGTAGTAATTTATGTTGGTTATGACTCACACTAGCCTAATTCTTTGTCCCAGATGTTTTGGCCCCAGCTTTTTGTCCCAAATGCACTGACCCCGAAGTCCGTCTGTCCAGATGCACTGGCCTCGTCTCCGTCTTTGTCCCAGAAGTAATTGCCAGCTACTGTCTCCAATTGTCCTAGCCACTATCACACTATCAAATTATTTAATTGTTACAAGTTCAAGCTTAGGAAGCTTTAGCTTGAGGGCGAGAGTTAGAATATCTGAAAAAAATATCAAAATATCTTTATTGTATCTTGAAATATTTTAGAGTATCATAGATGATCTTTTAGAATTTATTTCTTATTTATTATATTTCCTAATTTGTTTTCTTATTTAAGTAGGACAAATTTGATTTATTTTCTTGTTTTTGTTATTAGGACAAATTTGATTATTATATTAAGATATATTTATTTTCTATAATTTAACTCTATTCTAGGCAATTAGTTATTGACATAAGTCTATATAATGTAAATCATACCTGTACAATTAAAATTCAAACAATAACAATATTTAGAAATATTCTTTCAACACCGTGTTATTTCAATCCGAAAGATTATGTGCAGTCATTTTTACGTGGTTATTTTGGCTGAGGCTACATTGGTGTTTTAACATGGAGTTTTGTTATAAGGGACTCGGTTCATGGTGAATCTTATATGTGTCATCATATTCATAAACTAAATTTATAATCTGTTGAATTATCTTTTAAGTTATCTAAATTAAATAGATAAATATGTTGCCACGTGTAGGGTTCATCGTAAACCCAAGTCTATAGTAACAGAACTCTTTAACATGTTCATGTATTGACTATGGAATCGTCTGCTGCATGTTTTATTTTTTTAAAATGTTGTAGTTGTGACAAATTCCTGAACCTGAGAATTTTCTGTTGTTGCTCTCTATCAGGAGTTGCAGTCTTCTTTAAGTTTTGTGGAGTTTTTTTATATTTTATATTTTATTTATTATTACTAATATTTTGAATGTTGTAATGTGTAACATCCTAATGCAAATATCTAGGTATATCATAGATACACAAGGATATACAGTACTAGAAATGTCATTTATACATAACTAACTAATATGATATATCCATAATCACAATCGAGTAATTACAGAAAACCTTGAGAGAATGCAGAAAACATAAAATTCATACATATATATATATATATATATATATATATATATATATATATATATATATATATATACAACACTAGCCACAAAAGGGTATATTGTAATGCATATTCATAATATATACAAAGCAAATGTAAACTGTATACACAAGTTCTGGCTAGAAAAGCATATAAAATTATACTAGTCTTCATGCTTCACCTTCTTTCCCTTTGTAAGGTCTTTACCTGGATTTACATGGAAGAACAATTGGAGTGAGAATTACAATTCTCAGTAAAAACAATTCCAATACCAGCTAGCTATAACATCGTAAAAAGAAGTTATGACATCTAACATAGGAGTTTCCTCCCCTTTTTCTCATAACTGCACACTATCTTGTAGTGTGGACAAAACCGCTAGCCTACAAGCCGTTTGATACAAACAACTGCCCATACAATTGTAAATACCAACAGCAACAGACAATGCCCATACAACTACCTGTAAATACAATGCAAATGATATGCAATATGATTATGCCTAAGAAAGACCCTAAAGATATGCTGGTGCAATGCTTTGCTTTGAAATACATGCATGGGTTTATTTTAAAAACCAATAAGTTCATTAGGAACTCGTTTAGTATATCAACCTGGGGTAAATAGAGGGAAAGTTCATCCTCACATTACACGTATCCTGGCACGCTGAGAAGTTCGGGCTGAATCTCTGTTTAAAAGAACCTTACAAACTCCCCACTTATCTCCTTTGGCCTTAATGATGGTGTACAACATCATAGGACACTCAAAGAACAATACTACTGAACCATTTCCATAAACATACATACATACTTATATACTTAGTTCATTTAAGACCTAAGCATATTCTACTAGGAACTTTGGCTTCTTATGTTTACCTTTTGTAGAGAGGAAAATCTGTAGCCTCATACTACATGTAACCCTAGCACTTGGATAGGAATACTTGTCTCCTTAGAAACTTCTGATTCTTTTCCTTCTGGCTAAATGACCTTTCGTCATATAAAGTCACATTCTTCGGCAAACACTACCAATTCATCCTAATTCATTGCATCTAATACACACCATCATCACTCATTACATCTTAAGTGATATTTATGCAACACTATGTTGCTAAGGTGTTAGATACTCACCTATGACAGACC
This sequence comes from Ormosia emarginata, assembly GCA_029884605.1. Taxonomy (NCBI): domain Eukaryota; kingdom Viridiplantae; phylum Streptophyta; class Magnoliopsida; order Fabales; family Fabaceae; genus Ormosia; species Ormosia emarginata. The sequence goes on along the minus strand of JAQQTP010000069.1, from coordinate 15,147,285 downwards.
ATTACTCTTGGTTGCACTAAGGTTCTTAGCTTTCACATACAAACTAGATTAACTAACTAGTATGTGAAAAACGTAGTGTTATGTTTACTTCTTACATAAACACCACCTTAACACTCCTATAGACTCAACTCATTCTAGTGAAAGAGTCTATCTTAGCTAATGCTTCATTCCAACCTTGCTTAAGGAAATAAATGAGCATTTCTCTAGAACTTTGCATACTTAATGAATGTAACAACCTTACAAGTCAACATTCATCCTTTTGTGTATTCTACAATGCACAAGGTCCCACTTAACTAGAGACCTAGTACATAACATTTCCTTTTCAGAACTAAATACACAACCTTATCTCCACTCAAGTGAATCTAATGCAATAATGGTTTTTACTTGCAACTCTTTGTTGCTTAAGATTCTAGGTACCTTCCCAAGTTAATCCACTACTCTTGGATCTCCTAAGATTCATACATTTCTCATACTTACTAGTGTGATAAATTCCGTCTTGAAAATATCTCCATTTATGCCTCAACACACTTTAGGAAACATTTAACAATGATCCCTTCTAGTTTAGAACTTCAAATTATCAAAATAACATTTTTTGAAGTTTCAGGGCAACGCACCGCGGCGCCCATAGCAGAAACTCGGTTCTGCATAATTCTGCAGGGCGTGGTACTGTTCCATTAGTCCAATTCATGGTTTTTTGTCATTCCAAATCAGTTTCTAGGTGATTCTAAGTCCCTAAGTAGGTAATTAATACATAGGAATCATTAATCAACAACAAAACCACTCAATTTGGATTATGAACCAAAATCACACAATCTTGACCTAAAACCCCCCAAAATGAGCATCAATGGTCTAAATGAGATGTTCTAAGCCTCTAACTTCAATTTATGCCATGAACAAGTCATAAATAACCAAAGAAACAAATTCATGCAAGCCAAACACATCAAACACCTCTACAACTCAATTTGGCCTATTAAGCACCAAGGGTTCATCAATGGTGAAAAGAATGGAAGAAGATGAATATGGACAAAAAAACCCCTACCTTTTTACAACTGTGAAGGAGATTCAAGCTTGGTTGGATCTCAAGCCTTGGCTATGCCTTTGGTCTTCCTCTTTTTCTCCTTATCTTCCTTCTTCTTTCTTTCCTCTTCTCTCCTCTCTTCTTTCACATTTTTTGTTTCTGTTTTAGCATAGAAAAGAGCCATGAATGAGGCTTATAAAAGAGAAACAAAAGACTATTAAGGCCTTTAGGCCATAATTAATAAATTCCGATATGCTAAAAACACTCAGATTTAGTTAATTTAAGATTTTCAACTCCCAACAACTTTAAAATAAATACTAGGATTCATATAAAAAGTCGTTTCACCATTATCTGATATTTCCATGTTTGCTGCTAGTCAAACCAGCATAAAAAACACAACCAGTATGCCTAAAAATACCAAATTAACTCCGATTGTCTTGAAATTTTAACCACTTCTTACTTGGCTCATTTGTGACCTAGAAACAAATTATCCATACATGTGTCCCTCAACTTAGCCTTCAAAGTCAATATCTAAGTCATTTTAAGTTACTTTTCAACTTCTATGTTGCAACTAAGTGTTCAAACAAACTCAAATTGTCACAAAACTTCGCAGGCATGTTAAGCAAGTGATATGTTACCTTTGTAACCATATACAAGCCTAAACATGTTACTAAGGGTATTACATAATGCACATTCCTGCATGTGATTATACTGTTGTTAATATTCTCTGGCTCTGTGTGTGTGTGTTCCTTGTTTGTATGTGATGGAGACTGAGTTATTCTGGCTATGACATAATGTGCATTCGTGGTAGATTTACGCAAATGCTGTGGTTTGTTTGCTCTGAATCAGGGTATGCATATATTCCTTGTTTATTTGTGATTGGGGAGTGAGCTCAGTTTGAATTTTTACTTACACAATCTTGAAAGGTCCCATGACTTCACTGCTATACTCTCGCTAGTATTATATAGCAAACCTGGTTATTCTGGCATTTGAAATTGCAACATATTACAAGGAAAGAAAAATAAAATTTTGAAACTATTTATGTTCAATATAATGAACATATGGAGGGTATAAATCTGACTTAACAGTTAGAGTCTTGGTGATCATTCAATATATATATATATATATATATATGGAAAAAGAGTTAAATAAGTAATAGGAATGGAGTAAAAGTAAAAATGCAAAAATAAGCATCTTTTAATGTCATTATGGGTTTCTGTTTTTGGCCAATGTGGGAAGAGTGGAACTTCCCTTGTGAAAGTCTGACCACACTCAATGAGGGAATAGGGGAGAGATTCTTATGTACACCTGGTGTTAGACAATCTTCTTACATTGTATCATTAAGTGTGTTCCTTGTATGCTATGTGGGTAACCATTGTCTTTCACTTTAAAGTAGTGAAAGCGGAATTCACCATTGTCTTTCACTTAAAAGTTGGGAAAGCAGAATCCAATGTGAGCCTAAATGATGTGGAGACAAGTTAGTACATAAAGTGTGTGTATTTTCCATGCACAAGTGCTCTTACTAATGTGGAGAGGGTGGAACCTTCTACTAAGAAATCTGACCACTGTTAGTGACGGCAGTAAGGAAAGGGAGGCCTACCATGAGCCATGAGCCCAAAATGTCATGGTGACATTTTAGGGCATGTAGGACAATGTTATTATGGATTTAGGCAGATAAATCAATGAACTTTTCTCTTAGCAACATATTAGATACAATACAAGTAATACAATCACATATTACTTATTTTCATCGATCATATATGATGAAATAGGCTTTCATTGTGTGCTTTGATCTTTTGAAATTATAGCATGTGGAGACTTGAGAGTACAACCATCAACATGTTGGAGAATTACTGTAGTAGAAAAGAATGAGACTGTCCCCAATACATCAACTTGGATACTGTCAATTATATATATAACCATATTAATATAAAAACTTAAGCATTTAGCAATAAAATAAGGAATTTATTTACATTTTTTTAAAGACTTAAATCTAAATCTTAATAAGTTATGGCTAAATTATTCTTGTTCCAAGTTGATGTAATTAATGTTAGATTTTGAATTGTACAGCAAAAATGTGGAAAGAGTAAAAATGAAAAAAAAAAAAACTTTTTTAGTGAAAAAGGAAAAAAATTGTAACAAATTAATGAAACTTGTGCAAATATATAAGATTTTTAACTGATTAAGTTATAAAATTTATTTTACTATTTTATTACTTCCATTGTTATATTCTAAAAGCCAATAACATCATAACTACAAGCTAGTTTTGATAATTTGCTAATTCAGATCACACATGCGCAATCTGCTAAGGGCCAATCCTGTGAAGAAGATCATAATCATTCATGCAAGATCTAATTATCAGAATTTGCTCCTCTCAATTGTCATAATAAAATATATCTAAATTGGTAATTTTGGAGGGACTGTATGACTGTAACATTCTGCCTGCTCATCAGTTATTGCTTAATGGAAATAATTTATTAAATAATTGACTGATAAAAGGCTCGTTCTCTCTGCCTATTTGTGTTTGCACTATAGTAAAGACTGAGCAGAGTTCCTGCTGATAAAATAATTTAAAATATGGCATTGCTATTTAATGTAGTCATTTTTGCATGGAGTATGTTCACTTGATGCTATAGAACTTCTTAATTTTAGATTGCAAGGTCATGTTGGTGCTGTCATTGCTTAATATTATTTATTTGTTATTTGGAGACTGTTTTGAGCTTCTGTGAAGGTCTGTTTAATATTATGTATTGGCATAAGATTTGTATCTTGTCCAGTAATAGATGACCAACTTTTCTTTATTTAGCAACTGCTGTTTTTGTGCATCTTATCCAGTCTGACCTTTCTGCTGTGAAACTAATGCTATGCTACACATTTTCCATTTGTGAAGCATAACTTATGAATGGATTAATTTCATTCACTGAAAAATCATACTTATAAATGAAGTCATAAACATCTGTCGTCAACTCTTCATCTGCATGTTATGTTTTTGAACGTATTGTCCTTTTCTTAAAGGTGTTTTGAATTATTTGTTTCTTATACTTCTAAATTCGAATAAGATTATTTACTTGTTTTTTATTTCTAATACTATGAAAACTTTCTTATAGGTTTAGCCCTGATCCTGTAACATCAATGGGCCTAGTGCAGCATGAAGGCGGCCCCTGTGGCGTTTTGGCAGCTATACAAGTAATGGCTCCATTTTTCAACATTGCTTATGAACTTGTGGCATGCTGTCCATTTTTCAAAACCATTTGAAAAGCCCCTATTTCAAACAATGCAAAATGGTCCCTATTTGGTTCTTTTAGTTTCACTTCAATTAGGGACCTTCTGGAGAGCAAGCCCAGCTAATAAGGACCATAAATATCTATAAACTATAGGGACCATTTTCAACGGTTTTGAACCGTAAGGACTAAATTGAATTTGGAATGAAACTAAAGGCAGTAAATGAGTACTTTAACCTATAAAATATTGGCAATTGGCAGTGCAGTAAATGAATTAATGTCTTCTTTTTATGTTTCCCATGAATATGTTGTAAGTCAAATGAATTTAATGTTGTCTTGTTATGCTCATTCACTGTTTTCAACTTTTTTGCTATAGTAATGTTGAATTTGTTGATTCAGTGAATAAAACAATATATTTTTGTGGCACGATTGTTCATGTATGGCCATGTAGTGAGACATGTCCATTTATTATTTTTGTTTCCATTTCATTTTATTTTCTACTGATACACAATGTAAGTTCCAGAAGCATGTTTTTTTTTGTTTTATATTGACTTTGCCTGTGTTTTCCTTTGACTTTTCAGGCATTTGTGCTCAAATACATTATTTTCTTCAGTGATGAGTTGAAAGATGTGTCAAGCATGCGACAGAATCGGGGTCTGGGTGCATCATTTAAAAGTCAATCTGTTCCATCATATAATTTTTCTTCACTCACTGAAAGTGTAAAACTAAGGTGATTAAATTTCTCCTAATCAGTCATTTGTGTTTAGCTAGGTAAAATACATTATAATAAAATTAGAGTTCCAGTTCTTGTGCTTTGTACTTCATCCTGTCAATTTTTTTTAATCTCTAGCACACTGTTTTCTTGTGTATCATGATTCATGAACATGAATACTGATTTGATTCAATTAGGTATTCTTTCTCTCTAACTGACACAATTTAGTCTTCCTCTAAATAGTGTTTTATTAGTTCGCTTTTAATCATTTTCAATCTGTATGAATTCTTTGTTAATCTATTTTATTTCATATACAGCAGTAGTTGTTCATTTGACGAGGACTTAATCTATTCATCAAAGACTTTTTCTTGCCGTGCATCAGTTAGAGAAAAGGTCTTTGCTAACGTACTAGTCTGGAATCATGTTAATTATATATGTCCCTTGTAATTTGTAATTGACAAAATATATTTATAGTTTGTAGGAAAAGGCATCCCTCAAGGATACTCACTTAAGATATTTGAACATGAAAACCGCTAGTGTGATCATTTCACCCTAAAATCTATGGTGATTCTATTATTATAAGGTTTTTTTTTTTTGCTCCTTGTGAGCACTCTTTCACGGTACAATGCATTTTGTGAGCATCCTTGAAGCTCATTACCCTAATTATATTAGGAGAATTACGATTTGGGAAATCTTGGCAGAAATATTTCCAATTTAGGAACAACTAACCAACCAAGTGGTTGATGAAAGGTTCAGAGAATGGTTAATGGGTTAACCATATATTGACTTAATTGATCACTTGTCTGTTTAATTGTTCCTAAACTAGAAATATTTCTTTCCCAGAATTCCTAAATTGTAAATCTCCCTTTAGTATAATTATGAATCATTGAAATGGAATGGTTAAATACTGGTGTATTGACTCGTCTAACAAGCATCAAATGCAGATTAACCTTTGGTCTGTATCCAAATAAGTTTTGTTTTCCTTCTGTTTTATCCATTCACCATGTTGATTGAGCATTGGTGGCGTACTCAGTCCTAGCTTTTAAATTATGTGAGCATTATTTTGCTTTTTTGTTAAAAAAAAGTTTTTGTAATATTAATGTGGGATTTAGTGTAAATGCAAGATATTGGGTTTCTTATGGGTTCATAAAAGCTTAACCTCCACTTCTCATTTCATTTTTTATTGAATGGTAAAATTTCAGGTTTTGGGGACTTCATTTGCATATTAGTTGATTTCCTTATATTTCATATGTCTATAAACTTTTAGTTCCTATCCAATGTCCTTCTTTGTGCTTCATAGGTCTTTAATGTTAGCAGTTGTATTCTTTCATGGTTATACATATGTTATGCTCATGATATATTTTTTGTTAATATTTGTGTGATTTCTTGGCAGAGCCCTTGTAAGAAGTATGAGTGAAATTTTATTTTCATGTGGAAGTAATAGAAGGGCTGTGATTGCAACTTTGAGCATTATAGGGAATGACATTCAGCATTTTGAAGGAATTTCAGAGGATGAGGTACCTTGGTTATTGTACTAGTATTGGTTATTTATGCAGCATCTTGTTGGCAATAGATTGAATTGAAATTCCTTTCTTGGTATTGTAGTCTTCTACTATGATTCTCCTTTGATATCCTTATCTGCTGATTCAAGTTTTGTCCACTTAACAGGTTATTGCAAGATCACTTGAAGGTCTTTCCATTGAATCAGCCTTGGATCTGCAGAAAGTTCTTAGAGTTGAAACATACACATCGCAAACAATTGCATTGCAGAGGCTTGAAGCAATTATTCCCTTATTCCAAAGTCGTATGGGGGCATTGCTTTTCCTAATCTCTGCTTTACTTTCTCGGGGACTGGTATGTTTGCCTACTTCAACCTCTGCTATGCTATCTACTTCACATTGCATTTTCCAGCCTTAGAGTTCACTCTGTCTTTTAAAGTAAGAGATGTTGGGCAGGGCTTCTCTCTCTCTCTCTCTCTCTCTCTCTCTCTCTCTCTCTCTCTCTCCTTTATTTTCTTTTGCTGAAAATATGTTAGGCACCCTACCTTTGAAGAATGAACTACTTGTGACTGAATATGCATGAGTTTAAATGTCTTTTTGCATTAATAATAGAATTTCACAGGATGACTTGGGTAACTGGGTTATTAGGTTTGACTGGGTTTTGTGCGTTTAATTGCTTCTATAGAGTATTCTGTAACAGAGGAGTAGAATGTGTCTATTTTAAGAATGGGCAGCCCGAATGTTTAAAAACAATAACAGCGCGTATTTAATTCTTTTCTGCTTTTTTGGTTGTCGAGATCATTTGGATCATCAATGTGCAATGTATTTGGGTTTGTCACTCTCTACGCTACTTAAATGATGGTGAATACAATGGTAAATTAGATGCTGTAAATTCCAAACGGTAACTGTGAATTTGCATTGGTTGTTATTATGCCTTTAAAATTTCTCGAGTTGATGCATGCAATATTTTGCTTTCCTCTAGGACTTGGTTCAAAGTGATAGGGATGATCCCAGCCTACCTCTGGTTACTGCTCCTTTTGGGCATGCCTCCCAGGTATATTATACTCACAGATAAATGAAAAATGCTGCTATCCTTTTAACTGCTGCTCATTTTAAATTATATTCTAGAATATATGAGATTGTCTTTTTTAACGAATCTTGTGGTGCAGGAAATTGTAAACTTACTGCTCTGTGGGCAGGCTGTTCCTAATGTGTTTGATGGGAGGATGGATTTAGGTGGAGGAATGTTTCTGAAAGGTATATCCCGAAATGTGGAAGTTGGATTTCTCACTCTGCTAGAATCCCTGAATTTCTGCAAGGTTGGTCAGTTTCTGAAATCCCCAAAGTGGCCTATATGGGTTGTTGGGAGTGAATCCCATTACACAGTGCTGTTTGCTCTTGACCCCAGCGTTCAAAACGAGAATGAACTGGAAGGAAGGGAAACACAGATTCGCAAAGCTTTTGATGCGCAAGATCAGAGTGGAGGTGGTGGTTTCATTAGGGTGGAAGGGTTCCATCAAGTCGTCAAAGAAACAAATATCAAACTTCCGCCAGAGAAGCTTGAGAACCTTTGCAGTACAGGGTTCATTGTATGGAGTGAATTCTGGCAAGTAATTTTGGATCTTGACAAGAGCTTGGGAGGTTTGAAGGATTCATCAGGATTGATGGGTAAGAAGGTCTTTGATCTTTACCATTTTAATGGGATTGCTAAATCTGATCTGAATGGCAGTCAAGTAAATTCCGGGGGTGAAACTCCACTGCAAAAACCCCGGCTCACAAAGTTGAGAGTTTCAGTTCCCCCAAGGTGGACGCCTGAGGAATTTATGGCAGATGTGAAAGTTTCCTCTGCTTGCAGTGCAAGTGAGTCTTCTGGGAAGGACAGTGAAGTATCTAAACCAGAGCCTTCTCAGCATGCACCTTTGGTAGACTGCATAAGGACACGCTGGGCACGTGCTGTCTGCAGCTGGTCAGGGGATCCTCCTAGTATAGTCTGAGAAACTTATTTGGAGTCACTTATTGTGCTTTTGTGGGTGTAACAGGGAGAACACAATTGATTCAGCAATGCCAAGAGAAAGAGGTTTTCATGTTTTCCTTTGATATTGTAGCTCGAGTCGCATGAATGAAGGGGTCAAATCTCCAAATTTTCTCCAATATGTGCATAGCCGTTATATAATGTGGATTAATGTAATTTTAACATTCTCTTCGATTTTGTCATGTCATTCATAAGGTACAAAGAAGAGCGATGTGATATTTGTTGTCAAATCAAGCCTACTTGTAAAATCCATTTAAATGTATTGTCATCAATCAGGAAGAGTTATGGTTCTTGGGGGGGTTTATTAATAAACGTGGAATCTGTTCTTGTTTCTGAAGTTGTAATAATAAGTTATTGATCGTGCTTGGATTCTGAGTAGGGAAAATGAATATTCATAATAATATGATCACATCCTCTGTTGTGGAACATCTCTCTCTTTTTCCCCCCTTATGATGATCGGCATTCTTATTTTATCTGTGCTAGTGCCAGTCACAAACATCATAAGCAGGGTCTGCACTAGTTTCTGAAACATTTTCCAGGACTTGGCATTGAAGTATCTGTTTTCTGAGGGTTATTCTGATTATCATGTCTGCCAATGTGCCACTCGATTATTAAATTAGTACAGGGAATGATCAACCGAATAAGCAGAACAACGCCCTAGGGGAAATTTCTGCAATATGATTTTCCCATATAAAGGGTACATCGTTCTTGTTGGAATTATATATTCCATAAACATATATTACTGGGAAGTTGCCTCAATAGTGAATGCATGCCCAAATCAACTATGATGTTTGATCTTCAAATCTTGGATATTCACATTCTACAACTGGCATAAGACTATACCACATCATTGTGGGGACATGGCTATTATCATTTATCACCGTGCATTTTCTTGGCATAATTGTCAGTTCTTATTACTTGCCTCCATAGAAAATACCAAGCATAAGGCAAAATGCAGACAACCAGTAATGAAACAAAATGCTTAATACGCCACCATTAATAAGTAACATTAGTCAAACACCCAACAGCATTAACTAAACAAAAAGAAACAAGCATACTCAATGTCAACAACCAAGTGTAAAACAATGTCAATAACAAGCATACTCACATATCGTCAAATAATAATTTATCATCATTGTACGACACGAATTTAGTTGCAGTGAATAATATTTTTTAGACTATTTTAATGTAATAAAAAAATCTACTATTTGAAAATTAAATTGATATAATAATAATCTTTGAAAATTGAAATTGATGTTATGAAAATATTTGAAGGACAAAACTGAGGTTTACTCACTCCATCGCCAAATTAGTAGTACACAGCACTATGGTTAGGGTTTTCAGAATTGCATTTAATTTATGGACAATGTATTTCATGACCTCAAACCATTAATGTTCTTCATCCCAACAGTCATAGACACACATGATTACGAGACTAATCCATCATCACCATTTCCACGCTAACCCATCTCCACAACCACAATGGCTTCTCAGAACGTTCGCTCTGTGGTCCATGAAGAAGGACCCAGACCTCGAATCCGCACTCTCTCGAAACCGCCGTTGGGTGGTGAACAACCAGATCAAGAACATCATGCTCCGCTACCCAAACCACGAGATCCCCATCCCAACCCTCCAGAAGAAGTTCAAAACCCTCGATCTTCAGGGCAAAGCCCTCAACTGGGTCTCCAAGTACCCCTGCTGCTTCGACGTTCATCTCCGCGGCGACGAACGCATCTGCCGCCTCACCAAGCGCATGATGAACCTCGTCGCAGAGGAAGAATCCCTCAAGGATTCCCAGGAACCCGTCTTCGTGAGGCGCTTGGCCAAGCTCTTGATGTTGAGCCTCCACAAGAGGCTCAACGTCTTGAAAATCAACGAGTTGAAGCGGAGTTTTGGGTTCCCCGATGATTATTTGATTAGGATTGTGACTAAGTACCCCAATTTGTTCCGAATTGTGAATGAGAGTGGGAGGAGGAGTTCAATGGAAGTTGAATTGGTGCATTGGGACCCTGATTTTGCGGTTTCCGCTGTCGAAGCTTCAGCCTGGAAGCTCGGTACCCAGCCTTGCTTTTCGTGTTCGTTGCCTTCGAGTTGGGTGAAATCGTGGGAGAGGTTTCGCGAATTCGATTCGATTCCTTATTTTTCGCCTTACTCGGATCTGAGAGGTTTGGTGGAGGGATCAAAGGAAATGGAGAAGAGGAATGTGGGTTTGGTGCATGAGTTGTTGTCATTGACTCTTTGGAAAAAAGCCTCAATTGTGAAGTTGGGTCATTTTAGGAGGGAGTTTGATTTGCCTGATAGGTTGAATGTTTTGTTGCTCAAGCACCCTGGCATATTCTATGTTTCCAATAAGTATCAGATTTACACGGTTCTTCTTAGAGAGGCATATGTTGGGTCTGAACTCATGGACAAAGATCCTCTGGTTGTTGTGAAGGAGAAATTTGGGGAACTGATGCAGGAGGGACTTCATGAATACAATCAGAGGCGACACCTTGTGAATTTGGAGAAGAGGAGAAAGAAAGGCATTCCTTTGGCTAGAGTAAATGAAGTAAAGGGAAGAAAAAGAAGCCGTGAAAATTCGGACTCTGATGATGATGGAGATAATAAGCTGGGAGGGTTGCTTGACCCCGAAGAAAGAAAGCGGTTTTATAAAGTTCTTTTTGATGATGATGCTTCATGAAATTCTACCTTGTTCTATAACTTGTGTATTTGATTTACATAATTTAGATATCAACTCTCCCCTACCCATTTCCACAAAGATGATTGCATACCACATTCCTCAAAAATGAACTAGGCTTGTCTGACAAAAGAGTTAGTAAGGCAGAATAATATTGAAACTTTTCTTCTATGTAGAATGTGATGCTTTTAAGCCCTCAATGGCCTTTACTGTATTACTTATTTATTCATTTGTTCTTTGTTAGAGGTCTAGAGAGGTTTGGGGCGGATTAGTGGAAGCAATATTTCTGTGTTGCTATATTTCTTTTTATGTTTTAGGCCAGGATATATTTATCAGGTGGATATCACTTGATTTGGCTCTTTATCCAATGCCTGTAGAAGACAGGACAACAATGACCTGCGTATTATTCTCCACTTTGTTATTGTTTACATTTCTAATTTGCTCTTTTGCTTCTGTTTATAGTTTTGTATTTTATCAATTTGAAAGGAAGGGAGTCAATCTGTGTATAAATCTCCTAACAGTTTTATGCTTGTTTAGCTTTAAGCTTGAGAATTAGCATCAAACTTGATCCAGAATTTGTATCTCCATCGGCTAATCTCTTTTAGATTTTCAGCTGATTTTATCAATTCGGATCTCAATTGCTGGGTATAGCAATGGAGCCTATGTTCCAACTTCCAAGTATTTATGCGTTTACAATTTCTTTTTTATATTTATTTGACCTGTAGATAATTTGAGTCTATCACTTCCTACATTCCTTAAATGTTAGGAATACAATGGTCAGTTAAATATCATAAATTCCAAAAAATAATTATGAATTTGCATTGGTTGTTATTATCTCTTTAAAATTTCCTAATGTTATTGCATACAATATTTTGCTTTCTTCTAGGACTTGGTTCAAGCTGACAGGGACCATCCCAGCCTACCTCTGATTACTGCTCCTTTTGGGGGCATGCCTCTCAATATTCTTACATATAATTGAATAATGCAGCTATCCTTTTACTTGCTGCTCATTTAACTCTTTGAGAATATATTTAAGATTGTCTTTTTCTTTGAATATTGTGGTGCAGGAAATTGTAAATTTACTGCTCCGTGGGAATGCTGTCCCTAATGTGTTTGATGGAAGGATGGATTTAGGTGGAAGAATGTTTCTGAAAGGCACATCACTAACATGTTAGATTTCTCGTTCTGCTAGAATCCCTGAATTTCTCCAAGGTTGGTCAATATCTGAAATGCCCTATATAGTTTGTTGGGAGTAAATCCCGTTGCACAGTACTGTTTGCTGATGACACCAGTGTTCAAAATGAGAATGAACTGGAAGAAAGGGAATCACAGATATGGAAAGCTTTTGATGAACAAGATCAGAGTAGCTTGAGCACCTTTGCAGTAAAGGCTTGGTTATATATATGGAGTGAGTTCTGACAAGTAATCTTGTGATTGCTTAAATCATATCTAGGCTAGTCCAGTAAATTCTGGGGTGAAACTCCACTACAAAGAGCCAGGCTCACAAAATTGAGAGTTTCAATTGCCCTAAGGTGGAAGCCTGCGGATTGATGTATGGTAGATGTGATAATTTCCTATGCTTTCTAGTGCAAATGAATCCTCTGGGAAGGACACTGAAGTATCTAAACCTGCGCTTTCTCATCTTGCACCTTTGGTAGACTTCTTCACGCGCTGGCCCCGTGCTGTCTGCAGCTGGTCAAGGGATCGTCCTAACACAGTCTGAGAGATTTATGTGGAGTCATTTGTTTGGCCTTGAATGTGTAACAGGGAAAACACAATTTGTTCAGCAACCATGAAAGCGGAAGCGGCATATGCTCGGGATCAATGGCGTAATAATGAGAGTTAGGGCACGTTTGGCACGATGGATTAGACCTGATAGTATAAGCTTATACATTACATTATTACTTTATCAATTATTTGGTAGAACAATAGTATTGTATAAGCTTATCCATTAAATTTTTCTTATACATTAAAATGATGTATAATTTAATCAGGCCTTGGGAGATGGGATTAGGCTTGATTAGAATTTGATGTATAAGCAAATATAACATTTTTCCCATTCCAACCCAGTAAACCCCCCGATATCTCTCTCCTCTGCCTTCTCACTACCACTTTCTCCCCTCCTCTCATTGCCGACGAGCTCTTCTCTGGTAGCTGCTGCCGGTGGTAGCTGCTGCTGGTGGTAGCTGCAATCAGCAAGGCAAGCTTCATCTCACTGTCTCTCTCCCCTATTGCAAGGTTAGCTCTCAACCTCTCACTGTTCTTTGAGTTGTGTCAATCGTGTAATGGCCTCTTTTCCTTGAGAACGTTTTCTGCTTTGGCTAATGGCCTATTTTTCTCTAAAATGGTTTAATGGGTTTAGTTATTTTAACTTAGATTGAGTTTTATATTAAGTTATTTTTATCATGTTGCTTTCTTTGTTGCTTCGGTGAATTAGTTTATTTCTATTTCTGATTATCATGTTGCTTCAGCATCACAAATTTTGCTCCCTAAACGTACTCTTTGTAAGATAGTCAATTTGTTATGAGTATTCTTGATATGAATTTCAGCTTTTATTGGCTTGTTGATAAGCTATTTGATAGAATGCTTCAATGAAAACCAAAATGTGCCTCTAAAATTTGAACTTTCAAGCACCCAAAAAAGAACAAAACTAACTTGAAAATAATATGATTCTTCAAAATATATATATAAACACTTCAAATTTTAGTAGTCATAATTGTATGTGTAAATCCCATGTATCGTTTTGTTAGTGTCTATACTTCCAATCTACAAGTCTATAGGTAAAGAATATCGGAAGGGGTGACCCATTGACTTGCACAGCTAAAGGGCTTGGATTCAATGTATTAAACCTCATGCATGTATATTTGATAGAATCCCTGTGCACTTTGCGCAAATGTTATGGGACTAATATTTTCATATTGGAAGACAATACCCAAATTATAGGTAATTGTCTCTCAGACCATGGCTGGTGGTGCATGTTGTTCCTGTCAACGCACTAAATGTACTCATATCTGAATTTGACAAATTTAAAGCTACTAAAAGCGTCTATATGGTTTGTACTTTGTTAACTTAATGATGCTTTCTTTTGCTTAATTAAATCTGGTGGTCTTAAGCATCTACATGCTTATTGACTAAGTATTTAGTCAAAACTTTTCCCAGAAGAATGTGAGTTCCATGCATAACGGAATATACAAATTCATCGTGGTTGGGATGCTTGCTTACCAGCCTGTCTTTCTGACTGTGAATGCATATTAAAATCAGGCATCATGAAAAGAAAATGAAGCTATCCACAACATCTTTATCTTGCATTAGTCTCTGCTAAGTGCCAACCAATTCTTATTTTCTCTTTATCATTTTCTCCCTATCATTTATATCAGAATATATTCTCATACCCAGTTTTGTGTTTGTGTTAAATTTGAAGTAAATAACTCTTTCAGGAGAGGCTGAGAGAAAGTGTATACACTTTTAGAGGCAGAATTTGTATCTTATATTCAACCCTTGTTGTTGGCCTTTTATTTATAGCCTTTCAATAAGTCATGGTCATAGACTCATGATAGCCCACAATCATTCAGTTTAGGCTAATCATTAATTTCCCACAATAATTCGTTTATATACTCGAAGGGACCAACAAGTTAGTTTTGCTTTAGCTTTATGCTATATATCTCTGTTGGCACTTCTCCCACTTGATTGACAAAAATAACAGACTTTGTCTTCTCTATACTCTGTCTTCCCCAGATAAAGGCTTTAAGGTTACAAAGTAATCATAATTAAGTTTAACTTCTTCCTAGTGGTTTTTCTCTTCCTTGATGCTTCTTCATCACATTCTGTTTTCCTCTTTATATGGCAGTCCAAAGCTGCGTTCTTTTTAAGCTTTAACCAAGGAAAAAGGTTCTGTTTTTCTATGATAACTTAATGATGTAAAAAATTTGTAATTTTTCATGAGTGCTCCTCCCCATTTTCTGTTAAAAACCGAGACTGTTTGTGGCTTGTGAAGAGCCTTTTTTTTTCCTCAAGGGCTGAGAGGCATACATGATAAGGTGGTTTTGTTTTTTACTTGATGATAACCAAATTCATCCTTTTTGGTTTCTAAGAAGTTGATGAAATTAAAATCTGAGTTAAGGTTTAAACTGTGATAAAAGGATTTGTTTAACCTTAATCATGTTGTTTATGATTCTGTTTCACACTTTTAGTAGTCAAAGATCCTAATTCCTAACTTGATCTTGTCTGATGTCAAGTTTGAGATGTTGTCTAGGACAACAATATTAGTTGTGCCTAGAGAAAAGTAATATTGTTGTGCAAATGTTGCTCAAATGGCTAAGTGCAAGCTTCAATTAACCTGAAGCTTCAGTTAACTGCACTTGTTTTATTGTGCACCCTTGCAGATATGTACGCCAGAAGAAACATACTTGACTATCACTTTGATTTTATTAATCCTTTTGATTTGAGGAATCTTGCATGTTAAAAAGTATGTTGTTTTCTTTCCTGGTGCTTGCATGATAGATCTAATGTAGTTTGCCACTGTTGCAGCATCTTTATATCACATTTAGAAGAGATCCAACTAATTTTCGCCCAAGGATCAACAAAGTTGATTCTACCAAGGACAGGGAACAAAAGGCTGCTGGGTCTTATTACGTTGATGGTTGAGTTCATACTTATGGGCAGGTTAGTTGTTGCATGCAACTGTAATTTCATTCTTCACTGACATAAATTTAGCAAGTTTGCAACTTTAGCACTAAATGGCTAGGATTGGAGATTAGCTATTTTGTTTGTTCATTGTTTTATTCCCTCACTGACTTGTAAAGCTATATATATGATTTTATCTGTTACTAATTCTGAATCATTGTCTCTTGGCTTGAAAGATGGGAGGTGGTACCCACTTGCCACAAAGGGCACACCCTCCGCATCAAGAGTACCTGTCTTCACAACCTATATATATATTTCCTTTGGTTTGTTTTTCCATTATTACATTTTCAAGTAACCTATTATTAGAATGACCTGACAGATTCCATTATAGTTGTAAAATCTGTGAAGTTTCCTATCATGAATTAACTCAACTAAGATACTAGTGTCTTTTAAAACAATACAGTCCACCATGTATATGATTTCTATTGCAAATTACATACAACATACTGATTGTTTAGCTAAAAGAACAATTAATAAGCTGACTGATTGACTTTGACCAGTGGTAATTACATTTGTGAATGTCTCATGACATTCTTGTACTCTTGTCAGCATTCTCAACAGTAGTTTTTTTCTCCTCGGTTGATTGATGCATTGGCTATTTGAAAGTTTTTTCTGCTGTTTATGATTTGCAATATATCCTGGGAAGCTACTAACTTATCTGCTTTATCACTAGGGCCTCATGGGCATGGGCATGGGCATAGAGGCATGGGTGCATTGCTTGCTGGAGGTGGTGCTGCTGCTGCTGCTGCTGCTGCTGCATATGGTGCTCACCATGTCTCCCAAGGCCACCTTGCACATGGAGATCACAAGACCCACGGAAAATTCAAGCAGCAGGGCAAGTTCAAGCATGGAAAGTTTGGCAAGCATGATGGAAGTGATCATATGTTTATGTAACCATGACTCTAAATGCCACTGCTTATTGCTTTTTATAAATAAACCGTACTTCGAATGATGTCTGTTCATCAATACTTTGATTGACCCTTTTTTTTGTACCTAGGTACTTTCGGCTATGGAAAATATAAACAATATAGTTTAAAGATTCTAGAAATTGATCAGCAAAACTTACTGATTCACCCAATTATATGTTCAAGTCTGGAGTTGTTGCTGACAGCAAAATACACTGACAAGTTAATGCCAAGTCTGTTTTTCTTTATAATACCGTTTGTCATGACAAGTTAATGCCAAAATACACTGTTTGTCATGATAAGTCATTGTAACGCAGATAAATCATTGTTAATTCATTTATATATGATGAGGATAGTAATATTTTTACCATTTGTATTAACAGTATAAAATCAATAACTACTACCACTATTTCAGGAGTTTTATTTCCAGCAGCCATTCAAATAACTAAAAGCACATGTGAACGAACAATAGAATATCAAACATCACTTTTACTGTTTGAAATAAAATATGAAAAAAAAGATTAATACAATTGAAATGACTACTATTAAGATGCACTTTATTAAAATAAAGACTAAAAATGAGTATTCGATTTAGACATTTTGTAAATTTTTGCTAATTTCTGTTGTGAAGGCATGAGTTGTTTTTTATTTAATATACATAGCGGTTATGATTTTTTTTATAAGTTTTGGAGTCTTATTTTTTCAAAAATTAGTATAACATGAAAAATTTGGATGAATATAATATGTTTTTTATTAAAGAGTATTTTTGTCAAAAGTGTTAATATTTTATTATATTCAGTATTATACAATGCATCAACAAACATATGATAGTATTATCTTATATAACACAGTATCTTAGATAATGTCGCACCAAACACTGGATAATATTAAAATTTTATCAGGTCTTATACTATCAGGCCTAATACAATCAAGTTTTATCCTATCCTGTATACCAAACGGCCCCTTAATGATTTCGCTTGTTTTCAAAATTTGTCATGTATTTTGTAACAAAAAAAAAAAAGAAAAATTGCCATGTTTTATTTTGCTTGGATGTTTAGTTACTTAGTATAGAGAGCGTATCGGGTGAGAGGAATGTTTATTGTAAGAGGTGAGAGGAGTGAATCTTGATCATTGAATCTTACATGAATAGTCAAGATTAGAACATAAATGCATATGATTTTTTTAAGTGATTACATGACTGTTAAGTAACTTTTAATCTTGACCATTTATGTATGGTTGTATGATCAAGATTTATTCATCTCATCTTCTAACAATAAAAATTCTTCTCACTAAATATGGTCTCACTTAGTGTATATATATATATATATATATATAGGTTATATTGAAATTTTACACTAACAATCTTTTATTTTTTTTTTTCTTTCTTCATTGATTCATTCATCACCCAAGTACGGGACACAACTCATTTTCATTTTATCCATTTTCGTATCATTTTCATCCCTGCCCTATTCATTCTGCATCATTCTAAAACTTTCAAACACAGTCTTGAAATATATTATGTTATAAGGCAAATCCTAATATGCACCTCATGCACCCTAAAAAATACATGTAAATACAGGTTGCCTTGCATTTGTAGACGATCACCAGAACATTCACTGTTGACAATGCCTCTACTACGGACTTCGCTACTAGTGAGGCTCCATTCCTCCCACCTTGTCGTTCTCTGTTAGTGTACACCACCATCAACCCCATCCATTTCCCAAACTTGCAACATACACCACTATCCAAATGACACTATCAACCCAGATGCACCACCTCGTCCACTAGCCGAACCCAACCACCAACAAATAGAGTCGCCATCACCTTCACATCCCCTTAAGCCATGCGCAAGCCTTTGCCGCCCAGCTCCTACTCTATCTCCCCTATGCACCCATGCGAACCAAAATGACCCAAAAGGAATCGCATCACCATAAGCCACCGCAACCCCGGTCGCTAGATCTGTCAGATGCTTCACCTGAGTTGTCGCGCTACTATCCCCTTTAGTGAATCGTACCAGCATCCCTTGCCTTGCGTTAAAATCGTTCCCCCCTTTTTCTTTGGCGCTTCTATGTTTTGTTATTTTTAGTAGAAGATGTGTTTCAGTTTCTTTAAAATCTTAGGTTTTGTTTGGGAATGTTTGGATTAGGAAAGGGCTTGGATGACGATGGGCAGTGCAGTAGCAGCGAGGAGCGTGGCTGGTGCGCATATTTGTTAGTCATGACAATCATTACCCAAGAAGGGGGTGAATTGGGTGAACACAAATTACCAAAAACAACTTTGAGAAATTAATCATTTTGATATTTTTAATCAATACATGCAGTGGAACATGCATAACAAAGGTACCACTATTATAGATTACTCAAATATAACTTGGATTAAATGATAAATCAAGCAAATAAGTTAGATATCAAGTTCAACTCAAACATATATAATTAATGCATAAATGTAAAGAGATAGAGTTAAGAAAAACAAACACAAGGATTTATCCTGGTTCAGCCACCCCTTGTGACCTACGTCTAGTCCTCAAATGAACCATCTGAGATTTTTCACTAAACCTTCAAGCTTGAACAGGTGCTTGAAAACATTTACAAATTAGAGCACTCAACACACCTTAGGATATCTCACCCTTTATGCTTGAGCCTCAACAACAAGCGATATCTCACCCTTACAAACTTTTGAAGGATATGATAACTCCATGAAATGTAGTTATTTGTGTTATATCTTTGTGCTTTGTCAATAAGCTTAGTCCTTATTATTAAGCATATTTAGAAGATTTTAGACTTTATAATTGTTGAATTCAATTTGGATCTCTTCCTATATGATCTTAAGCAAATTATGTATATTCTTTAAGTGATTGAGTGGATTTGCTACTTGTATTAACTGGGTGATTTCTCTATTGCATGAAGAGGTGCAAACATGCAGATTTGTGGAAGATTTGGACTAAGTTTGGAAGTAAAAGCTTAAGAGAAAGCCAAGTTTGAAGTTCAGTTTCTTACGTCGTGGCGCAGACATGTCAATGTCGCGATATGGTGCATTCCCTTGCTTTAGACAAAGAGCTACAAAGATTGAACGCCGCGGCGCAGAAAAACTAATGTCGCGGCGTGGTGACCTAATTTGTACATGTGTTGCGACGTAAGGTGTTTAATGTTGCGGCGTGAACCAGATTTCAATGCCTATATATATTGTTTTATTATATTTCTATAGGAGAGCTTGGTGAGCTCAGTTTTTAGGTTAGAAAGCTGCGATTAGGAATTCACTTCTGGGTTGAGAGGAGGTCAAGAGAGCTAAGGTTGGAGGTCATCTTCTTCATGGAAGGAGATTCAAGTACCAAAAATCATATCCATGAGCTTCCTTCCTTCTCCCTTTGTTTTCTTCTCTTCTCTATGTCATGAACATGGTTTTTTATGTATGTTTTCATGTTCAGTGAGTAGTTAAGCTGTATTTAGGGATTACTTTGAATCCTTATATGAATATTAATAATTTTGTACTTATCTGAGTTTATATTGAGGTATGGTTTTGTTTAATCATATAGAACTTGATGCTCTTGATAGTTTGGCCAACTTTTAAGTGATTTATTAAACTCTGATGAACCTAGACATAGGAATTTGGATTTGAGATCGTATGTATAGTTAATGCATGTTCTATTTCATTCAATTGGCTTGGATGAGATGATTCGCTAATGTGATAGACATATACCCCTTAGTCATGCATATCAGGTGTTTGAGAATAGATCTTAATGAGTAGAGTTTATGCTAGTTCTCGTGGAAACATAGTAAATTAGGTAAATGAAATATGGTTGATTGACCTAGACATAGGCGCTTTTAACTAAAGTAGATTCTCAAGCTAACTTAACTCATTTGTTAATGTTGCTTAAAATGGTTGCATGTTATTAATTAAAGTAGGAGATAAGAAAGGATTCCCTAATATCTAACCATTATCTTTAATTTTCAATTATTGCTTTATAGTTCTTAGATTAGTTTAAATGCATTTTTTTCCATTTTTATGTTATTGAATAGAATTATTTAAGTTATTAGTTGATTAGCATTAGAAAGCCAACATTCTCATGGGAACGAATTTTATTCTTCATTGTATTACTTGAACGACCCGTGCGCTTGCGATACACAAAAGGTCAAACAAATTTTTTGCGTCGTTGCCGGGGTGCAGTCCCAGCAGACCCACCAGCCCCAACAGATCTAGTACCTACACCACCTAAACCAAGACAGGCTAGAGGAGAGCCCAGGTCAGCCCCTGTTCCAGATGCAGACTGGAAAGCCCAGATGGAGGCTTAGATGGCCCAATTATCAGCCCAACAGACTTACATGATTCAGATTTTGAAATGGATGGTGGAGCGTATGCAGCTTCTTATGGACGACTTCCTCGTCCCATAATTCCCACCCGCAGCAGTGGTTGATCCTCCCTCATAGCAAGAGTGGGCGATGCAGAGCCCGTACCAGAGGAGAAGGATTTGGACGATAAGGATTTGGACGATAAAGATGACTTCTAGCCCTATTGCATACAAGGCGTTTTCTTTCTTTGTATTTATTTTATATTTTGTATATAGTGAGGACATTATTTCCCATAAGTTTGGGGGGCATTATAGCATGTTTTGGGATTGTATGTTTTTAATATTAAGAAGCATATTATAATATTAAAAATTTTTGTGATTAATGGATATTAGTATATATTATCATGCTTATATTTGGTGTTTTGGTTAATTATATTGTAAGTATATAGCTTTTATGTTTTAATGCCTATAAGCCTAATGAATGCATATTTTGAATATTTAACAAAAAGGCGAAATATGTTAAAATGTGTTAATTGCTAGTGATTGAGTGAATTTGCTACTTGTATTAATTGTGTGATTTTTCTATTGTAGGAAGAGTTGCAAACATACAGATTTGTGGAAGATTTAAATCAACTTTAGAAGTAAAAGCCCAAGAGAAAGCCAAGATTGAACTTCAGTTTCTTACGCCGCAACAGACAGAGAGCTACGAAGATTGAATGCAGCAGCACAGGAAAACTAATGTCACGGCGTGGTGACCTAATTTGCACACGCGCTGCGACATAAGGTGTTTAATGCCGTGACGTGAACCATATTTAAGGGCCTATATATATTGTTTTATTAGATTTCTATAAGGGAGCTTGGTGAGCTTAGTTTTTAGGTTAGAAAACTACGATTAGGTATTCACTTCTGGGTTGGGAATAGGTCAGGAGAGCCAAGATTGGAGGTCATCTTCTTTGTGGAAGGAGATTCAAGCACCAAAGATCATATCCATAAGCTCTCTTCCTTTTTTTTCGTTTTATTCTTTTCTCTATGTCATGAATATGATTTTTGATGTATGTTTTCATGTTCAATGAGTAACTAAGCTGTATTTAAGAATTACTTTAAATCCTTGTATAGATATTGATGATTTTGTACTTATTTGAGTTTATATTGAGGTATAGTTTTGTTTAATCATATAGATCTTAATGTTCTTAATAGTTTAACCAACTTTTAAGTGATTTGTTGAAATCTGATGAACCTAAAGATAGGAATTTGGATTTGAGATCGTATGTATGATTGATACATGTTCTATTTGATTCAATTGGCTTGGGTAAGATGATTTGCTAATGAGATAAACATATATCTCTTAGTCATGCATAGCAAGTGTTTGAGAATAGATCTTAATGAGTGGAGTTTTCGCTAGTTCTCATGGAAACATAGTGAATTGGGTAAATGAAGCATGATTGATTTACCTAGACATAGGCTTTTAACTAAAGTAGATTCTCAAGCTAACTTAACTCATTCGTTAATGTTGCTTAAAAGGGTTGCATGTTATTAATTAAAGTAAGATGTGAGAAAGGATTTCATAATCTGTAATCATTATCTTTAATTTACAATTATTACTTTGTAGTTCTTAGATTAGTTTAAATGCATTTTTTTCTTATTTTTATGTTCTTGAATAGAATTATTTAAGTTATTGGTTGATATTTAGTATTAGAAAGCCAACATCCTCGTTGGAATGAATCTTATTCTTTATTGTATTACTTGAACAACTCGTGACCCGTGCACTTGCGGTACACAAAAGGTCAAAGAGCATATCTCACCCTCTTTTTAAATTACACAAAGTATATAAGAATAGAAACATTCTCAAGAGTGGATAATACAAATTGAAACTCAATAGGCATCAAGGAATTACACACTAAAGCTCAAAACAGGGGTTTATGAGAAATGATAGTTAAAACTCGTACTAAATGCTCAAGAATCATTTTCAGATTATTTCTCCACTTTTCTTTGATGCCCAAACACTTGTATTTATAACCCAATGCATTTTAGAGCCGTTAGTGGTGGTTTGGAAGCATTAAATGCAAAATATAGCAGTTGGAAATCTGTTTCTAGTTGCCAAATAACTAGTTATGACTATTTCATAATCAGTTATAGCCTAATTAGTGACTTTATAAAACAAGTTAATAACCGGTTATGTAAATCTCATAATTGGTTATGGTCTTTTTAAAACATAAGCCAACGCTTCTGACTTTGTTAATAACCAGTTATGAAAATGTCATAACTGGTTATGCTCTTTTAAAAAACAGAAGTATATACTTCTGACTTAGTGAATAACTGGTTATGGATATTCCATAATTAGTTATTCATCCCCTGTTTTTGACCAAAATACATTTGAAAGATCATAACTCCTTTGTTACTTATCCGTTTAAAACAAATGACCACTCATTGAAAAGATCATTGAGTCTACTATTATATGAAGTAACTTTCAGATCAAGACTCAAAATAGTTTGAAAGAAATAGTCAAAAGAGTAACTAAATGTCAGTTTTGCCAAACGTAAACTTGACAAAACTTTCATCTAAATGAACTACCACCATGACTTGTTATTCAAAAACAGTTTATTGGGAATTTGAGCATGTAAAAAATCATTTGTAAAGATTTTAAAAACATATTTGAGCTCAACGTGATTCCTATTTACCTTTACATAAGATCTAAGTCCTATAAACTATTCTTGAAGATTTTGGACTTGATCTTGTCATCATCAATTCTAGTCCTTAGGCTTCTTGATGTAAACCAAGATTCCAAAAAAAAATTTTCTCTTCAAATCTTACAAAATGCTTGGAACATCTTATCATTCTCATTCTTCTTAAGTTAAGCATAATTGTGATCTTTTGATTTTTTGTTGCAATGCTCACTCTTGGTATTTGGACTATCTTACAAAGTATTACTTACTTAAAACAAACGTAATTAGTCTAAATTCATAATTCAATATCTTCATATGCATGATTTATAAATGTATAACTCTAGTTAGTCTAACATACATATAAGAATTTCATAGATACATCCAAATAAGACATTTATTAATTACTAATAGTTATGCTCTGTATAGGATGCAACAAAGAACACTTTGCACATTTTCATTTAAATAGAGTCAAATCTAATATTAATTCATTATACCTCATATAACGCATTATTAAATATATTATATAAAGAATGCTACACATATCTCATTGCATGATTATTAAGTGAAATATAACTATATAAAGTACATAATCATGTATGATACAATATAATTTATTCAGCACATCTATATAGCAAAAACATCATTCTCTTCGTCTTGCATTTATCATCATCAAAACTTAACATATTAAACCATTTGAGCAAACTTATTTCTATAGTCTTGGCCGTTAGGCTTGGTGAGGCGTGGTTTATGGCGAAAGACATGGTGGCTGGAGGAGATGCGAGACAATGGCGTGATAGAGGTAAGGACTGGCTCGCAGTGGCATTGGTTGCTCAAGTGGCTGGGACAGTGCTTCCGATATGGTTTTTTCTGGTATAGTTGAGGATGTAGAGAGAAGAATGATGTATGTAATCGCTTCTACATGTTACAAGTGATCAAATTTGACCCTTAGTATATTTTAAGTATAAATTTATGACTCTCATGTAAGGTGCATCATGCACCTTTTGCAGAAAGGTGCATATTATATGCCACCTATGTTATGAAGTAAGGTGTTTAAAACCTAACCCATAAGAGTTCAAATTATACTTTATTTTAACTCAATATGATCTGATGTCACAAAATATTTTAGAATATAATTTTATTTATAATTAGTGACAAATAATAAAAATTTTTAACTTAAATTAATAAAAATAATTAGATACACATTACTTTTTCACATTTGTCTACGTGGCAAAATTAAAATAGAGGTGTGCAGAAAATGAAATGAGACTAAATGTAATCAAATAATAAAAACTATGCAAATGTGAGGTGATATTAATGAAAGTGAGTGAAAATGTAGGTAGTTAGAATTATTCTAAATTAATATATTTTATATAATATAATAATATATTTATATTTCTAAAATTTTATGACTTAACATAAATTATGTACAAAGTCTAAGTTTATATAATTTATCTAATATTTGGCGGATTTGATTTTAACTTAATCATTAATCAGGTTATAATTAAATCAAATTAAATCCACTTAAATTAATTTGAATTCGTGTTTTGAACGCCTCTGATTATAAGTTTCAACATTAACGAATATAGGATGTATCATTATTATTATTCTTAGTGTGAAACCAGTAAAGTATAGTTAAAAAAAAGTAATTTAACCCAAGTTGCACTTGAGTAAACGATGTCGTATTCACCTGTTACAACCCAACCCAAGTTGCCTAAAAGGTTAACGTAGAACAATGAGAATCCCATGGACTTAGGCCCAAAACTTCAACAAAATCATAAAAGGCGGCGGTGATGATGGATGGGCTTTGGTTAAAACCCAGCCAATAAAAAAATGCAAACACAAATACAACCCTAGAAACAATCCATTTGCATTATTCACTACTTGCCTTTGTTATTCTGTGTTTTATTCCTGTCTCTTATATTTATTGACATTCAGGCTCACCTCTCCTCTCTACTCTATCCCCCCCACACCTTTCCATTACCTTCATCGCCACTTCAAACCTCCATTATTTCCATACCATCCTTTTCTTTTCTACATTATATCTCTCTTTACACTTTTTTTCTCTTTCACTGTAACCGCAATCTGTGCCCCCCGCCCCCCTCTTCCTTAGATTCTTACCTAGGATTTTCTGGGTAAAGATCAGATTCATTTGTAGTGCATCGGACACGAATCTCCCTCTTTTATTTTTTTGTTTAATGTCGCAGTGTGAACCAGATTTCAGGGCCTATATATATTGTTTTATTAGATTTCTGTAGGAGAGCTTGGTGAGCTCAGTTTTTAGGTTAGAAAGCTGCGACTAGAAATTCACTTCTGGGTTGAGAGGAGGTCATGAGAGCTAAGGTTAGAGGTGATCTTTTTCATGGAAGGAGATTCAAGTACCAAAAATCATATCCATGAGCTTTCTTCCTTCTCCCTTTGTTTTCTTCTCTTTTCTATGTTATGAACATGGTTTTTGATGTATGTTTTCATGTTCAGTGAGTAGTTAAGCTGTATTTAGGGATTACTTTGAATCCTTGTATGAATATTAATGATTTGGTACTTATTTGAGTTTATATTGAGGTATGATTTTGTTTAATCATATAGATCTTAATGCTCTTGATAGTTTGACTAACTTTTAAGTGATTTATTAAAATCTGATGAACCTAAACATAGGAATTTGGATTTGAGATCGTATGTATGGTTATTGCATGTTCTATTTCATTCAATTGGCTTGGGTGAGATGATTCGTTAATGTGATAGACATATACCCCTTAGTCATGCATAGCAGGTGTTTGAGAATAGATCTTAATGAGTAGAGTTTATGCTAGTTCTCATAGAAACATAGTGAATTAGGTAAATGAAGCATGATTGATTGACCTAGACATAGGCTTTTAACTAAAGTAGATTCTCAAGCTAACTTAACTCATTTGTTAATGTTGCTTAAAATGGTTGCATGTTATTAATTAAAATAGGAGGTGAGAAAGGATTCCCTAATATTTAACCATTATCTTTAATTTTCAATTATTGTTTTATAGTTCTTAGATTAGTTTAAATGCATTTTTTTCCCATTTTTATATTATTGAATAAAATTATTTAAGTTATTAGTTGATTAGCATTAGAAAGCTAACATTCTCGTGGGAACGAATTTTATTCTTTATTGTATTACTTGAACGACCCGTGCGCTTGCGATACACAAAAGGTCAAACAAGTGTTTTGCGTCGTTGCTGGGGCGTAGTCCCACCAGCCCCACCAGCCCCAACAGATCTAGTACCTGCACCACCTAGACCAAGATAGGCTAGAGGAAAGCCCAGGGCAGCCCCTGTTCCAGACGCAGACTGGAGAGCCCAGATGGAGGCTTAGATGGCCCAATCATCAGCCCAACAGACTTACACGATTCAAATTTTGAAGTGGATGGTAGAGCGTATGCAGCTTCCTATGGACAACTTCTTCGTCCCATAATTCCCACCCGCAGAAGTGGTTGATCCTCCCCCACAGCAAGAGTGAGCGATGCAGAGCCCGTACCAGAGGAGGAGGATCTGGACGATGAGGATGACTTCTAGCCCTATTGCATACAGGGCGTTTTCTTTCTTTGTATTTATTTCATATTTTGTATATAGTGAAGACATTATTTCCCATAAGTTTGGGGGGCATTATAGCATATTTTGGGATTGTATGTTTTTAATATTAAGAAGCATATTATAATGTTAAAAAATTTTGTGATTAATGGATATTAGTACATATTATCATGCTTATATTTGGTGTTTTGGTTAATTATGTTGTGAGTATATAGCTTTTATGTTTTAATGCCCATGAGCCTAATGAATGCATATTTTAAATATTCAACAAAAAGGCGACATATGTTAAAATGTGTCAATTGCTAGTGATTGAGTGAATTTGCTACTTGTATTAATTGTGTGATTTCTCTATTGCAGGAAGAACTGCAAACATACAGATTGGTGGAAGATTTAGATCAACTTTGGAAGTAAAAGCCCAAGAGAAAGCCAAGATTGAAGTTCAGTTTCTTACGCCGCAACAGACAGAGAGCTACGAAGATTGAATGACGCAGTGCAGGAAAACTAATGTCACGACGTGGTGACCTAATTTGCACACGCACCGCGACATAAGGTGTTTAATGCTGTGACGTGAACCATATTTGAGGGCCTATATATATTGTTTTATTAGATTTCTATAGGAGAGCTTGGTGAGCTTAGTTTTTAGGTTAGAAAACTACGATTAGGAATTCACTTCTGGGTTGAGAATAAGTCAGGAGAGCCAAGATTGGAGGTCATCTTCTTTGTAGAAAGAGATTCAAGTACCAAAGATCATATCCATAAGCTTCTTTCCTTCTTTTTTTGTTTTATTCTCTTCTCTATATCATGAATATGGTTTTTGATGTATGTTTTCGTGTTCAATGAGTAACTAAGCTATATTTAGGGATTACTTTGAATCCTTGTATGGATATTGATGATTTTGTACTTATTTGAGTTTATATTGAGGTATGGTTTTGTTTAATCATATAGATCTTAATGCTCTTAATAGTTTAACCACATTTTAAGTGATTTGTTAAAATCTAATGAACCTAAAGATAGGAATTTGGATTTGAGATCGTATGTATGATTGATACATGTTTTATTTGATTCAATTGGCTTGGGTGAGATGATTCGCTAATGGGATAAACATATATCTCTTAGTCATGCATAACAAGTATTTGAGAATAGATCTTAATGAGTAGAGTTTTCGCTAATTCTCATGGAAACATAGTGAATTGGGTAAATGAAGCATGATTGATTGACCTAGACATAGGCTTTTAACTAAAGTAGATTCTCCAGCTAACTTAACTCATTCGTTAACGTTGCTTAAAAGGGTTACATGTTATTAATTGAAGTAAGATGTGAGAAAGGATTCTATAATCTCTAATCATTATCTTTAATTTTCAATTATTACTTTGTAGTTCTTAGATTAGTTTAAATGCATTTTTTCCTATTTTTATGTTATTGAATAGAATTATTTAAGTTATTAGTTGATATTTAACATTAGAAAGCCAACATCCTCGTGGGAATGAATCTTATTCTTTATTATATTACTTGAACAACCCGTGCACTTGCGGTACACAAAAGGTCAAAGAGCATACCTCACCCTCTTTTTAGATTACACAAAGTATATATGAATAGAAACGCTCTCAAGAGTAGATAATACAAATTGAAACTTAATGAGCATCAAGGAAACACACACTAAAGCTCAAAATAGGGGTTTATGAGAAATGATAGTTAAAACTCGTACTAAATGCTCAAGAATCATTTTTAGATTATTTCTCCACTTTTTTTTTTATGCCCAAACACTTGTATTTATAGCTCAATGCATTTTAGAGCCATTGGTGGTGGTTTGGAAGCATTAAATGCAAAATATAGCAGTTGGAAATCTATTTTTAGTTGCCAAATAACTAGTTATGACTATTTCATAATCGGTTATGGCCTAATTAGTGACTTTATAAAACAAGTTAATAACCGGTTATGTAAATCTCATAACTGGTTATGGTCTTTTTAAAACATAAGCCAACGCTTCTGACTTTGTCAATAACCGGTTATGAAAATGTGATAACCGGTTATGGTCTTTTAAAAAACAGAAGTCTATACTTCTGACTTGGTGAATAACCGGTTATGGATATTCCATAATCAGTTATTCATCCCCTGTTTTTGACCAAAACACATTTGAAATATCATAACTCCTTTGTTACTTATCCGTTTAAAATAAATGACCACTCATTGAAAAGATCATTGAGTCTACTATTATATGAAGTAACTTTCAGATCAAGACTCAAAATAGTTTGAAAGAAATAGTCAAAAGAGTAACTAAAGGTCAGTTTTGCCAAACGTAAACTTGACAAAACTTTCATCTAAATGAACTACCACCAAGACTTGTTATTCAAAAACAGTTTGTTGGGAATTTGAGCATGTAAAAAATCATTTGTAAAGATTTTAAAAACATATTTGAGCTCAGTGTGATTCCTATTTACCTTTACATAAGATCTAAGTCCTATAAACTATTCTTGAAGATTTTGGACTTGATCTTGTCATCATTAATTCTAGTCCTTAGGCTTCTTAATGTAAACCAAGATTCCAAAAAAAAATTTTCTCTTCAAATCTTGCAAATGCTTGGAACATCTTATCATTCTCATTCTTCTTGAGTTAAGCATAATTGTGATCTTTTGATTTTTTGTTGCAATGCTCACTCTTGGTATTTGGACTATCTTACAAAGTATTACTTACTTAAAACAAACGTAATTAGTCTAAATTCATAATTTAATATCTTCATATGCATGATTCATAAATGTATAACTCTAGTTAGTCTAACATGCATATAAGAATTTCATAGATACATCCAAATAAGACATTTATTAATTACTAATAGTTATGTTCTGTATAGAATGCAACAAAGAACACTTTGCACATTTTCATTTAAATAGAGTCGAATCTAATATTAATTCATTATACCTCATATAAAGCATTATTGAATATATTATATAAAGAATGCTACACATATCTCATTGCATGATTATTAAGTGAAATATAACTATATAAAGTACATAATCATGCATGATACAATATAATTTATTAAGCACATCTATATAGCAAAAACATCATTCTCTTCGTCTTGCATTTGTCATCATCAAAACTTAACATATTAAACCATTTGAGCAAACTTATTTCTATAGTCTTGGCCGTTAGGCTTGGTGAGGCGTGGTTTATGGCGAAAGACATGGTGGCTGGAGGAGATGCGAGATGATGGCGTGATAGAGGTAAGGACCGGCTCGCAATGACATTGGTTGCTCAAGTGGCTGGGACAGTGCTTCCGATATGGTTTTTTCTGGTATAATTGAGGATGTAGAGAGAAGAATGATGAATGTAATCGCTTCTACATGTTACAAGTGATCAAATTTGACCCTTTGTATATTTGAAGTATAAATCTATGACTCTCATGTAAGGTGCATCATGCACCTTTTGCAGAAAGGTGCATATTATATGCCACCTATGTTATGAAGTAAGGTGTTTAAAACCTAGCCCATGAGAGTTCAAATTATACTTTATTTTAACTCAATATGATCTGATGTCACAAAATATTTTAGAATATAATTTTATTTATAATTAGTGACAAATAATAAAATTTCTTAACTTAAATTAATAAAAATAGTTAGATACACATTACTTTTTCACATTTGTCTACGTGGCAAAATCAAAATAGAGGTGTGTAGAAAATAAAATGAGACTAAATGTAATCAAATAATAAAAACTATGTAGATGTGAGGTAATATTAATAAAAGTGAGTGAAAATGTAGGTGGTTAGAATTATTCTAAATTAATATATTTTACATAATATAATAATATATTTATATTTCTAAAATTTTATGACTTAACATAAATTATGTACAAAGTCTAAGTTTATATAATTTATCTAATATTCGGCAAATTTGATTTTAACTTAATCATTAATCAGGTTATAATTAAATCAAATTAAATCCACTTAAATTAATTTGAATTCGTGTTTTGAACGCCTCTAATTATAAGTTTCAACATTAACGAATATAGAGTGTATCATTATTATTATTCTTAGTATGAAACCAGTCAACTATAGTTAAAAAAAAGTAATTTAACTCAAGTTGCAGTTGAGTAAACGATGTCGTATTCACCTGTTACAACCCAACCCAAGTTGCCTAAAAGGTTAACGTAGAACAATGAGAATCCCATGGACTTAGGCCCAAAACTTCAACAAAATCATAAAAGGCGGCGGTGATGATGGATGGGCTTTGGTTAAAACCCAGCCAATAAAAAAATCACAAACACAAATACAACCCTAGAAACAATCCATTTGCATTATTCACTACTTGCCTCTGTCATTCTGTGTTTTATTCCTGTGTGTTATATTTATTGACATTCAGGCTCACCTCTCCTCTCTACTCTATCCCCCCCACACCTTTCCATTACCTTCATCGCCGCTTCAAACCTCCATTATTTCCATACCATCCTTTTCTTTTCTACGTTATATCTCTCTTCACACCTTTTTTTTCTCTTTCACTGTAACCGCAATCTGTGCCCCTCCGCCCCCCTCTTCCTTAGATTCGTACCTAGGATTTTCTGGGTAAGGATCAGATTCGTTTGTGGTGCATCGGACACGAATCTCCCTCTTTTATTTTTTTATTTTATTTTTGTATTTGGCTGTAAAACTTGTGTGAACCGACCTAATTCTTCGTGCTCTGATGCAAAATCCAAGTTCTAACGGCTCTTGATTTTGCAGTTTTGTGATTTGAAGGGGGCTTTGTTGGCACGCACCGACTCTAATTCGTTGAAGAGAAAGAAAACCCTAATCTGAAATGGGTAAGAAGAAGCCGACGGCCCGCGACGACGAGAACCCATTGCAGGGTGGCGGTGGGAAATCGAAGAAGAAGGCGATCGTCATCGATGACGACGAGTACTCCATCGAAACCGAGCTCTCGGAGGAGCCCCCGGCTCCGGAAGAGAAGCCTGCAGGGAAGAAGAAAGGTAAGAAGGGTAATGCTAAGTCTCCTCAATCAAAGGATGATGATGATGATAATGATGATGATGTGCCTGAAGTTGTGTTTGCTGGGAAGAAGAAGGGGAAATCGAAAAAGGGTGGTGGGAGTAGTGTGTTCACTGCATCCAGCTTTGGTTTGCTTGGTGATGAGGGTGATGATTATGATGAAGAGAAATCGGGGTTAACCGGTGAGCCAGATGGCGAAGAGGAGGATGAACCGGTGGTTAGTTTTTCTGGTAAGAAGAAGTCCTCGAAGGGCTCGAAGAAAGGCAGTGGCAGCACTGCCTCCGCTTTTGATGCTATTGATGATGATAATGATGGTGGGAAGGAGGATGAACCGGTGGTTAGTTTTTCGGGTAAGAAGAAGCCCTCGAACGGCTCCAAGAAAGGCGGTGGTAGTTTGTTCACTGCCTCTGCTTTTGATGCTATTGATCATGATAACGATGGAGAGGTGATGGATAATTCTGTGGATTATGGCAGAGATGAGAATGATGTTGATGAACCTGTTATTACTTTTACCGGGAAGAAGAAGTCTTCGAAAGGAAGCAAGAAGAGTGGTGCTGTGCTTTCGGCTGCTACTTTTGGTGAGATTGATGATGGGGAGGACACTAAGAATGAAAAGGAAGATGATGATGGTGATGGAGACATAGGACCAATCACTTTCTCAGGTAAGAAAAAGAAGTCATCGAAGTCTTCCAAGAAGGCTGTTGATTCAAATAGTACAGCTTTTGCCGATGAGGATAGTGTTTCTGTACCTGACTCTGCTAGAGGTGGTGATGACAAGGATGAGGAGGATGCTTCTCTAGTTGCATTTTCAGGTAAAAAGAAGTCTTCTAAAAAGAAAAGCAGTAGTGCTACTGCCAAAGTGAGTGATGAAATTTTGAGTGAAAGTGTAGATGTTGTTGAGCCTGAGCAACCTAGTGTTGGAATTAGCAATACTGATGGTGACAACAACAATGTAAATAAGAGTGAAGAGGTTACTGAAACTTCCAAAAAAAAGAAGAAGAAGAATAAGAAGAGTGGAAGAACTACTCAGGAGGAGGAAGATTTAGACAAGCTTCTTGCAGAGCTTGGTGGGGGCCCTCCAATAGCAAAACTTGTTGCTCGTCCACCGCAAGATGATCAAGTTCAGCCTCTTCCTGAAGTAGGTTCTGCTGCTGATGCTTCGGGTGAAAAGGAGGGGGAAGATGAGGCTGTAGAGTCAGCTGCCGCAAAGAAGAAGAAAAAGAAGCAGGAAAAGGAAAAAGAGAAGAAGGCAGCAGCTGCAGCTGCAGCAGCTGGAAGTGCACCAGAAAATGAAACCAAAGAAGTTAAAGCTGAGACAATTGAATCAAAGAAGAATGACTTGAAGACTAAAGCAGCTGACAAGAAAGTGCCAAAGCATGTTAGGGAGATGCAAGAGGCACTTGCTAGAAGAAAAGAGGCCGAAGAAAGGAAGAAAAGAGAAGAGGAGGAGAGGTTAAGGAAGGAAGAAGAGGAGCGACGTAGGCAAGAGGAACTTGAGAGACAGGCAGAAGAGGCTAGACGCAGAAAGAAGGAAAGAGAAAAGGAGAAACTCCAGAAGAAGAAGCAAGAAGGTAAACTGTTAACTGGTAGGCAGAAGGAAGAAGCCCGTCGTCTGGAGGCAATGAGGAAGCAGTTTCTTAATAGCACTGGGAGTGTGACTCTCCCTACTGGGGACTCCGGGCCACCGGCCAAAAGACCCATATATCAGACAAAGAAGTCAAAACCAACCCATCATCATCAGAATGGTGTTGCTGCTGGTGTTGAGATGGCTGAAAGTGTTGAAGCAAAGGAAACTCAGGAGACTACCACTGATGTGGGTTCAGAGGAACCAGAAAAGGTTGAAGAAGTGGAGTCGATCCAGGTGGAGGACAAAGTTGAACTTCCTGAATCTGTTGAAGAGGATGGAGTGGAAGAAGATGATGCAGAGGATGAATGGGATGCAAAAAGCTGGGATGATGTTAATCTAAATGCCAAAGGCGCGTTTGCTGATGAAGAGGCTGACTCAGAGCCTGAACCTATTGCCAAAAAGGAGATAAAAAATGCTGTACCTACTAACAATGCTGGTAATATTTGCATTTTATTGATTCTTTTGCCAGTTATTTTCTTAAGCATTTTTGAAATCTCTTTGATGGTTGAAAATAACAAGCTTCATGCCATAGCGTTCCCTATTGTGACCGAGTGCTAAAAGTCTATATGCTTTTAGCATATATATATATATATTGACTTATTTTGATATATAGAAATAGAAACTGAAAGAGCTTTGGATTTTGGATCAAGAACAAAGTTTTGGAATCTTGTTTTCTGCCAGCAAGTGACCAAACTTCTTGGTTATATTAATAATGTCACCTCACCTGCTGCCATAAACTAGTAAATTATTTTAAGATTCTACTGAGCACAGGAATTGGTGTCAAACCTGGCTGTGTGATGCATTTTGTTTTCTTCTAAATAAGATAAGACTCTGTAGTTTCCCCCTCCCCCCCCCCCTTTTCTATTTGATTGTTCTCTTTATAGATTAAAAACCAATATGCTTTTGTCCTTCAGAGGTAGGGGAAAACAGCAAGCAGTAGATCTCCCTGTAGCATGTGTTTGACCAAACTTCTTGTGTGTGTGTTTTCAAGGCCAAGTGGTGTACCCATGTAGCCAACCTCCCCACCTAGTGGGATAAGGCATGGTTGTTGTTGTTGCTGTTGTGTGTGTTGAAGTGCGTGAGAGGTCGAATGGAAGGATTTTGGCTTATAACTTTTGTTTACCTGGTAAAATGTAATCTTTTGATTGTTAACTATTTTCTTACTAATTTGAAAATTGTTTATTTGGTTTTCCTCCTGCACAACAGGTGCTATTAAGAAAACTGTTTCTAAGCCTGTGGCTGAAGAAATTGAAGATAGAAAGCAGGCTAAAGTTGTGGCTGTGGACAAAAATAGAAAGCATGATCCAGACTCGAAAAGGGAACCACCAAATTCTGCCGTGCCAAGGGAACCACCAAGGTCTGCTGTGCCAAGTGAAGAGAACCTCCGTTCCCCAATTTGCTGTATCATGGGGCATGTGGACACTGGGAAAACCAAGCTGCTAGATTGTATTCGAGGTACTAATGTTCAGGAGGGTGAGGCTGGTGGTATCACCCAGCAGATTGGTGCAACATATTTTCCTGCTGAGAATATACGTGAAAGAACAAAGGAACTGAAAGCTGATGCAAAGCTGAAAGTTCCCGGTCTACTGGTTATTGATACTCCAGGGCACGAATCATTTACTAACTTAAGGTCTAGGGGTTCAGGTCTATGTGATATTGCAATTTTGGTTGTTGACATTATGCATGGCTTAGAGCAACAAACAATAGAATCACTCAATCTATTAAAAATGAGGAATACAGAATTCATTGTTGCCTTGAATAAGGTGAATATTTATATCTTACACTTGTATGAGGTATTGCTTCCATTATTTTCTTATGGTTGATGCTCATGTCTGTCACACTGTTCTTGCAATATTGCAGGTTGACAGGCTTTATGGCTGGAAAACATGTCGCAATTCTCCAATTGTTAAAGCAATGAAGCAGCAGTCTAAGGATGTTCAAAATGAGTTTAATATGAGGCTCACTCAGGTTGTAAAAGATGTTTCTTTTTTATTTGTCCGTTGTACAAGACAATTTTTGTTATTGTTTGCCAACCTAATTTTTCTTCTGTTTCTTTGCTAGATTATTACTCAATTCAAGGAACAGGGGCTAAATACTGAGTTGTATTATAAAAACAAAGAAATGGGGGAAACGTTCAGCATTGTGCCTACAAGTGCAATAAGGTAACTGTGGTAGCCTTGTAGCCATAATACTCTACCACTCTCTCCCCCCACCCTCTGCTCCTGTGCAAAACAAAAACATTTTGGATTGGTAATTGACACAATTGCACAATGGCTGGTTTTGGAACCCATTAGTTGACCCTTCACCATTTCTTTTATGTGGTGAAAGTTGCTTTGAGATCAAGTCATTCTTAGGTCTGATGATTGATGATGTCTCCTTTGTCATTAAGAACTATCTAGACAGATGGGTCTTGCTTTTGAGATCCATTTGCTACTTTTGTTCCTGCACACACTTAACGTTCCAACATGTCTTATTCTAAAAGTGCCTAAATTTAACAAAGTCAAATATTTTGTTAGTTTCAGATGAGTTTCAGTCCATTTACTTTTAGCTTTTTTTCATTATTAGGAGCCATCTTTTACTGTTTCAAACATTTTTTCAAAATAGGTTTAACCTGTCTGAGCTCTACCTGAAGTTATCCTCAAAAAAGAAAAAATGTTTTGGTGGGACAAGGAGAAGACCGGGTGGGTGTGTGAAAAATAGGGACACATCCCCATTTATCTTGGATGCTAGCATGGCTGGAAAAATGCCAAATCTTTGCCTAAGGGGGATAACCATCTCTTTTATTGGTGTCTGGGACTGTTGTATAATCTGCTTAATGCTTCTCGTGTAATGTTGTATTGATATTTGAGTCTTTGATATTTCAGTGGTGAAGGAATCCCAGATTTGTTATTACTGTTGGTTCAGTGGACCCAAAAAACAATGGTTGAGAAACTTACGTATAGTGAAGAAGTGCAGGTTAGCTTCATTGTCACATAATATTAAAGCTGGTTGAATGCTTTAAGATAGGTTAACTGTGGGGATCTGATTGTTTTTTAATTGTGGTTACCAGTGTACTGTTTTGGAGGTCAAGGTTGTTGAAGGACATGGAACTACTATTGATGTTGTTTTAGTTAATGGTGTTCTTCATGAAGGAGATCAAATAGTTGTCTGTGGAATGCAGGCAAGCATGTCAAACACTCTCTGCATCATCTATTACTACGTGCTCTCTGCTTCTGACTAATGAAATTTCTATTATAGGGGCCAATTGTTGCCTCAATTCGAGCTTTATTGACACCTCATCCAATGAAGGAACTCCGTGTTAAGGTTTGGTTATCTCTTTTGTCATTTATTTTTTGTTATCAGATGTGTTACTTGATAGGAAAATTAGGACTTTCCTACATAACTTTCTAGTTTGCATGTAAACAATAGTCTTTTTTGGTCTGAGTTGAATTTTTTTTTTTATTGATTTCATACTCGAAAGCATAATTTTGAACGAAAAGACGTTGGAATTTGAATGTGTAAATCGAGAGTTGACAGATTTTGTCCAAGTTTACTTGAAATTGTACAAGTTTGACAATAAGAGAGTTTACATACGATTTAACTCGCTTTTGTTCCCTAGGATCTT
This sequence comes from Ormosia emarginata, assembly GCA_029884605.1. Lineage (NCBI taxonomy): Eukaryota > Viridiplantae > Streptophyta > Magnoliopsida > Fabales > Fabaceae > Ormosia > Ormosia emarginata. The sequence continues at coordinate 15,109,827 of JAQQTP010000069.1, read as the reverse complement.
TAAATCAAGAGTTTGACAACCATGCTTTGTAGCTGTAGCATATGCCCAGCTCTTCCAGTGTGTGAGTGCATGCAGGCATGCTTCAGGCTATGAAAGAGCATCTTATTTTTCTGAATGTCATGTGGAATCAATTTTGTTGGTGTTGAATGAATGAATTACTCATATTCTCACTTTAATTACTGAATGCATGTGTTTGAAGGGCTTATTGGGCTCAAAGTTCTTAGAAGTCTGTAACTGGTATGTCTTTTAAGATAATTCTGAGACATTCTTCAGCTCTAACTCAAAAGTGTTCCAGCAAGTATAATTGTTCATACTTTCATATTTTTATGCTAATATGAATCAACTTCTGGGAGCAGTTTTTCAATCATAGGAATTTCATGGTATTATGTCACTGAGGTAGTGGGAGACACCCTCTGGGTGGAGTGGAGGGGTCTTGGATGTTCAGTTTCTTAGACCAGACAAATTTTATTTTATGGGATCGAACAGATGATCTTCTCATTCATGTATCTTAATTGTCAATAATTTGTTTGCTGTAATATATTCTTAAACAATGAATTCCATCCTGGCAGAGGGAGTGTATTTGTCTAGTATGCTTTACAACTATGTAATGGTGGTCTAATTTCAGGGAACATATCTCCATCACAAAGAAATCAAAGCTGCAATGGGTATAAAGATCACTGCCCAGGTACTTCTTGGGGATATTGATTTGACTTGTTTTCATACCAGTTTTTGCCCAATAACGTCTTCCTTAATTCTTATGTTTTTGAATGTTTAGAGATTTAGTTCTATTTTGTGTTATATTTCAGGGACTTGAACATGCTATTGCTGGAACTGGTTTGTATGTGGTGAAGCCTGATGATGATTTGGAAGATGTTAAAGAAGCAGCTATGGAAGATATGCAGTCAGTCATGAGCAGGATTGACAGGAGCGGTGAGGGAGTTTGTGTACAGGCATCTACCCTTGGCTCCTTGGAAGCATTACTGGAGTTTTTGAAAACACCAGAAGTGAATATTCCTGTTAGTGGTATAAGCATAGGCCCTGTACATAAAAAGGATGTAATGAAGGCCAGTGTAATGCTTGAAAAGAAACGAGAGTATGCTACTATATTGGCATTTGATGTCAAAGTCACTCCTGAGGCTAGGGAACTTGCAGATGAACTGGGTGTGAAAATTTTTATTGCCGATATCATTTATCATCTGTTTGATCAATTTAAGGCCTACATTGACAACATTAAGGAGGAGAAAAAGAAAGAAGCTGCTGATGAGGCAGTCTTCCCATGTGTTCTGAAAATCTTACCAAATTGCATTTTCAACAAGAAGGATCCAATTGTTTTGGGAGTTGATATCCTTGAAGGCATTGCAAAGGTATTATTTTTTATTCCGGGAATTTTTTTGATATTGCTGCAATTTCTATGATGAATAGCAGTTTTCTCAACATGAGGTGCTTTTGTCTGGAGTAAATCCAGCAGTTGTATTTTTGTTTTAGATCAATATTTGACAAAAGAATTAGCAGTTGTATTTCTTTGTCCCTTGGATAGCTTTAGGCTACACTTTTTGAGTAGTTGGAAAATGGGGAGGTGGAAAATTTGGAATATAAGTCATTTCACACTTGCTTGGTACAACAAAAATGTTGGATGATTGAAAGTGGAGTGCATCTCATTTACACTCCACCCCACAAATTTTGGCCACTTTTTAGTACGAAAGTGAGCTGAGAGTGATTTTTCACCCTCTACCAAGCAACGAGGACTGAAAATTAAAACCTTTGCATCCCGCTCCGTTGTGACTTACTCAAACAATCATAGCCTTTTTCTGTTCATCACACTGAGAAGACTATAAACATTTAAAAATTTTAGCTTAGTTTTTGTTCCCAAATTAAACCATTGATTCCAATATGGAGTCTTTAAGTTTGGGGATGGTCTTCAACTATTAGAATTGTCTGTCTTAAGCTTAAGCCATGGCACATTTGAAAAACCGGTGGAGTTGTCAAATATGTAGAAGCAGAATATTGTGCTTGATTCTCATCATCAAGCTACACAATTTATCAGCTGATTCTTTTATATCCATTCCATATTTGATGTTGCATCCATGGTTTATTAATTTATTTGTTTTCTGTGTGTTCATTTGATGCTTGCTTGCCCAGTTCAGATGATTTACCCCATTGTATGTTTTTATATTTCTTGTGTATCATTATTTTTCAGAGTGGTCTCCGTGAACCCCAGTTTCTGAGTGTTACTGTGATTGAAACCTTCTCCAGCCCATAAAAGAAAGATTTTTGTTCACCATTTAAAACCCACCTTATCTTTTTGAGCTATGGTGTTAGCGAGGGTCATGTCGTGAAGTCTGTTGTGCGCAAATTAATTGTTTTGGTTTCTTTAAATTTGTTTGCATCTGATATTATCTACTTGACAGGTTGGGACTCCAATTTGTATTCCTTCCAAAGAGTTCATTGATATTGGTCGCATTGCCTCCATTGAGAATAACCATAAGCCTGTTGACTATGCAAAGAAAGGGCAGAAAGTAGCCATTAAGGTACGTGCTTGGACTGAAACTATATTCTTTATAATGGACTTCTCAGAACTTACAAAGTTGTCTCCCATTGAAAATGGAATTAGAAATATGGATTAAAAACCTCCCCTGTACTTAACAAGAAGGAAAAACTGATACCTTAGAGTTGCATGAGGTTGCACGTTGACGAAGAAAAAAGATGATCAATAACTGTTTTAAATTATTTGAAGCAATAGTTTTATTACACTGATAAGAAAATGTCACGATCCATTTTGGCCATTTACGTGTGGTCAATTTTTAGCCTTGTTATTGAGAAAGAGGAGAAATAAAAGTGGATAGATGGATAAGAGGAGAAAAGGAACATGTTTTATGGTTATTTTAAAGTACTCTTGGTGTCGGTCTTACTGTTACTTTGTCCAATTTGGTTTACAGATTGTTGGCAGTAATCCTGAGGAGCAACAAAAAATGTTTGGGAGGCATTTCGAGATTGATGATGAACTTGTAAGCCATATTTCACGGAGATCCATTGATGTACTCAAAGTTAATTATCGGGTAAGTTATTAATAATAAGCGTAAGGAGCAAGTAGCAACACTTAACTATTTATGGATTTTATTGAATAGTCTCTTATAAGTTACATTACTGATTGATATAGGATGATCTGTCTATGGACGAATGGAAGCTGGTTGTGAAATTGAAGAATGTTTTCAAGATACAATGAGGAGACTCTCGAGTATTCGTTTCAGGAAAACAAGGTTTCAGTGAAATGTTTGGTTTTAATACAAAATTTTGAAGCAGTCGTGTGAGGATGCGGTTGGATACCATGGAGACTAATAAAGATGATGCAATGATTCAGAGAGGGCCTTGTATGTCAAGGAGAGGCCCAGTAACATGTACGTTCCTTCTGCACAAGAAACTCCAATGCTCAGTCAGCTGGGAAGCTCAGGCCGAAAGGGTGAAAAAAGGGAAAACTGGCGAGGTCCAAATTTTGTGAATTACTATATACATTTGTGGTATACATGAAGTAAATAAGGATCTACACATTTGCAATTTGTTCACTGAGGAAAAGTAAAACTTTACGGGAGTAGTTATTGATGTTACCAAAAAAAAAGTTCACTTATGCTTTCTGTGGCACTCTATCTACAAAAATGTTCCATTTGTAGGTGAGAGGTGCTTTATTTTTCGCGAGTTATGTATCCGTTTGGTGTGTTTCCTGCTCACCATTTTGGTACCAGAAATCGGTATGTGGAGCCCGAATGTATTTATGTATTTGAATATTTCAGCATATTCAACAGAGAGATCCACAACTCTTAACTCGGCAAATTTTCGGGTGTATATATCAAGTTAGATTGGCTAGCAAACTTTACCCACTCCTTGGAGTTTGGACTTGGGTTTGCATTTGCTAGAAACTCTACCCACAGGGTGTGGATAGTTACTGCTGGATGACTTAGTATGCATCTCCCTTCTGGTTGGTGTAGTGAGTTAGCTGGGGCTTGGCCCTTAAGTAACCAAAAAAAAAAAAAGGTGGGATATATAATCGAATGATGACATTCCAGTTCTCAGTCAATTAGATCAACTTGAAATCAAATATTTGTTTAGGGGAAGGGAGTTGCTATGGTATCGATATGGTAAAAAAGATGGCTTATCAAAGTAATGCTCTCAAGTTGAAGTTAACAATAAATTCTTTATCTTCTTAATTACTTAAAATTTTAATATTTAAATAAAAAATAAAAGCATTTTGTGTCTTGAGTGTAGAAAATATTTAATACTTTTTAAAAAAATAATTAGAAGAATATATAATTATACTTTTAATTATGATTGTTTTATATAATAGACTTTTACCAGTTCATACACAAAAATTAAAGTAAATGTGTACATGTGTAGAGATTCAAATAGTGTTATGTCTTTTGTTCTTTAATTAATTGTTTACGTAATTTTAGATCGAGTGATAGTTAGATAAAATCTTTTTTAAAGTTACGATTTCAAGATTCGAATTCTTAATATTGCAAATAAAATTTGCTTGGGGTCGCACACTTTTATTGCGACCAATCATTGGGTAAAGAGTATCATATCTTTCATTTATCAATAGGCAAATAATTAAGAGAACATGTCCAAGGTCATGCATGAAAATAATAATAATTACATTTATCTATTAATGAGGTGGTACTCTAATAATATCATGTATAAGTTTAGGCATGAAAATTTGTGTAAATTCATGTAAATATTAATAATCAAGAATTCAAAAAATTCAATTAATTACGAGTTGAGAAATTGCTTAAAAATAATTACTTTTAAGGCACTCATCAATTGTGAAAAACTATATCCAAATTCATACACAGAAAATTGTATAAGTACACATACATATATTAACACGACTATATCTTCATATTAGAGAATATCATTCAAGCAGTTAATCCAAGTAGCCAATCTTCTAAACATATTCTCCTTTCTGTGTCATTGTATTTTGATGTAGAAGCCAAAACGGTATAAATATAAGGGAGAATAAAAGGCTGAGAAGTTTGCAGAAGATCTGCCTCCCTTAATTACGCAAGACGAGATAGAACGGTCTTTGTGTTGGGAATTAATATTTGGAAGTAATTTTTTTTTATTTAAATATCTTATATTATTTCGAATAATCACTTAGGATTTGTTACAAAATCAGACGGTGAATCATGCATAGGGGCTAAATCCTACAAAAACTTAAGTTAATTGAAAACATAAATGCAATGTAACACAAAAATAATGGACTACTAATATTGTTATTTAACAATGGTAGTTGAGACTATGAGAGCAATATTAATTGGTACGTGCTAGAGTCATATACAACTTTATGAATCTCTAATTTTTGGGACAATGTTGTACATCCCTACCACTACCCCCATACCAAAAGCTGTAACCCCATTAGTCCTTGTCCTTGTAGGAGTTACCACCTGCCTTGTAGCAAGGACTTTGTATAACTTGGATTAGATTATTGTCGTCAGGGGCATAATATAAGTATGTAGCGGTGTCAGATCGATGGTGTGTTTAATATTGATCACCTGTTAAAGATCCTACTATGGACTCTGCAATATGAGGCATTGAATCTGTGTAAAATGAGATAAATAGTTGTGATTGTTGACCGATTACTTGCTATTTAAGTAACGCTAAAAATTAAAAATTAACATTGATCCTTGTAAATAATAAAATTGTTTGGGATAACAAATTGCAGAGAACACATTTAACCACTCGTTTCTCTGTCCAGTGGTGGCGATAGGCAGTGGTTCAAAGCTCCAGTGTTGCCAGACATGGAGCAAGATCTGTGCGATGGAAGTATAGATCTGCAACATAAAAACTATTTTATGAACATTTGCAGCGTTTGTTGGTGATTGGGTGCAAGTGGAGAATATCTGCGCATTGCTGGAGCTGATTTGCTATTTCCGGCAACTGGTGGTGGCTCGCTAAGAAAACGCCGACGGCGACATGGCCATGACTGGGAGGCGTGCAACTGAGGTAGTGACGTGGTGGAGGTGGGCTGTTTGGGTGGCACTGGTGGCAGCAGAAAGGGTGGCGCGACAACGATGAGGAGCAGTGGCTGAAAGACAGCTTGTGGGTGTTGATTCTGGTTTGGGAGGCAATGGAGGTCGTCGACAATTGGGTTGCACAGTAGCTATGGGAGCTTGGTGATTTCGCGGCGGTGCAAGGTTGGAGGGGCATGGTGTTGTAGATCTGGATGCTGTTGTTGATGTACAGGGAGTTCTTAGAGTTATTTTAAAAAAAAAAATTCAATTACTTGAAAGGTACAAAAATATTAAAAAATTATCCCTCCTAACAAAATTAAAAAATTTATTAAAATGAATAAAGTCAAAGGTGCATCTATAAACTTTTGAATGAACGTTCCATCTTAAAACAACCCTACTTCCCCAACCACACCACCTTCCATCCGCAAATTTCGGGTAAAGCTGGACACCCCAACCTACCCAAAAACGAACAAACTATTTGGGTAATACCCAATATTTTGGTGATCTTCTCCGAAAACGAACCACCAGTTTAATGAGATCGCATCATGCATTCAATTCAATTATAAAACATACAGCACTAGACTAGAAGAGAATTATATAGTGTTAGGATTACACAACACAAGATTTACCCGAACAATGCCAATTGTGATGTAATGAAGTCGCCCAGTTTCAGATATTTGGTCAATGACCATATAAACTGGTATGTTGGGATTTACTTGAACAAAACCAGGACATTGTGTAAACAAGCAACCTTGAAGGGTTCCATTAAGGCGTTGCTAAAAATGGCAAAAGAGAAGGAAATGAAGTAAGTGTCTTATAGCATACTCATAACACAATTGCGGATTTAGAAAGGAAGAAATAGGTCTACACACACTCCAAACTGCGTAAAGTTGAGTATGGTTGTCTCCACTAAATTGATCCGGATATACCTGTAAATTCGAACAAAATGAACCTTCAAACTTGTTACAAGTTCTTCATGAATAACAGCGTCTAAATTAATATTCCGAAAAAATAAATGTTGACATGAGCAACCATTCAAAATTAATATTTCAAATCATAATTTTCTAAGTTTCCAAATGTGAAGAAAAACACATTCTGAAGAAAATTGCCATGGTTCTTAGACATGTACCATCCATCCAACACGTATGGAAGCGAAGTACTAATCGTCGAGTCCATCTTCCATTGATATCACAGAAGCACTAAATTGGCCTTGGCCAACTTCCGGGTTGTGTGTGCTAACATATGCTCCAGCTTCAACATATCTACTAGATGTTGGTACAACTCAAATTCCTGTAAACTGAGATATAGTAGTGTTAAAGACATAAAATAAAATTATTAACATTTGCACTTAACAATCGAAACATTTAATAGAGTTAGTATTGTTTCTAGAGTAAAAGTAGTACAATGATAGCAATGAAGTTTAAACTTATGACTTTATGTAAATTATTCAAATTCCTAACCATTAGTGTAATCCTAATGACTTTTACCATCACTGTTCCAATCCTAATGACTTTTTAAAAATAAAAGTAATAGGATTTTATTTTATTTTTGTTATAGGGAGGTTATATTAGTTTAAAGGGAAATGTGAAATAGGGATGTGAGATATCGGACCCTCCCACATAGTAAGAAATTTGATTACCCACTCATTTTTATTTTCTTGATTCAGCCTGTTAATTAACAATTCCATCTGCGCAAAGGAAGATATTTTTAGTACAAAATGCGAAGTTCATGCGGCCATTTGCACATTTTTTTTTTATCAACGCCATGCACATTTTCAAACTCTAACTTAATTCACACATTTTTCAAAGTTGAATGATGCAACTATGCAAGCTAAACTTTACCCCACTATAATGAAATGGTAGTTGTTGTGATACCTGATTTCTTTCAAGGTACCGGTAACTTGATGATTTATCAAACTTCTTTTTTTTTTTTTTTCTTTTTGACATACAAAGTGTAAGTACCTAGATAGAGAGAGAGTAAAAAAAAATGTGATAAAATAAAAGATCGAACCTCCAACATCAATATTACGCTCAAGTCTTGAAGACTTGTACCACTGCCAATTCAGCTACAAGCTTATTGATATTTGTTAAACATTTATAGGTTGCCAATTATACTTTGTGGCCTTTAAAAAATAATTGTGAAAAAACAACTACCAATATTTGTAAAACATTTTCAAGTTTATGAAATATAATCAGAAACCAATAAATATTTGACCACAAATCAATCTATCAGTATGAAAGAATAAAAAAAGAGAAAAAAAAAGTATCATAGTAAAGTAGTAATTCCCAAAATGAAATAATTTATATGTTTTCACCTAATAACTTAAATTTTTTAATTTTCTTAACAACTACAAAAAAAAAGAAGTAAATCAGTGTCTAAAATTATCATTAAAACAAACAACGAGACAACTTAATACATAGATATGATTAGTGTTGCTTACTTACCCTCTGTTCCTGTCCATTTGAAAGATATGATCCTTGAAATTGTTGTTTAGCTTGTTAGCGTGATTAATTATAATTAAAATTATGATTAATTTTAAGAATGATTGTAATTGATTTAGTACAAAATTAGATTGATTTATTATATAATTATATTTTATTATTTTTCTTTTCTATACAACAGTATTCTTTTATAAATAGAGAGTAATTCTCATATATTCATTTATTCATTCAGAAATATATACAAATTACTAATATTTGTCTTCCTATTTCTATTTCTAACATGGTATTAGAGAGGTATAATTTTCCGTGACATGTACTTATTTCTCTACTTCTAACATGGTATCAAAGAGGTATCATCATCTGTGACCTGTTCATATTTCTCTATTTCAAACATGATATCAGAGTCATGACATCCACCTTGAGGAGAGTTTTTTCTTTTTGCTATGTAGAGTTCTCGTTAGAATTGTTACTAATTACCATCAAACCCAGACTTTTTCCGTTGCCCGCTCCGTTCAAACTTTAGACTCCAAATTTCAGACTTCAAACTCCTAGATTCTATATTCCAAACTTCATTCTGATGGCAGGACTTCATTTTAGACTCCGTCATAGATTCCAGTCTTCGTTCTGATTTCAAACTTTGTTTTAAACTTCGTCCTAAATTTCAGACTTCGTTCTGATGGCAGGATTCCGTTTCAGACTCTGTTCCTATTGTAGATTTTCTCAGATGCAGATGGTTCCATTCCAAATGTAATTTAGGCTTGTTGGCTTCTCTAAGATCTCGACGTTGTGTTTTTAAATTATTTTTAGTTTATTTTATCTTCATATGTTTATTTGAAAATATTTTTAGTTTATTTCACAAAACTCTAGACTCCAGGGTCAATAATCATCCTAGTTGATTTCGCATTTTAGTTTCCAAACTCAAGTTGGTTTCTTCTATACTCACTTGAGTTTGAAGGAGATGTTAGCGTGATTAATTATAATTGAGATTATGATTGATCACGATTGATTTTAGTTATGATTATAATTGATTTAGTATATAATTATATTTTATTATTTTCTTTTTCTCAGTACAATAATATTCTTTTATAAATAGAAGGTAATTCTTTTGTATTCATTCATTAAAAAATATACATAAATTTATCAATATTTATTTTTTTTTTTATTTCTAACATAGTATTAGAGAGATATCATCTTCTATGACCTATCCTTATTTTTCTATTTATAATATAGTATTAGAGAAGTATTCGTAACCTTTCCTTATTTCTTTATTTCTAACATAACTTTACCTTGCAATTGTTCCTTTGTTCCTGATGGGAACTGTTCCTAGTGGACATTCTTCCTTCAACCCAAATCTTGAATTGCTTGGAGAACCTTCGTCGGAAGCTTTCTTTGGATGAGAAAAAGCTGGTCTCATCTATTTGACATATATTTATTATAAATTAATTAGTATAACTTAAACAACAAATTAAAAGTTAAAAGATAATTCCACTTTGTTATAAGACGTTGACAATGACATATATGCATTTCGAATTTGTTTTACAACTGCATCTTTTCATAGGATAATTATAAATGTGTATATTACCATTGCCTGAGTAGATAACTCATCCCTATATATGCTCAAAATTTTATATATATTGATTAATAACTTGTAATTGTTAATAGGGAGCCAGATCCCAGATTGAATTATGAGAATATATATAGGGAGTGAATTGTTTTTACCATAAGAAAAAGGTAAAATTTGATGCATGTATATAAACCTGGATTTTGTGATTCTTAAGCGAAGGATGTTGAAGCGCAGGCTGCTTGTATATTTCCACGCAATCGTAGATGTCTCCATTTTCAGTCTGCAAGTTTTGATTCCGTAAAATATATGTCATACTTCAGAAAGCTAAGTAGCCTTACTTTTTTTTTTTTCCTCAAACGAATTGCTCAATTTTACAAGTAATATTCGTTTAGGGTGACAGTGTATTTTCACTTCAACGTTACCAATCATTGTTGGGTCTTACCCTAGGTCTATTGAAAGAATTTGAAAAACTAGCTTAATTTAAAAAAATATTTAAAATATACTCGATCATAATAAATAGTCTACGAAAGTAATTGATAAGCATTTCACCCGATAAATCAGTGTTGAGCCATACCTTGATGGCCTTCATATGAGGAATGTTCTATGCTCCGAACTTTTTTCAATTGGTAAAGAACTTCGAGACAGGAAATGAGATAAATTGAAAGGTAAAATGGACAATACCGTATTATTTGGACTGAATCCATGTGTGAACCTGAAGGACTCTATTGTCTGTGCCCTTTTTATGTGCCCCTTTTTATATTGCAAGAATCAGAATTATTTAGGTATTTATTAACTAGTGCTCTCCTAATATTAGTTAAAGAATTAAAATAAAAATTATTTAATCAAAGAGTGAAAGTATTTAATATTTTCTTATTAGTTAAAGAATCAGAATTATTTAGGTATTTATTAAAGAGTGATCTCCTAATATTAATCAAAGAATTAAAATAAAAAGTATTTAATCAAAGAGTGAAAGTATTTCATATTTTCTTATTTAAGTAATTAAAATATTTATTAAATAGTATTATTAATGGAGGATATTGATTGCTTCTTAAGAGAATCACTCCTTCTGTTTCTTTTTCAATCTATTATTATTATTATTATTATTATTATTATTATTATTATTATTATTATTATTATTATTATTATTTTACTTCAGTTGTAGTATTATAAAATCTTAAATTATTAAAATCATAAATAATTATAATTTATTATACATTATTCTCTTCCTCTGACAGGACTATTCTCCTTAGAAGTAAAAAACTATTAATCCTTCAAAAGAGCATGGTTTTTGTTAGTTAAGAAGAGGATGAGATTGACTTTGTTATATGGTGCTTCTTATCAGAACTTGTGAAAGACCTTATCAAAGGTTGACACTATAGCGTCAAAAAACTTCAATGGCATTTTTCGACTTTGCAAAGAAACATAAAAATAACAATTTTTTTTGGGAAAAGAATAGGATGCGTTTTTGGCAAGTGAGTTTTATACAATAGAATAATCTTAACTGTGAAAAATCTAAATATTTTCAACAGCACAAAGTATGAGAATCAACGAGATTCAGATGACAAATTAATGTAAAACCAAAAGAAAATGAAGTACTCAATGTCAAAAAAATCAAGAACTCTCGGGATTCCAATAATCAAGAATTCCAAAACACAATAATATAATTTTATTATCAATTATCAATGTCAAAGTCTCAATAACATATACATCTAAAGAGTATTTATAACTCAAAGGTAATCAAATATTAATTAAATTAAAAATGTTAATAAAATAATATTTTCCTAAAAATCAAATATTCTTAAAAGATAATATCCTTAAAAATAAGGAAGATAAAATCATTGAAAATATAAAAAGATAAAATTTATAAATAACATAATTATTTATAAAATTTTAAATTATTAAAATCATAAATTATTCTAATATATTTTGCATCGTAATATCTTAAAAAATCCAAGAACATTTATTATTTTTGTCTTTAAGTAATTAATAAATATTATTTTGATTTCTTAACATGTGCTTTAAGAGTAAACATCAACAAAAGGAAATGTTGCATATCCGTGGAAAAAGTTGCCCTGATACGTGAATGACATTTTTTTTTTATTTTTATTTTGCTTAAAATATTTTTTTCCTTTTTGGTTTTTGTTTGTGATGCACTAAGTAATTAACTAAAAAAAGGCTTTCATCTTAGCACAAATGTAATTGGCCAAGAAACATAAACATCTATCTTATACCTATAGTTCAATGTGAGTTGGAACATAATCACAAAAGCTTTGATTATTAATCTATTCAGACCAAAAATTTTCCTTTAATGCATATAAATTGTATGAACTTTAATCTATATATAAATAAGATAATCATACACAACTAGAACCATCAAATTCCTTACTATTTTTGCTAGTTGTATAACAAAAAAAAAATAGTCAATTTTTTCTCAGTCTCACACATATCTTTAATATGAAAGACAAATATAGATAAACAAGGAGTTAAAGAAAAAAGGGACTCAACCTAATAGAGCGTGATAAAAATGGTAAGCAAAGAGAAGACGCGAATACAAGATTCAACTCCGTATTAAAATCTAAAAAAATCATGGAATCCCCAACCTAAAACAAATAAATAGCATCTGAAAATTAAACTATAAAAATAGCAAAATAAAAATAAATAAATAAAAGCTTTTAATATGCCTATTATTGTTTGGGTAGTGCTACATGGCCGGAACTTTTTTTCTTTGGGTGCAACATGGCCGGAACTTTTTATTACCGGGTTTCATGGGTTGTTATAAAATACAAAGCTTTTATGGGTCCCATTAATGATATATGTAGGGCCCACACTTCAAAATCCATCAAAGAGTGCTCATCAGGGCTAATGCTCTCCGGGCTCCCCATCATTTTCCTTTAGGCTATGTTTGGGAGTGAGGGTTATGAGGGAAAGAAAAGGAAAGGAAGGGTTTGGAGGAGAAAAATCATTATTTGAGAGTTTTGAAAATAGGAAGGAAGAGAAATTGAGATTTTCGGATTCTCTCCAAAGTCTTCTCATTTCAGTTCCCCCAAATTAGGGGGTTTTAGTATGAAATTATCTATTTATCCTTCATCTCAAACCACTTATTTCACCCACCATCTTCCTTAAGGCTTCTGGCGACGAACATCGATCATTTTCGTGCCGACAAATAGAGATCCCATGCAAAATGCCATCATTCTCCGCTTTGTGAAACATAGCAAAACTCCGCGCGCGCTCGTAGCCCTCAAATCGGCGGTCGCGTGGCCGTCACTCGAGCCCGGTCAAATAGGACCTAATCTTCATTAACTCTCGTTTGAACTCGTTCCAATTAACTCAAGTATCCGGCACCCTATTTTCAACAGTCGGACCGCATCGTCCACCCGGTCGCGCTTTACCGCGTCGACGTAAATCGCCACTCCTCTGGTCTACATCGCCTAAGAACTCGGAGCCATCTACTACCAAACCTTTGACACCGCCGATCCACCCTAAAATCTTTCATTCCCAGCATGATCCCACACTAGATAGTATCATTTACGTCCAAGAGCCAAGTGTGTGATCTCGCCACAAAGATGCCAGGTTAGCGCATTCAACCCATCCCCGGGGATTTGTCTGCATCTATGTCCCTTCTTCCTTACCAAAAGGAGCGGCCTTCATTGAACCCCCATGACTCACTATCTGCAAATATTCCAAAAATAATTCCTAGCCACCCACAAATTGGTTCTACTTTTTTCGTAAAGCCTCTGTTAATTTTTTGGTTTTTAGTTTCCTTCGAACATTAGCCATCCCATGGAAAAATTTTGTTTTTTATCACCTTCTTTTTTTTTTTTAGAAGTGGGCTTGTGGTGGTAAATTTATTGAGCTAAACTAAATAGGATAAAAACAAAAAAAGTTAAAAAAATTTAAAAAATAAAATATATAAAATAATTAATAGGGATAAAATGATAAAATGTATATCTTAAACCCTCCATTTCTTTCTTGTTGTATATTTCACACTCCCAAACAAAAAAAAGATAAACTTCTCATTTTCCTTTATTTTCTTCTCCTTTAAACCCTTTTCTTTCCTTTCTTTCCAAACTCCCAAACATAACCTTATGTTAAAGTCCACAAGTGGGTGACATCCGTGACGTGTAGATCAACATTTTGTTAAGAAAACCCTTTATTTAATACTATATCCTTTTCAAGATATGAAGCATAAGATTTAAAAAGTTATTAAAAAATTATATTTGACTAAATTATTCTTTATTGTAATATTTAAATATTATTATTTTATTAATGTTCTCTCTTTCTATTTATTAGATATATAAAAAATATATAATAAAATTAAAAAAAAATAATTAATATTTTCTTGATTTTCTAATGAAACATATAAATTAAAACAAATCAGTTTTTCGAGTGATGAATTTTGAAACGGGCGGAGTACTTTTTTCTCCATTGAGTATTAGTATGATTGCTAAAAGAATGTTTCAATAATGGGTAATCTAGTAAAACACAATTATTTTTTTTATCTAATAGTAAAATGCAATCGTATTTTCTTATAATTAAAGCTATTTAATAGCTTTCTTACTTCTTATGTACTTAACTTAAACAACATATGTTTTGAAATAGAAAAAAAAAATTCAATACTTTTTATGTTTTTAAAATATTAAATGTATTTTTTATTAAATAAAGGTAGTAAGAGGATTATAGATGTTTGAAGGGAATACTACTAAGTATTACATGCATTACACATATTTTTTAAAATTTAGATTAAATTTAAATAAATATAAATTAGAAGAGAAAAATATTTAAAATTATAGAAAATATGTATAATTAATTTATTCAAATAGATT